>JAVJGG010000021.1:11225223-11241528 GCA_035590195.1 Aviceda cuculoides
CTGAACTCAAAACACAGCACCGTACCAGCTACTAGGAAGACAATTAACTCTATCCCAGCTGAAACCAGGACAAAAGGGAAGCACCCCATATCTTTAAGCTATATCTGGATGTCCTGGCTTCTAAAAAATGTTGGGCTCCAAAGCGTGCTTTGCCGGAATCACTGTCTTCTTTGTGCTGTAGCTCCTCTGCCTGTAAGATTGAGAGGTCTCCCTGCAAAGGTACTGAATCCCTCTGCTGAAAGACACTGACTCTGTGAAAGAGCCAATGCTGTTAATTACATTTCTTTTTTTATTAGTCACTATTTTAAAGAAAGGGCACAATGCAGAGCTTCTGCCAAGCCTCCATGTTCAAAATTAGAAACAGCTGTGGCCCTGGATAAGTCTAAGAGGTGGAAGAGAGTGGCTGTGGAGGGGTGAAGTGTTACAAGTGTGTTGGGGCTGAGGAGTGTGTATCCATGTACTTTCCCAAATACTAAGACACATTGACCTCTAGTTCTCACCAGCATCAAAACAGAGATTGCGCTCTGGTTGTGGCAGCACCTTTCCATCATGCGTGCCATCTCAGCAGTAATGGTAGTGGCATGGTTTCAGAGGAGCTCGTGAATTATGGGTGATATTTCAGAAGCCAGAGACTGATCACGATGCAGCACTGGGGAGTATCTCCTCAGTAAATGTTAATTTCACAAATCATGTTTGACTTTTGGTTTATGATTTAATTTGTGACAAAGGGCTTTGGTTGAGTAGATTCCTAATGCAACCATGAATCAAATCCCTTTTCCACAGTTTATTTAAACTGAAAATGAGTTTTAAAAAAAAATAATAAAAATCTGTTAGTGTATGTGTGTTAGCCTAGCAGTCATTTTCTGTTTTGGTGGTTTTTTTACCACAATGGTTGGAGAGATGGAGATAGCTATGAACTTTAAGATTTCCAGGTCTTTTTCCAGCATTTTGAGTTGTCTTATTTAGTAAGACTGTGGACTACAGTTCTAGGTGCATAGGGGAAACAGAACTGCACTGTGGCTCTCTGCATGTGTGCTGATATACCACCTCAGATATACATTATGTTAGCTAAACTAGTGGTATTACTGACAGTTGAATTATTTCACATTTATTGTATGATCACACTGATGGCCCTCAAGCAAGATTGGGAGTCCACAGTAATAGATAATTTAGAAATAGCTACAGACAATCTGTGCCTCCCTCTCTTCCATCATATAATGCTAATAGACAAAACAGCCAGGAAAGGGGGATCATAATCCCATTTTAAAGATCAAGAATGAGTTAAAATAGCCTGGTATGGGGTAAGCCCGGGGTTGTTTAAGAACTTATATTGCTGGTTCGTAATAGGGAATGATCAGTGTGCTACCAAAATTTGTGTGTGCACCAGTCATTTTGACTAACCACGTTCACACAGTCAGGAATTTTAGGGAAATGTAAATAATCTAAGGGAATGAGCAAGGTGATAACAAAGCTGATAGCAGTTTTGGTGTGTTCTGTAATGCATACCAAAGGGGAAACACTCTTTTGGTGATACGGCTTCTGCATTGCAAATAAAATGTGTGAACCTGGGTGATGGTCCTCTTTTCTCTCTGCGCTGTATAGAGAAGGTCTTTCCTGAACTGGCCCTAGATAGGGTTAGTGTAGCAACTAGAGAGGAAGACAGAGTTCATACACTGTTAGCAGCACTACCACTGTGCATGAGCAGGAGGTTCTCATTAGCAGACTTGTTGAGGATTAAATAAGAGGAAACATGCAAAGCCCAGTCCTTCATGAGTGAAGTGGTTGGCTCAGATTTTTTCTAGGAAGCAATCTTATGCTTTATTTTTAAATGTCTGATATGTACATTTAGTGCATTTTATGCAGTAAATTCGGCATTCCTTTTGATCTTAGAAAAGCAGTCGTCCCACTGTTGGCGGAGCTGTTAGCATGGCAACCTAAGTGCTATCATATAGTCCACAGGAGAGGGACCTTCTCTTTCCAGAGGGGATAAAGCTGACTGATACAGTTTTGCCGCAGAACTCCCAACAGGGGTGACATTATCCATTTGATATTTGTTTAGCTGTTTAGTTTAAATTGTCAGAGGTTTGGTGGGGAGTGGAAATGAGATAGAATAAAGACATCCTAGGACCACTTCATGCCCTTTTCTTTCAGATGTTTATACTAGTATTTCTTGATTCCTTTTCCATCAATGCCTGTATATATATCTGTAAATTTCTATTTATAGGTGCATACAGATATTTGTGTATATATGTGTAGATTTATATTGATTAATTTTGAAATCTTCACAGTTAAGATTTCAAATTCTCAAGTTTTGTGGGAGCATTTATTTTAAATCTCTGTGTTGTCCAACTCGATCAGCATTTTAAACAAGAATCTGTTTTGAGAGAAGGAATGGACATCAGAATATCATTCTCTGAAATGTGCCATGCATTCATCAGCTCTTTTTCCAAGCACAAGTCCCTTTCTCATCATTCAGCAGTACAGTGCTATCACTGGGCAAGTGTCCAAGCCTTATTGCAATGTACATAACACACATTGCTTCCCAGTGAGCCGGATAACAAAACTAAAATGTCCTCCTCCCCGTGTACAACTCACGTTTCTGGCTTATACAAGATCAGCTGACAGCAGAAGTCAAAGACTTACAACTCTGGTGGCGTCTGCAGAGGCATTCATGCTGCCAGTCCTCTTCTGCAGGGTTTTCCTGTAATTCTTGGGGTTTTTTTTGTTGAAAACTAATTGTGAGGTGCCAGAGGATGCAAGAAAGAGAAAAAAGGGTTCTGAGTGTTCTTCTGCTATTGGTAGGCCAGGACTTTGATATTCAATCCATCTGTAGGGAAACTTGTCTAAAGGCAGAAGGACAGTTCAGAAAGTTGGAGCAGTTCCAAGGGTTCAGCACTGAAAATTAATTTTGTGGTAGGTATGCTTCTTGGTAGTCTGGTTGTGGGGTGTCAGATGCTGTGGATATGGGAAAAGAAAATAGAACAGTATTGGAAGACAAGATGATGTCCTACCTGAGCCTTGATTAGAATTAGGAAAAATATAACCAGCTACTTTGACCCCTTTTCTTCTGCTGTTGATTTGTTTTGGTACTGTCATGAATTACAAGTGCATGTAGCCAAAGGAAAGCCAGTCAGATGTAGGTGTGGAGCCAGCACATATGAGCTTTTGAGTCAAGGGTGGGCCTGGAGACGAGGAGCTGGATAGTGGCCAGGGGAAGGGGAGGGAATGCTCCACTGAGGATAGGTGTCACTGCTTGCAGGAGGGATGCCGGACTGGCACAAAGCAGGGCTTGCGCAGAGGTGGTGGTGATGGTTAATACTACACCGTATGCAACATGGTCTTAATAAACTCTACCCAAAAGCCTACCTATCTTCTTCTCACTGCCTGACTTGTGTGCTTGCATACCATCCAGGCCATGATGCTGGGCTTGGGAGAAAACAGGCCCATAGTGCAGCAATTCTGTGACATGAGCAAAGGACAAGGGAAGATGTAATTCCAGAGCCACAGTACATTTACGTGCCTAGTTTCTCTTTCAGGCTTCAGTAGGCAACATTGTGTGTGTCTGGACCCTAGCTGTTAAAGGAAAGGCCACTTACCTCTGAAAAAAACCCCCCAAAGTATGTGGTCACTAGCAGAATTGCAGCAGTGAGCTGATGGGTGTTGTCTCAGCTCTGCCCGTCCTGTGCTGAGAATCCCTCTGGCCGGATCCATTCCACATCCATCCAAATAGGATGGCTGCTGCAGTGCCTTGGCATGCATGACTACACACTGTGAAGGCACTGCTCAAAACATCTTTCACCCCCAATAAATCAAAGGTACAGAGCGCAACAGCATAATCTCCTACTACCTCTCTTTTCCCCAGAAGCCCCAACCTGTTCATGTCCAAACACAATGAGCAATCAAATACGATCTCCATTCAAACAAGCAGACTAAAGTTAAAATTGCCTTTTGGAAAAAAAATCTAACACATGCACATTTTCTTGCAGGCGAGGAAAAAATTAAAAAAAAAAAGAGTTCCTGGCCTGGTGCCAAATTAGGGTTTAAAAATTCATGCCCGCCATAAGAATTTATATAACTTCTGAATAATTTATAGGCTGCGCCAATAACAAGGGGCTTAATATCTGATAGAGATTATTTAATCAATAGAAAACAGTGCAGTGAAAAAACTGTCGAAGAACTACAACATGTCAATCTGGGCTGGGCAGCTTTTAACCTCTTCCCTGCTAGACATACGTCCATTCATATATATGTATGGAAGGACATTTTGCTAGTAGGGTGGTAGCATGGAAGAGGAATCACCAGGCCTTTTTTCTTCTGGAGGCTTGTCTTTGGCAGTCTGCTGTTCCAGACAGATCCCTTGCTGATTGACCAGAGCTTTGAAATCTAATGAGTTTTCTAGCTCTTAGCTGAATTGGTCAAAAGTAGTAGTCAGTTTCCCCTAAATAATCTGCTGGGGATTGTGGGTTACTGTGCTATGGTTCAGAGTTCATCAAGATTGGTGGCAGTGCCTAGCACATGCCATTTGTGGTGCAGCCGATTCCATTTGTGTTTGATTCTATGGTCAAACTTCATGAGTTTTTTACAGATGTGGGCACTAATGAACATAGGGACAGAAAAGAACTGAAGACATATCTGTCTTTATAAAGGAGATTCCTACCTGACTTGTGTCCCTGGCCTCGGTAATTGCTTAGACATCTGCATCAACTCCAAAGTGTCTTGATCCATGCCGTGTTCCCCAGTTTTAGGATTATGCTTATGATTTTCATATAATAATCTACTATTAAGTGGTAAAACAGAGTAGTTGAGCTTCTCAGCAGGTCTGGTCATTTCATGAAATGTCTTACCCATAGGCGTCACAAAACAGTAAACTCTTGAGCATGGAGGAAGCAAGCAGGAACTCTCCTGATTTTTCTTGTGTTTGTGTGTATCTCTTTCTATATAACTGCATCTGGGTTTTGCATCTTGCTGGAATGCACACCTAAGTTGTGCATCTTAAAAGCTAGCCAGTGCCACATGAATATCCAGTCTAACTTCTGGCATAGTAAAAGTCCTTGAAAATCACACGGTGGTGTGTGGTGGTACCCAGTGGTACCCATTGAGGCTCATGTAGGAGACCAACCTACTTGTTTAAGTTTAAGCAGTTGTGCATCGTGTGTGTAAATATCATACCATTTAATAAAAAATGGATTATTAACTGGTTCCCTAACAGGCAGCTAATTGCATGCCCTGATGGACAAATTTTCTGTTGCCTGACCAAAACAAGAAGCTACGTGAATTGACTGCCATTCCTAGGGCACCAGAGAGTATTTCTTGTTACTGGGGTTTTTTTTTTCATTTTTAATACTTACTTGAAATGCTTTGTGTTTCAGTATGAGCTTTCATCTAAAGATCTCTATCCATTTAATGCTTTTATAATAATAAATACATTTGTATTGCCCCAGAGGACCTAATTCATGTAGCTGTGAATGTCTTGTAAATTGTCTTCATCTATAAGGCTGAGAAAACAGGAGCTGCATACCCACACTGGGATGTATAGTGATGGGCCACTGCTGGCAGTGCCATCTGGCAAGAATTCTAGTATTCCATACCATTCTTGCTAATGGCTTAAAACCAGCTTTTTTTCTTTACAGATAATAACTGGTGTGTTTGTTTGGGTTTTTTGTTTGGTTGGTTGGTTTTTGTTATTTTGCCATAAATATCTGGTATTGTATGGTCCTGGTGTTCTCTGTGCCAGTTAGTTTTTCTTTAACAGCATTTTTCCAGGCATTGCTCAGAACCAGCCTGTTTCTTTTGTTGCAGTCCTGCTTTGGAGGTAGCATGTAGCTGCCTTGCCTCAGTGAGAGCTCTGTGAGTTATTCCTCAAAGCTCCCTAAGGCTTGGACAAAGGCACGCTTTAATAAGTTGTAGCATAGTCCACCAGATGGAAAGGAGAAATCACCACAAGTATCTTTATTGCTGTTTTAAGTGATGTCTTCGTAGTATTGTAGCACAAAGGCAATCGGGTCATGGAGGAGACCTTGCTGTGCTGGCACTGGCCAAGAATGGACAACAAGAGAGCCTATGCCCTAGTCAGCTTACAATGCAAAACACAGAGCAACTGTTGGAAACCCTGTGATGGGCAAGTCCAAGCTATTGTCAAGCATCACAGCTAAGAACAGTCTTCAGGAAGGAGCTGAAGAAAAATTATGATGTAGCTCTGTCATTAACAATGATGGCTCTTCCAGGTGCTAGGGGTGGGGGGAGTTGTGGGTGCACAGAATTGTTTGCCTCGATATTTAAGAAGTGGATGGCGGAACCTGACTTTGGAGGCTGGTCAGAGACACAAGTCAACCTCAAAGACCAAAGAAGAGATTCTAGATTGGTTACAGAAGGGGCTACAAGGTATCTAGAAGTGAAGGCAGCTGGTTCATGTTAGGTATACCATAAAAAAAGGAGACAATGCAGGCATGGAAGGAGTGGCCAAAGTGGAAAGCTAAGAAAATTGTATTGCAGTGATGATCTGGTATCTAGTTTGAATCGCCAGCAGTGAGGCAATAATGTATTTATCAGTGAAAGAGGTGATGAATTAATTTAGATGCAAGATACCTAGCTAAAATTAGACATGAAATTTTAGCCATGTGGGTGGATAGGAGAACCGTTATCTTAGGGGTATAATAAAGAAAACATCTAAAAGATACCAGTACAACCAAGTTGTAGGGACCTGAAGAAAGCCTGAGTCACGAGGTAACACCTGCAGTACAAGCCTGAATTCTGATCAAGCAAGGAGCGTTGTCCCTAGGGGCAGAGAAAGGAAGAAGTGGAATGAAGTGGTGAGGCTGAGAGTTCTGTTTTAGTTTTGTTGTGCTTGAGCTGATGATAGGACAACCAAAGACGTTAGAGAGGAAAACCAGCATCTTAGTTTATTCAGGAGAAAAGGAAGAAAACTGTTCTGATTTTTTATCTGAGTGTCTAAATTTTACAAATTTCTGTGTGTGTTTTGGGGCAGAAGACACAGCTTTTTGTTGTTTTTTTTTAAACTTCTAGTAGTGGCATCGTAAATCCTCACAGCCCTCTCGGGTAGTTAGCATAGCTGGATACAACCAAAAAATATGGTGGTTATAGACAAAATTGTTGTTGATCATCAGATATTTATTGATCATTCCCAGGGGAAAATGGACCATCCTCTGTGTTTATAGGAGTCCTACTGACATGCAGCATTTAGAAAAGGCTAAAATGACTTGAAGGATGCAGGAATGACATGAAACTGGTGGGCTGTGATCGGCAGAATACAGACAAGTTGGGGTAATGAGGAGGAGAAGAAGAGTGCTACAGAACAAGCCACAGTCAGCCATGGGGAGGCTGCTGTGAGTTAGAGAGCTCTGGAGCCTGTACTGGTTCCTGGTATAGCCAGAATCTGAGGGGCACAAAAGGTAGTTTAGGACCACATTTCTCCACATTCATCTTGGCTACTCCATCTTTTTCACATGCAGAAATCGTCCCTCCTTTGCTATATTGTTCAGTTTTCATTATTACTTCTTTACTGTTTTGGTTCCTGAAAGACTGAATAAAATGAACCAAAAAGAAAGGAAGAAAAGAGCCTAGGGTTAAGCTTGCTTTCATAAGCTGCATGCACCTCTCTGATATGATATGTAGTTGGTCATTTGAGGTTAGGAACTTAGTAGCTTTTATTGGGGAGGTGGTGATGATGGGATGCAGATGGAAAAATGGCAAAGGGAATAGCTATAATGCTGCTGCACGCAACCTCTGCTTCTCTCCAATAAGCACAATTATTGTATTGCACGGTTGGCTTCTTTGTCTTTGAAGACCAAAGTCTTGTCTCCTTCAGGCTCTGAAACTTAACCAGAGATTTTTACTTTCATGTCTTGGCTTGTAGCAGGGACATGAGATATGCAAGACGTGGACCTTGGTGTCTTTATGAAAGCAAGCTGTGACCTGTGAGAATTTTTGCAACCTCTTAACGAATATATCTGGGGAAGAAAACAAGTAATCGAAAATTTATTTTTAACACCCATACATTTGGCTTCATATTGAGTTGCAGAAGCCTGATTTTTTCTTGCTTTTCCAGTGTCCTGGCAAGCAGAGAGGAAATTGGTGGTGGGGACAGCATGGAGTAGAAGGCACAAGGGACCACAGATGCTAATCCCAGCTCTGATACTGGGTGACTGTAACCCTGGGCAAGTCACTTTGCTTCGCAGTTCCTTATCAGTAAAGAACAGGAGGTTAATACTTGTAATGCTTCTCTCATATGAAATGCAAGGATTAGAAGACATGGTGTGTGTCAAGAGCATCCAAGATGTGAGAGCTGAGTGCTCTTACAGAGTCTTTTGTCCTAAAATAGCTCCTCTCTGTATTATCACAGCAGGTAGTGTGCATGCTGCCAGCCAGAGGCTGGGTCGTTCCTTTCCCTGAACCTACTTGCAATGGCTATTTACAGAGCAGGGTTTCCTACGTTTTTACAGGGGAAGACTGATGCTGTCAATCTTACATAGACAGGATTTTTTAAAAAAGCTTCATTCACCAGTAAGGCACTTTAATCTCCAAATGTGATAGGAGACTAGTTCTGGTTACTGTCCTGGGATTTTTATAATTTGCTCACTTGCTTAGAATAAATGGGAAAAGTAGTACTGTAGTGAGATGAGAACCTGTCATATATGGAAGAGATAAAAGGGAAGGGGAAACTCAGGCAAATACTTCGTAGTATTTTTTCTCCCCTACAGGCTGCGTGTTATTTAACCTTCTCCTAGATCCTCCAAGAGTTGGCAATGGCATACTTCCAATCCTATAGCATTTTGCTAAAGTAAATTATTTTAGGTGCTGATGTGGACTCAGGAGATCTGGATTCTGTTCCGTGCTACAGATTCAGGAAAGGTGTAGTGTCTGTATGCCTTATTTTCCAGCCTCTGAAATAATGCTTTTTCTTTCCTTTGCTTTTTTCTGTTTGGCTTTTCAGAGTGTGTATTCTCTTCTTTTATGGAGTCACTCAGACACACTCATACATACACAGATAGATGGATGGATACAGATACACAGTATTTACTGAGGATTGTGTAAACCGTACAGAGATAGTTAGAACCAGTACAACATTTGGAAATGTGTAAACCCCTCTCGGTGGCCTGTTTGGAAATAACGTGTACTGCTACTGTGCCATGTAATGCGCAAGCAAAACATTGGCTTGCACAGAGATAGAGGCAGGTGCTGAATTATGCCCTTGTTTAATCAAAAATCTCCTAGTTGGGGGCTATCCTAAAAAAAACCCGCATCATACTGGAGGGAGTAGGGTTGGCGGGTGACCAGCTGCAAATCTGAACTCAGAAATCCTAGCTGCAACAAAACCACCTACTACTTGTGGAATGATCCCTGCAGCATTTATTTCTTGCGCTTGACCACTGGGAAATGTGTTTGTCATCCTTCTCACTCCTGTCACGTTGGGGGCTTTGTCAGATCAGAATACATCGTCGCTGTGCTTCTCTGTGTCCCTTGACTTGTCATAGGCACAAATCTTTTTCAAATGTTCTCCCCTGTTCATTTCCATTATTATATCTAGTGCTTCTAGGTGGCAAGCAAAAATGAATAACCTTGTAAATGCTCCCTGTCTTTCAATTTGTATTATTTTTCATACAATGTGTCAGTGCATTTTTGTTGAGTGTTTTTAATAAGATGAAGTTGATGAAAATAAATTGCTTTGCAGTTCCTGCTGTGGGTGACAGAAATGCTGGGTCTGTAATTTTCCAAAACTGTGCATTTGAAACCAGTGTGGAGGGTGTTCTGTATGCCTGTAACTGCAATCATCTTCGAAAAATACCTCCCAGAAAAAGAAAGCAGCTAGCAGTTTGAATTTTGGGGGCAAGATGCACTGCTGTATCCAGCTTCTGCTGGGAACAGTGAGAGAGGGAGCTGTCAAGGAGAATTGTAGGATTGATTCTGTGCCAGGCTTGGGTTTGCCATATGGGATAGTTAGCCAGATCTGTCTCTAGTATGAGAGGGAGAATGAATTATAAAGCAAACCCTCTTACCAGAGTGTCTGTTAGCCAAGGCTTGGAAAACGAGGATTGGGACTTGAAAATGTGGATACCCCACTGCCCATGGCTACTGCATATTAACTGTCTTCTGAGAGGTTCAATGTCTTGCTCAAAAAATGTAATGCGGATAAACAATGATCTCCAAGTTACCAAAGTGTACTCAGTAGACAGTCTGGTAACTACTCATCTTTTCTTGGAGAGAAGATAACCTACATATTCCGAATGTGATTTTCACATTGAGATTTTTCTCTTTTTTTTACTTATTTTAATGGAAAAAAGGTCAATATTACCGTATTTCTTGTCACTGTTTCTATTTTGATAAAAATTGAAGAAAATACCATTTTAATTCCCTAAAGTTTATTATTTCATTTTGTTGTCCACTTTTTTGTGCTTTTGTACTACTTACTTAGCTGGCATGACAATATCAATGTCTGTCTGTTACCACATTCTCTGCTGTGTTTCTGCAAGGCAGGGAAATGCTTTCTCCTTTTACTGGCTGTGAGCTGACACATGGAAGTCACACAGGACCTGATGATGGACCAGGAGCTCAGGTCCCACTTCTGCAATTTCAAGGCTAATGCCATTATCATTAAGCTAATTTTACTTTACTCAGAACAACTTTTAGTCCTTCTACTGTTCCATCTTTTTTGAAACATTGAATAATTAAGCCCCCAAATTTATAATAATCTTCTCCTTTTTCCATTTCAAATTTAGAAATTTCCTCTGAGATTATGCTGCTTGAGGTACAGAAAAGACAGTGTGCTGGATAATTTATTTTCATTGTCCACTCAAATTTGAAGAATTGGATTAATACTGGTAACAAAGCATGGAGAGAGAGGGATCATACTGCACATACAGCTCAGCTTGTTTTGCTGTGCTGTTGAGAGGAGGGGACAGAGAAGTACACTCAAAATTTGGAATAATATTTAATTCTTGTTTGCAAGTTCTCTGGTGATGTCTCTCAAACAAATTGCCAATGGTTTGAATACACTGTTCACCCTTGCATTGTTGCTTTACAGAAACCACTTTCAGATCACATGCCTTGCCGTGCAACCCTGAAAGTCGCTTCAAAGGAGTTAGGCAGTAAGAAGAGGAGTACAGGTTTCTGTAAACCAGCTAACAGAGCCAAAGAACAAAAGTGATTTTTCAGTAAAAATAATAATAATTTGTTGTTTATACTTGTCATTTCAGGTTCTGAATAAATAATCTCACTGCATAATTTCTTCATTCTGTATTCTGAATGGTATATGCTGGGCAAACAAGTAAGGAGACAGTAGAGCACAGAATCACAGTGGAGGTGGAAAAAGTCCACGGAGGTTTCAAGTAATCCTCTTGCCAATAGAAGTCTATTGCTTAGTCCATATTATATCTGGTATATTTTTAAATGGTTCAGTTGATGGTGTTCCTGCCACATCCCTGGGGAAACTATTTCATTCCCACTATTAGGCAACATTTCCAGAGATTTATACTAAGCTTTCCTCTGCTTGGCTGCCTTTCATTACCCCTACTTACAACAACAAGGTGGTCTATCCACGGCAAGTCCTTTTCTTCCAGAAGATTTCACTCTTCTCTCTATGACCGCCAGCAGTGCTACATGAGGTCTGGGGTTTCCTCTCTTGCTCCTAGGTCCCTGTTGTGCTGCATTTATTCACTCAGTGTCCCATTTTTCATGTTTGAGTTGCAAGGGAGGGCAGCTACTCCAGCAAATCACTGCTGTTCAGCAGCAAAAGCTGAAGCCCTTACATAGGTTGTGCACATGTAGTTCTTTTCATCTTTTTCCATAATTTAAACTATTCGACTTTTTTTTTTTTTTAGTTCCCTCTAGTTTGTTGACATCTGTCTGGTTCTTAAGTGTCCAAGACAGAACAGTATGTGAGTGCAGCTTTGCCACAGCTGTTTTATAAAGAAACTGTCACCTCGGTTAAGGGATCTGAGGCTTCCTAGTATGCAGACTTACTCCACTGTAGCTTTAAGAGCTGCTGTGAAAGCTTATACCTGATTATTCTCTTGTTCCCCTCCTGGTCTTTCAAGTCGTTTTTGGCTTCTGGATTATCTCTCACTATTATATTGAACACTCAGTCCAACAGTGGCATGTCTGAAGTTTGCAGAGCCCCTGTTAAAAATATCGATCACTCCTGATTTTAAAATTCTGATTCTCTGCCACTGTTCTTTCCAGAAGTGTTCTCCTTGACTGTGTGTAATTAGAGGTATTTGTATATAACTGTGTGAGTGTGAGGGGGTTGGTATGATAATGTGCTTATAAAATCCTGGCTTTGCTGTTTTCTAGGTATTTGGTGCTAGAACATGTGTCAGGTGGGGAGCTCTTCGACTATCTCGTAAAAAAGGGAAGATTGACACCAAAAGAAGCCAGGAAGTTCTTCCGACAAATCATCTCTGCTTTAGACTTCTGCCATAGTCATTCAATATGGTGAGTACAGCCATTTCCAACAGGAGTTACTTGTTATATAAAAGCACAGAATAAAGGGATCTTATTTCTTGATACTATTACTTACTATTAAGTAACTCATGTTGTAAAGCTCTAAAAGCATTGTGTAAAGCGCTGATGTATTTTTTAATTCTTGGCTGTCTGTGAGAGAATACACCAGTCACAGATAGACTTTTCATGGAGAAGATTGTCCATCATTTCGTACTGGAGGAGAAGTCACTCACAGGGAATGCTTTAACCAGGAAAACAAAAACCACCAAGGAAAAGCAGTTTAATTTCCATCATTCTTGGGGCACTTGCTAATAACTGAGAATTACATACACTGTATCAAAACGTATCCCTGAAGAAACTTGGGACAATTACAAATACAGCAAAGTCATTTTATGGCCTCCTTAAGTTTTTGGAAACCTGCTGGCTTTTGGCAGCCTTCACTGAGTCCCTTCTGGGCATTTGAGTCACTGTTGCCTTTAATTTCCTTTCCAGTAGGGAAGAATTTCCTTGATCTGACTGCTGTTGATACTCACTGACTCCATCATATGATTTAACCATCAAATGTGGTTTAACCTGTGCTTTCAAGTGGTGTTTTAAGTTGGACCAGTTTCTCCTTATCTTCAGCAAGTTTAAGTAATTTAAATTCTACTGAAATCGAGTTGTTATAATCAGTCTGAGTACAGAGTTTCTGTGTAGCTGCTGACCCATAACTGCCTGCTTATTTCTCAGAAATGCAGCTCCTTGCACTTAGATTGGCTGGGGGAGACCATTTACATTATGTCTGCATGGCAGCTTCTCCATAGCCACAGACAGCCATAGATCCCCCCTTCCAGGAGGCCGGGGGCCACTGATAGATACTGCAGTGGTTGGATTTGCATTAGCATTGTGTAGTTACTTCTCAGTAACCGTACAGTGATTTTCTGTACCCCCAGTTTTGTGCTGAGAACTCACAAACCAGATGTCCACAGCATAAATGGCCACAGCAAAAATAGATGCCTAAATATTTAACTTGCTCTTCTATCCCCCTCCCTGTACATCTCTGACTCATTTCGATGTGGAATATTAATCTGAAAGAGAGCATATTTCTAATAAATGGAAAGGGAAATAAGAGCCTTTCTTGAGGATATATTAAGAAGAGTATAGTGTTAGCAGAAGAGGCAGTTCAAAGGTGGTGGATCTGGGTGAGAAGATCCTGAGGACAAGGCCTGCCTGGCCCAGGCAGGGTTATGATAGTCAGAGAAATTCCCATAGGAGCAAAGAACAGGTTGCGTGCCCTAGCTAGAGGATCTGAGTTTTCTCTGTTGGCAGAGACCTCTGACAAGTTTTATTCTGTGAATTCCACAATTTTTCCTCCCTGCTAATCAACTGGGTTGAGTGATCATGACCTTCTTATAATTAGCATAATCTGTGGTAGGTTGTACAGCTGTTATTTTTTATGTACACTGGGCAGTGTAACCACTGGTGGATTGCATGCATACACGTTTCTGTTCCCTACTTGGCTTAACACTTAGACACCCAATCCAAGAAGATTCAAAAATGCTTAAGTACAACTGAAGAGAAATTAATTACTCTTCCAAATGAATATTCCAGAGAAATATGAATCTCTGTTGGGATAGAAGTTTCCATGAAAACATGTATATATACACATACATACTAGTCCTTTGGGCTTGTGATGGATATCTCTTGATATGGCAGACTTTAGTAAACTGAGTGAGGATTGTGGTGAGGCTGTCGGACAGACAAGAACCCCTGCAGGTTTAACGAAATGTGGAATTTCCAAGGCAGAGTGCATGTCTCTCTTGAGGAATCCATTTTCCTCTGTTAAACGTATTGGATTGTGGGCAGTAGTCTTGTTGAGAAGTAAATCCCCTGTCTCCTTGCCAACTCCCACTCAACTAGCATCTAGTGCTGAGTTAGTTAGCAGTAAATCATAAGCTCTCCCTCCCTCCAGGTCACTCTGAGACTTGTGTGGTCTGTGTTATATTAGACTCTGTGTTGTATTCTGGACACTTATCATTAAACCCTTTTTGAAAATCAGAGCATGCATATGTCTATGTGTGTGCGTGTGTGTGAGTGTAAAAGTTAATGTGCTTGCCTAAGCAATGAAGCCTGACCTTGTCCTGTTGTGGGGCAGTGAAATGACAAATCATCTCATCAGCTAGGTTATCCAGTTATGACCACGTTGAAAAATGAAAGCTTCTGCTTTGGTTAATGACTAAATGTGGGTGCCTCTAACCTACTGGCAGGATAGATTGATAGCCTGGTATGCCCAGCCCCGTATCATTGTCCCATCTTCTGCCTGCACCTCCCAAAACACTGTGAAATATCTGTGGCTTACTTTCACAGCAGTATGTAACCACATTCAGCTTTCACTGCTCGAAACGTATTGATGCACCAGGATTCCCGGATCAAAGAATCAGAAGAGATTCCCCAGTCCTCCTGTCAGTAAAAGGCTTCTACTGCTACTGTGTGGAGAGATTGCCTGTGTCTAAGAGGTGCTTTCAAACAAGCAGCTCCGAAAAGGAAGCAGAGTAGGCTTGGAGCTTGAGTCTGTTTGTGTGTTGTTTTAAAAAAGTATGAGCTTCCTGTTCCTATTTTATTTAATGGAAACAGTGGGGGAATATTTGATGTACCTCATTCCGAGGTGCAGTCACTTATGGGGTTTTGTGGTACAGGTTGGCCATGGGGGAAAGCTTATAGGTAACCCACTGTAGGGTTCTCTACAGACTTTTCAGTGTACATAACGCTGTGCCGTGCTAGGGACCCACAGGCAACCGTGGGTGCAGACAGACAGCACCGTGCAGAGGTATTACGTGGGATCCTGCAAACAGTGTATCTGTGTTACCCTGCTGCTTTGCCTGAGCTGGCAAGCCGAGCGGTTAGCTCAGTGATGCAGCATTCTTGCTTCTGCTTCCAGCTCTTCCTCTGTGCTAGCTCTGAGGGCTCTGCACCATGCCGCAGTGCCCGGAGCAGACACGCTCAGCAGCGGTGCAAGAAATGGCAGAGGAACCTGGGGTTCCTTGGACATCAGTGTAAGACCATCCTAGCCTAGAAAGTTTTCTTTGGACATAACTGATGTTTTTCTCCTGAGCTGCCATTCACCTAATGGTGGGTGTCTGCTCTCCGAAATTCAGGGCCTTTCAGATGTCTCAGCTGTGTGCCCCAAATCAATAGTCCCTTTTGAATATCCTGCCTCCATACTGTGGCAGAGCTCTCAGCTAGTTCAGTGCCAGCTATATCTTCTGTCAGAAGCAGTGTAGGAGCATGTATCAGGGTAGGTCACAAATCCTTGCTTTCCTCAGGAAGTGTCTTTTTTATCTCCAGCGAGGGAATGCTGCATCGCCAACAGAGGGTGGGAGCTGGGCGAGGGGAGCTGGCGGGCGCCTCATTGGCTGCGTGTGACATCACCGGCAAGAGCTGGGATTGGCGGTGTGCGTATTTTGTGTGTGTTGGGTTTTTGCTTTGGTCAAGCTCATATTTGGTGTCTGTATCTCACAAGTTGACAAATAAAAATATGATTACAGAAAATGCCCTGTGGCAAACCTTATTATGGCTTCAGAGATAACAGATAATGTCAATTACTGCGCAGGGCAGTGGTGACATTGAGAGGAAATCCCCTGCAGTAATGAACAGCAAGATGATTATTTCATTTTATTTTTATTTTGGTTGGGTTTCATTTTGTGTTTTTTTTACCGAGCATGCACAAGAGGGGTTAAGGCGGGTTCTTTATGAATATTGATAAATGACAATTATGAGGGCCCTTTCTCCTTTCATTGCCTGGGGCTGTGCTTGCTTGAGTACGCACAAGGCTCTTGCTGAAGTGTGTCTGTGTATGCATGCGTAGGCATG
>JAVJGG010000021.1:11241537-11257821 GCA_035590195.1 Aviceda cuculoides
CCCCCTGAGAGCGCTGAGGCAATGAATAAGAGCTTTGTTGGACTTTGCCTTGTGTTCTTCCCGTCAGTGCAGGGGGGAAAGGCTCCTCATAAAATAGCGCTTCAAGATTTCACAGCAGTAGTGCCAAAATCTCTGGTATATTCCTGCAGGCAGGAGCTGCAGAGCACTGTCAGTAAAGGAAGAACGCTTTTAGGGAGAAATCTGGGGTGTCTCTGAGAAACAGAGAAAGCCGAAGAATGCCAGGTGCCATGTTCTGTCAGGTAGTGCCACCCTCCTCATGACCACTGCTCTGCCTTGCTTCATTTATTAGGAGCACGCTGTGCTGTTCTGCAGGGATGCTCTGTCGAACACTTAAGACTGCAGCAGCTGGACACTTTGAAATCATGACTCAAGGCTTCCAAATGTGACACTGGTGTAGAAATTGTGGAACTTAATAAGGTTGGTTTCTGGTTTATTGGGTTTTTTTCTGGTCCTTGAGTCTTTAGGTTTTCAAGTTTTCTTTCAGACCATTAGAAGTGAGAAAGGTGCCTTTCTCCCTTGTTGAGAGCTGAGATTCACCAATCATAGCCTGAATCCAGGAGTTTCAGATCTGTGACTGAGATCTAAAACAGTGAGGAATTTTCCCTTGTACAGGGAACCAGAGAAAACCCATCAAGTACAGCAGCTGCAATGCCAAAGGCAAAGTTATGAGCTCAACTAAAGTCAGAGAACACATATTTTTATAAGTTTACTTCTTTATATAAGCCACTGGAAACCCAAAAATAGCATAGTCTTATTGTAAGCATAACCAGGTAACGTCCTCTGGCAAGTACAGCAGTGGTGATCAGGCCCGACAGTCTGTTCTGGCTTTGAAATACATGGAATATATGTTTTGAGGGAAGGCTGGTAGGGAGAAGCAATATGTTTTAATAGATCAATGGAAATAATTGTTAAAAAGCAAGCAAGGGTTTATGCATACAAACCCTTCTGCAGGTCTCCTAATATGTTTGTAGATGTTGTCCTTTTTCCTAGCTATAACTAAATTTACTTGTTCTGCAGAATTCTGTGAAAACTTACTAAATTTGAGCATAGTAACCATGGCTCTAAACAAAGATTCTTCTGTAGGTAGATAGAAGTTACACGTTCGGATCTGATTTGCAGAAGCAAGAGAAAATAAGATTAAAGGGTTTTTTCGGTCATGAAAATGAAAAATATTGCTTCTCATACTATTAATTATTACTGATAAATTATTTGCATCACATCAGGCACTTTTAAGAGGCATACTGCAGAACAATTATTCTGTGGTCTGGCCCTTCTGGGAGTTTGGGGTCAGTAAGAAAAGCATTTGCAAATAGCCAACAATTTGATGAGTACAAATGACCTGCAACTACTCCAATTAGGAGGTTTCTTGGGTTAGAAATCTGTGACCTACAATGAGTTGTCATAGAAACTAATATGAACGTTTCAGCTCAAAAATCACTTTAAAATAATGGGTTAGTTCATCATCTTGTGCCAGGCGAATCCAAGATCTGGAGTCTGTCCCTACACTAAAAACCTTCCACCGACCCTGGGTGAGAGGGAGAGAGTGTTTTACTTCTCTTTTTTCTGTATGCTGCAATTGCCTGCAGTACAGATATGGGGATATTCCCAGAGCAGGAGGATGGACTAGGAAAGCAATGGAGGGAGCTAGAGGAGCTGTCTGAATAGCATCCCTGGCAGCGGCCAGAAAGCAAGGATGGCCAGCATGTAAGTGGGAAGCTGGAACATGTTAACGCATATGTATGCCTTCATTTTCCATGCAAAACCTCCAAGAACTGTGCCCTTTTCCATGGGACAATTTTTTCAGACTTCTCTCTGTATCCATCTTGTGCTGCAAGGGAATTGTAAAGCCTTTGTTGTAATCTTTAAGAGGGACATTGCAGAGAGTCTGACAGTGTATGCTCCCCCTGTCATGGCTTGTTTAATGGCTCCCTTTCACTCACACACTCTCCCTTCAAAAGCCTGCCGTATGCAGGCTCCTGGTGCTAAGTTCTTGCCCTGTTGTCTTGGTTGAGGAGCTCTGGGAGTCTGTGACCACCCTAGATCAGGATTACACTGACTTCTGCAGTGCTGCATTTCTCTTCCATATTCTTTCTCATCATATGCGGGGCTCAATAGGAGAGTTTGCCGTGTTTGACAATAAAGAAGCTGCTTTCTTTTCTGATTTCCTAGCCATGTGATAAAGCCCCTACAGCTTTAGAGCCTTTAGAACAACAAAAGGGTAATGAGTCCTCTGTTCACCTGCAGAGAGAGGAGTTGATGCGGTCATATAAGACGTAGAGAGCCAGAGAGATCAGCTGGAATGGGACCAAATTAAATGCATTTACTCTGCAATGTTCCATTAATGCCAAGTAATTACCACATACAGTGGGATTTTTGTTTTGTTTTGTTTTGTTTCATTTTGGCACAAGAGAATTCTTTCCAAATATGAATGCGTGAAGCTGTCCGGTCTGCTGGGCTCTTAGGTAAATTATAACAAGCCTTCCCTATTCCCATATGTTCCTTTGCCTTCCTTCTGGCATTTGAAAAGCTGGCAATACAAAGATGGGAAATGCAAATGCAGAGAGGAAGTCTCATTCCCAGTGGCAGTGGTGCTGGTTTTGCCACTCTGGTGCAGACTCCTGCCCTGACTTCTATCCCCCGGATGCTGCCTCAGCAAATTCAAAGTGGTCCAAAGATGGATAGCAGAGAACTGTTCCAGCTAGAAGAAAATTTTCATTGTGGCATAAAATTCACTTGTGGTTGAATGTGCAAGCACTGCCTGATCGCACTGGCACCCTGATGGCTGAGAAGAGTGCTGCCACAATACAAAAAAATACTCAGGCTGCCATGAAATTCCTATGCTAACCATCTATACTGGGCACTAGGGACTATGTTGAAAGAGGGATGGAGGAGGGTCAGAGAGATGCAAAACTGCCGTATGACAGTTCTTGTATTTTAGGGCCCAGACAGCAAAGAATGTAACTATTCTCACCAGAGTCCACACTCTCCTCTCTGCTCAGTGGGCTATAGTGAAGAGCTGATCATTTTTCTTGGTTTTATTTTGGTGAGTGTCTAGAGAAAAAAAAAGAAAAAGCTTTAAGGTCTGTTGCCACTCCAGATTTCCTTTCACACATACTATACCAGTCCTGTGAATCCCCAGGTCCCAACTTAAGGCTTTCAAAATGCTCTCAGAGAGGTGGGTCAGGACCTCTGCCTGAAGACCACCATCAGCCCATGTAGGCTGATCGTTCATGGAGAAGCATTGCGCAGCACAGTGAGGTGAAGCTTACTCCACGTTTGGAATGTGGATGGCAGCACCCACCTTTTTCCTCTCTCTCCTCTTGCAGTGGCTTTCCAAAAAAAACCTGAATATGTATGCCACTTCATAGGAATCTCATTTTTCCACTCGATCCTCCCTAAAAACCCAGGCCTAAAACTGTCTGTGTTGTGGATCCCAGCTGATGGGAAGACAGGATGAAATGGGGAGAGGGAGACTCCTTTCCACCAGTGAATACTGTACTCATTTTCAAATGTGTCATCCCTTCCCTTTCACCACCTCTCAGTGGCCTGGGAGTGGAGCTGATTCAAGGTTCACATACGTTCTGCTCTAGCCAGGGCCTGTGGCAGGTCTGCTAGGGCTGGTAGCTTTGAGGCATGGAAGGGGAGCATTTTTGCATTTCTTTTAGCTGCACCATTTTCCTGAAATAACATAAGATGTTTTGTAGTGAGCATGTATCCAGGCTGGAGAAACAGTTGTGGACGTCCTGTGCTTAGGTCATGCTCTGCCTTGATCATTCCTTCAAGTTCTCTTTCTTCTCTCTAAAAAAAATACACAATTTTAGGATGAGCAAAGAATTTCAATTTTTAGGTACAAAAAGCATACGTCAGCAGTATGCCTGCTATAGGCTGAACATATATGAATGGTATCAGCCAGCACACAAACAGTGGGACAGGCACAGGCAGGAGCACTCTCAGCTTCTACACCACATATCTGTTCAGCAGTCAGCCAGGAGCAGTTGCCAAGACTGAAAAACGACCATAGCCACTGAAAAACCGTGCACAGTAGGAGAACACGCACACAACTTGAGTTGCGAGGAGGTCTCTTGTTTTATAGCATCAAACAAGCACCGCTCACTTTACAGGGAGATGTTACATGCCACTGAGCCCTAGTCCTCAGGAGAACTTCAGTGCATCTCCCCAGTCAAATGAGGTCTTCCCAGCACCCTGTTAATGAAACCAGTTGTAAGATGAGAACTGTCCAGGATGTTGCTGGAGGAAAGATTAAATCACACACTACTGTCTCATTAGTGTCCAGCTTTCCCAGCTTCCCTGAGGACTGCGGACTCTTTACTCCATTTCACTTCTGGGGCTGGAGCATGTTCAGATTTGGCAGATGTTGATGATTTTGCCTTTGTCCAGGACTGCTGTCCTTGATGATGGCATTCAGGGTTTCTTTTCCTGGCCATTAACTGGTCATTCACTGCCTCTGGAACATTTCTTTGTCACTCATCTCCTGCTTTTTTGTCAAGTAGGTATGACTAT
The DNA here is from genome assembly GCA_035590195.1 of Aviceda cuculoides. NCBI lineage: Eukaryota > Metazoa > Chordata > Aves > Accipitriformes > Accipitridae > Aviceda > Aviceda cuculoides. The sequence goes on from JAVJGG010000021.1 coordinate 11,246,080, forward strand.
CTTGATAGTTATTTTATGGCTAATAAGTCTTCTGTCTCCAGTTACCTCGAAACTTTGATTTATATGAGAAAGATAGATTTGATAAAGCACCTTTTGCTTTGTAAGATGAAAATATGCACAAATCTGAATCATGCTTCTCCATTATCTACTGGATTGTTTGCCCGTAGTTAACAAGGCCACTTTAACACACAGCATTCATCATGTTTATACAAGATTGGAGACCAAATCTTATGCTCTTTAAAAAGCGAAGGGGAAGGAATCATAGGACTCAGTGATAAGGTAAATGACCAGTACCTGCTTTGTGCGCTATTTTGCTGGAAGTCTCCTTTGGAAGTATCTGTTACACTCCCCAGGTGTCTTATTACAGTGCACTCTGGTTTTACATAGAATTGACCTGCATTATTTACAAGTTGTCTCTAATTGATCATTTCAGACTTCAGATCAGAGATCATTTCCAAGACATTGTCATGCCTCTCATGTTTCTTTGAGAGGGTAGAGACTGTCCTCCTTTACAGTGGTATAGAGGTAGAATTACAGTTGCATGCATGAGGATTGCTAGAGGAATGTCTTAAAAAGTGAAGAGGAAGTGGCATGAAGATAAGGCTGCCTTCCATTATGGGTCTCACAGGACTAGACTATCCCAACGCTGGTTCTTTTGCTGAGTTTCGTTTCTGGTCAGGGTAAGCTGTTTTAGTGAACCATTGTTGCAGATGACTGTTGTTTGCCAGACACTAGCATGTGTTGTTGGCTGGCCGTTTCTCACAGGTTCGTGTTCTGACTGGCCACCAAAGCTGGCCGTTCTGCCTGCAAGGTTTGAGTGCTTGTATTTGGACCTTTTATTAGCAAGACATCAAAGACTCATTTTGCCTGCTTACAAGCAAAAACAAGAAAAGAGCCGCTTCTCTCATCTGCCTAAAATGCTTCTCTCATCCCTGTGACTGTTCAAGAGTTGCAAATAAAAAGAAAAAAAAGGGAAGTCATGACAAATTTTGTGCAAGGTTTTTGTCTTTAGATATGAAATCAAGTAAATGTGATAGTTGTAGAAAAGCGCTTGAGTACTAAGAAGCAGACATGGGTGCACAGTGGTGTTGGCTGTGGGTAATGGAAATTAATAAATTAATCAATATATGATACCTTTGATTTAAAGCAGGAGTTGCCATCCTGAAGATCATGGCTGCCTGGCTCTTCCCATGTTGCCAAATAATAGGAGAATCTAGCTTTGATGGAAAGGAGGGAATCCTCTCTCTTCCTTCCCATTGCTGACATCCTCAGTTACAAGCAGTGCTAGGTTGAAGGTATTTCTCCATCAGAGCTAATTACCCCAAATTATTTCAAAGCCATATGTCTATGTAAACAACTCCTAATGGGGGCTTTTTGCAGTAGCATTTACACCAAGGATTTTTTTTTTCTCTAGATATCACTCACTTTGTTTCCTGTTGTTGACAGAATATATTGATGGTGTTGCTTCCTACCTTAAGGAGCTGGCATATGATGGAGTATATCAGCCCTAAATCCAAGCTGAAATTCTCCTCCTACCTATTTCTCTCAGTCTCTCCCTCAGATTGTGCTGGTGTCACTGGAAGTTGAAGATGTTCATTTCCTGTCAGGGCACTGTGAGTTCAAGCCTTGCATTCATCAAGAGTGGGCATCTGGAATACAGTCTAGAGTATTGCAAAGATTGGATCTTGGATATGTGTGTTCTCCTGCCTGGAACAGGGAAAAAAATGAAATAAATTAAAATATAATAGCTTCAATGCTATGCTGGCTAAAGAACAAGTTTTGGAGTGGGAACGCTGTCATGGATAATTGAACTCATTTTGATCCTCTCTTTACAGCCACAGGGACTTAAAACCAGAAAACCTACTGCTGGATGAAAAGAACAACATTCGGATAGCAGACTTTGGGATGGCATCGCTGCAGGTTGGGGACAGCTTGTTAGAAACCAGTTGTGGGTGAGTGTCTCAGAACATGTTGCAAAGATCAGTGATAAATTCCAGACATAAAAACTGTCTATAGTAAAGGTTTCAATAAAGGCCTGCAGACTTACACTGTGCATTGTTATTTCTCAGCAAGATAATAAATTGATATGATGCACATAGTGTATAAGATAGCTAAAAGAAGGGGTTTTAAATGCTTTACAGTGAAAAGCAGGTCTCTGCAGGTGTCGCATAGGGATATAAAAATCAAGGCTTTCAGGTTTGGATTCATCTGTGTACGCTGATGTGTTTGCTTTCACTGGCCATATAATTTTTGAGAACTGAAGGCAGTAGTGTTGGCTGTTTTAGGAAGAGGCTTTAAAAATATTAGGGTGTGAAAAAAGATGAATGTAGGGGTTTTGAAATGGAATCTGCATGTCCTGATTAGGCTGCCTTCTTGCAGCTCTTCCAGTTCATGCTCCACACTGCTTCATTTCGGCTCACATGCAGGATTGACAGGGAGGCAGCAGGGTCCTTTGCAATTACAAGCAGGGCATGAATGCAGATACAAAGGAGACTGCTTGGAGGAATATTGCAGGGGCAATCTAAAAACATTTCCGTGGCAATTCAGTTGCCAGCAAGAGCATTCTAAGAATTTCCAAGGGAGCCAGCAATAAGCCCGACAGCTGAGCAAAGCCCGGGTGCCTGGCAGGGGACAGGATGTGCCCTCTGTGGGCAATGTCCTCTCATCACCACTGCCTCTACGGACACCACTGCACCATGCACTCCCCTCCCCCCCGTCCATAGCTATGACTTGGTGCTCTGTTGACTGGGGGGGGCTGCCACAGTGAGCTGTGGCAAGGGCGGCAGCTGCATCAAGCTGCTTCAGGCTGGGCCCCCTATGCCAGCTTTCAGCTGTGTCTGAATTTTTGTAACAGCAAACTCAGAAACTGGAGTTGCAGACAGTACCAGCAGATTTCCACCTCCTCCCATACAGACCTACTCTTCCTGGCCTTTGGTAGTGTGAATCTGATAACTCCTGCCCAGCCCTGTCCTCAGCTGGTTACAGTCCATGTTTTTTCAGTCTGTGCTCTGAGCCAAGGAAGTTCAGGGTAGATGTGGAGCCGTCGTGGTTCCCTGTACGTCCCAGCCACTGCCTCTCAGTCCTGAGCTGTACGTCTCTGCTTTCCAAGTCATGAATAATGGATAGCAAAATTATTTGAAGTTCATGATGTGATCAAATGCTGGCTGATGAATACACTGAGACCCACACATTCCTTCCTATCCGTGTCAAGTCAAGATTTGACCTCTTAGCAGCACAGATGAAAAGCAAGGAGCTATGAGTGCACATCTGTTGCTTTCAGCTGCTTTCAAACCTCCCCTCTAGATGAGGAAATAAAGTCCTCCCTGCAGTTAACCACAAAGCCTCTATACTCTTTAGATAAAAATTTCCCCCTTCCTTCCATGAAAAAACCAAGAGGAGGTATAAAAACCAACCCAGTCTCACATTGCCCTGTAGGATTTTTCAAACTCCTCAGGAACCTCTCAGTAGGGTTCCGGTCCTTGTTAGTACCAGGCTCTGTCATCCAGGTCTAGAGTCTCAAAGGGAGACTTCCTTTCCATAAGCTGTGCTGGAATTCAAACCTCCATGCTTCAAGCAGAGCCAGCCCCCACATTGCAGCCTTAAAACGTGCTAATAAAGAAATCAATGGAACGGAAGAGATGTGCCTGTAATAAACAGAACACAGCAGCAATGCTATGATCTCCTGCCTTGCAGATGCATTTTAAGTGTGGTGCCAATCACTAGGCCTCCGTGTGAGCTATTACACCACTTCATTAATTCTCCTGGCATGGAGCCCAGCATGGCTGATACTGGTGTCTTGTGATCTCTCTGGTTTGGGGGGTGAAGGGAGGAAGGAAGGAAGGAATATATAACAATATGCCACACGGTTCACAAAGAAAGGCAATCCAGTTATGACTCCCTTTCCCTTGGAGCACACAGAGTAACCAACCTCAGAGCTTTTCAAGGCAACAGTTTTACCTACCCTTGTAGTTGGTACTTTCAGCCAGCATGAAAAGGAACAAAACAGAATGAATCATGGCTGAGATACTGAGCTTTAATAAGATGCTCCTCCATGCACCCAGAAGTTAATTTCCAGAATGGTTTTATCTGTGCTATGAACACTGATAATGAGATGAAACTGTAACATTTCCATTGACAGTCACGCAAGGAGTCTCCAGGTATTTCTGTCAGTCATAGTGGGAGGATCAGATGGGATTGAGCTGTGTGATGCAGCTAACTTTGTCAGTACAGCAGAGCAGTTAGAGTGCAGTCAAAAATTCTTTACTGTCACAAGTGACTTGCTAAGTTTAGTTCAAAGTTTGGGTAGGCTTTAGGTCACCACAGAGCCTTGACTGGCCTCCTGAAGATAATCACGTAGTCTAAAGTATGCTGTATTGCATACCTCAGAGTCAGTGTTTTCTGGGAGCTACTCCTTAGAGCTGCACAGTTTTCTGTAGCACTGACGGCTACCTGGAGAAAGCAATAAAAGTTCAATCTAGTTGTGTCTGTGTAGGAGAGGGAGGTAAGGATGGACTTGCTGTTTCATTGACATAATTTGTCAGTGACAGACTGCCCATTGGGCCTTGATTGTAATGAATCTCCATTACTGGAAATGTCTATTGCGCGAGTCCTGCATATACAAAGCACAGAAGAATAAGCCGTAGTTTTAAACATGTGTCTTTAGACCCTTGGGGGAAGAGGAGCTTTGTGTAGGGTTTGCAGAAATAACTCAGCTTACTGCAGAAGTTGCACAGCAAGGCAGCCTCATGGAGATGCCTCCTTGAAATGCCAAAGTAACACAGTGAGTCTCTGCATTCCTCCAGGAGCAGGGGAGGTCTGTGGGCAACAGCAAAGGAAGGAAGCGGAAGATGCAGCGGGGTGCTGCTTCTATTATTTTAGATCTCTTGAGCTCTTACTCCTCTTTACCCATCCAGGCAATGGCATGCAGAGACACTCCCCTGTCTCTTTTCACAGCGATTCATCCCAGCACGCTGCCTTGCGGTGTTTCAGAATGGTAGATACTGTCCAATCCATCCTGAATTGTCACTAGGAGAGATGTGTGAGTGCCTTATGGTTAAACCTCAGGACTGAGACCCGGGTGATCTGAGCTTGGCTTCTGCCTCTACTGAAGGTGTTCAGGGTGGTCTTGGACAAGATGCTTTACCTTTCTCTGCTTCAGTTCTCCATCTTAGCAAGTCATTGCAGTGCCCAAGTTGCTCTGAACATAAATTGCAGTAATTTCTATAGGAGTCTTGGAAAAGTAGGAAATGTTGGGGCATTCCCTGGACCTTGTTCTCTTTCCTTGAACTAAGAGGGCTTATGGCTAAAATGAAGGATGAAGGATTGAAAGAAGATACTGATGAGTTACAATTCTTGTAAAGATCTTTCCTAATTCCCCATTGCTCCTCACAGAAACCTGGCAAAGTAAATTTTTGCCATCTCTTCACTTCTCTCCGTTTCACTCATCACAGCTTCAAATCACTGAGTCCTACTGGGTGGAGAGTCCTGCAAGCTGCCAGATGACTGAGAACCCACAGCAGTGCTAGTCTCTGTGCTGCCTGCCTCCAAATCTCCGTATCCCAACCAAGAGCTAGGACAGAGCTGACGTGTAAATGTAGCTCACTCCAGCACCAGACCTGATCTCTGCAGAGGCAGTCGGTATGGAGACTGACACCCCAGCTGACAACCCCACAGTTAACTGACTGTATGCAACAGTTCCCCCATATTGGTGTCTCCACAGGGAACCCCTAGCCTGATCCAGAAAGCTCTGTGCATGTGGGAAGAGCGATGCAGATCATGATTTTTTTGAGAGTGAGAAGAAAGCCTTGTGCCTGTCAGTGGCATAATGGAGGAAAACAACAACTTCCAACCTCAGCACAGTCAATTCCTCTGCTCTCAGCTCTCCCTAGCAATTCCTAGCAACACTTTGCAGACACACAGATTGCCTGGATCTATCAAAAAAAAAAAAAAAAAGCACATAATCTCATTAAGGACTGATTACTGGCTCTTTTTGAGCTCAGGGTATTTATAACAACCAATGCACTGTGTGTTTGTTAGAAATGCTAGCAGAGATCATCTAGTTCCTGATTCCCTTACATCTATATTTGGTGTATCAGCACACCTCTGATGAGCAGATAATTCAGAAGAGCAATATTCATTTGCAACACACCTCAGTGTCCAAGCACTGTTTCTGATTTTAATGACAAGACATGATGCTGCACATATTCTTTCCTCTTTATAATAAATGTGTGCATGTTGTCTAAAGCATATGCAAGTGTCCTACATCCAGTTATTGTTAGCTTGCAAATGAAGGCTCTTAAAATTGGAAATGCCAGAATCAGTACTTTTTACTCCAACTCATCAAGAGCTTCCATTCCCAGCACTCCGTTCCCATCTCCTTCCCTGATTTGCACACTAGTCTTGCTGACTTCTCCCAGTCATTTCTGCTCTAAATTTGCCCCAAATCCCAGATCCTTTTCTCTTTTCCACTAGGTTCCAGCTCTAGTTTACCCTACCTGGTTGTCCCAGTCAGTTGCTATCAGTCCTGGATCTATTTCCCGTTGGTTTTGCACTCACTTTGTATTAAAATTTGGTACCTTGTGATAACCCCAGCCACAGCAGCTCATAGTATCAGTTTCAGGTAGAAAAATTGTTCTGTGAAGTGTTACCAGTGCAAATAGAATTTTGATCCTGATGCTCTAGAGTGTTTCTGCTAGTAAATGCAAACTGCAGTTTTCTAGTGACAGTCTGAGTAAATTTTTCTAGAGAAAGCAAACAAATAGTCAAGTTTTCCCTTTGCAGTTGAGGATACTAGAAATTTTCCTTTTTTATGGGAAAAAATATTTAATTTATATTAGACTTAGATAGTGAAAATGTTTTGGCCCATAGACAACGTGCATCCACACACAATCATGAAACCAGTCTGAGGCAGATGACAAGCATGGAAAATTGTTGTTAAGTTGTGAAATTGATGGTAAGTCATGAGCAACTTAAAATGAGGATTATAAAGGGAAATACCAGACAACTTTATTAATAACCATTAATGCCACCCACCCTCACCTATAATACATCCCAAGGTATGTTAGAAGAGCTTTAAGTCTGCAAAATCAAGCACTGAGAATTTAAGATGTGCTTAAAATGTTAAGATTGCCAGTATAGCATTAACTTAGCCCATGCACATTAGGATATGGCCATTAATTACAAGCTTGTACAGGTTTTTTCCAACAAATCTTTGCCTCATTTGGTGTTTGGGTGGTGTGTTTTTTGAACAAACAGCTATTTAATGTTTGATTTTTCCTCATGATTCACTTTATGAATCCATTCATAATTTCTGCTCACTGCACTCAAGCCTCGCTATGAATACTAGGTATGATTTTCATCGTAGTATCTTAGGTGTACAAATATTAATTACACTGTTTTCATATTATGTTTGCCACATTGGTCTGGTTATCTCGATTTATATGTGGACACGTGATTCTGCAAAATGAAACTCAAAATTATCAACCAGTTTTGAGTGTGCAGTTGGATACTCTGGGGCCTCATATCTCAGAATACTCAGTGCTTGATAACAGTCCTTTACTTGGAGAGCAGAGAGCCTACCGACTGCAGCTGCTGCTCCATGTGCTTATAAATAACGTAAATGAAACTTTGGATGTGTGACAATGTGATTTTGGAAACTGGGGAACCCGGAACTCATAATTACCTGTGAACATCTCAGTTTAAGGCACCTGTTAATTTTCTTTCACAGAAGGATTCTGTGGCAGGGGTGGAGAGAGAATTTGATTCTCCACTATGTCAATCAGCTGCCTCTATCACAAGCTTGTCCTCCATGACACTAAACTTCCCTCACATTGCTACAGACTTTCCAACTTCAGCCTCAAGTAAGACTGAGGCGTTGGGGACAGCAACAGATCCACCGCCCCACCCCAACTTACCTGCAGAGTACAATATAACTTCTTCAAGCCTTATTTTAGCAATTCTTAACTTTTGAAAGCTTAACTTTGCAACCTTTGTGCCCTTTTAATACAGGGGTCTGTTTCATTTTTTAAATTAGGATCTCTTAAAGGTTCCAAGTCTTAATAATTTGAACTGATATATTAATGAACTGATTTACAGATTCCCCAAAATGTAATTGTGCGCAAGGAGTAAACAGCTGTAAAATGGCTGAGGGCTAGATACTGAGTTTTCTCATATAGAGCTAAAGGACTGAGTTGAAGCTTTAATGGCAAAATAGCACTCAGCCTTAACTACATCTACAGCCTTAATTACAGCCTTACCTACAGCTACTGCCTTCAGTGCAGCCTTAACTACCCACTGCTACTGGAACCATTTCTTCAATCTCTCCCTGTCTTATTTTTCTGTGTGACCTGTGGCTGTCACTTTCTCCACACAGAATGCTCTAATGTATGTTATTCTCCTGAAGAATTCCCTTTATCTATTTTGCTACTCCTCTGGCTTTCCCCTTCATCTCAGCCCTTTGCTACCCAGCATGGGGGGAAAGCACAAGGCAGCCGTTGTGCTAGTGGGTAGCTTCTGTCTCTGAAAGCCAGCTCGAAGACTGTGATTAACAGGGTGGGGGAGAAGGGACTCTAGCATCCGAGCAGCAGCAAAGACAGCTAGACGTGGGAGGACTTCCATGCACCTGTACAACCTTCTGTATCAAGGTAACTTCCTGCATAAGAAAAACAGAGGGAAGGAGACTTCTTGTTCCTCCCTCTCTGCAGAAACTCTGCCTCCAGCAGTGAGGCCTAAGGAATGGCACTCAAAGCTTTTCTTCTTCCCCAAACAGTACCATCTTAAGGCATGGGACCAAAGGACCCAGGCATGGACACTCATGTTTGATGGGACCTGGGAACTCATCAGGCAGTGTAACACAGGATTTGCCACACTGTGGAGTAGGATTACACAGCTTTCCCTGTGCTTCTTGGATCAACCAACAGCTTCTCTGGAAAAGCAGTTACTGTATATTCCCAGATAAACCATACATGGGCAGTCGATTTGTGTGTGCACAGTGCAGGTCTCTCTTACCTACATAATGAGACTTGTAGGTCACAGGCACATCGCATCTGCACTGATGATATGGCCCTGGTTGTCTCAGATCTACTGTAGCTGTGCTGTATCTTGAGGTGCACAGATCAAGAACTACTTTCCTAGTTTCTCAGATGAAATTCAGGATAGATACATCAAGGGTATATACATTTCTTTCTGAATGCCTGACTTAACTGTCCAGGACTGCCCTGCATGTCACCATTGCACTCTGGCTTATCTCCTCTGGTTGAAATCCCATGTAAATGCTTTGCTAAGGTCCCCCAAGATCCATAAGATTACTGTGTCCTAGAGTCATAGCTGTGAATGACCATTCAGAGAGCCCTTCCTGCCCCAGACAAACTGGCCTGGGAAAATCCACGTCACCCTTGAAATAAACACTGCCAACTTTGGTGCTTTTTTTGCAGCAGTACCCACAGGCAGCAACTGCTTCTTGATCTTGATGAGCAATATACTTATTTGTTATCAAGGGCAGATTGTGGCTTTTGCTGCACAGAGATGTAGCTGAATGATGAGGAGATGGCCTAGGGGAAGAGGCAGGCAATGTTGCTCTTGACACACGATTATTGAATAATTAGTGATAAGAGCCAAAGAAATATTCATGACTCTGTAGAAAGATAAATAGATTTTTGATTAAATTTGAGTTTTCTCTTTAAAGCAGCTGAAGTTGCTCTGTGATTGGCAGCATGGAAATGAGTTTTCTCTGGGTTCTGGCTGGCCGGAGGATCCCTTTTAGAGCTGTTAGCCAAGATAATGCTGCGGATATCTAGCTAGTGTGTGCTGGCAAGAATTCAGAATGGCTATGCCAAGAACCTGTGCTCTCTGGGCAGTTGCAGTGCATCTGTTGAATGATCAAATCAATCCAACTTGTTCAAAGGACTTACTATAGCATTTTCTCCCCCCACTCTCCTAGATTTTAGCAGAATTTCAGTGGTGCCTTGTGAGACACCTAGCAGATTCCACTGCACTCCAGCTGACCTCAGGAGGGTAAATGCTTTAAGTGCATTTGCTGGTGGGACACATAAATAGGTATATACCTGTCTTGGGTTCTTCACAACACTTACATTCTTCTTTTCAAAGACATTAGCACAGGAAGCTATCAAGGTGGTTGCATTGCTCACCATCCACAATTAAGAGTTTTGAAATCTTTATTGGAGTCATTGTCATTGTATTCAAATAAAAACTCAGAAGCACTCTGCAAATTGAGACACTGACTCTTCCAGTGCACCCGAGATGGCATGGCCACCCAAAAAGTATTGTGCTGAAGGATGATGCTGAACTGTACAGGGTACCGTGCAGGATTTGAGAGGTCTGGCTTAAGTTTCTAGCTCAGCCACAGACACCACCTGCAGTAGCCATTTAACGTATTGTATGTCTTCGTGACTCACCTTCTGTAGGAAAGGCAGTGGTAGCATTGTACCTGACAGAAGCTAAAATGAATGCAAAAGACTGAGAAATTCAGATGCTAAGTGACAGGAGCTCAACAGTTATCTAGATTGTGTCTTCACTCCTTTGTTACCCCCCGATACATTTTCCAATAAACCTAGTGTGACTCACTTATATAGAACATGTTAGAACTGGTCTTTCTATTCTGAGGTGACTAAACTGAGTGAATGTCCCTGATCTGATGTTTTTTCCAAATTATCGTTGCAGTACTACCTTCCCTACAGCTCCGTAGTTCCCTCTTCCACTGTTCTGTCTAAGCAGTCTAGCACTGGTGACAGCTGGCTGTGCTTGTCCAGTCCGGGGTTGCAGTCCCAGTTCTGGTGCTGCTCCTTAATTCTGATTTGTGTGTGCCTTAAGGATGACCTGTACACTATACACCATTGTTACGATAAGAAAAAAAGACACCACCACTAGTTAAGCATTCTCACAAGAATAATTTCACTTGTCTTCCAAAAGCTTGTGAAATCATGTATTAGTCCAGTGATATGACTGTTTAGTGGTTAAGGCTTTGGGTATTAAAAAGAACAGGTGTAGAGTAGCTGTTGGATTGCTATAAAGAAGCAAATTCGCACGCAACAATATAATTTGGAGGGTCGGGAACACATACATAACATCATTAAGTAATTCAGTCTCACTGTGGCCTCACTTTCTCTCCAGCAGTGGCCAGCAATATGCTGCAAGTCCCCCAAAAGAGCCCCCGCTTAGTCAAGAAGCAACAATTTTATTAACACTACTGACTGCTATAACTTTATTTCATTATGTTGCCATCATGCTCTTTGTTCCTATAGAAGCTTTTTCCCTAAAAGGTTAAAGCCTCGTACAAATCCCAGCATCAGTCAAAATTCAGTCATACAAACTTCTGTGAGGTATGGAAGTTGTGCTGACATTGCTCTTCTTTTAGTCAGAGGAGTACACTCATGGTGAGGTTCTGGTCACCTTTTTCAAACTGGGGCCAGCTGCAGCTTTTAAAAACGTTAAGTAACCTTGTCCACGTCCATTTGGCTGCCAGTGACAGAGCTGCCAAGAGAGCCCAGATAGTCCGTCCACCCAGTAGGCACAAGTCCATTCTTTTTGCTATCCTAAGGCCCAGCTCTGGCCAGCTCACTGAGGGGGTTCTGGTTTTCATTATCTGTTTTCACTCTTGAATCAAGGTTTTTAAAATCCAGTCTAAATTAAGACACTTGGGATCACTACTGAGCAGATAGACCTGGTTAGAATACCTGTGATAACCTCTTAAGGGGGGGGGGGGGGGGGCCGGGCGTATTAAAAGTT
>JAVJGG010000021.1:11257831-11333638 GCA_035590195.1 Aviceda cuculoides
CCCCCGCCCCAGGGAGTATGAAATCGTGTACTACACTTCTGGATTCCATCTTTCCTGAAATTTGTGAGGGATCAGCTGCATTTCTCTCTCCTTGCTTAAGTTTTGCTGTCAAGGTAGCTGCAGTCCCAAGTGTACCCTGATGTTATTATCATCATCTGCCAAAAGCTGTGATACCAAATTGGGGTGTTCCATGCCCACAGGATGATATTTTGCCATAAGATAAGTGTAGTGTGTATGGAAATATAATTAATGTGCTGTCTCACTGGGCATTAATGTAGCATCCTAGCACAAAGCTAACCTCACTGTGCCTCTGTTTTGCTCATTACTTTGTGAGACTGGTATTGCCCAGCCATGATTGCATTTGTCACAAGAAACAAATGCACAAATGAAGACAGGCTTAAGGACTGCTGGGAGGTGTCCGTATAACAATAGCATGATTTGCACACAGGTCTCAGGCAGTTTGCACCCCTTTTACTTGTGAAGTTACTTTAATGAAGGCTATAAAATAAATAGCTGTGGCTATAATCTTTAGGAATTAAAATTATTACCTGGCAAGTTGAAGTAACTAACTATTCTCAGCCAGGAATCAAACCAGAGATATATGGGTAGAAGGATGCAAAAAGAATATATTAACTCACTAGGTAGTGTACTACTGTCCATCCTTTTTATTTTTTTGAAAGAAAAAAAAAATTGCATGTTGAATTATGTGCTGGTGGCTTTTATGACCACTAGAATAATTGAGAGCAATCTTAGCAGATGAGATGCAAGACGTGGTTTAGGAATGCATGTATTTGGTCTGAAAATATTGTTCTGTCTCTTTTCTTATAAAAAGCTATCCAGCATGGGCCTCCCTTCTAATTAGATACAAGGCCTTGTTAAAGGGTGGGGTTAGAGGGCTGGAATTCTATATAATCACAGAATATGCCTGGTCTTCTCTTCCTTCCTTGCTTTTAAGAAATTCTTAGTAGGGGCACAGAATTTTGAATTATGTTGCTTCTTGACCATTTTCTGAGTTTCTTAGAAATATGTTGTCATTGAGGTAAGGAAAAAAGTGCTGGGTTTGCACACTTGCATTCTGTATAAGCGAGCCAATCATGATTCTGCTAAACAAAATGGAAATGCACATAATCCATAAATACAAGGCTGTTACCTGCTGATTTGACTGTATTTTGTGTTTCAGATCACCACATTATGCTTGCCCTGAAGTCATCCGGGTAAGTTGGTTAACATTAGTGTGTATAAATATATTTTTTAAAGTGTCACTCGTTGCAAGTACACAGACAGACCCTCTGTACAGGAAATCTGGCCAAGGCAGACAGCATTGGAAAGGACACAAGGAATGTAACTAGAGTTTTGTTTGTTTGGCTCAGCCCTGAATCAAGCCACATAGACCATATGAGGGAAATGATTGTGTGTTATTCTCACAGTACCCTTCGTGCCATGTGATCCGACAGAAATACAGTAGCCTCGTTTAACTTGATCTTTCCACACGAGGGATGCAGTCCCCTACGCTTTCCTGTCTCTGATGTAGCTGTCGTTTCAGTAGAAGAGCTGGGGTTGGCTGTCAGTGATGTTGGTTTCCATTAAATGATACGAACTATCCTTTCCCTCTACTCTCCCTTTGTCCTCTGAAAATAAGTATCCAAGATTTCAGTGGCCAAGATTGCCCTCTTTTAAAGCATATCTTTAATGTAAAGCCAAGCAGGAAGCGTACAGAAGCGACTGTCCGGGCAATACTATGAGTTCAGAAGTAACGTGACTGGTGACAAGCTCCCTGAAGAACCAGGGAAGAGAAAAACACCTTCTTGACATCCTTAATACACCTCTGACGTGGTTTAAGTGCCAGGTCTAATCATTTGTGAGCTGTCGACTGTTCCTGCCTTGCTCCCCACTTCTGAGCCTATTCTTGCAGATCCCAGATAAGACTGTAAACTGGTGTTCATAAAAACTCTATTAATGGGCTGTGTCATGGCCTCCAAGTTGGGAAGGCCACCTTGGAAAGCAGGTGGCTGAATTAAAATGTGGGGTTTCCCATTCTCCCCTCTCTTGTTCTTCAAGGATAATTAATTCATTTGCTAGTGAGCAGTCTTTTGAACATCTGTGTCATTGCTGCGCAGGGTGAAAAATACGATGGAAGGAAAGCAGACGTCTGGAGCTGCGGAGTCATTTTATTTGCGTTGCTTGTGGTGAGTCATCTTCCTTGCATTATCCTTTAAAAAGAAAAGAAAAATCTGAAAATGCTGCTGTATTTAATGGCAATTCTATTGACATCATGTACAGATGGGTTTTTTTAGTTCTCCTATTTTTGTATCTCTCAGTTGCATCCTTTCCTCTTATTTCTACATCAGTCCCAAAGGAAAAGCAGGAGGAATATTTCACTGCTGCTTTGAAATCCTGCTGCCCTGCACAGGAAAGCATAGACAAGCATCAAAAACTTGTCTCCATAAATGCTCTTTGCTGTGTTGTGATACTGCAGCATGTTTTTTGATGGCAAAGGATGTGCATGCAGGGTTGCCACTCCAGGATACAGAGAGCGTCCAATAAGTTGTCCTTCACAGGATCAAAATACGGCTGGGTTTGGGAAGTGTTTTGTTTTTTCTGCTGTATGTATGTATGTGTTTCAGTAGGTATATGCATACATTAACTGCAGTGTTTTATCAAGAGAAGATTTGAGTGCAACAATTGTGTTTCAAGCAAGTATCAAGCTACATTTTAATTTGGTACACTTGGGAATATAAAAGTGAGCCAGTAGTACAAAGTTTAAATTAGTTTCCATCTGACTCAGTAATACTTTCTTTAGTATTCAAAATGTGGTGTTTTGTAACTTATCCTTCTGTGGATCAAAGTTTCAATTCTCTGTGGAATTTATTCTGATTTGCAGTGGTAATGTAATACTCCTAAACATACAACAATTGGATGTCCAGCTGGAGGCAGATAGGCTTGGCGTTTGTTAGCAATTTCCATAGTATAATGTAGGAAAATATAGTTTATGTTTATATTAGCATATACCATGTACAGATTGAATACTGTATATGAGAATAGATTTTATGTGCATGTTAAGGTTTTTTTAGCTGTAATAATTCAGATGATCATCTACAGTTATATAAATAACAGGCCTGAAGTCAAATTTTGACGTCCTCGTACATTTATTAGTAAACCTAATTACTTCACTTAAATGTTTTATTTTGACAAAAGCACTTGTACAATGTACAGTCCGAATTAGATTCTGCACATTATTTTTGTTTAAAATATTTGAAAATTTTAAAGGCACTTTTTTTTCAAAAAATATGTTGATAATTTTATTAATGGCCCAAATCAAAATAACCTTGAAGTAATCTCAGTATGAGGCTTTAATTCACCTTAACTGATCTTACTCTTTTTTTCTTTTTAGTCATTACAATTCACTGACATTTTTGAAGTTTTAGATTTTTTATCTTGATGTTGCAAGGGAAGAATTTTAACTATCTCACTAAATAGCACCTGGTCATCTACTGCTCCTGAGCAGCTATTTTCATGGCTGATAAAACAGAACTGTATAATGAGCTCTTAATATAACTTCTTGAATTTGTAAGAATAGAAGAGAGAATGCGTCAAGATGGTTAGGATTTGTAGGAGTGGGCTTTTCATTTCAGGGGGATTCTCTCTCAAGATTTGGTATCTCTCTGTTGCTGCATCTTCAACTGTTCCTACATATATACATGAGCCTGAAAAACGATTGAAATAAGTCTATTATTGACAGAGAGTGCAGAGCTCTCCAGTTAATTATGTTAGGACAAACCCTACAAAAAGTCTCAAGCTATAATAGCAGGTGGTAGTAATAAAAGAGCTGTAGTTGTTACCTTCAGGAAATGCCACAAAGCAGCCTTGCTGACTTCATCGTGGCTTAAATTGCATTAGCCAAAGTACTGAACTATCAGAATTGATTTTCCTTTAAGTCTGGAACGGTTAGGGAAAAAGTAGGTAACTCAGGGGATTGGTTACAGAAGGCAGGGAGGCTCTCTGTCTTCAAGGCCGCTTGAATGGACAAACAACAGTAAATAGTGCCCAGTAGTGGTTGCCATCAGGTGGGCTTTCTGAGGCTTCTGTAAATGGAGCTGTTGGTCTCCATAAACCATAGACACAGGATTGCTTATACAGATGCTCTACTCGCTGTAGTAAGAGCAGTGCCAGAATTGACAACTTAAAGCTTCATTACCACAGCAGCTGACAGCTTGCAGCTTCCCACAAACCGTCCTGGAAATCAAGGAAGCTGGGCACCTACTAGAATTAGGCAGTGAAAGAAAGAAGTGAGAATATCTAGGAAGGTGCAGACTTGCTGTAAAAGGGTATCAGCTTCAGCTGGTGGAGTTATCCTAAAGATTTCAACTTCTTTTTTTCCTTTTTGTCCTTGCAGCAAGGATAGGTCTTTTGCTGCTTTTTGCGGCAAGCTGATGATCTATTCAAAATGTAATTTCAGCTAAAAAAACCTCAAGCCATTCATGTAAGTGAGCTACAGTAGGGAAGCAATAGGAACTGATGACCTGACCACAGCATGGGAACTGGATGGAGTATATTAAACAGGTAGAATGTCTGCTGCTTCCAAAGGCTAATGTTGGTTAGGGTTTCTTTCAGCTGTGTCATTTCACTGCTCCATCAGAAAGAGGATGTTCTTTACTGAAAGCCTGTCAAATTCTGTTCACCTCCTTTTCAATGTCTGCAATAAATGTGTCTCAGGAAGATTAAAAATAAGGAGGCGATAAACATTCCTGCTGTGAAAGTATGCCCAGGAGGAATACCAGCAGATCAAAAGCTTGAGCTGAATTTAAGTGAATCCATGCATCTTTGGTGAATTTGCCTGGAAAGGCAATTTCATATTTTGTATTGTTTTATACTGGTAGTCATTTTCTAATTAAAGGTCTAATAAAAAAACTGTGTCCTCAGTTTTGTTTCCTATGTTGGAGAAAATACAGCAACACTAAGAAAATATTTATTTTCAATGGATAAAAAGGTTTTTCAGTTATTATAATAATTCATTGTGAGCTGACTTCTTTTTCATTCTCTCACCATGTTTATCCTGGCTTTTCTCCTTCTGCCCTCTCTAATTCACTTTCGCTCTTCTCTCCCATCCACCACTCCGTCACATTCCTGCAGGGTGCCCTGCCTTTTGATGACGACAACTTGCGGCAACTGTTGGAGAAGGTGAAACGTGGAGTGTTCCACATGCCACATTTTATCCCCCCGGACTGTCAGAACCTTTTGCGGGGGATGATTGAAGTGGACGCCTCGAAACGTCTCACGGTAAGAAGGCATTTGCTGCAAGTCATGTGAGCAAGGCTTCATTTGTCACGTTGTTGCAGTTGCGGTTGAATAACTAAGGTAATGTTGATTTACTGCTGCTCCCGTGTGTTTCCTCCTGGGTAAAGAATGAGTGGAGTTGGTGGGGTCTTTGGGAAGAAGTTAGTTATCAGTTAGAATCATGAGAGCAGATTACCTTTGTGTCTCTTCTCTAGCCTCATAATTCTCTGTCATATGTAACTGGTCATTTAGAAGAAATCCCTTATAATGTCATCACAGTGCTACTGACCCATTAGCACATTTTGGAGTCCGCCTGAGTTGTCTGGCTCTCCTGGCTGGTACAGCAGTTTGTTGGGGATGTGATATAACTGCTTGAAGGTCAAAACTGTTATCTGAAGCTTTGCTATTAAACAGAGTATGCTTTTCTTACATTTCTGACAAAAGTGATGGCCTCTCACTTCATGCTACGCAACCTGCATTGTATTCTATCCTGCATTTGCTCTGCATTATCCTCTAGCAGCCTTCAGAGCAAGTGTCTTCCAGTCTGCTCTTTCATCTTGTGCCCTGGGGTCCTGAGCACGATTAGGCCCACAGTGTTGAGCTCCTGGCATTCAGCACTGAGTCTTTGCATCTAGGATACATCCCATCACTACAACAGAGACCCTGCAAGGGTGAGCACTGTGTAGTGATTGTATCCTTCATTAACACTGCGTTAATGTTTTGGGGAATTAAAAAAAATTAGCAATTAAAATCATTTTGGAAAGCAAGATTGCCTGCTTGTCAGTGGAGGCGTCTGCCTTAATGGGTACGTTGCCCTTGTAAATCCTATTGTCAGGCTGTGGTGATGATTTTATACAGATTTACTAAGCTCACAGATTCTGAGTGGGAGTATGTATAAAGAAATGTAAATTTAAAACTCCTCCTGGTTCTTCAGTCTGCTAAAATATTTATAAATAAACTCTCAGATCACTGCTTGGCCTCTCTGCTGAGATTGCTAACAACAGCATCAGTCTGTGCCAGCTGTGATGGTGCTTTTGGGATGCAGACACCTGTCTGCTAAGAAGTGAACTGAAACTCCCTTCACAACTCTCTTTACAGTATTACCTGACAGCTGCAGCTAGGTTTTCCTTTCATTCATTACAAAACCAGGTCATGCTCTATTTGGTGATGTAGGTGAAAAGTTCTTCATGCTATTATTACTAGTATCCCTACTTTTGCAAACCCAGTAGCCATTACGTTTGCAGTACATAAGTAGCAGTGATTGGAAGAAAAACCCATCAAAATATTAGGCACTTTAAAAGGCCTTTTTTGAACAGATTTTTAAAGAAAGAAAAACTATTTTTCCAAGTATTTTCCTGGAAAGAACACTGCAGAGGTTAGGGCTATACCTTGAGACATGAGACAGCTTTTCTTCATGATCAAGAAAGTCACTATGTCCCCCTCTAGCTTAGTTTCCTTTCCATAATGTAAACATAACAGTTTTTCTGTTGTGGGTTTTTTTTTTTTCTGACAGAGATCTTAGTGCTGATTTTTGAGTATGCCAGGGAGCAGATAATCAGATTTTCTTCAAATTGTCCTGAATGAGTTTTTCCATAGAGCGTAGTTCCTAAACGTTTTGAATTGTGCAATACAGCAGAGAATGTACACGCATAAGAGAGAAAACAGTTAAGGTAAATCAAGGGCCCAGAGTGACAGCCCTCCCTCCTTTTCTTGATCAAAATTAAGCTCACATTTCCTTAGGGAGGAAAAAAACCCAGATCAGATAGTTATTGACAAGCACTAGCCAGTGAATTGTGAATAAGAATTTGAAGTAAAACATATTCAAGAGCTGAGAGCCGGGAGGAAAAAAGGATAGCTCTTTGTTATTAGCTGCAATGTTATTTTCATTATTTTAGGGTCTCTCGGTTTGCTGTCCCTGCTGCTGTCACACTTCATGCTGTTAGTGTGCCGGTTGCTTAGATTGCCAGGCAGAAGGGAGCTCTTTGTTTACAGCACAGGAGCTGGGAATATATAGTTCATTTTGAGGAGAGATCTGAATTCTATTTTAGCTGTGTCCTGTGAAAAAGGGTATAAATATGGGTTTATTTGGAAGCCTCTATTCCTAGAAAAAATCTCACTTGAATCAATTTGATATTTATACAAAGATCTGAGCAAAATTGTGGCTCGGGTACAATAAGTACAGATGTAGCTGTTACCATTACTGATCATTTGCTCAATATCTCACTGGTGAATTTAGCAGAAAAATATAGTGAAATCTAAGGTCACTAGAATTTTTTTCTTTCATTTTTTCCTTCCCCTCTCTGCTTTGTTCCTTTTTTTGATTTGTATCTCTTTTCCTTTTCATCCAACTGCATTTCCCTCCCTGCAGTAATTGCCATTTCACAGCACACCCACACCTTCCCCAGTCCATCTGTTAAAATGATCAACAAAAACAGAACTAGCATTCACATTTAACTGTCATCATTCGACTTCAGTGTTTGTTAGAGCTTAAGAGGATTAATAGAGAGGAGGGTACTCAGAATTATTGTTGCTGGCCCTTTACTGCCTTAAGAAATAGGCATTACCTTTCTTTGTATACAATTCATTTATGGAAAGAAAACTTTATTATATCTTAGTGGAATATTGTTCACGCTTACCGTATATTTCGTAGCCTCAAGTATGGTTAATGGGACATCCTTGACCACTCTCCTTTACTGGGTCTGGTTTACTAAACATGCTTTAAAATTAAAGAATCAATGTTTTTCTTTCAGTACACTGCAAAAGTTGATCCTAGCTGCGGGTCATGATATTGCTGACCACCCATATTCATGAAAGATGAAATCAAACAAAGAATGAGTACTGAGGTGGTCAGCATTTGAGGGAGCCTGTCTGAATAGCACAGCCTAAAAGAGCTCCACTTAGTCTACACAGATGATGTCTAAGAAAGGTTGTACTGGTCATCTGCATATTCATGAGAGGTAATTACTAGGGAGAGAAGGATTATTTAAACTAAAGGAAGGTACTGGCACAAAAACAAATGTATGTCAAATGGCCTTACATGAAAGTAGCTAGAGATTAGCAGAAGCATTTTAGCCATATTAGTGGGTTTCTGGGACAGCTTTCTAGTAGGATTGGTGTTGGGAAGGAAAAGTGAACTAGTTTTAAGTTTGAGAAGGTTTATGGAAGAGAATGAGTGCTCTTGGTGCCTGCAATACTGCAGGATGAGGTTTCTTTCAGTTATGTGCTTTTCAGAAAGTGAATGGTTTTTTCCTTGGAGGTTTCAAATGATTCAGCATCTCTACAGTGGAGAATTACAGCTCCTGTAGTGGAATCCATTTACATTTGCAGCCAATACTTCCTTCTACAGAAGCACAAAGGCAAAAGGGGGAAAGTAAGGAGCTTTTGGCCCACTTTCCATTTAAAGATGGATGAGCATTACTGAAACTTTGTCTGTAGACAGGTGGGTCAGAACAAGGTGGGTCAGAGCAGGTATTGCAGAATAAGCTATTCTGATAAAGCTGTTACTGGTCCAGTGTTGGCCTTGTATTCCAAAGTAGAATGACTTGTCTTCCATGTTGAGTGTCCACATAGTCTGAAATACCTGTCCCTGAATATCATCCAACTCAAATTACACACATTTTTAGAATCTCCTCTCTGCTATCTGATTCTGTTTTTTCTTGGGTCTAATGTATGCTAATGATGGACCACAGCATCTAAAGCATATTAAAAAAATGAACAAGGAAAAACTCACCTGATTCCTTCTGCATTTTTCTAGAAGATCTTACAGTAAGGTGCCTATCACATCATCTAAATTATCTCACTTTACTACCTGTAGAATGGAGGTAATTGTCCCGTTGATGTATTTAGGCTGTAAGCTCTTGGCTGCCAAGGGCCTATTCACGTACCGTGTACATACCACAGTGATACCTTGCCCTTGTCAAGGTCCCTGGAGGCTGCTATAGTATGGCTGCTACTACTGACACAGATAACGGTTTTACCAGTGCTGTTTGCACTGCCAGCTTGAATCCTTTGGTCAGGAAAAGCCTCTACCTTGACATTATACAGTAGGGTTAAAGCTCAGACTAGAGGATCTTCTGAATGAAGAAGATTCATCTGAGATATGGGTCAATTTAGTGCCCAGATGGGTTTGATACTGTTCACTTTCTGGACAGGGAAGTTTGAAATTTCACCATGAGTTCAAGTCCAGAAGCCCTCATCCATATCCACAGACTTCCAGAAAGTTTTTCTTTAGGTCAGAACTTCTTAGCTTGGCAACCGCTCTGCTGAGATCAGTGCTGAGGATGTAGACAGCGCTGTCTTGTTTTCCATCTGCCTGTCTGTCTCCATCTGTTGTTCCCTGCCTTATAATTCAGACATAAGCTCCTTGGGGGAGGAGACCTCTTTTTCTGATGAGCTTGTACAGCTCTGTATCACAATGGGTCTTTCATCTGTGAGTGGGGCTCCTAGATGCTACTTTAGTATACAATTTTAATATATTTTGGAAGTATTTTTACATAAACCCATGGTAAAGAAATTCCCCCTCTCCTTCCATTACAGCATTTTAGCTTGCAGAAGTCTCTCTTCTGACTTTGCACGTGCAATGGATCTGAGCATATTTTGTTGTTTCAGAGATGACGTCATGAGACAATTGCCTGCGGTGGCTAGGAGATACTAGGAAGGAGCATTTTTACAGCTTCCATGAAGTGGCATTAAATTTGGCAAACTCTTGTGGAAACAGCAAGAATCCTCTGGGAAGGGTTGTTAAATGCCTTTGTCACTTAAATGCATTTAAACATTGTGTTTAAATGAAGGCAGGAAGAGTGAGATTAGCTTTCACTCTGTATCTCCCTCCCCTGCATTGCATAGTAAAAAGCATACAGACTTCTCCTTGTCAAAACCAATCGCCCTCCCATAACCCTCTTGTCACTTTAATGCAGATGAAAAGCAACAAAGCATTAATTAATTACCTTTAAAAAAGCAATGAAGGTGTTGGCAGCAGCAAGCACACTTGTAATAACATTTCAATGCAATTATGTTTGAATCAGAATAGAAATTGGTTTCATAGAATACTTTTCGTATCTGGGATATCCCAACGTACCTCACAACAATGGTTTTGATGTGGATTGACTGGCAGATGTGTAGGTAAACAGCAACCGTGAGAGCTCTCATACACCTTCAAATGTATATCAAGGTGCTATGGGGCTTCTCTTTCAGAAAAATACTATGGGTTCATGAGCTTGAAGGAGGTTGATCAGCAGGGATGGGCAGAAGGGATTTCTCTTTGACATCTTCTCTGGAGGAGCCCAGAGGTTCTGCGACTAAGACATGAACTGGTGACCCTCCTTTCTTCCCCATCTCTGACCCAGAGCATGAAGTGCTGTTGTCTGCTTTGCCATGGCATTTCTGCATATCAGAGGCACAAAAGAACAATGTGACCCAGGGAAACAGAAAATGCAGCAGGAGAAGCAAGCATGAAAGAGGCTTGGACATTGCTTAGCTGTATCATCTGCATCTTGTCTGAAACCATTAATGTCTCTAAGCCTCCATGTGGTGTATATGAAATAATGAGTAGATACGCATCTCATAGGGTAGTTTTACTGAACGAAGGAGGTACGGTACACTCCTTAGCAGATCCTCACAGTACTATGGACCTGGTAAGTAACCATGCTAAAATCCTGTCCCATGGAAACTGTACAAAATAGGTTCTTCTTATGTTCTGTGTTTGTACCTCAGCTTGCAAAGAACCAGGAGGAAGAGGACTGCATCTCCAGGCTGTTGGGGGAACACCCGTAATGTGTATCTTATCTGGAGTTAAGCTGGTCAGGGGAGATGGCAGTGTGTCAGGAATACTACACCTCTCTCTTAATAGTGCAGGGATGAAAGGACTATGTAATGCAAAGGAAATTGTGATGAAGGGGAATTATTGTGGCAGAACTAAGGCCGCAACTGGAAGCTGTGCAAGTCTGCCTGGGCCCGTGGATGAGTGTACTGGGGGACATTGATGCTCCCAGCACCTGAGCTGGTTAGAAGACAGCTAGATATGCCAGTACCAACTGCACTTCTGATTGCAGTGTTGATATAGTCATGGTTTTAAAGTAGGCTGTTTGTGTCTCATACTGATCCCTGCAGCCTCCTGTCATGCTCTCCTAATCTGTATTCCCTTGTTTCTTTAATTTCAGGAAAAGCCCTGTCTCACTTAAAAAATGATCTCATATAGAGCTGACCTCAGGTCTTCCTGGTCTCCCAGGCATGGAGCTGTTGTTCCATAGCACAGAGGTCTCTGATTCCTTGCTCTCTGTGGCAAACACCTACTTTCTATCTCTGAGATTTTGTTGTTTGTCTGTTCCTCGTTTTTTTTTCTTTTTTTTCTCTCTGATTCTCATTGTTCTGGAACTGAAGTGGAAAGTAATAAGAGCAGGACAGCTGTCACTGTTCTTCCTGACCAGTTTAATGGCTCTGTGGTTTCATCTTATAGCTGTTAGCACTTGAGTTTCCTTCCAGCTCTCCCCTGCCTCTCACCTGTGTGTTGCACAAACGCAAGCCTGTGTGCAGTGAGTGTGCATGTTGTTCTGCATGTACAAAGGTGCTTCATAGTGAGGAATATGAGAGATGTTGTCCCCATAATGAACAATCCCTGGGCATTTATAAAAAGTTCTTTTCTACTGTGATGATGCTTCAAAAAAAAACAAGAATAGGAAGGTTCTGCTCTAAGTATATCATAAGAACAGTTTGTTCTCTGCACTGTTAAGAATTTCTCTTGGAAAAAGGGTGTTGCTTTCTTTTTCCCCATGCTTGTGGAAAACATGGTCGTCATGTAACATTTGCTGGGATCTGCCATCCATAGGTGGACAAGGCCACTGTTCAGCTTTGACCAGTCCTTCATTACATAGTAAAATACTCATGTGTGAAACAGGGAAGTAAAAGAAATTTGCGGTCTGGTGTTCAGGTGCTGGAACAAAAAACAGTATCATTTTGACATAGAACCTTATTCTACTAGGTCTTTAGATTTTAACGTTAATTGTGAAGCCAATCAAGAATGGTTCATGGCAGAAGGTCATATCACACATGAACAATTTCTTTTGTTTATTCACATTATCTGTTTGAACCCGTTTCTATTTCCTTCTCTCTCTCTTTTTTTCCAAAACAAAACTAGAAATTAACTTTAGGTGTAAAGAATCAGCTATTATGCACATACAGAAAGGAACAGTTTGTTAGCTTCAGTTAGGTTATAGAGGGGAAGGGCTTAAGAAGGGAAAAACTTAAGCTGCCAAAACACTTGTCTGTGAAGCCTTGTACTTACTCATTTTGCTGGGATTTGTTCCTGAGTGATTCCTTATGTCTGGAATTACAGCCTCATTTCCAGTGGGGGGGCAGGGGTGAGAATGAGCATGCTCTTTATGCAGCATAAAGTTCCTGTTGTTTGCACACACCCATCTCTGGAATGTTGGACTTCATTGAATAAGCCTTTAATAAGGATGTCTTGTGAAGTTACCTTTTCAGTTTTTTACAGCACTAATTGCTTGTTTTCTTCTCATTTACAGCTAGAACATATTCAAAAACACATATGGTATATGTAAGTAACACTTTTTTAATTCACTTTTGCATGCATTTGTTATTGGTTCTGTTATGGGAGCTGATACTCTAGTGATCTCTGAAGAGAGAGACTGGAGTTTGAAAGCAGCTTTCATACAGGTGGAGAAAGGGGTAGGGGACAGAAAGGCATCTAATTTTTTTTTTACCCTTTGCTACTCATATAATTTAATCTATATATGCTTCAAGCCAGGAACTTTTTATATAGTGGCTAACAATTGTTTGAAATAAGACGTTCAGTCCAGCAACTTTCTGTGTTAAAAAGATACCTGCAAGTGATCAGCAAAAAACCCCAACTAACAGCCATGTTTAGTTTGCTATACAAGTGCTACAGACAATCCTTTGTAATACCTTCTTGACAAGAAAGCTTTCATTTGTTCCTTCTTGGTATCTTGGCTTTTCTCTGAAGTAGAAACAAAAATGATGATATTGATAAGTAAGCACCTGTGAACAAGAGCTTTTCTGTCTCATAATCCCTACTCCTTCGCAGAAAGCTAAGAGGCTGCTTCTGACCTTGTAACCTGTTGATGTGAGAGTAGTTCTGTGACTTGATTAAAAGCAGCAGTCTTGACAGTGAAACAGGAGGTCTGTGAGAAAAGTATGCGCCTGTCTAGTGGTTTGGGTATAAGGAAGATTGATGGCTTTTAAAAGTGAGCTTGCACTTTGTGTAGCCTTTATTAAGGCTAAGTAAATAACTTTTTTTTTTAATATACTGATGATAACCTAATCAAACTAAGGAGAATACTTCACATATTAAACAAGGGAATGATGGTTTGATACATGCTTCTTGGGGTCAGCATACCTACAGGTTCCCCAGGTGAGTGATAAGGAAAGTTCTGCCTTCATAATCCTGTCATTGCTCTTGGGAAATACTTGAGGATGATATGAACTGATATTTAAGCCTGTGACCAGGAAACAAATAAACTTTTAGTTTTGTTTTGTTTTCTCTAATTCTGTCTTATGGCAATGTTCACTTCTGGATTTATCTGACTTTGATAGGACCTGAGGGCATTCAACAGTTTGTTGAATAACATGGTTTTTTCTTAGTTCACCTGAAATG
The DNA here is from genome assembly GCA_035590195.1 of Aviceda cuculoides. NCBI lineage: Eukaryota > Metazoa > Chordata > Aves > Accipitriformes > Accipitridae > Aviceda > Aviceda cuculoides. Next base: position 11,271,735 of record JAVJGG010000021.1, read on the forward strand.
GTGGCAGCACTCTGCCCATGGTTTTTTCATGCTCTCTCCAATTACCAGTTGACATGGCACTTTTTTAAACCAAAGAAGGACTGGAGTGTTGTTTGCTTCAGGTTTGGGGGGGTTTTTTTTGTTAAACTCTCATGGATAAATGTAGGAGAAATGGAGGGGGGAAATCTCTAATTGTAATCTCTGAAATACCCCTCCTATAATGTCCTACTAGCAATTCCAGAAGTAAATGCTGTTTACATCAGACTGGACAGCTGATCCCCTCTGTTTCTTCATGGAGTGAAATCAGCTGACTTTCTCTGTGCTTTGATCAGAACTGGAATAGCAAAGAAAATGAAATGTCATTGATCACTTACATTATTATTCTAACTCTCACGAAGATTTTTGCCTGGAAGTTTTCACTTGTCAGAGGACTGTTGTCCCAGGCTCACATGTACAATTGGGCAGGTGTTATTTCATGACTTTATTCTAGATTTAGAATTTGAAGATTTTTTTTCTTTGCAGATGTAAGTGTTTGAACATTTTTGTGTACTTCTTAATGAAGGTTAGACTCTCTGATGATTGACACAGTAAACAGTTTTTTACCCCAATGGAAATAGCATCTAAGGCTGTTTTCAGAAGTAGAAACTGAGTTTTGTAAAAGCAAGTCTCCCCTAGACTCCCAGTGTAGTCAATGCAGAGAGAGAAAAGCTCTTCCAGAAGTCTGTTCAGATTGCCTAAAATGAAGTTTCTGCTCAAAATAACTTTTTTACTGAGTCTCATTTTCTCTATACTGCCCATGGATTGACTCAAGGAGGTTATCCTCCTTTGGCTAAATTTAGTCTGTGAATAACCCTGCTACCTCCAAAACTCAACTACTTTCATCTGGTAATGTTTCACAGCCTCTTTGCATTCATTTTGCCTGGAAATATTGATGCTGACAGAGAAGGAGGGATTATAAGTGTTTTACTCTGTGGCTGTTTTGCTCACATCTTTCATTTTTTCTTTATTTCATGTGAGACTGCTATTCTATGTAAAATCTTCATTCTTTGTTACATATAGGTTGCTGACCTGAAGGTCGTACTCAGAACATACAAGTGTTTTCACTTAATTCTTCAAATAAATATTAAGGCTACAGTAAAACTGAGGAAAAGATTTAATTGCAAACTAGGCAGGCAGAGAAAGAGGTCTTGAAAGTTGAAATCATGATTCACAAGCCTAAAAAAAAGGAAAAAAGAAACCAAAGAGAAACCTTTCATCACCAACCTCCAGTTCTTCTTGCTCTCCCACCCAAATTAATTCAGTGAGGTTTTTTAAGCCTTTTTAGTTGAAATAATTTCTTTTTACCTCAAGCACGTGTTATCATAAATCAGCAAATAACCCTCGGTTATTTTTACATCTTTTTAATAAAGCAAGAGAGCAAATAAAATTAGCCTTTATGGTAAATACATACTCCTGTAACACTGAGTTATTGCCTGAATTGCAAAGGTACCAAATTTCCTAAAACCAGAAAAAGAATAACTATACTGTTCCTGCTTTGCTTTGCGCTGATGCAAATGTGCATCTCAGTGAGGTTCATGAGGGAATTTCATGGAGAGACTGAAGAAGTCTGCCCTGGTCTGGAATCACAGCCATTGTATGCACCAATTCTCACAAAAGAGGATGGGTTTTAAAGCAGCAATTACATTAATGCAGGCCTTTAAAAAACATACGTGATTTGCAGTATTCATCGTGTGACATTGTTTGATGTCAATGTGGGCTGAAATGCAACAAATTTGTCACTCTCTGCTAGACTGAGAATGGAACAGGCAATACAGTCATGCCAGTCACAGCCCAGACCCGGTGATTTTCATTTCCTGAAGCATTGAATTGTGTTGCCAAATGACAACATGCCTCTTTGCAGATTTTACTTGTACCTGATGAGGAGGTGTGAAAATTCCTGACTATGTCTGAGGCTGACCAGGTGCAGGGCATAAGGAAAAGCCACTTTTCATGCACAGATGATGGCAAGCTGTGCTCTCTAGAAATGGCTCCCATGCTGATTGATACAAAAGAAGCTGTTTATAATATCTAATGTATAGATATTCTGCTATAGACTGGGGCAACTAGTAGGAAACCCAGATTTTCTGGAAATTTTCCAAAACAATAATTCTTTTTAATCTCTTAAATTACTTTAAAGACATCTGCTTGTAACATAATGAATGATTAATTAATTCAATATTTTTTAAAAGTGAACTGCAGATCATTAAAAAACCCAGAACACTCTTGTGTTCTGTTCAAAGTTGCATCCTTCAAGAATTTATCTTAATGACAAGGTCATCACTGGCTTTATAGTGCAAGGTTATGATCTAATCATTGCTTATTACCTGCTGAGAGCTAGATCCTGATCCTAAGAGGTAGGAGTAGCTACCTCTTAAAGACAGGGCACTCAAGGAATAAGATGTTTCTTTAGTTGAACAAGGATTTTTGAATCTAACCCTTAGATTCAGAACCATGGTGTCATTGCAGAAGGCATAGACGCTTCTGAGAGACTCCGGGGGCGCATCAGAAGCTGTGTTTTAGTGGTTTGACACACAAGAACGAATCCCAAGGAGCAGATTCTTTCTCTATTGTGTATATTCTGCTTCCAACCCCCTAAACTGAATAAAACTGAGCAGGGAATGTGTGAGTGCTCAGTATAAGAGAAGTGGGATCTTACCCATGTTGTCATGACCCATGTAATGCACACTAGAGTCTGACTCCATGACATGCGTCCAGAAAGGGCTGAGCACATTTTCACTTCTTCAAGAGAAGATAAAATGAAAATTTTTGAGGAGTCATTCTGCAAGTGATGTCCCACAAACATGGTTAACAGAGCAGATGCCTCACAACTGCGTTTCAACTTGCTTAAAAATAAATAGCAAGTAACACCCAGCAATGTCCCATGATTAACGTGTAGCATGTAATTGTCCTGTCCTAGCGTCAGACCCCTGGCTGCAATGACTTAGTATTGCTTTCTTACCTTGGAGGAGATAGTCTGCATTAGCACTCTTTTTGGTGCACTGGCTGAGACGTTGAGCTCATGTGTGTGCTCCTACCAGAGCTGCTTTCTAACCTACCCAAGAAAAATTAGGGACATTTGAGTTGGAGCTCCTTTTTCGTGTGTAGATACTTGGATAGCTCACATCTGAGCCCAGAGCATTTTAAGCTGTGCAAGTAAGTTCACAAGTTTTGTTCACCTTATTTCTGCCAGCATCAAAAGGAAGAATCTCTTGCCCAAACACAGCACCATAAACAGCCAACACTGATGTCTTATGCAGTTTAAATATTCCCGATTCCTGTTGCCCACCCTGGGAGCCTGGACTCAACAGTCACACATTACATCTCATAACAGAAAGGGAGGACCTCACCACGGAGGTGGTGAGGAAAACCTCGACATTGGAAGGGAGGACCTCACCCAAAGAGTATGAAAACCTTGACATCGCACAAAGCATCCTTTGAGAAATAGCAAAGATTCAGGGTAGATAGTTTCACCAACCAAAATACCACCACTGCCAAGCCTGCCTCTTTGGATGGATAGAGTTTACATATGTTGCTCACTGCCTACCTAAACAAAATCAAAGGATATTCAGGGTGCCTGCAATATATATCATTCAGTCGGTTATAGATACCCTGACACCTTGACCTGTTTCTTACAGTAAGGTCCTTTAACTGCAACAAATAATCAATATTTCCTGAGCCTCATGAATAGGATGAGATAATTATGCAGGAAGCCTGTGTTAATTACTTTAAAAAGAGTAATATGCTCTACTGCTAACAGTGTATTCTGAGGTCTGCCACTGACCTCTGGCATCAAGCTTGAGCCACAATTTTCAAATTTGCAAGTCTGAAGAGAAGCAGAAATTGTCTCATTTGGGCATGTAAATAAACACCCTGGTTTCCCAAAAAACCTTTTAAAGTGTGTCAAGTGGGGACCTGAACACTGAGATCTCTTAATCACATAGGAAGCTTCAAAGAAAGAAACTGCTGCAATGCTGGCTGTAATCAGAATTGGTGAAAAACAGTGACCGTTTGTTTGCAGTTCCTTCTTTGAAAGAGAATCATTCAGCTTACACTTTTCAGCCTGATAGCCTGAGGTCTGGCCTGCTGATGAGACAGCATCTCTAAAACCATGTAGTGTTTTATAAATGTTTGGCATTAGGATGCTGAACAGCTGCTTAAATTATGAGGGCACTGGTAAGTGAAGTTCCTACTGCCTTTCTGACTGAACACAGACATTTCTCATTAAAAACCCAAATCCGCAAGGTTCTGGTCACTCTTAGCCTTCACAGTGGTTTCTTCTGAAAAGAATATCTGTCTGGTTGGGAGCTCTGGTCTCCCAGTGGGAATTTAACAAGCTATTTCCATCTGTTGCCGCAGGCTGTGTTTCAGAGTATGGGTTCATTTGTGACTCATGTTTCTTTTCTCTCCTTCTTTCTCTGCCCCCTTTCTCTCTCTCATCTTCTTTCCTCTGCAGAGGGGGTAAGAACGAGCCAGAACCAGAGCAACCAATCCCTCGAAAGGTGCAGATTCGTTCTCTCCCTTCCTTGGAGGATATTGATCCAGACGTGTTAGATAGCATGCACTCATTAGGCTGCTTCCGTGACCGAAATAAACTCTTACAGGACTTGTTGTCGGAAGAGTAAGCACTTGCTCAGTCTTCGTATGAGTTGGGTGTCCATGGGCTGGGATACTTATAAACCTGGGGAGAGGTAGAGAGCGCTTTAGCTAATGTCTCTCACTGAGGGACCAGTAGCAACTTCTCACCCTCTGGCTGCTCATTCGCTAGTGAAGTGTTGGGAGCAAGCACTGAGCCTTTCTTGCACCATGTGTCAGAAGCTCACAGCCTGATCAGCAACGGAGGCATGGTGCTCTCTCTTCCCTTGCTGCCAGGCAAGGTCACTTCATGAAAAGATGGGCCGTGCAGTCCGGATGGGGATCATATCATTGCTGTTATTTGTGTTGGATATGTCTTTGTTGGCAATTTTCTGTTTATTTCAAGCTTGCACCTGAAAGCTGATGTATTTCCTGAGGTGTTAAGAGGGACACGTAGTGCAAAGAGCACTTAGAGGCTCAGGAGACCTGTCTTGCTGCCACTCTTGATTTGAACTTCCTGTGGACACATTACCTCGTCTGTCCTGTGCCTCTGTTCTGTGTGTGTAACATGGGAATCATATTTCCCATTCGCACTAGCTGCTTGTTGGAGACAGCAAGGTTCTCAAAAGCTTTGTGGGTTATGTATCTAGCTGGCAGATACATGACCATTTCCAGCTTACTTAGAATAACTGTAGCTGTTTGTTTGATGAGAAGGGTTTATCTACATGTTGATGTTTTTTTCTCTTCAAATTTAAAGATTTTTTTTTCTTTTTTTTTCAGAGAAAACCAAGAGAAAATGATTTATTTTCTTCTGCTTGACCGGAAGGAGAGGTATCCTAGTCATGAAGATGAGGATCTTCCCCCTAGAAATGAAATAGGTACTACAGATATGACCTTTGTCACCATGAACCCATCTCAACTAGTTCCTCTTTGCCTTTTTTTTTTTTTTTTTTTTTTAATATATACCCTAACATCACTTCACCACCACCCAAACCCTTTCCACTGAAATGGTGCACAGCATTGGTGAGAATCCTCAGCCTGAGGCAGGCAGGTCTGTTCTGTGGTTCAAGTCAAAGGCTTCATTTTTCAGGACATGTCTGTCTCACACTGCAGAAACATCCAAGTTGGTCTTGAACCAGATCTTAAAAAATACCATGTGGACCTACAAGCTGGCTCTATGCAAGCAGATGAGGTTTAGAAGCAGTATAGTCTAGTGGCAGAATTTTCTAATTACTAATCTACATCCAGTATTGCAGAAATGCTGCTTCTGAATTTGTGCTGCTAAGACTGTGTAGCATTACATCCCTATGAAATTATATATGTACACATTCTCTTTTCTGTAGGTAAATATATACATACTGTTGAAAGTATGAATAATATCACTTAGCTGTTTATAGTACATACATCAAACTCCCATGTTATTAGACTATCTTAGAAAGTTTTTAAAAGCACAATATGCAGTAAGATTATATAGCTTATAAAGCTCTTGTGATACCACTTTACTCCCGTTCATTAGTATTTTAGGGTACTGCTGATCACCAAGGACTTCACTAATCTAGACAACAGGAAAAATGCTTCCCTAAGGAGCTAACTATATAAGTAACTCTTGCTGTGCAGAGTGACAAAAGTTTAACTAGTAGAGGATTAGTCACTTCCATCAGTGACCTGAAATAGGATTTTTACATAGTAGTGTTGTGATTTTCAGGTATTATATTTCAGCACTTTGAAGGCTAGAAACAAAGTGCTTTCACTGAAAAGCCTGGAATCTCCCAAGCCTACAGGGCAGTGGAATATTGAACTCTAAGTTTGTTAGTACTCTGTTGAATTATTATCTTATCCAAGTTCCAGGCTCCAGGCTCTATAATTTTGCAGGGAAATCTCTTCTGTGGGAGAAGAGATAGAAATTCTTAGTCAACACAGTGATTTTTAAGCTCTTACCTAGATGGAACTACAGAGAGCATGTTAGCAGGGATCCTGATGAAGATGGGTAGATGTGCCAAGTGCAGGTCTGTGGTCAAAAGCCCCTTGCTCAGTGCAGTTTGTCATCTAGCACTTTACTAATCAGCTTTTGACTCAAACAGATTATTCTGCCATGTAAGGACACCATCATCTTGTTTTAGCACGGTTTTTGTCATAAGAAAAGAAGCAAGGTGACTCTAGAATCTTCATATCCAGCATGTAAGTGAATAGGTAGCTATGCCCTAAATGCATCATATATCTCTCTTCCACATGCCAAAGTATTTTCATAGTTTGAACTGAAATATTATGCTCCACTCTTGAATTTTTCTGTACAAGGAGTGAAAATGTTCCCCAACAGGGAAACACTGCCCTGAATGTATCATTGTGCCTCATCAGCACATTTTAGACTCTTTGAGCATTATTCTTTGAGTGTTTGTCGGTTGTATTTCCTCTTCCACAGGGGGTTCCACCTCCTCTGTTCCCAGCAGTATCTCTGAGAACATGGGGCAAGGTTTAATTAAGAGCAGTCATGCTTCTGATGAATATCTCATCATTAGCCATTAGCAATGGCCTTGCGCAAAGAAGAGCAGAGAAAAAGTAACAGATTTAATAATAGCAGCTTGAAGAAACCACATTCATGAGAGTTGTGCATTGCCTGAGCTCTTGCCAAAAAAAAAAAAAAAAAGTGCCTCTCGGAGTATTTGGTTTTTTCCTTTTTCTTTGCATCTTAGGTCTCAGAAAGGATGGATCCAGATAAAAATATGGCCAGCTCAGACTAGCACTGTCTTCTGGTGTCCTTTTGTCTGTTTCAGCTATATGAAGCTTTCTCAAAGGGCCAGGAAAGGGTCACCTTCACCATCTTTCAAGTCCAGCTCCATTTTCTTTACCTGAAAGCACAGAAATGAGAAACTTCTCAGTAAAATGAATGAATGTCAACTAGTGTCTCCTTGAGAAAAAGGCTTTTGTGGGGTGGAGTTTCTTAATAAACCAGGGAACAAGAGATTGGGCCAGACTAGCCATATAGGATATAGATGCCTCATCCAAACTCAGAAGCTGAACCTTTACTTCCCACCTTACAGATGAATGCCTTTATAACTAGATCATTACCTGTACAATTCTCTCTTCCGCTGTAAAAATCCTTAGGAATGGCTTCACTTTTCTTATGTGAAATAAAAGGAAAATGAACCCTCAAAACTATCACAGATCCAGACTGAGACTTGATTTTTTTTCCCCATGTGAAATATTTCCCCAAGAAAGAGAAGGGCAAACACTGGAGGTTTTCCTATTTTTAATTCCTGTGCCTCTGCAAAATCTTCTACTGTTTTTATATGACACCACCTTAGTCTTTATGGCAGGATGGTTGTGTATTTAACTATTTCTTTAGTATCTTTAGACTTGACAGTGATGACAGACTTGGTGCCCTGTCATTTTTTACTCAGACCCTTTTAAAAAATATGTACAATACTTTCTACCCTCTGCCATGTATAGTGTAGGATTGTAGCCAATTTTAATTGGCTACAATTAATTGGTCCTTCTCTCAAGCTTTCTCTTTCTGATGGATGTACAAAGCACTTATTCAAGTCCTTAGCCAATTCCTCTTCATATTTCTTCTTCTCTGTCTTTTAATGTGCACCTTATATTTGGCCTGTCACTTTTGTGTCACTCAGCTGAATTTCTGTTTGCTAAAGTCTTTTGTTTTGCACAGGCTTGTATATAATTGCCTTTTAAAATATCCGTTTATAAAAAGTTTTTCTTGCCTTTTTCCATCTTTCTTGTTTATACTCTGTTATTAGCTAACATTGATGCAGTCTGAGCTTACTCATGTCCAATCTTTTTGACATTAGCTGCTTTCTTCATCTTCCTTCTTCCTTCTTTTTCTTTTCAACTGCACTCTTCCACCTTCCTTTCTAGTGTCTGATATCCCTCTGCAAAACTTGTATCAACTCTCTGTTGTTGATACCAAACGTAATTACATTATCGTTATGTGTGTTACTTGGCTCTAGTCACACTTCTGATACCAACAGTTGTCCTGTGGGATGACTCTCATTCTTTGAACTTGTTTGAAGAAGCAGGAGTTTGAAATGTATAAACCTTGTCCCAGCTTACTTTTGACCACTTAGATGTGTGCAGCTGAAGTCACCCAGTATAACTGCTTTATTAGGTTTATCTCCCTTTGGTTTTCCCTCAGCTTTATGCACTATATAATTTTCCTAATCAGGAGGTCATTTCCCCAGCTAGGTTTTTCTGCTACCTTTTTATTACTGGACATAGTTTGAAATAGAGTGAGATACAACTGCTTCTTTTCTAATTAATTTTTAATAGGAATGTTATTACTGTTAATACAAAGAATACTGGGGTTATACAGTAATGGGGTCAGTTGTTATCACTCGCCCATTTGCATTTGAGCCATCTTTGCTCATGCTCATTGTTTCAAGAATAAGCCCTGCCTTAAAGAGATCTTGTTCTAAAAAACGTGACGTGAGAGAGAGAAGAAACAAGCAAGTAGATGGGGGGTGTGAGGAGGGCAGGATAATAAAAATAATACCATCAGACTAGGCAATAGAGGTAGACTTGTCAAATACGGTATTTTTGGTTTTACAAAGGAATCCTGGCAGAGGAAGAAGCCTTATAAGGGGCCTGGGCACTGTGAGCTTCTTTCTAACTACAGGGGTGAAGGATGCCTTTTTTTACAGGTAGTCACTCTCTACTAAAGTTAAAAATGTGTCTATAAATAGAGGCAGGGAACTGAAATAGCCCAACCACAGAAAAGAAAATCTTTCTGTATTTTTTTTTCTGCCTTCCTCCTTTTTAGTGTTTTGATGCCATGAGAGATGTTACTAATAAAACATCTCAGCAGGTCTGCATTTGGCTCCCTGCTTCACCATGGAGGTGTGTGTGGTTTGGCAAGTCACCTTCTGCAATGCAGTTTGGTATCTAAAGGCTCTTTTCATAACAATTTAGGTGCTCCTCAGAACCTCAGTAAATGTTTGTCAGCACCTTTAGGAATTAATTGCATTTAAATATCCCATTCTTATACCTCAGTTTTTACTCTGCAAAGTGAAAGTAGCACTTCAATACCTGATAGAAATGTTACACAATAAAAAGTGTAAAGCACTTCAGTTACTATAGCAGTAAAAGCTGTATGATGACCTCTGAGATAGATAGATAGATAAATTTTAGTAGCTCTCATTGGAGATTCATCTCAGGTAGACTAGTATCTTTAATTTGTAATGCCGAAGGAGGAAGAATATAAAGCAGCAGGGAAAACCTGAAATGTAATCTTAAAGGTGCAAAAAAAGGGTCTGTTTTCAGAGGAGAATGCGATTCTGAGTTCAGAGTGTACTCATGCCCCTGTGTCACATTTAATCTAGCTAGCAGGGACATCGAAGGCAAGCTCTAGCAACCTGTGTACCTATACAGGATCCCTGGATGGCTTATATTCTGACTAACAGCTTGTGCTATAGCCCATGCTGTCATCTTGTTATTACTGTTATCAGCTTTGTAAGGTAATTTCTGCAAGCTATGCTATAGTCGTACCTTTATTTTACAGTGCTGCTACATTCAGGGCAGTGGCAGTGCTCCTTCTCTCTGTAGATGGATTGCAACTTATGTCTTAATGTTTGCAAATTTGGAAGAAGGGAGAAACTGCAAATGTTCATCTCCATCACAAAGATATCTGTCACTGTAGGGGAGGTATGAGAGTGGGATTGTTGAGAGAGGATTTAACAACCTGTGTCACACAGGTTGTGTGACAGTCACAGCCAAATTCATCTGACAGCATTTTCTTTTCATAAAGATCCCCCCAGGAAGCGCGTGGACTCCCCAATGCTGAACAGGCATGGGAAGCGGCGGCCAGAAAGGAAGTCGATGGAGGTTCTCAGTGTGACAGATGGCGGCTCCCCAGTCCCTGCTCGCAGAGCTATTGAAATGGCACAGCATGGACAGAGGTGGGTCTCTTCTTTACCCAGGAGTCCTGCCTGTCTGGGTTTGCTACCCCCTTTTATGTTATACATACAAAGGAACTGTGGAGCTTTTCTATTCGCACCAGCACTCATTACAACTTCCAAGCACATTTGCAACATGATCTGGCAGCCAGCAGTGCTTGTGCACACTGGACCAGAAGTCCTGCCAGGGGCTTAAGGGTTCTGTTCACTTGCAGCTATTGCTCAGGAAACCACCACATCCTCTGGACAAGACTCATCTCACCTCTTTTTAATTGTCGAGAACATAGGCATTCATTCTAAGCTTGTGATACAGGCTGTCACTCTAGGCAGTGGGGACAGATGAGGGCTTTGGAAGGTCTCAGATACATAAGTCCTCTGTTCCAGCAATCTTAGATGGGATAAATTACCCTCTGATTGTTCCTTTCTGTCTCCATAGCCTACAACAGGAATCTAGATGACTTATCTTGGATTAGGTGCCTAGCTTTTGGGCAGCTGAAGTTAAGTGAGATGAACCCCACCCTCCATGTCATCAGAACAGCTCGAATCTGGAAAGCCCTGCCCAGGCAGCTGTAGATGCCTTTAAAATGCGCTGTCAGAGCCAGCATGCATCTGACCCACATAAATTACCACATGCCTGTGAAGTGATGGAATATGTGTAATTTTGCCTCTTTTCTATCAAAGAAAGTGTCAGTCTTGTGGAGAAACAGCAGAGGAAAATGGTGTCTTCTCAAGGCAGGTTTTGGGAGAGTAAGTGAACTGTGGAAGTTCACTAATGTGAACCATGGAAGTTGCTTCCTCAGTCATTATTACTAGCCTAAGGGAAGCATGTGCATTTGGATTCACACTTGCATAAATCAATCAATATAAAAGAACACTTCACATATATGTATGATGATGATGATGTAACCTCTGTTTCAGCTTTATGACATGATTTTTTTGTTCAGCTGTTAAGATCTGCTCAAAAAGAGCCTGTTGTGGCCAGAAACTCCCTTTGCTGACTGAGAACTGGGTGAAGACTGTGAAATAATTTCATGTCCAGAGGCCCCTATAATTGCTGGAAAGTTTTGCTGGCAACTGTTACGGTTCTTTCTACAGTGAGGAAAAGGTGGTGATTTCCAGAATCTGCTAGGACTTATTTCAGACTGGATATGTGGCCTTGAGATACACTGCCATAAAGGTTTTTCATTGCAGTGTAGGTTGGAAACCTGTCTTGAATATGTGGTTTGCTTTGATGTGAGGTCCGGGCAAAGGAAGCGTTCAGGACAGGGTGTACTCAGTGTTCCGCATAGGCCTCAAAGTGATAAGGATGAACACAACACTGACAAACAAGTTATTCAGCTTGCAGTGTTTAATCTGGTAACTGGTAGGTGCATGGACCATGAAGCTCCCAGAGCCAGAGGTGAATCACTTTCCTCCACCCCAAGGCTGCCTGTGGGTTGCAGTACTCTGCAGCTATTTACAGTGAGTGTCCAACTGAGCGGAACAAATAGGAGGTGTTAGATTGATCCTGAAGTTTTCTGAGAGCTGAAACCTTTTCTTCCAGCTCTCAACTTGGACTTTGGATTCAAAAGTCTGAAGAGGCAAAGCTGTGTCTTGCTATCCAAAGTACTTCTTTTGCTTTTAAATGTCTCACTCAGTTCTGCACATGAGGAAACAATTGAAGTCAAAAGGTCTGAGATGAGTTCAGAGCAGAGACATATCCAGGCTACTTATCAGTAAAGAAGGGCTTTGACTTAAGGAGGAAGCAAAACCTGCCAGGCACAAAAGAGACACAGGGCAATGCATACCACAACGCAGTGCTGGACATAAAGGTGTGATTAAGGGTGGAGAAAGGGATGTAATAACAGCATGATTGATGATGATGGGCTTGGTAGTGCTTGTTTTGGAAGGTGTTAAAGGGAAGATGTTACTTTATTCCATGTGTGAGCTTCCATAATTCATACCATCCACATCCACAGATGACAACGGCACATTCTGTGTTGCTGGCAGCACGGTCTTTTATAACGTGAACTGGCTTCATTAACGAACACCACTGCATGGGGATTGTCTGGGGACGGTGCATTGCTGATGGGGCACCATCTGTCAGAACAGTCAGTAACAAAATGACAAGTGCCCTCCACCAAGATTGGGGGATTTTTAATGGCTAGTCACATATTATATTCCATGAAATGACCCACTGACAATGGATTTTAGAGCAGTAGGGCTTAGATCCCAGAGGTGGATGCTTTTTTAAGAATGACATTTTTTGGTCTCAGCAGATGACTATTCAGTGCTTTTATCCTACAGTACTAGGAAGACAGGGAGGGGGACCATGGAAACAGGTCTCCTGTTTAGACACAGATGACTTGTATAAACATCCAGAGACACAGAGCTATTGCTTCTTTCTTGAGCTGGCAGAGACACTCTTCTAGCCAGTGGGCAGAACACACCCATGTGTCTTGTGATTTAGTCCTATTGTCTTCTTTCCTAGTAGTAAACACATATTTGCTTGCATAAAGGGGATTTATGTTATAACCTCTGGTTTATGTGTCTGTGTGATGAACTGTGCTTTTGGTAACCATGTGGGGACCCTACAAGTGTCTGGTCTTGGCTTGTTTAAAGGCATATCTTTCCACTGAGATTTGAAACTTGGCAGCCTTCAACCCTACAGGCTGAGAAAGTATTAAGTGAAAAACATAGTCCTTCAGTGACTTAGTTTTGGATAATGGAGGAGGGGAACTCAGCACAAAGGCTGCTTGTTGAGCTTACAGACTCACTGAAATGCTTGTACTGACCTCTCCAAGTGTTCTGCATTGGGTCTTGTTACGCACAAACATCAGCCACCCTAAAACTGGTGACGAAGTTTTGTTAATTCTTGGTTTTCCCTGCTAGCTGTCAACTAAATGGGTTCATAATTATATCTTAATTGCTTCTGCTGTTGTGGTATCCACACCTCTCAGACTATCTGGTATTTCACTGAAATGTCAAAAGAAAAGAGGTAGGTTCTGAACTTAGTTTAACACCAGCTAATTTGTCCCATGTGCCAAAATCACACAGACTAGGAAAAATTCCATGGGAGCTAGAACGTCTCAGGGATATGCCAGAAATCTTCAGCAGCTCTGCTGTTATGAGTCCAAAAACTGTTCTAAAATGAGCTTCATTAACTATTCATTTTCTTCTGGTTATTGAAGTGGATAGCTTGCATGAAAGATAAGCTAACATTAGGGAATGGTGTTCTGTGAAACAGTGAAGCATATTACCAGTGAAATATATTACAGAGAGCTGTCCCTTTAGCAAAGCATAGGGAATTTTGCTTCTAAGCTTCAGGGATTCAGACCCAAGATGATGAAGAAAGGCATTTCTCTATACAGTGAGTATAGGGAAGAGAGTTGGGAGTAAGTGGTAATGGACCGTACAATTAGAATACAAAATGGATTACTGTTCCTGTAAGAGGCTCTATGGTCTGATTTTAACCTTTTCCCAGATTGTGCTTAGTTTTGAGGCCTTCTAGAAAAGTCTTAAGTAATGAGCACTTTGCAGTTTGTGCCTTCAGGCGTGTTCTGTTTTCCTTGGACAATGTGACAAAGTAGATGGTACCTGGGTTTTCAATTGGATAAAGGAGAGCAGGGTTTACAAGTATGTATGGGGGAAGTCATCTTAGACCTCAGAAGTCAGAGGGAGATAATGAACTTCAGCACTGTGTAGGCTTGAGCCATAGTTGGAAAGTAAAAGAAAGGATTTTCAGAGCATTGCTTAAAAAGGGGAGGATGGGTTGGGGGGCTGGGTGTCCAGCATTGCTTCAGGTGACTCTCTTTTATAAATGTCCACACTAGTAACTCTGTTTTCTCGCTTTGTTCCTGCCATAGTAAAACAATGTTCAGTAAAAGCCTGGATATCTCTGAAGCCAATCCCAAATTCAACAAAGAAGAAAGGTATAAACACTGACAATATGTTCCCCTCCTCTACCTCACTGCCGAGACCTTAAAGATGCAGTACTTACCTTCTCCATGTGGGGACCTAGCTGCTCTCTTTTTAGAGAGAAACAAAGAGGGTGGGATATTTACAGCCCCACACTACAATATATTTTTGTACAGCACCATTCATTTGAGGCTATCCCCAATGCAGCCTGTGACTGTAGCAACATTTTCCCACTAAAATTTTATCCTACTGCTACTTCTGGTTCAGTTCTGCCATGAGTGAGGATGCCCAGGGTAGAAGATGTATTTGCTAAGACTGCTCTGGGAAGGACTGGAATATGAAACACTAGGAAAGCCCAGAGTGCTCCACTCCCAGCACTAGAAACAGCAGCATAACTGAGTCAGTGACAGCAGTGGTAGGAAACTTTGGAAATCCTGTCTGACAGAGCAAAATATTAAGTGCCTGTAGGTAAGAGACAAACTCCTTAAGACTACTCTGGCTGCACCAGAGAACACAAGAGGGAAAGGTGATTGAAGATATAGGTTTTTGAGGGTGATTCCAATCTAGCAGTTCAACTGACACATGGTGAAGAATAACAAAAAGGGTAACTCCTAACTGTGAATAGAGGCACAATGGAAGACAGGCAGGCCACCAGATTTAGGGAGTTTAAGTGGACTCATGTGGGTCCATGGACAAAAAAAAAAAAAGTTTAGACTTTTTGGAAGGTTTTGAGTGAACATGTTGTTCCTAGAATTTCAGTCTCAGAGAATTTTTCTCTAATGTTAAAAGCTGGCATCCCATTGGATAATGCTTCATCAAAATGTAGTCTTTACACATTTTGGCCAAACACTTAGCTTACCCAAAAGTTAGGAGTGTTCCATACGATCCAAAAAGGGGGAAGCAATGGGTTCCTTAAAGGAACCTATGGACTTGCAAACCATTCTTCTTTCCATTTCCCCATTTAATAGAAACTTTTCTATTTAAAGATAAATGTGGCCTTTAAGCCTCAGGAGACTTGTGGGATCTGTGACAGACAGCCCCTGTTTTGGCCTTTTGCAGGCTAAGGCAGTCCTTTGTGGGCAGCGTTTCAAGTCTTGAACCTGCCACAGTGAAGAACATCATGCATCTGCAGGAGAGATTGTGCCTCACGTGGTGTGTAAAGCACCCTCTTTAAGATGCCAAGATAGGAACAAGCATTGGACCCGAACTATTAGAAACCTCTAAGTTTCACAGCCATGAAGTAGTGGTTATACAGTCTTTAGTGGCTGGGCTTTTCTGGGCTGTTACCATAGACATGGAAATTCCTGTTCCTTTCTCTGATTGCCCCTATCCATAAGTTTTGTTCTTGAACATGTGGCACTTCTTGTATTAAAAGTAGCTCTGAAACTATGCCGAAGATGAGCTTTTCCACAGTAATTAAAAGTCAGGTCCAGTATGAGAAGTGCAGAAATTTTAGCTGTGACAGGAGAAGGGTCTTTCAGCAGATGTTCCCACCACCTTTCATTGTCCCTCTGTCCTCTAGCAGCTGCTACAGCTGTATTAGGAGCAGAGGAAATGACCCTTCTGTAACTGCTGGCGGAAAATCTTAAATACACATGGGCATTTCGTGTTCCCTCTCAGAAGTGATATTTTTCAGAGTATAGGAGGAGAAGGTTAGAGCACTGCATGAGGATCACCCAGGGTCCTTCTCATTGAAGGACCAGGCTGATTTTTGGAGGATCACATTCACTGTGGTCTTACCTCCCTCCCACTTCTAAGAGTTAGGATGAAGGGCCTCAGTGGTGGGAAAGTGAGAGGACCTGGATTCTGGATCTGCGCAGAGCCACATGAAAGGAAGGGAGGGGCAGCAAAGAGAACCCCAGCAAAATGGGGCCAGCTAATCATGGTGGCCACTAAATTTTTGGCCAGTGTTTCATTATCCAACTTTGTGATGTCTTTTTTAAAGGAATACTGCATCTTTAAGGGTCCCTTCCCTCTAGATGCACATGGTTGTCTTAGTAGCTGAGGCCACTGTCCCTTCCTTTTTCTTTTTCTTTCTTTCTGACTTTCTCTTTCACCCCCTCTTTCAGCGCTTCTCTTCTGTATCTGGGTTGCTGCAGCTCCGTAGTTCACTTGCTTCAGTATTGTAGGGAATGCACATGTCTGCGCTTCTGGGTCTATTGTGTCCTGGGATTGTTCATTTTTTTTAAACCTCATTTCCCTTTTCCTTTTCCCTATTGTCAATTTGCTTTCCATTCTCTTTGTTAACCTCTCCAGTACCTCCCCTGTTGGGAAAATGACTTGAAAGAAAAATTAATCAACCTTCTTGCACCCATTCTATTTACGTTTTAATATTCTGCATGTGTGAATATGGGTGTATTTTCTGTATAAATATACACACACGTTCCAATATACGATGGGTGTCAATTTGCTCTTCTCAGTTACATCATTGTAGATAGATTTGTACAGGTACAATTGAGGACAGCATTTGTGCCTAAATATATACATATATATGTATTTGTATATATATGAATTAGATCTTACCCAAATTTGCACTCCAGGCCGAAATATAAATGGAGTGTCACTCAAACACATGAAAAAGAACTTACTGTAATGCTTCTTTCCACTTCTCTATCAATGTGTAGCGCAACAGCTTTTCATTTCTCTTCTAGCTATGTTTTAATTTTAACTTTTCTCAAAACTGCCTTGCATTGCCCAGCCCAGCATTTGCAATGTTGATGTAACTGGAAGCATGGCTCGTTGCACTAATCAGTAAACTGTGAAATCTACTGGGCATATATTAAATTTGGCATTTCTGTTGATGACCGTCTTGTGGAGAATGGATTTTCCTCACCCAGCCAGAGGTAGCTCTAGCAGCTTGGGAGCCTGTTACTGAAAATGGAGAGAATGACAGAGAAAGAGACAGAGAGGAAAAAAAGCGCTGCATCTGACTTGAAAATAATTTGGCTTAATAACACCAGATTTTTTTTTATTTCTAATCTAATCTTTGTTAATGTGAAAAGATGGTGACGCTTTCCTGAGTTTGCTTACCTGCACCCCTGAAAACTTAATAACCTGACTATTCTTTTTGATTTTGAATGCTTTGGTTAATAGTGAAAAATTAAGAATACCGAATTTTTTGATTGTCACTCAGTTTCAAAGTCAACATGCCAGAGATTCATTCTGCTTTTAGAATTGCTGTTTCAGACTCTTTTCAGCACAGCATTGATTTATTCTCCATTCACATTTGAAAGATTTTCTTTGCAACCTTTAAGACCCAGAGACTGAATTTATTTTAAATGAAAAATGAGATCCTGGAGCACAAGATGGCATCCACAGAGATAAGTACCGGGTTGCTGAGCTGGTGTGTTCTAGCTGATCTGAATTCCTGACTATAAGACCATCATGACTAATAAGCCAGTATCAAAGCAGATTCACAGCTTGAGCTACCATCTTGTACCCTGGGCTCCCAAGCTGGCTCAGAAATGCATGCTTTAATAACCAATATGTTTCACAGTTCATTCGTGGCAAAAAACGTACTTCTTACCAGGCCAGCTTGGGGGACAGAGGGACACTACACTGAGCAAACTGGGGACAAAAAGAACAATTTCCTTGATAAGAGACTGATATAACTGTGCCTTATGTAAGAGGCAGAAAAGAAATGCAGCATGAAGTGTGAACCCCATTGCTCTGCTGACTGCTTTAATTGGGATTTGGCTGGGAATTTTTTTTTTACAGCCTTAGTATGTCCCTCTCCATATTCCCCAGTGCCAAAATTGGATGAGTCTGCAATATTGTGAGCAGGACAAAAGTTATTTTCTGGTGAATGAAACTGTCCCCCTAGTGTTCCTGGTCTCTGAAGACATAGGCATCAGTGGCAATAATTATGACCGTTCAGTTCTCCAAACAGTATTTCACTCTGCTTTTCCTACTCTTCTCTCCACCTGCCTCCACATCCCTCTCTTTTTCCTTCTCTCTCTCCCTCTCTCTTCATTTTCCCTTTCCGAGGATGGCGAGTGCTGATCCATTGGGGTAAGCTTTAGTTTTGGATTATTCCTGTTGCGGGACCTGTTGTATCTTGTAGAGAAACGTTTCATTTGCACTTTACAAATACAATACACGCTGATACACTTCAGTGAATGAGGCTTTACAGCAGGGAGAGAGAGAGAGATGTGGGAAGAAGCATTTTTGGTGCTTTTGTGTGTGTTTGTGTGCTTTTATGTTGGAGTCACACTCCATATAATTTACTTTTGGGTTCTTTTTTGTCCTCGTTTGTCTCTATGTTTCAATGTCTGTGGGCACAGAGAACTATCCTCAGACACTGTGCAGGTACCTTCTGAGAATGAACCTCCCTTCTCCGTTTATTGCTTTTTGTATCTGTTTGGTACCCTCCGGTTAATTTCAATCCTAATTTATCCTTTTTTTCTTCTTTTTTTTAAGATGAAGCTGAATCCCATCCGTGTTATTAAAAAAATGCTGGGTATTCCCTCTCTTTTTAGTATATGTTTTCTTAAGAAGTGAACAGATGGCCCTAGAGACAGATATATCTTCAAAGCTCTTTATTTTCAATAAGAGGATATAGGTACCGCTAAGAATGCAAATTAAAGTTCCATTTATAAATACTTAACAGAAGGAGAATATTTTATTAATAAATGATTTAATAAAAACATTGTAATGGATCACGACAGACTACAGCAAAAGCTTATTGAGAGGTTGCATATTGAGAAAGCTAATTAGCACCAGTAACATTTACTTCTCAAGTTTGTAGCATGCTTTACTATTTATTAGTTCTTTATAAACCGTTTATAAATGGAACTTTAGTATAATTGGCCAACTAAGGAAGGTGGTGCTGTTCAACGACACCCTCTGTGTGCGCTGAGAGGAAGAAGAGGTGTGTTACGAACACCTGAGGTCCTTTCTCTGTACTCTTTGTAAGGCTTCATCTTACAAGTGGTTATTACCATGAGTAGACCTTGTGACTTAAGCATAAGTATTCCCAGTAAGAGCTGTTATAGTTAGTATTATTTGCACGGTTGGGACTGTGAGACAGTGGAGCATCAAAGGTATTCTATTCATATTCCCTCAATCAGGGAGCAAGGAAGCACAGTTTGTATCTTTTGGATACCCAAGAGTAATAGTGATGAAATGTTGTAACACATAATGCCTGACTGCTCACCTTTTGCACATTAATTCAGGTCATTTTCAGGGGTCTCTTACCCTGAAATACAGTTTAGAATTTTTTGGTTTTACTTGAGTGAGCAAGCAAAGAGGAGTATCAAATTCCACCCAATTTATGCTTGAAGTAAATAAGAGGTTGGCTGGATATTTTGGCAATGACTTTCAAAACTACACATGGAATCAAACCAGTTCAAAATTTCTAAGGCATTTCACCCAGGGACACAAGTCTGATGCATTACTGCACGTTGCATGCATGCTGCGGGCTCCCCTTCTTGGAAGCATGGCTCCAGCTTGACCAGCTAAGAGGCTGTATTCGGCATCCTGGTAAAACTGTGCTATGAAAGCAAGTTCTGCTGGGACTGCAACAAGGTACCAAACTCCCCTCTGACTGTAAGAAAAATTTCTGTGAGATGGTTATTCAAAGAAGAAACAAATGCCGAATCTGGGCCAAATGTTTAATGTGGCTATGAAGCCTTTACGCTCTGCTGGCATGTACTAGCAGATGCACTGTTTAAAGCACTTGAAAATTAATCTGAGTGAACGACTATATAGAGGTTCTCTATACATGTGCTATATGTGTAGTACAGTTACCAGGTCAGCTGCGCTTTTCCTCCTTCTATTTATCTCTGCCTACACTACAGCAGTGTGAGGCTGCAGGCCTTCACCTCTTACAGCTCTCAAGAAATTCGGCAGTTCGCTGAAACCAGCTGGAAACTGGATTCCAGCTCCTCAATTTCACCAGTAAGAGACCACTGGTGTAATATGAATTGGGCCTCGCATGGCTTCCCCTTTGGCAGCAGCTGGCTAAAATGAGTAAAAAATTACTTTAAAACACAGGACCTTTTAACTTTGATACTGTGAAGTACCAAATAAATTGAATAAGGAATAAAATAATCACATCTACAAAATACGGCCCACACATGCACATTTCGTTTCAGTCCTTGGCCTCTCTCTTTCATAGCTCAGATGTCTCCAGATTACTCTCAGTCTATGAGATGGGAGGAATAGCCTGCAATGGTCTCAGTGCCCACCTTATCTTTAGGGTGCCCTCTACATCTTCTCCGTCCTAAACCATAAGGTCTAGCTCCCTTACTTTTTTTTTTTAATTCTTCCCTCCAGGCTTGGCAAAACAACTATGTCACTTTGGAAGGGACTAAGGAGTCTCTTCTTGGGTCTTCAAATCTGGCAATTGTGTTTGAGGGAATGCTCTTTATCTGAGCAACTGCATTAACTTTTCTGCTTGTATTATTTTAACAACTTTTTGTTGGCTTCCATTGAGTTAGTGCCCAAGCATATAGCAATGCAAAACAGAGCAAAATGAGTCACACACAATGTTCTTAGTTTCCTAGATCGTTGCATTTAGTATTAAGTTATTGGAATAATCACAGATTTAATAATTCCAATGACATTTAGTCCCTGTAGAGACTCTTAGGAAGTTAACTCACTAATAGATATTTCCCACTAAATAAACTTAGTTCATAGCCATAAAGATAAGATGATGTCATATTTTTCTCATCTTTCCACACATACGATCATCCAGGGTCTGCCATAGTAATGTGCTGCCTGTAGGGCCTCATACTTTCATTTTTGGGTGAGAGGGATAAAAATTTAAATTCACTCTGTTCTTTCATTACAGCATTTCAGTATAATGTAACATTTTCATTACTTTCTTTTGGCTCTGTCCCAGTTCTGTCCACCTGACTCTGAGATACAGGAGCAGTGCATGTGGTGTTTTTTTAAAAAACTGAATTCTAGCATTTCCCAGCTAAGATGATCTTGATGGGAGGCACAAATCTGTTGTGTTTGCTTGTTAGCATTTTTGTACTGGAGTATAGAACCTGCCACTGTACTGAGTTTTTATAGCCAGCTTGGGAACTATGTCCCATTTTGTAAAGGTAAATTATGAGAGATTTATTAAATTGAAGAAGATGCAAGGAATATTTCCTCAGCCTGGGTGTCATGTCCCATACCAGCACTCTCTGGTAAAGGGGAAGAGTTTTGAAAATGTACAGCTCTCTTCACCCCAGCACTTAAAATTAACCCAGGATTCTTTAAACTCTTTCCACTGCTCCTATATACGATTTCCAGTGTGGACAAACTAAAACCTGCTGTAGGGCCTACTTTACTTCTTAGGTATTTTGCATGTCAATCAGCAGCAGAAATAAAGCTTGTTCGATACCAATCATGTGGATACTGAATGCATTTCCAGGAGGATTTCACACTAACTCTCTCTTCTGTCCCCTACCTCAGGCTCCTAAGCTGGATGAAAACACAGTACACAACAGCTCTTTTTCAAATATTGCTTCTAATAAGGAACTGGGAGTTGGGAGGTGGGGCCAGCCATGTTTTGTCCTCCGTGTGTGTGATCGTTTTTGTAAAAAAATAGGAGGCAAGGGGGTTGGGAGGGGAGAATTAAGGGCTGTTGGAAACACCTGATTGCAAAAAGGAAATAGCAGATTGGAACTTTTAATCAAGTATCCTGGAATTCAGGTGAGTGTCAGAGAGGACTTTCCCACCATTATTAACAGTTGGTGGGAACATCTCCTAGTGGGAGTTTAACTCCTGAGTAGGTGTTTAACTGCATCTCTGGGCACCTAAATGCTTTCCACATTTGTCCAAGACAATCTATAGGCTCCTCTTGTAATTTATGGTTTGGAAGAAGCTTTTCCTGATGACTCATACAAGGAAGATTTTAACTAAATGGACTTCCCATATGCATGACACATCTGCGTTGCACTCAGCTACTTCAGTTATAGGAGAGGCACATACAATAGCCTTTCAAAAGTGGAGCAGATGGTTCTCCCCTTAAAATTGCTTTGCATAAACCTTTATGAGTGCCCCAGATCTGGATGGTACAAATTCAGGTTTAATCTAGTGCAAAAGAATGCCAGACTGAGCTTCTAGTTTTTGACTGCTACACCATGATGGGCAGACTGCAGTAGGGTACAAGGAAAAACGTAAGTGGAGAATTTCTGCATAGAATGAGTGCCACAGATTTTCATGGTGCAAATTTAGATTTAATCTGGCAAAAAAGCATGCTGAGACTGGGCTTCTGGGTTTCACCTGCCTACTGTGATGGACAAACTGCAATGAGATACAAAGAAAACCATCAGTGAGTAGTCTCTGCAGAGGGTACAAGCAGAGAGAACAGGACCTGCCATTGTGTTCAGTTGTAGCTTACTCTTTCCTTGGAAGTATTTCCTCTTTTGCAGTTCACATATTTTTTAATAATTCTACTACTTAATTTAGTAATATATGTCTGGGAGACCATTCTAGAAACAGGTTTTTTGGTTTTATTCTTCTATAACAGTAGAAGAGAGTAAACTGAGACAGTTTATAGTCTAAATTTGTTTTATGTTTTCTTACATAGAAGCTGACATTAACTATCTGACCTGTATCAATTGTAAACGTGTACACCCACACGTAGACATGTATGTATACACATACGCACATGCACTCC
Source organism: Aviceda cuculoides (assembly GCA_035590195.1). Taxonomy (NCBI): domain Eukaryota; kingdom Metazoa; phylum Chordata; class Aves; order Accipitriformes; family Accipitridae; genus Aviceda; species Aviceda cuculoides. The sequence goes on from JAVJGG010000021.1 coordinate 11,294,742, forward strand.
GTTTTCCAAGCATCTACAGGATTTCACTTTTTCATGTTTGTTACCTGAAGGCAAGTAAGTGCTTTCATGGCTCTTACTGTAGGTGAAACATTGCTAGGTTTGCTATATTGACGTGTTGCATGGTGGTTGTTGAACAGCTAGGTTCTTAGCCAAGTCCTCACCTATAAGATGTTTCAGTCTCCAAGACAACTTTCTATCTAAAAGAAGTAGAAGACAGTTGCGTCTGGAGCTTACTCATTTACAGTCACATGGAGGGATTTTTATTCCTGCTTGGCAGCCCTCCTCCTGGAAACTTCTGCTGCTGAAATGTTTGTGCATTTGGCCTGTCTGCCCTTTCAGCACATTTAGCATAGCACATTTGTATGTTTTATTGTCTACAGCTGACATTTTTCATAGGTGGCCTTCGCTGGAGGGCATAGGAGCATTAGAGTATAGGTGACCTTGTCAGCAAATAGAAGGACAGTTTATTCTCCCTTGCCTGGCCTCTTTTTGAGGGCACATGGGCTGTCATCTTGATACTAGTAAAGTCATCAACAACAGCAGAACTCGTTATCCATAGAGAAGACGTGGCTTGTTTAATGCAACAGCAGGAAATCTTACTGGAGAGCAGAGATGTGAAATCCATCAGGGAGAAGCTGGAAAGAGTTAAGCCAATGTGAGCTTTGATTTCAGTGGGAAGTCATCACATAGGAAACAATTGTGTGCCTGGGTCATGAAGGCTTGAGTTCTTTCTTAATATCTGGAAGAATCCCCTACCTATTTGTGCCTTGTACACACAGTGTTTATCCATGTTGCTCATGACAGAGAACATCTCATTCTGTGTCCACCAGCACTGCGCAGAAGAGAATTCTCAGCACCAACATGAATGTCTTGACAGTCCGTTTTGAATTCAGCAGTTCAGCTTGCACGGGTCAGACATAGTAGCTTCCATGTGCTTGATGACCAGAAAGAAGGTAGCAACTCTCTTAATGAAAAGGGATTATAGTGTCCTCCCTGAGCAACAGCATTTCTTTGTTTTGAGGGTGGGACAACTGAAAAATGTGACAGCAGTGAAAGACAAGAGTCTTGTGCTTTTCCAGTGACAGCCTCCCTCCTCCTCCTCACCTCATGCCTGTGCCTGTGGTGGCTGGTGTTCAGGGTTATTACTTGTCCAAGTTTTCTGAGGGCTGTTTTCCTTATTGTGTCCATTCAGGTCTCGGTCAATCAGCGGAGCATCATCTGGGCTCTCCACCAGTCCTCTCAGCAGTCCAAGGGTAAGTGGTGCTGCTTCAAGATCTGTTGGTCCAATTCACTCACACATGCTTGATGCTTTTTTACATCTGTTGCTGCAGAGCTGTGGCTCTTAGCTGCGATATTTTGGTTTTCCTTGGCAGCCTGTAAATTTTCATGGGTTACGAGGGAAATGTTATTTAGAAATGCAAGCAGAGAATTTCTCATACATCTTCCCTGCACCGTTAGCAGGGATCTTACTGTGCCCCTGCCCTTTTTCAGTCTCATAAGCACGTAGAATAACTTTGCTATGACTAAACACTGCTATATCCAGCTGAGGTCTGTATACGGCATCGTTTCAGGCCAAATATTGGGAAGCATTTCACAGCTACTTTCAGTCAGGTCACAGTAGAGCACCAAACCATGCCAGTTACAACTGGCTTGATTTGGTTTGCCTCGGAATAGCTTGTATTAGAAAGTTAGAGAAAATAAATTATACAAATTTGAGGGCTAGCAAATTTAAAAGGAAAGTAAGATGTTGACTAATTAAGATGAGAAAAGAACACTCAAACCCCTATAAATAAGGTACATTCACATGCCCTTATTCAATATATAGGCAACTAAATACTGATACTCAACTAATACTGTTACTCATCTAGTACAAAACATGCTTGATAGTACATCTATTGCAAAGTTATTACAGTTATGAGATGCAGTGGCAGAAGCCTCCCACTCCTCAGTAACTTCTTTAGGGATAAGAGTGAGTATTCCTAGTGTCTGACAAGGTCAGCTTAGTCACTTCAAGACTGCAGTCCTTACAAAAGTCTAGACCTCATCAAGAAGTCTGTAGGGCTGTGGCAATCCATGTTACCTAATTGACTGGCCCAGAGTCTTTGGAGGATTTCTATATACTTTTCAAGACTTCATGAGAAGATGCCATCCCCCATTGGAAATGGATATATTCCATGTGTTAGGGTGTGGATACACCTATGGATCTACTCTCAGGTATATGAAGATAACCAGTATTCCAAGTATTTAAAATTGTTATTCCCCAGTAACACTGTGTGTAATTCTTACGCGTAAAGGCACACTGTCGGGTGTAAGTTTATAGGCTAGTAAAGCTTCCAACTCCTTGCTTGATTGAACTATCTTCTGAAACATATTCTGGGTTCCTACCAATTGTTACCCTGTTTTGCAACTGGCATAAATGTGTTTGTGGTCTTCTCTGCGTCTTTAACGTGCCAGGAACCAGTGAACATCCATTTCCTTGTTTCTGCACTGGGACTCCTGGATGTCACTGGAATGAAGCAGAGGTCTGAGAACTCTTATGCCACTGCAAAATGGACTGAAAAAGAGCATGGAAACAGTTTTGTGCACAAAATTAAGCATCCAGTGCAGCAAACCTAAATCTTGATCTCATTAATTGATCTCTTGGGATCAATTTCTGACATCTCAGTAGGACTACATCAAAGAATAAGGATGACAAGATCTGTTCCATAGTTACTGTATCTTACCATTGTTACTTAATAGGCGGTTGATTAAATTGTCTTCAAAAGGATTTAGCAACTGGATGGCATTTTCAGCACATGATAATCATATTAAGGCAGGTCAAATTTGAGGCTTAAAAGGAAATGTTGGAATAAAAATCTTTTTTTTTTAAACACCCTTACCTATGCTTCTGATAGCACCTTAGATTGTTGAAAGAGAACATACTTTAAAAAGCAAATGCACATTTCGCTATATGCACTGCTTAGGTTCAGTCCTATGAGGAATTGAATTTAACAGCAGCTAAGAGTTTTTAAATCTCCCAAGATCTTGCTAATGGTGTTCCCCATTGCACTAGCTGAAATATAGACCTAATCTTGTCTTTATTTCATTATTAAAAATGCGGTAATTAAGGGTGCCCCTTCAGATTCTTAATGGCTTAAGTGGAGGCTGAATTTGACTTTATTTATTTCAGATTTGTTTCTCAAACCCTCATACACGTAAGATATCAAAATTGCAAGGAAGCATTTGTAATCAACAGTGTTTGACTTTTACCCATTGGTGTCATTTGCAAATGGTTAATAGGTAGATGCTGGTAGTGACTTCCATAAATTAATCACTTTCCTCATCTTTTCCCCTTCCTTTCTCATTGGTGATCAGAATTTACCAACATGGCAGATTTCAGTTTAACTTTAAAATCCTAATAACAATACAAATGTTTTGATGTAGTAATTTTGTTTTAATTTTGGTGGCCTAACCCTAAGTTCTTTAAAGTAATTACAAAACTTTGATGCAAACAATTTTAGGAATTAAGTCTTAAATACATTTCTGCATTTTTTAAATATGGCAACATTGTGCTAATCCATCAAACCCCAAAGTTAACTCACTGGTGAGTGTGCTCGCCTGGGACTCAGGTTTGAGGCATGGTTACATGTACATGGTATGTCTGGACAATGCTTGATTACAGCTTTTAGGTGTTAAGAATGGATTATAATGATAATAATAACACTGATAAATAATTTATAGTAGGTAATAATTTATAGAAATCAGAATCTGAGTGCAGACCAGAGCTAAAGATCTTGAGTAGTGATTTCTACTTTTACAATCTAAGGTGTTAACAGCAGTGCTTTGTAAGGACGTTCATTTTGTTTTAAATGTGATTTTTAGCTTGCTAACATCCCTTTAAAAGGCATCTATCTTCCCAGGTCTGTGTATTGCTGTTTGCTGTTGACATATGAATGGTTCCCCAAAATGCCTCTAACATGTATAAATGCTCTTGTTTGGGAAAAAAAAAAAAAATTCATAATCCCATTTTGATAACTCAGTGATGGATTATGAACTTTGGTTTTCTTTTTAAACTGTGTCTTACAAAACAATGGCTCACCCCACCCCCTCCATAGAACTGGGACTTAATGGCAAATACTGCTGTGACTTTATGACAGAAATTCGGATTATCATGCTGTCCTTCGATGAGATGAGGGATGTTGCAGGAGAAGCATAAAGTCTGATGGGAAGTATCATCTCTTCCCAGATAAACAAATTTGCCAGGCCTCTCTGGAGGTTTTGCTGTAGCTGTTTACAAATCAAACACCAACCTGAGTTCGTATTTTTCTCGCGGTGGTGTGTACTCTGAAGCCTTCAAGTGAATGCTGAGCGGTTTAACCTTCCAGGCCAGGGGAGGAGAATGGATGTCCATGTGGCATCAGTCTCCCTTTTCCCCCTCTTTCTGCAATGGGTGGCTGCAGCTGGGGTGTGCGTTAGCCAGAGTCAGGGGTAAAGAGGAAGGAAAGAGGTTCTGACTGGTGTGTGCAGTAACCTGTGTGTATCGCCTACCACTCCGTATGTATCACACACCTGTTTTGAGTTTCATCTCTCTGCTGGGTTTGCATATGGGCACTTGAAGCTGAAAGAGGTGGTCCCATTCTTGGCACATCTCAATTTGTCTGTGGCTTGAGTGGTTCTTCTTCCCCTTCCTCACCTCCCTACAGCATTGTGCTTCTCTCACTGCAGGGCAATCAGAACAATCCCAGAGAGATGGCATTTCTCTCTTCTTTTTTCTTAGTTACTTTCTTTCATTTTGGTTTGGTTTTTTTTTAGTTTTCCTTTGTTTGACTTTTCTTTCTGTTGTTTTCCTTTGCTGACATGTGGTTGGTTAATATGATGAAGCCTGTTATGACACTGTTCTTGCTGCTGCCGCTGCTGCTGTTGTTGATTATGCTGTGTTCCCAGCTAACTGCATGTCTTTTTTTTGTTTTTTGTTTGTTTGTTCGTTTTCGTTTCTTTGCAAAATCCCTCCCCCCCACTACCCCTTCACCTCCATCTCTTGTGTCTCCTTGTGACATGGTGCATCTTTGTGACTCGGATGGATTTTATTCTGACTTTCCTTTCTCCGCTCGCCCGCTCTATGCGTATTTCACTGTTTTTGATGTGCATGGACACTCTGCGTCTGTCTCGTAGCCTATCAGAAAGTTCTTCATCCCCCCTCAGACCTCCGACCTCCCTTTCTCTCCCCGACCCCAAGTCTCCTTGGACCCTGATGCTTGTAGGAACGCCTCCAGGCCTGGACATGTACTCCAACCAAAGCCAGCACTTCAGCCCAACCCAAAGACGCAGACTTTGCCATCCAAGAGCAAATTGGCCGAAAAACCACTCCAGTCTACTAAATCCAACCCACTCCCCACCAGCAATACCAGCGCCCCCTCTTCCCAGAACACCCCTGTGCAGAACGCTCAGGGCCGCTCGCCTGCTGCCGGCTTTAACCCACAGCTGGCTGTTCCTAAAGTGCAGACCAACCCTATGTCTCCTGTTAGATTGCTCCCTTCTAGTACTGACCCAAGCACCAAATCTATCCCCATCATACAGGTCACCCCTCACCCCTCTCCAAGGGGAAGTCCCCTCCCTACCCCCAAGGGGACACCTGTCCATACGCCAAAGGAGAGCCCAGCAGGCACACCCAACCCAACACCACCATCCAGCCCCAGCATTGGAGGAATGCCATGGAGGACACGGCTCAACTCAATCAAGAATAGTTTCCTGGGGTCTCCTCGCTTCCATCGCCGGAAATTGCAAGGTGAGTACTCACCCAAACATACAGAGTGGTTCTGATTTGTGCAGACATTCCGCAGCAAGTTGATACCTCTCTGTGGCTCTACAAATTTCATGTACGGAGAACTGAATATCGGTTTTGAAAATGAGAGTGATAGTATCAGCCAGCCCTAACCCAAGGGACATGTGAGCAGGCTCTGTCGTGCCACTGCACCTGCTCCAACAGCATCTCCTGAGCCCTCTTCACACTCTAGACATACAGCTCTTACTATCCCTGTTGTGGCTCTTAGAACACAAGAAAATTTTATCTTCAGCTTCTCCACTGATTTTGTCAGCAGACGTAGAACTCGGCCATTTCCCCTGTGGCTGCATTTCGCTGCTTGTCCTTAGCCACAGGCTGAGCCTTCTGCTGAAAAGAGATAGCCCGTGGCAGTAGGCTGAAATTGTCCTTCTGAAGCACAGCTTGTGTGATCTTGGTTAATGCTTTCTTTACCTCCGTTGGTAATTGGTGTAAAAATCTCCTTAATACAATCAGTGGTTTCATATCTGCTGACCTATTTCAGTTTTCAGAGTCTCTAGAGTGTTGAGATGTGCAAAATTTTCTTCTTCAAACTCCGGGTGGCTTTTTGCATTCAGGCAAAGGGCACCCAAAGTCATATGCATTATCCTCAGATGTCAGCAGCAGCTACCACAACACCCAGTGGTTTTACAGGGTACTGGGATGTAATCCCATGGGAAAGGAGGAAGAGTTTGAGTCTGAACTGTGATGATCAGAGGCGTTGTCTCTGAGATGGTCAGAGAACTGCAGAGAGCTGCAGCAGTGCTTGAGCTGAATCCAACTGGCCTTTGAAGCAATCGTAAAGCAATCAAATTGGCACAGTGCTTGGGTCTAAACCAGAAACCACTGAAGGCAGTGCAAGATTATAGAATGATTTAAGGAAGGGTAGGGTGAGCCTTGAAATGCAGCACTTGATTAGATACAGTGATCTAGAGACATATGACCAATGTTCAAATGTCAGAACTAGTCTGCAGAGGCAGTGGGCAAATGCAAGAGGGTGTAATGCGAGAATTGTTTCTTTGGTATACAAGCAGAAAACAGAAGTTGTACTGAATCACCGATTTCTTTTCTCCCTCCCTCTCTTTGGCTGTGCGTGCATGGGTAGTACCTACACCAGAGGAGATGTCTAATTTAACCCCGGAATCATCCCCAGAGTAAGTAATTTGCCAGTCTATACTTTTTTGCACCACATACCAATGTCATTTCCTTGCCTGAATGTCATAGGGTGATACATTCCTGTTCTGGATCAGTATCTGACTGTAACCTGGTATCCTGTAAGTGGGATAGAGACGTGAAACCATTCTTCTGCTAAGGACCGTGGATAAAATCTATACCTCAGTAATGGCAGTGGGGTCAACAGGTGATGAAACAGTCTCCCAGTAACCACCTCATTTTCTCATGGCTTGCTGAATTTACTGTGTTTGTAACATGTTCCTTTTCTCTTCTTTCATTTGATTGTCAAGCAGATCACTCTTGGGGAGTGGAGAGGATAATCTATGGCTTATACTGGCACTAACTATGCACTAAAAAGTCTTCCTCTTAGTACAAGAGAGTTTGTGTCCTCAGGATAACATGCAGAAGCCTCTGCTAAGATAATTCAGAGGAATCAATGGCTGCGATAGTAAACACAGTGTTAATTCTAGGCAGCAGCACTGAGACTTGCAGAAGCTATTTCATATTCACCAGACTCATTCCTAAAAGTCAGTGTACATTTCAACCATTTCACTGCACAAATGTGCGTCACTGCATGGCAGGTTTGGAAGTCCCTGCCAGAGAGTGCTGCTCCAAACACTTCCTAATATATGCAACAGATGCCAAATTATTCCTTTTTATTTTCACAGCTTGTGTTTGTGCACCCAATGCCCATAGGCTTACCCTGCCAACTAAGGCAATTTGGCCTTTTGTCAAGATACTTGTGTGAAATATTCATGAGTTGTAGATGGAAATTTTGGGCCCAAAGTTTTGTAATTGGTGACAGTGGTATTGCCTTAACAGCTTTCCCCAGACTTGGCATTTATCTGGTATGAGATGGGCACTCTATATCTAATGCTGCAGAATGGAGAGGGATAAAGACTTCAGGAGAGGGAGAAGTAGGGAATAGTAAAGGTTAGTAAAAGAAATACAGGAAGAAAAGTGGAATAAATTGTGTTTTCCATACTTTGGAGCATTTACTAATAGTGAGGCATGAGAGAATTTCATAAAATGAATGCATCCTTATCAAAGAAATATATGATACTTTTATCTCAAATGTTTTTAAGGCCATTAAAGCAGAAAACCTTCAGAATTCAATTTCTTCTCTCCTCTTCTCTTCTCTTCTCTTCTCTCATCTCACTTCTCTTCATCCATGTGTGTTGGTGGAAGTTTTCCTGTTAATTTATTGCCTTCTCTGCTTCCCACTCACTCTTTAAAAGCTGGTGCAGAGAAGTAGTGCCTGTCATTTGAGGCAGTTTGGATGCAAGTCAAAGCCTAAGGCCCTTTTTTCTTTTTCAGTATAATTGCCAAATTAATGAGTTCAATTGGGCTGCACCCTGCAGTAAACATAATAAAAGTCATAAAAAATAATGAACTGGGTTATATTTTAACGATAGATGTCTTGTTGCTCCATGCCCACTTCCACATGTCTTTTTTTTTCTAGTATTTTCTTCCTTTCTGTAAGAAAAAAGATATCCTTATCAAGAGCTGTATGGACCTCATGGGTTGAGCAATAAATACATGTCCTTGCTCTGGTACAGCAATGACTGCCATTCATATAACAAACCTGATGATTAAGTAATACACTTTGACATGTCTGGGTAATGCTGTTCTTTCTCATATGAAAAAGTCCTAGAAAATGTGTTAGGGTTGACATTTAGAGAGACATAACTCCAGCTGCTTTAAACCTGCAAAGTTCCATTTGCTTGAGTAGAAATGCTGTTATTTATGCCACGCAGGTAAACCTCTGGAGGTTACAGATCCACGTGCTCAGGGACAGATAGGGAAGACAGTGAGGCTTTCCAAAAGGCGATGCAGTCAGACACTCTGAAAGTAGGAAAAGGAACATTATAGCAGTAAGAAATTCAGTGTGAAGTAATAAAGCACCAGCCTCCATTTTCATGCTAATCTATTTGCTTTTTCATCAACTGGACACCTGATCAGATTCCCTGGAGTAATCTACATACCCAGCCTCCCACACATATCTCCTATCTCCCTCCCCCTTAGGGGGTTTGCCATGACAAGAGAAGATAGTTATTTTTAAGTACATTTTTTACTGCTTGCAGCCTGATCTTGTGAGATGCTAGAGTATCTCATTCGGGGTGCTGAGGATCCTTGATTCATACCCATTTTAACCCAAGTTAGTAGCACTTAACACCCTCTAAGAGGAGGGAAACCTTTATTGTGTCATTTTACTCCAAAGCTGCCCCCTTTTCTTCAGTGGGCCTATTCCCCGGGTGTATGAGCACAGTTAGTTCTGCTGATTTCAGGGAGAAAAGCCAGTGCATGGGTGCTTTGTCTTGATTCTGTTCATTCCAGAAGCAGGAAAGGCCACGGGCATCTATTCCATCTTATGTGATACCAGCAAAATTTTTTAGTGAATTCCAGTGATTTACAAGGCGGAATGTAGCCCAGGCTATCAGTGAATCTTCCAGAGTCGGTATTATTGGTGATAACCTTGACGAAGAAAAGAGCCCAGCTGGACTCTGGATACTCCAGACCAGGTTGCCAAGCCGAACAGGAGAAAACCCCCCTATGTTCTGGGGCCCTTTTAACCTGTACTTGTTAAGAGACCTATAATTGAAGGGCCAACAAAACCGTTAATGAAAATACAAAAATGAAAGGTCATATTTTAACATGGCAGACCTGCAGCTAAATATGCACACTTTTTCCAGGCCCAGCTTCCGTGTGTGACATGCACTGGGCCCCGGGAGTCAATATAGCCAGCCCTGGTTCAGATTATGATACATGCAAGCCTAAGACAACCAGCCGTTTTAGATGGATAACCAGGTGCTAATTTACTAATGAGCATAAACCCTTTGCATGCATGGAGCTATTGCCCCAGCTCTCCAGGGGTTTGCGGTGTTGTTATGGTGTGTGTGAGACACATGAGCTAATTAGTATGTAATTTCCTTTCACACTCTAACCCTGGCTCCTTAACGACCCATTTAAATGAGAGGCCCTTTCTCTTTACTGCTCCCTATGCTAATCTCTGGCTCACTGGCTTAGTTACAGCTGCCTATGAATATTTTAGGGAGTGAGAGTTTTCCAGCCCACTTTAATTGAGTGGGGGGCACTGGTTTACCAAATTGCAAGTGAATCTTTCTGTACTCTTATTTTTGGTTGCCTGCAGTAAGTAGAAGCAAATGATTATTTGCACAGCTGAGTGGTCTTCCAGTGGTGGTATTTCTACTGTGTGCATTAAATGGGCAGTGAGACGACAGTTGTGTGATTCATGGAGCACTCTGGAACGGGGAATGAATGCAAATCACTGGATGCTGCTGAGGTCAAGCTTTGTTCTTTATCCTGAAGGTCTAGACTTCAAATTAGTGTCCTAGTTTGCTCCTCTCTCTCCTAGTCTCTGCCCTTCCTCATTTTGCCTCAATCTGAGTCTTTGCCGTGGAAAGTGAATCTACTAATAACTCTCTCCAGCTGTTTATTGCTTTGCTGGAAAGCTGATGGATAGTAATCCTTTTTGCAGATGGCTCTCCTTGTCTGGAGAGGTTGTCTTCTGCCATTGAGTGGTGAATGTCTGCCAAAACAAGTGAAAGCCTATTGCTTGCCATACTGCAAACTGGACTTGTCATGGCATTATGAAGTATCCTATGGAGGAAAAAAACTGCAGTCTCTTGGTGGCAGGTCTTTTAGTTTCTGACATTTTCATGCTAAATTCTTCCCTGCTAGAATATGGCTGATTTCAGTGGAATTTTCCTTGGGTTTATGTTGGTCCAGCAATTTTTTGGCTGTATGTCATGGCTGACAGCATCTTCTCTCCCCTCAAAACCACACTGGTCAGAGGTGCTACTTTCAAATTCTGGGTAGTGTCCCCCAATAACATTAATGTCCCTGCATTTTTCCTTTAGCCTGTTTAACTTAAAAGGGAATGTCAACAAAGTGCATTGAGATGGTGAAACAATAAGCAAAATCAAACATTTGCTGATACCATCGGTGTGAAAAAACAGAGCAGTTTCATTTTATGATGAAACCACCATCTGATGCTGAAAGGAACTGCGGAATTGGACTGCTGTCAGTGGAAAGCCTGAACTGTGTTTTGCGTGATGTTGATATCTTCTCTCTTAGTACTGAAAAGTCATTCCTTTGTGGGATGGTCAGAGTTCACTCATACGGACACCCTGAATGGGACTAATGAGTGGGACAGTCTTTGTCCTGGATGTCTGTGTAGGAGTGGATTTCACTCACGGACAGACTGGAGGTCCAGTGAAACCTACAGCTTGCTTTAAAAAGCAAGATCCTGTGGTTGTACTGTCAGCCCAAGAGGACAACTTCAGAAAAGGAACTTTGCAAATCCTAGAACACCAAGGGGGTTGAAATTGGGTAGGAAGAAACTTAAATCCCTGTGTTGCCAGCATTCGCATATTCTCACAAGAAATGGAGAGATCCCAGGAGACAAACCAGAAACGTGTCCCCTGGCTTATATGCACTTTCTATATGCAGTATTAATTGGTATATTGGCTCAGTCAAAAGAGTTACCATTGCTCCTGATTTTTCACTGTTTGTGGTGCATGCTGCCAGACTAACACTGTGTGGTCCGTCATTTTAACAGTTTTCACTAAGTGAAATATTGTTCTGGGTGTTCTCTGACACTGTTTTCCACTTACTGTTAGTAATAATATCACATCTGGAGTGCTATCAAAACTTCCTTGTGTGTTTTTTAATATTTTTTCTAGCTGGGGGTATGTAAGAAGTAGTGCTTAATATTCTAAAATGTCTCTTTCTTTTCATCACATCAGGCTTGCCAAAAAATCGTGGTTCGGTAACTTCATCAACTTGGAGAAAGAAGAACAGATTTTTGTGGTCATTAAGGACAAACCACTAAGCTCCATTAAGGCTGATATTGTCCACGCTTTCCTCTCAGTAAGTCACCCCAGCTGCTTCTTGAAGGCATTGCTCACTGCTCAGTTCCAGGAGTCCTTGTGCCATATGTTACTGGGCAGGGTCTCTGCTCCTTCAAATGCATGCTCTGTGGATTTGATTTACGTGGCCTGTTGATTCAGGCCTCCACTGGATTCTGTCTGAATTTCTAACTGTAGATAATGCTCTCTAAGGTGAGAAAAGATTTCAACCTTCTTGGCAGGGTCTCCAGGTTGCCAGTGCTTGGAATATCACTGCAGTTAGAGCACACTGCTGGTGCAGTATCAAGACAGCAATTTTCTGCTTTGTCAAACTAACCTTACAGTCACCGACTGGGCATCAGATTGGATCTCCCTCTGCTGAGTATGCCATCCACCACTTTAGTCAGACAAAAATCCTGTCTCGCATCTGCATTTGTTACTTTAAACCTCCTCTTCAATGCTGTATGGCAGAAAGAAGGGTAATTTCCTCTGGTGACCGGCGTATCAGTTGTTGCAGATGCGTTTTGTTTACAATCTGGGAAAGTAGAGGGTAGTTGTCATTTTTTTCTATAGAAAGTCCTCATTCTCACTATCTAGAACTATCAATGAGAAAAAGTCAGCACAGTAAAGTTAATTTGAGAGATTTTTCAATTCAAGGTAGTTGACAACATAATTAGACTTTTTCAATAGAATTAAGAGAAGACTTAATTTCTTATATTGTTTGTCGAATTGATATTGTTTTCCACAGAATACTGCACTCCTTTTTAATCTCTATGATGCTGCAATGAAATTCTTCAAAAAACCTAGCCATAATCATTTTAACTGTACAGGCATACAAGGAGCAAGTGCAGTATAGTAGCATGCATCAGACACCGGTATCTATCTCAGATTGGTTTGAAGCAGCCATGTTACTATATGTTTTATGCATTAGCTGTGCACCTGGGTTTATATTGTGGTGTAGTGTGCACTACTGTCGATACTGGTGATGCTGTGCATAGCCCACATGTGTGGGTTGAGGTGTGGTGTAGTGATTTGTATGCAAACCCTATGAATCATATCTTAGAGTCAACTTCAAACTTAAATGCATTGTCACAGCCTGCTAAGTAAGTCCTTAAGGTCAGCTTCTCAAAGAACTCATCTTCATTTTTCCTCCTAAATTAGAGGCCAGATGTCCAAATGATTTGGGGTGGTTGTTTTTTTTTAAATCTGGTCCTTTTGAAGCAATAAATAGAACGTAAGTATGTTAAATTTTGGCAGGAACTGTGAATGGTAACTGCTTGAAAATTAGGCAGTATGAAATTCTACCATGGGTCTGAAGATACAGATATTGGATGATACCAGAAAGCTTCTCAGAGTTCTTTTACATATTGATAGGAGTTGTGGTTTGGGTAAGTTATTTGCAGGCATGCTTTCCCTGTAGATATCCCAGGCATTTGTCTAAGTGTCTGCTCTGTGTCCTGATGTCTATTTGATATCATAGAATCACCAAACAATTGAGGTTGGAAAGGACATCAGGAGGTCTCCTGCTCAAAACAGGATCACCTATAAGATCAGACCAGGCTACTCAGGTGGTTTTTTATATCCTGTCTTGTATCCCACTGACTTTGCTGCCCCCTCCTTTAATATCAGTTTTCACTCAGCAAAAGGCATTTCTCAAAACTGGTAGATGAGTAGGAAAAGAAAGACTGAGTGTATGAAGTTTTGCAAAGTGTAAATTTATAAGCAGGCTGGGTATGCCACCGATAGTCAACCTTTAAATTTAGGTCAGTCCTGTAAGGAACGGTGCATTCTTCCGTGGTGCCAAGCAACCTGCACTCTTACTGATTTCACAAGAACACTCTATACATTACAAATTCAAGTCCAGAAGCAAATCCAGCAAATCTTACCCACTCTGGAAATGTGTATTATTCTAAATCAAATTTTGCAATTTTGTTCCCTTTGTGCTCTGGTTCTACTATCTCCTTCTACCAACCTGTTTCAGATTCCAAGCCTCAGTCACAGTGTCATCTCACAGACAAGTTTCCGTGCAGAATATAAGTCCACAGGAGGTCCTGCTGTCTTCCAGAAGCCAGTGAAGTTCCAGGTGGACATAACATACACAGAAGGGGGAGAGGCACAGAAGGAGAACGGGATCTATTCTGTCACTTTCACACTCTTATCAGGTAACCATGGCAAAGCTGTAAAATGGGTGCAAGCTGGCTTTGTCCTTGCTGATAGAGAGGCCTGCAAAAAGAGCTCTGCCAGGGGAAACAGTGTAACTGTCTTGACCTCAGGGCAAGATTCAGACAGGGGCAAGTAGAACATCAGGAACAAAAATGGTGTTAGTAGTGATGGAAGTGCTGGGAGGGAAAGAGGTTCCCAAAGAGGTGAAGTTGCCACCACCATCATTAGTGCTGAAATGGCTGCTCTGTGCGTCAGATTTGAAGTATCTCCCTGTACTGTCTCCTTGTTTCACTTAAAGGTCTCAGTGTCTCAGCTGGGCACTGTGAGGCTACTGGTTTCTTCCTTCTGGCAGAAACATACAATCACCCTTTTCTTCTGGGTGGCCACATGCCCACCATAGGGGTTCAAACAAACAAACAAACAAACAAACCCACCTTTTCTGTCTTTACAAAAGAAGCCCAGAAGCCATCCTTCCTCCTGTTATCAGCACACCACAGTTCCTGTTAACGTGGGGACTGCATAATGGTTCCTCAAAGCCATGCCTTCGGCTGAAGGACAGATACGCTGTCAGTACACTCTTGGGGACAAGACTGAGGGAAGATGCTTGTGATCCTTCCCCTCCAGCCTGGGTTGTACGAGGATTTGGCTCCCGCTCCTCTCACAGCAATTTGTGCCTCTTCTCTCCTCACAGGTCCAAGCCGTCGTTTTAAGAGGGTAGTAGAAACCATTCAGGCACAGTTGTTAAGCACACACGACCAGCCTTCAGTGCAGCAGTTATCAGGTAAGTAGTTTCTACTGTTGAGCACCTTGCTTCAGCAGGGACAGGAAGGTGAAGTGCCTCTCAGTACCAGGAGGCTGAGGGAGGCCATCCCTCTAATTACAGCAAGAAAGGAGCTCCATTCAGACAGAGCAGTAACTCCCTCCACCCACCCTACTCCTCCCTCTCTCATTCCCACTCCAGTGCTCCCAGCGCATTCCCCAGTTAAACAGCTTCAGCCCTCCTCCCGCCCAAAGAGCCATTTGCCCACTTCTCCATCAATAGCTGCATCATCAGTAGATCTTCCAGAGTTTCTCCGGCTCCAAAATCTCCCAGAATAGGGACATGCTCTAGAAGGTACCTGATTTTCAAACCCTTCAGGCACGCTTTAGAAACTTCCAGCTTCAGAGGGTCCCAGAACAAAGTCGAGAGCTACTTTTAACTTAGCCATTAACAGCAGCATTTTCAGATGGTCAGAAGGTGGCTAATAGTTTCCAGTAGTGTGATAGAGTTCTTGGCCCAATACTGTGGTAGCACAAATCATATACTAAGGTTCTGCAGAAGCTATATTTTATCTGTTTTTAAAGTAAATTTCAATTCCTCATGGTGGTAAAGAAAGCCTTACTTACATGTGTGACCCTGTGCAATGACATCAGTCTGAATCTGCAGGCAGCCTGAATGCAGAAATTGGCCTCATCCCACCATTATGTAGCAAATGTTCACTCTGAACACTAGTGGTCACACACACAAAAAAAAATAAGTGTTAAGTCTTCTATCCTTTAAAAGGACAGAACAAAGAAAGTGAAAATGGAAAACGTAAGGAAGCTTAGCTATTGGGAATGCTTCAAGGAAGGAGGAATGGGGAGAAGCAGAAAGAATGTACAGATACAGGGAAAAAATAAGAGCAAGGCAGAGCAGAGGCTGCAGGAAGACAAAGAGGCAGGAGGATTGGGAAGAATTTTCCCATTGTGTGACGATGAAAAGGTAGTAAATAAATATTATACGTAAGAGCCAAATTCTGTGCTTGACCTTTGTGTGAACAAGCCAAGACAAAAGTGGGGAATGAAGTTCGCATTGCGTCTTGCAGTTAAATCCCAGATGTCCTTAGCTCATTGCACATATGGGTTGCATCCTTCTGGTCTAACAGTGTGGCTTTAACAGCTGAAGATAAAATAACTCCATCTAGAAATGTGTATGCTTACTACATGACGGAGAAGTATGCTCAGTTCAGGAATTATTATTTTCCATTTTGCTTTTGCCTCCCAGCACTGGCTGACCTTCTGCACACTGCACGTCTGCAAGGGTGCCCAGCACATGGGTTATTCTGTTAGGAAACAGGAAAGGTGGGGATACTAGAACTATGGTTGATTCAGGTTTTTGCTGTCTGGACTTTTGAAATTAAATAGAACTCAAGAAGCAGGCAGAATTTTCTGCCAACCCTTCCTCTTGGGAAGTGTTGGGGCCAAGTGGGAATGAGGGGAATTAGATACAAAAGCATCCTTTAAGTCTAGTTCATGTTACCCATGCTGCATGAACAATGTTAAGCATTCCTTGTTTCTTAGGAAAAGAAGTGCACCCTTACTTTCTGGTGAGAAAAAAAAATGTTAAAAAAGTAAATAACATGATCTCTCTTAACTTCTTCACTCTAGTATGTGTTAGCTACTGAGGGTCTCTAGAAAGACTTGGACCCTGTTGCACACTTGTATGTGAAGCAGGATATCTCCCTAAGAAAGTCATATTATAGCAGGAATAAAAACCATTCATCTGACTAAGGCTCAGGGAGATGTTTAGGGCAAATTGTATTGTGAGAAATGTATCTGACTTAGAGTTTTGCTCTGGTTCTGGAATGGAAAAATCCAGAATCTCTTTCTACTGCCTAAAGCTACATGAGAGCATGTCGTTCTAGCAGGGAAAACCCAGACTGATCTTTAACGCCAGAGTGGAATGGATAACTCCACATGGAGCAAAACCAAAATGAATGGTCTCTTGAAACTTAAAAATGAGAATTCCCTTTGCCAGGGAGTTATCCAGGCAAGACAGCTCATGAGAGACAGGGTGCTAAACTATCCTGTAATTGTATCACCTGACCTGACCAGGAATATGCCAGTCTCTTGAAAAAGGGAGAAGTAATTCAACCTGAAAAATTTAGGTTGGAGCAGAGTACAGGAAAAGAGAAAAGGAAGGGGGGGAAAAGGATTGTGACCAAGAAGAGACAACCTGTGCATCCAAGTAGGGAGGCCCTGTGGTTCACATCCCCAGCCAGTGAGGGAGTAAGGGGAAATAAAAGGGACAGCGAGAGTTCACATTGAGCACCTTGCTTAGCTGGGTGGCTGTGGTTGGGAAGATGTGTGAAAAAGCTTCCTAGAAGTTGCCATGAAATTACTCAGCATTTCTCACTAGAAACAAGGCAAAGTCTTTTCTGTTTCTCTTCTTCTCCCATATTCCCAGCCCTGAACACCTCACAGGAATTGTGGTGGTTGGACTCCTATTCACGTTCATGGTTTGAGGATACTCTGTAGGCAATCCACTGCTGCAACAGAACATGCTCACAGTTCACTTTGACTCTCCTCCTCCATGGCTCTGAGGATACTGCTGGCTCCGACCAGCAGTACTGGTCCAGCACTGGAGATTTTCCTAGCTCCTTGTGCACAGACATGTCCTCTGTGTGGTTGTCTCTCCTGCCTTTTAGTTCAGATCCCTTTACAGGTGGGAGGGTGAAAACCATCTGTGAAAGGTGCATGGATGTAAAGTGAGACCTGCAGAAGGGGAAGATTCAATGAACACAGCATAAAGCAGAACAGCAAGGCCTAATAAGCATATGGCACTGATAGTCATTCTGTCTCCTGCCCCTCTTTGATCTGTTATGCAGCATGCCAGCCCACTTAAGCCGGCTTGCCTGGGTTTCTGAACGCACTTTCCTCTTTCTCATTACCTCCAGCTCACAACAGTGTTTGTAGATGTTGTGTTGCCCATGCATCTCTGTGTGTGTGTGTATGTGAGCCTGATACGTACCTGATTTAGGTAGATGTGTTTCTGTGTCACACTTGAGCACCTTATAATCTCCCTTCCCCTGGATATCCCTCCATTCACTTCCATTTTTCCTTCCTAAGACTGGCTGTGCTTATTTCTTCTGGCATACTCTGAAGCAGGAAAATAGCTTCCCTCCCTTACCTGAATAGGTGTGTAAATAAATGAAATCTATCCCAAAAGCTAATGTAATACTTCTAAAATCCACTGTCCATTTGGCCAAATTTAGTGCAACATATCAGCCTTCTATCTTAATGTTTCAGGACTTTAAATCCTCTGTGGTATAACTGCTGAGACAATACCAGGTCTACAGACTCATGACTGGTGTAGAACAAGCAGATACGGATTGATTATTCATTTTTCCTTCCCAATGAAAGAACTAGAGGCCGTCACATGAAAGTAGTGAGAGCCATGTATCAAAAAAATGTTGAAAGGTGTGTCTTCATGTAATGTAAGACCTGTGGAACTCCTCCCTGAAGCAGGTTCTGAATGAGAGGGGCTTGCAGATGCATATCTTCCCCTGAGTACTTCTTACTCACAGGGAGGCTGGACAACTCCGTGGGAGAGAAATCTTCCTACAGATTGCTAAACAGAGAAACCGCAGCAGGCTAAGTAAATCTCTGACCTGAAAGTGGTGAGAGAGTGAGGTAGTGTTCGGAGGAAGTGTTCTGTGTGCTTGGCCCGCTGGTACACTCCTACGTGTCTATGTGTGGCTGCTGATGGAGACAGAGCACTGGATGGTTTTGGCCTTTGATCTGACTCAGAATAGCTGTCCATGTGTTCTTGTTACTGGTATCACAAAATGCATTTAAGCCCAGCGAGGCCATGAAAGGACAGTCCCTTTTGGATCAAGAGTGAATATCGCTGTCTATGAGAGCAGATGGCCTTGTCTCTCATCCATGTATGGTTCCATCCAGGAGCCTTATACTCAGAATCTCTACTTCGGTAGTCCCTGGGCAGGACTGCCCTTTTGTGGGATAAAAGGATCTCTCTCCACGGAGGAAAATATCTCAGATTTGTGCCTTTGTTTCAGCCCAATACTCTTTCCATTAAATCATAATCTGTTTTCCTCCAATGCCTTTGCACAAAAGAGTAATAGAAGCAGCTGGTGAATAGGGACATGCATAAGCCATCTGTGATCATTCACAGGGTATCAATTTTTATTTCCCTAATATTTTCTTGCCTTTTTGGGCTTTGGTTTTAAGTGTGGGGTGCTGCATATTCTTATTTTTTCCCGTTTTCCCATGTTATGGGCAATCAGCAATACCAAAATAGCCTTTATAGCTTCTTTCTATAGGTTTTCTGTTTCTTTATTATATTTATTGGCTTCATGTCAGATTTTAACCACTGGCATCTCAAAGTTCAGAGCATCTCAGTGTTACTGCTGTAAACATCTTTCATCAGCCTAAACAAGTGTTTAGGGACCATATCCAGCTTCAAAATAGGGCAGTGCAAATTCTTGCTTATTGTGTGTATCTTCCATACATGCACCCAAGCTCTCTTATTGTGCTGGTGTACATCTCAAAAAGCAAAACATGTTAATGTGACTCAAAAAACTTTGCTGGAGTATTGATCTGTGAATTCTGGGTGTTCATCTTTATGGCTCATGAGAGCTATAGATTGGCTAAGTTGCTAACAAAAATTAGTTAGAAATTTGCAGTTACCAAATGTGTGAAGGATTTTATCATCAAGACAGAAAAGGGAGTAAGGTGCAAATGAAGTGCCTTGCAAGGTAAACTTACAGCTGCAGACTCAAACCAGGGCTATGCAAATGCCAGTTTGGAATTGAACTGCACGTCAGTTTTATCTAGGGCTCATCCAGGTCCCAGGTTTACCTTGTTTCCTGCATTCTTGTGTGATCCTTTATGTCTTACCACTCTTGTAGTGTCTGGGGCAATCACTTCATCTTGCTCTAATGGTTCCCACCTACAGCGTAATGCCTGGTTGGATTGGCAGAGCACTGTTTTTTTGCTAAACTGCTTTAGTATTATTAACTGAACAGACTTCATTAAAATAAACTTGAGTGGTCCCGAAATAAAGCATGTAGAAAAAAGTCCAAGCTCTCCAGAGTTTTGATAGGAGAACAGTGAATTTCAAATAAGCACCCAAACACTGGGGATTTCCAATCTAAATGATAAGTGCCTTAGACCAGAGGAACTGGTGGCTCCCTTGACATCATCTCCCTTAATGGAAATGTTTATTGGGGATGATGAGCATCTGGCAGGAGATGCTCAGTGCTTTCTGGGATCTAGCCCTGGATTTGGATATCTCAGAGGAGCAGCTGTTTGGGTGAGATGTTCTGGGCTGGAACAAATCTCAGTCTCAGAGATATCAGAAGCATCACAAACCAGGTAGCTTGGTTATGAAATTTATGTAGGATACAAACACAGGAATTAAAGAAAAAAGAAAATCAGGAAAGAAAACTCAACAGAACACTAGCATTTTTTTAATAGCTTCAGAGCTTGTTTGGCCTTTTGAAGGAAGGTCTTATTTTAACCAAAGCATTTACCATCTATTAATGAACTGAATTGGGTGTCATTTATGAAAGAGTCTTGGTCAAATCCAAGCATGAGTGACTGCTAAAAATCTCTGTGAAATAAGGAGTTGCCTTATCATCAGAAGGATTGAGATCTGACACTGCCACTATGCTTTAATTAAAAAATTAAACAGCACACATTAAAAATGCAGTTAGATGACCCGTCAATGCTTTCCAGACAGCTAAAGGCCTTTAGACCCTGGCATTACTCACCTCACATAACACCTAGATCCAACAGTCACTTGGTTATGGATTATTATCCATGAGCAGAAGCTGACTGCCAAGAATCTAAGGCTTTCTAATTAGAATGAAAATTCTACTTTAAAATGATGAAATATTTTATCATATAGAGTATTTATTAAAGCAGATGTTCTAATGTGATGGAAATGAAAGAAGTATTAAAGTGATTATAACAGAGAAGCTGAAAGCATATTAACTCTGTTAGTCTTTAAAGCGATGCAGTATGAGCTACTGTTTCTGGTGTGCTCATGTTTGCTATGCCTTCGGAATGGGGGACAAAACAACCTGATTGTGTCTTGGAAAGACATTAAAAATAAATTCATGTGCAGTTCCTGGGACTGGCCATGGCAATATAGAGAATGCAAATTATAGTTGTCTGTAAAAGTTTTGAGAAAGACAAATTAGACGTTTTATTATTGTTCCTTTGGTATTTTTCCATGGTCTTCTATTTCAAAAAAGGGGTTGTGTTTTTTCCCTATCCATCAAAACCTTTTCTATAGCCTGCAAATTTAGTTTTTTAGGAACAAAATGGGGCACAGAGCCCAAGATGTTATGCTGTCCAAAAGCCTGTGTTACAATCCTTTGTTCCTGTTGTCAGTGTGTATTCTAATCACATGATTAGTGTATGTAGACCTGTTACACAATTAGCTTTAAGTGAAATACTAAAAAGAGCCATGCTGACTGCAAGTGACTTAGAAAAAAGACAGTATTCCAAAGTACTGACTTAAGGAGACATGATTATTTTTAATTTGTTAAAGATAACAAGGAAACAGAAATACCAGTTTTAGGAGAACCTTGGTAAACCAGCCACAATGTTTACCTACTCCCACCTTATCCAAATACTACCTTTTTTGTTCCCAGACTGCTAGTTACTGTGTGGCCAGTCAGTCTGGATACATTTGAGGGGAAAACTCCAGGTGTTGGAGGTGGGAGTCAGAAACAATCTTTCGGTCATATTTGAGACTTTCCTTGCTCTTATGTGATTTTTCAAAACATAAGCTCTGCTAATGATTGCATGAATGCTCTGAGCTCTACCAGTTTAGGTCTGTATTACACTGCTTTACAACAAGGTGCAGTTGACTCAGGAAGGGCTGGACAGAAACCACTAAAAGGCATGAGACAACAAACTTCTCCAAGTTATTAAACAAAAAAAAAAAAAAGGATACAAAGTCATGACTGTGACTGTTCATTGGCTCAATCAGCAACTGTAGGCACTTCTTAAACCTGTTAGGCATCTTCAGGGAGAAATGTATTTTGGGAGCTTAATCTGCCTTCACTCAGTCAGACTACCTAAAGAATTTCAAAACTACCAAAACTACTAGCCTCTCTGGCACATCTGATACCTTGTTCCAGTTCTTGAATCCTCTGTTCTCCTTCAACTCCTTCCTTTTTTCCCTTTCTCTCAATCTTGTGCCTTTCTGAGAGACCTTCCATGGGTATCATCTCCCACTGACCTCTGCCAGCCCACCTCTAACCTTGGGCATGGGGAGCATATAACTGCTGCTTAGATCCTTTGGCCAGTGTCGTTGGACCAAGCACCTGCCCTCTCTCCTCTGTGCTTTCCCAGATGATCTGTGCAGCACAGGCCTGGCTGCATTAGAAAACATACATATCCATGCTCTTCTAGCATGGGTTCAGCTTACCCAAGCATATCCAGCACTCCTTCCCCCTTTTTTTGAAATTACTTTTCTCAGTATTTAAGGGGAGGAATGCCAAGAAATTATCCTTCCCTCTATCCTGCAGACTTTTCATCAGACAGGGAGTAGTTAGAGCTTCCTAGCAGTTAGGGATTTCAGCATATGTGTGCATGTTTCCAAGAAACCTATTTCTTGAACATCCAAGTGTTCACTGAGAGGCCAGGCAAGAGGAGGTCTGAGACTGAACTGAGTGCTTTAACTCTTCGCCACTTGCTCAGCAGTGAGTACTCCACATTGCCCAGCATTTGCAATGATTTAGATCCCAAATGCAAGGGAATCCTGGCTGACAGCAGCAGACCTGGCTTGCCAGAAGGGTCCACATGGAAGTGTCCAGCTGGGCTGATCCTTTCTGCTTTGAAGCTAACATGTAGAACTCCTTCTGCTTATCGCACCTGAGTAAGAAGCACTCAGAGGCTGTGGCAATGGGAGCTATACACAAAGTGGACAGTTACGTCTTAGGGCCAGATTCCGCCACCCTTCCCAGAAGTAATTCTATTGCCTGTGAATAGTGATGTTGAAATCAAGAGGAGTAAGAGACTACACGTGAATGAGGGAGGCAGAGTTAGGCTGAGAACTTGGACATTATCCTTTGGAGTCTAAAAGATGTTTTTGACCTGTGTAAGTAGCCTTCTCATTCCATGTCCAATAGCACAGTGCTGCATTTCCTCCCTCTTTACAGGTTTTTGATGTACATAAATCAGCTGGCTGGACATATCCTGGCTGTTGCAGGCTAATTTGCAAAGCTGGCCAGGTGAAACAATGTATTCAAGGCTTTTAGTTTGCTAATGTGGTGGCAGGGTATTTCCCACATCTCATAAATACCTATAGCTATAACAAAGAGGTGAGTTGAAGCAGTGGGACTGAAGCAGCATCCACTCTCAGTCACAGGCCAGGTTTGCACTGGCATAAAGTGGGTGGCAGAATTTTGCCTGGGTTGTGTAAAGACCAAGATGTGTATATGTTTCCTGCTTCAGGTAATAATGTGCTAAGTTACTACTTTATGCACAGAGGTATGGAAACCTTTTTTTATGTTTTTCCCTCCCTCCCTCCTCTTTCCGCTCTATGATCCAGACACCACTAACTGTATGGAGTTGATGACTGGCAGACTTTCCAAATGTGGTAAGAACTTCCTTCCCTTCTGCCTTTTCTCCTTCCCCAGCCCCTGCTGAGCAACATAATAATGCGCCGTCCTGTCCCCTCCACCTGTTCCCCTTCCCTATCCCTGCTCTCCCATGCTCTTTTCAAGACTACCCACCCTGTAACAGCCCACTATGTCTTTCACTTACCTGGTGGACACAAGCATATACCCCTTATTCTGTTCCTCCCCATCCATGCACAGATGCACAGGGTCCACCACAGCTTTCCCCTCCGTAGCACAAGTGTGTGGTGTTGCACTGGAGATTCCCTCCCTCACTGTAACCCAGGCCAGTGCTTTTCTTTTTCTTTCCTGTTTTTTTTTCTCTTTTGTTTACTTGCTGCCTTTGATTCATGATTCTTTTATGCAGTGAAGCTGAATGCTGCCCTGCTAGCTGCTGTCTCCCTTGGTTTCCTCCTATTTATTGAGACAGGATTGCTATGTTATTTAATTCCATTTTGCATCCACTCTCTTCTTCCCCAGAATTCCTTGGGGTAAGACCCTTTTAAATCTTCCATAAGACACGTTGCATATTATCTGTCAGATACTTAGCTAGTGTAAATTGTCATAGTTCCAGTCTGGTCTTGGGAAGGATGTTGTGTCTCTAGCTGGAGGAGTAGTGAACCTACTAGATATTCAGAATTTTGCTAGAAATGAGGAAAAAAAAAAAAAGAGTTTCCTGCAAAACTTGCAGCTCAACTTACTTGGGATTCCATGAATTTTGGTTAACTTGTCCCTTGCCTTCCCTCCCCTCTATCCACACATGGACTGTATTCTTTCTTTCATTACCTGTGCCCCTCCTGACTCCTCCAAATACAATAGTGGAAATACCCAAATACTAGGAGAGGTTTTTGTCTTATTACTTACATCTTGTACAGAAGGTTTGGTACAAGAGAACTCTGTTGTCTTTAGATTTCCATTCTGGTATCTAGGTTGAATTTAGGTATCTCTGTGAAAGGGTAGTAGTCACTGAGCTAGTACCGCTCTCCAGCTGGACCTGTGACTCCTGCATCATCTCTTCGTAAACTGAGGCAAGTTGTTGTGGAGTCTGTAACAACAAAGGAAGGTTGTCCTGGTAGAGATAATTCGTTTTATGCATGTGTGACTGAGGCAGAATTTGGCCTGTTTCCTGTATTTCAGATGATCTCTTTCCCTTAAGTTGGAGCTTTGCTGGTGGGAGTTTTTCCTTTGCTCTGAAAGGAGCTTATTTGATTTCTTAATTGAGTTTTCTGGGTTATACCAGTTCTGATCTCTTCATGAAGACTCGTTTGAGTTGTAGGCAGTCCACCAGCTTCTTCTTGAAGGCATCAGACAGAAAATCCCTCTTCTCCCTCAAGCCTTTGTTTTTTGCCTGAATCTGGCGTTCACATCATACGAAAATACTGAAATGCTGATGCTACTGATTGCTTGCAAGCTGAGCTATACAGATAACCAGCCAGTACTCTGCGTTCTCTAGATAGAGAGCATTACTGCTCACTCCCAGTTCAGGCAGGCCCTCCAGCTGTCACAGTGTCACCATCAATCCAACCAGGGACAAAGCGGACACGGTGAAGGCCAGCAAGGAGACTATTTCGTGGCAGCTACAGCACAGACAGAACACATATATATCCAGAGAAGAGAATGGATGGGTTATCGGGGTTTAATGGAGCTGCTTCCTTTAAATCATATTCCTGTTGGTGTGCTCACACACAACATAAGCAGTGGTGACTGCACCATGCTGAATTCCACCCTCTTATATGAGTGAAGAGCTATTTCATGTGCAGGAGAGCTCGCCCACAATTTAGACAGGGGAGTGAAAGGGAATGATGCCAGAATTTAGCCAGCATTTAGCCTATTATTGGCAAACTGTCCTCTATGACTCTGAGGACAGGGAACCCCCTGTGAAGTTGATACAATGTTCATCTAGTAACAACAAATAGTGTAAGAAAAACTATACTATGTGGGGGTTTTGACCTCATCATTGTTCTATATTCTGAGAGTGAGCACAGGGGGTCATTCTTGCAAAAGACTTAACACTGGAGCAGGAAGAGCTAATCAGATGCTTTATGCCTGGCTCAGCCATGTGAAAGCTCTGGTGGGAATGAGGAATATCTTTTCACCCACTATAAACCATTGAATGTTGTAATTAACACCAAGGCAAATTTGTTTAGTCCTTTAAATGTTATCTCATCTTCTGCTAGCAGTGATCATCAATCTGAGAAGTGATCTTGCATATAGCCATTGGCATTGAAAAACAAGTTAATGTTGAACAGCAGAGGTATGTCGTAGGAGCTGCCAATAGCCAAATGATGTAACAGCTGCTGTATAGGCCCTACCTGTGCACACTAGAAAACTGCCGCCAACTCTTAATATTTCACAATTGAAGAAAATAATTTGGCTTATAATAAAGTTCAAATGCACGTTGGGGTGGAATATTTTATTTCATGTTTCTACCCATTCCAGCAGGGGAATGGGCGTTTCTGTTGTCAGAAAGACTAAACTGGTTTCCATGAAGTCTTTTATATCTGTTCATAAGATTAAATTTACCTTGTAAAAATTAAAATCTTTACATTTAAAATGCAGCTGTAACCTGAAAACTGCCTATAGGAGTGATACCTTCTGACTTAGCTGATCCATTCCTTGTGTGTATTCAGAGCCAAATCAGTTTAGTGACAAATAAGCTTTACCACTTTATGTGCTGCTGTTAAGCCTTATAAAATCAACACAGCTGTAGAAGAACAAGCTGGATTCTGTTTCTTTTGAGGCAGGATTGAGAGAACTGTTTACTACTATCTAATCTGGTATTTATGTCTATCTTACTGAAGAATAGGTTGTATAATTCACAATGAGGTTCTAATAGGTTCTGCAGAGCCTTTACGTTAAAAAAAATCAAGATAATACACAAACTGGAAAGCCCTCCAGCTTCAACCACAGAGCTGGAAATTAGAAAGCAAGTATCATTATAGATTAGGCCCGTTGGATCTGGAGCCATCGATATACAGCATACAGAAGCCCACAGTGCCATTTCAGTAGTCATTGTTCAGAAAAAAGTCTGTCTTTACAAATTTTAATGACTTTAAGTCTTTTAATAGAGAGCTGATAACTTCTTTGGGTGGTTGACTCAGTAGTGAAGCTGGTGTATAGCCTTGGATAGCTCCCCTTCCTTCCCAGCCATTCCCAGTTTTTTGGAGTCCGTAGTATGTTTTGCCAAGGTGCTGGCTGCTGGCAGAAAGCTCTGAAAAGCCTGCCATATTCTTGACCTTACCTTCTGAGAAACACCAGGGAGCCTGTAAACATTCCAGTCGCCACACTGTAGCTGTCTGGGGCTGAATTTTATTTCCAAGGTGATCTTTGCTTGTTGTTTTCCATCTCTCATAACCCTCAGGAAAGTCTTCGATTACGTCAGTGGCATTTCCATGGAACTGGGTGATGATAAGAAGAGGAAAAGATTAGTATGTATAACTAGTGCAGCTCCAGTCAAATCACGTTATCATTCTGCACAAACATACATTCCTGCAAAGTCTTAGGCCATAACCCTGTGACAACATGCTGGCCAGGAGACCTCGTGTTTATTCTTAAATATCCTGTGTTGTCTCTTGCAATTTGAAACCATGATTCCTGGCACCAGAGTTAAATAAAAAGCTTCACAGATCCTTGTGTGTACCAGTGGCTGTCACCAAAATGATCTGATCAAAGCAGAAGCATAGCAAATCCACTTGCCTTTCATATCTTTCCAATGTACCTCACTTGAATCTCTTGCTTCAGGTGTTTAGGAATTGACATAGCTTCCTATTCAGAACCATCTGACCTTGTCCCCCATGGCCAATCATCCCCTGTGCACACAGAGCAATTGCACTGCAGTAAAGGCTTCTCTTCATAGCTCCTTGCAGTCACTTTTTGATTCATACAGATGCAAGCCCATGTCAATAGCATCCCAAGCTACCTGAGAAATGAGGAGACATTTTGTAGTTTAAAACTGGTTACATCACATTTGGGTTTCATTTGCAGCATGCAGCTTTGTGAGTGCTAATTAGAGACTGTTGGTGTTACTAGCAGCAGCAAATATCTGGATTTGGTGCTCTTGGAAGTGATCCTGATCCATATTGGCATTAATTAGAGTAATCTTGCTTCTCACAGAGTAGCTATTTGATGGAAGAGGAGGTTGGTGATTTGCATTCATAAAGTCGTAATTGATGGCAGAAACACTGTTGCTGAAATCTGCAGAAAAAAAGTATGCTGCCCTCCCAGCTTAAAGGCTCTTCTTACCACCGTTACACTGTGACGTAGTCAGAACAATATTTTTTTACTAGCATTTCTGAAAAATGTGCTGGCTACTGGTCTTTCTGAGCATGGCTGATTATTCTGTCTAAATTGACCCAAATGAGAGTTAAAAGGAAGAAGACCCACCTGAAAGATCACGTATTTGTTCAAAATAGGTGGATCATGTTAAGTAATGTAAGTCAGATTTTCCAAAGAGTTCAAGCCAGGTTTCCCAATTGTCTGTGCCCCTTCTACTAGTTATCCTTTGCTGTCCAAATGGATGGCTGACTCCCCCGACACTGTAGTCATACCTCTTCATTCTAGTGTTGTGCTGGGGAGATGTTTCTTTTCCAATTCATAACTCATGTTTTTGCACTGTAAAAGAAGGTAGCAACGAAAATGGCAAGTTGGCACTAAAGATGAAGCCAGATGTATTGAACTATTTGGTACATGTCAGATCCTGTTTTGACAGCTATGGCTGGATTTTTACTGTCCAGTACAAAGTCTTTTCCTCTTTTTCTGTAATAATATTTAATACAGAAAACACAGATATCTCTCTCTTGATTAACATCACAGTACTTTATTTATGGCAGGCAGTGCTTCAGGATACACTGTGTGAATATTTGCTTTCTGTACTAAGCTAAATTTGAGACAGCCCCCCAGAAGATTAAATCATATTTTTAAGGGATCGATTCAGAGGAAATGAGGAGGCAACATTTCACCAGCATACACAGCTCATTTCTCTCGTTAGGAACAGGTCAGAGAACTTAAAACCCATAAGATCATACTTGAAGATCCATCTGGCAGGAAAGGACAAAATCATATTAGTAAATGCCAATACATTTCGGACATTTTTATAGACAAAAATTCGAATGAAGCAGCAGAAGTCTCTAACAGAATGGGTAGCGGCAATACTATCAGCATCTGCTGTGGCTTTACGAGTGTGGGTCGTCAGCTTCCCCTCTCAGCACGCACTTGTGCAGGCACATCTCTGTAAAAGGGCAGGCAGAATTCTTGGGCTGAGTCCTCTAGCAGCCAATTTGCCAGAACAGCATGATTCCACAACAGAATCTGGCATCTCTTCATCCCACCATCCTTGTCTGCTCTTTCAGTGCCACCAGCTGTCCAAACGAATGTACGATTCCCTCCTCTCCGTCATCGTGTCTCCTTTTTTGAATGTTATGTGGTGGTGCTAGATTGGCCAGAGCTATTCATCAGTAATGGACATATTTGTTTTCTGATTAATTATGCATACCTTAGCTCTGCAGAAGGTAGCAGCAAGGAAATATGCCTCATCTATTTGGGTCTTTGCTGCCTGTTTGCCATTCTCTAACTCATTGCCCAAGAGCTACCTGTCTCAGTTACATTGTCTGTGACAGGAGAGGCTGAACTGGATCTCAGCTTCTCTCTGTGTGTGTGAGAGAGAGAAAAAACGTGCAAGATAGAGGCAGAACGGCCATCTGGATGCACCTGGCTAGCGACAAATATTGGGCCACCCTCCTGCAGAGGAGACAGGATGTTTTAGGGGAGTAAGAACAAGGATGGGTTATAGAGCATTTAAATGTCAGGTTGGTTGTTCAGATCTGCCCAGGTGTGTAGCAATTGAAAGTTCCCACCTTCCGCTGGTAGCATGGACACCTGTGCTAACATTGTGTGATAATCTGAGTAGCTCCTACCAGCAGTCTGTTTCTGCAAACACTGTTTTCAGTTGGCATTTTTACTGGCAGAGTCTAAGGACTCTGGAAAATAAGCTCTGTTGTTACCTTTGGAAATCACCTTTCCCAGTTGCAATTCAGTTGTCCTGCTAAGAAACTGGAGTTGTGCTGTGGACTGTCTGTCTCCATTTTCTAGTCCTAAACTGAAACAAAATCCAAACAACTGTTCCTTTACCTAACTAACTGGGGAAAAAATAAATGGGAAAACTTGTTCTGGTCAATCTGTTGTGACAGTTTATAAATCCACTAAAAACCATGTCCATGTCTCTTGAAATCCTTTCCTGACTTCCTATAATTTTAGACAATTATTGGTCTTGGGATTTCTGCAGTTTCTTCATCTCACTTCAAGTAGTCTAGGATGGGTTCATAGACTAGGAGGAAGTTCTGTGTGATGTCCTCCAGCAAGACATTGCAATGGCCTGTCACTCTTCTCCAGTCTAGAGGGAAGCCTCATACCTCCAACCACTAAAGGAGCAAAAAAAATCTTTCTGTAGCCACCTTCGGTAGTTAGTGAGCTGTTGAGGCATCTCTCTGATTTGTATTTGTACAATGCCTAATGCCCTCTTAACAAAGAGGGCTAGAACTCTGTCAGAGTAGCAAAATGGGTTTGAAAAGGAATGGATTATAACCCGTCAAGAGAGTGTTTCAATGCTTTACATGAAAGGAGTTGGATTTTTGTTACATGATCACTGAAACCACAGCTGCTCTTGAAACACAGAGCAAGCTAGGGATGAAAAAGACAAGGGCTAAAGAGAAAGGAATGAGTATGGGAAGAAAACCTCAGTCGCAGAGGCATGCATAAGACAGGAAAGGATGTGAAAGCAACAAGGGAGGGAATATGGGAAGTCAGGTTGACAAAGGGTGTCTCTGTTTCCAGTGGAGACCTATCTTTTCCCATTCACTTTCTCCCAAAGCCTAAGCTAAAAACGAAGAAACCCAAAACTTCTCAGGCTATACAGAAAGGAAAAGGCAGAGGATAGTCCCACAGATAGCATATTTGTTTTGTGCAACTTTGTGTTCAGCACCACAAGGATTACTGCATTAAAAATACATAGACTTGAGAGAGGCAGTTTCACAGAAGGAAGTGCCTCAGGCTTTGCTTCCATTAGGTCAATAGGAATGTTGCTATTTGCTTCAATGAAAAGAGGACCAAGTCCTTATCTGACTGTCTTAAAATGCTACAAGACAGCAGGCTCTAATCAGTGGCTGAAGCCTCCAGACTTGTCCTGAAGCTGCTTGTTCACCACCTCCTGTTGTTTTCTGTGGAGGACTTCAAGGGTCTTGGCAAGGTCAGGGTAGAGTTTTTGCAAGGTCAGAGCAGAGTCTTTGCAAGGTGCATCCTTTCCTGGTGTCACTTCTGGTGCCTGGAGTGAATCACCTCATTTTCTCTTTCCTCTCTTACCTGGGTGCTCCACTTCCACTTTGCTTCTCAAACCTGTGACACCACTGGGGCTAGGTCAATGTCAGACTGACTTCCTAAGAACAGCAGATGAAATACTGTGAGGGTTGATACAAGCCACCTGCCCCGCTTCCTTTTAGACTTTTGTGTCTGTCTCCAGACCTGTTTCTTCTTTTTAGTGCCTGTTGTATTCAAATGCATTCACAGTTTTGACTTCCGTAATATTGCGCTGTGATGGTGCTGCACACAGGTGCTACAAACCCGTGCCTTCTCCATAACTATAGTTCTCTATCATCCCTTCAATACATGACCCTTTCATAAGCTTCAGTGCTTGTTTTCAAACCCATTCCCCTTCCCCATCTTGCAGCATACAGCTCCTTGGTCAAAAATGCACATATCCATCTCCTCCTAACAGATGTAAACCTAGTGCTTTGAACCTCCCCTCCTGCCTCTGATCCTTCTCACAGTTTCTTACCCTTGCTACCCTTCATGGCTTCTTTTCTCTGTGTTGATGAACATTCGCTCTCAAGGGGAAAGAAGACCTTAGTTACAGATGCATGAAACACCTTTTGAAGAATCAGTGAGCCAAACCTTCATCCCTGTCCAGAGGAAATGGGATGTCACCTCCCTTTCTGAAATAAGACAGGCAGCCTTTTCGAGGACCCCAGATGGACTTACAGGTGTAACAGCCTATGACACCTTTTGCACTGAGTGCTAGGAGTGGAAGATTGCTGAAAAAGCTATTGTAATCCGTCACCACCTGCATTTTCAAGTCTTGTTTTACTGTATGTATAAGCCCAAAGGGAACTGAGAACTAAGAGGAGCAACACCACTCACCATTTTCATGCTTCTGGCATAGCTGACCCATGTTTACATATCTCCAGAGAAAAATGTGAGGACTCTTTCTCAATCCAAAGACCAATGTCTAGACCAGCCCAAGAGTGGGCTGACAAGCTGTCAGGTAGACAACATCAGTGCAGTGATTGTCTGTATTGCTTGGTGTAGGATCAGTTCTTTCTTGACTGCAGGACAGGAGAGCATTATTACTTAGTATATAATTACGAGTCCAGATACTACAAAAGGCAAAGGAAGGAAAGGGTTAGTGAAATGGCCTATTTTATTTTTCAGTAGCTCTCTTTAAACATCCCTAAGGATTTCTTACCTCCCATTAAAATTTTACCTGGAAATGCTGATTGTAAGGAATCCAGTACTGATACAGGCAAAGAAAAGCAGACTGTTAAATACTTTAGCTGCAATAAATCTCCAGGCACTTGAAAGCCGGTAGGGCATGGGGAGGAGAAAGGGTGGATGAAACAGGGGCTGCATATTTTAATAGGATGGTTAAAAATCCTGTATCAGGACTCAGCAAATACAAGATATATAAATATAATTTTTAAAAATGTTTTATTGCTCCATTCTTGCAAGTTGTACTTTGTCTACTGTTCCTGTCTACGTGAAAACAAAAAACTTCCCCGATTCCTGCAGAGCCCTGCTTACTCTGCCCTCTTCTTTCCCTCTAAGCTTGTTGAATAAACTGCTCAGCTGAATAACTAGAGATATTCCCCTCCCCTTTTCTCCCAACCTAGCAGTCTTTCCCTCTCCAGCATTTTTTTCAGTGCTCTTTTTCATTCTCTCTGCTGACTCCATTTGCTTATGAAGATGAGGGGTCCAAAGCCACATAAGAACCAGATCTGCCCACATTCCTGCATTCAAGGCTGAGTGTTTGCTTTCTTTTCTTCTTTTTCATTGAAAAAGAGTATCCCCCTAAAAGTAGAAATGAGTCTGAGCAGATAGAAATGAGTCAGAGCAGAGCATGCGCCCACAAACCTAAAACAGTTTTAGGGAGGCTTAGGGAAATCTCTGAAATAGAAGTCATAGATGTGGAACAGATATCCCCCTTCCAAAGCATTTGCATGCATGTGGAAGGAAGGAGGTGGAGCTCACAGAAGTCTGACCCCGAAACGACTGAGAGTTTGATAGCCCTTCTCTTCTCAGCCAGAAATTGAGATACGTGCTTTGCCTGGCTGTTTGTTTGGGCCCATCACTAAGGCTTCAGTCAGTAAGGTGAATGATGCCCTTCCAGAAACTAACAGCCATTTCCTTGTGGCCTCGGTGCAGCTGAATGCACAGACAGAACCAGGGCCAGCAGTAGGTTAACCACAAAGCAGCAGAGGAAGACAAGGAATGAATTAGATTAATAAGATTGAGATCCTTCACTGTATATGCCAACCATTTCATATTTCTCAATGCCTGTTAATGTGCAGAGGAAAGCAGCAACTACCTGATTAGTACAGGGCAGAGAAAAAAGAATAACATGTTCAGTTTTGCAGGGCACAAATACTATGTATTTCCTCTTTCTTTGTAGAAGAGCAGTTGATGTCTGTCTAGCATTTTCCATTAGAGAATAAGAAAGCACTCAACAAGCTCTTCAGACAAGTTACCATGCACAGAAAGTACTTGCCTGGTGTAGTAACTGGTTTGCTTACGTTTGTAATGAAAGTGAAGAGAAATATAATATTACAAAGCCGCCAGTGTCCACCAACTGTAGATAAATGGCAACCTCTGCTATGAAAAAACTCCTTTGCTCTCAACTGAATGTTCCCATCTCGGGGATGAAAGGTTCCACTCTTCGCAGCACACCACCGCATTGGAAGGCAGATACAAGGGAGCCCGTTTCCTTCCGGGAGCTGGAGAATGAAATTACTTAGGTGGGATAGAAATGATTTTAATTTGTTAAAACAATGGAGCCAACAGTCCCAATATTGAGAACAGCATCGTGGGCTTTTAATGATCATGAACAGGCATCACCTCCATGGTGTATGTTAGATAAAAAACACCTTCAGTATCTATGTTCAGAGAATTTAGTGTGACCATTCCTATGTCTGATCAGGATTAATCCCCCAATCCAAGAAAACTAAAAGGGACTAGGAATGCCCCCAGAAGGCTACCTTTCCAGTAGTAGCCAGTCCGTTTCCCTTGGTAGCACCCCAGAGCCTTTCCTCAGGTATGGCCTTCCACACATCCTCTCACAGAGGACTAGATTAACAGCATACAGCCCTGCTGCCTGGAGGCCCAAAGGGCGTGAAAAATTGTATTCATGGGCACGGTGCCCAACCCATGTTAATATGCAACCTGCTCTAGTGGCTGGCTTAATGAGATACCTGTTCTACTAGCGTGCAATCCTGCACCCCTCTCTGGCTCCTAACTCCGCTGGAGTGAATGCCAGTGTCAGGGAGGCTGCATTGTAGAGAGAACACAAATTCAGGACAATGAGGAAGTAGTTCTTGACCCTGGTAGGTCCCAGAAATAGATGCATGACAGCCTGCTTCCACAATGCATTCAGCAGCCTCATTTCCAGGTACCTGCTGTAAGGAGGATCTGATGGTGCTGAGAAGCTTGCAAGTAGAAGCCAAAAACCACACATGCAGATGGCAATACTCATGTCGGCTCTAGTTCATTTTTCAAATGCGGCTTCCCTTGGAGCACTGAGGTGCTTCAAGCTTAGTGACTGAAAGGTGCGCAAGGAGATACTTGGGAAGAAATAAAATGCAAGCAAAGCAAGCCTAATGCCCAGTGTAGCCAGAGAGCTTAGCAAGGCTGCAAAGCGAAGCATCAATTGGCAACCACATACAAATACCCCATGTTTGTAACAGCAGCAATAAGACGGGATTTGCCTGTATCCAGCATTCCATTCACTGACGTTTCAGTGCGGAGTGGCCAAGTGACTCCAAATAATAGACTGAACTATTTCAGCCACACGGTACTGTGTCCTCCTGCTAGGTGGGACAGCAATGCTCCCCCACTCAGGAGAAAACTAGGACCTCACCCCTAGGTGCTTATGCTCCCAGCCTCTTTATTTCTGTAGGTGTCCTATCCTAAACACTCTTCCTCTTCCTGCTCATTGTCTTCATCCCCCACACACCCCCACGCACGTGGCTCTGGATCTCCTCATCATGTTCTTCTCGTTAAAAACCCCATTGTTCATTTGTTTGTTTGTTCTCTCTCTCTCTCTCCTCTTTTTCTCTCTCTTTCCCTCTCGTTTTTTTTTTGTTTCTTTCTTTGTTTCTTTCTTTCTTTCTTTCTTTTTTTGTCTACTCTTTTTTTTGTAACCACGCAGCCCATTGAGTAACTTCTTTGACGTAATTAAACAACTTTTTTCAGACGAGAAGAACGGGCAGGTGAGCCATCCCCCCGGCACGCCAACCAAGCATAGCGCAAACAGCAAGCGGAGCGATTCCGGTTCTAATGACTATGGGTCTAGAGGAGACAATAAGTACCCTGCTGGCAAAGACAAGGCAAAGATGGTCTCATCAGTCGGCCTACAAGACCAACCTTAAATAAACACATAAAAAATTAAATAACTTAGGAAAAAAAAAAAAAGCAAGAAAGAATGAAAGAATATTCCTTAGCAAGCTAGCCTCTAAACTAGAAGGATGTATATACCTTGCCACAACAGTACAAAACTGTCTATAGACAAATTTTGTATGAAGGAATGACTGTATATATATACATATATATATTTATATATGATATATAATATATATCTCAGAAACAAACACAAAAACAAACGAATGAAAGAATGAAAAGAAAAGAAAGAAAAGAAAAGGTAGCACAGATGACAAACCCAGTTCACCAGATCTTGGGTTGTGTTTTTTTCGATTGGTTTTTTTTCCTCCCTTTTTTTGAATGTTTTGCTTTTTTTCTCCTTCCTGATTTTTTGGGTTTTTTATTATTACTATTATTTTTTGTTTTCTTTTGTTTTGTTTCTTGTTCTGTTCATGCTCTCTCTGTGTTTCTGACGACACCACTTGTTTCCGCTCTGCTACCAGGAATTATCCCGAAAAGTTAACATGTCAGCCACGGCTTCACCTTCTGTGCTCTGCGGACACTTGTTGACGGAAGGCAACCGATGTAGACTGTCCAAGGACCAGTCCTGTTTGAGGTTCCCAGCCTCCCCTCTCCCTTCAAGAAGTGGGTTTCTCCCCACTTCTCCCCAAACACCTCCCCAGTGCACGCCTTTTTCCTCCCCCCACCCACCTCTTTTTCTTTTTTGGTGCTCCACAAGAGAGATCTGCTCAGTTACGGGATTGCAGAGTCTGGGCTGAAAGGAGGTTGCAAATTGTTGAAGTGAAACTTTTACCCTTGGCAACTTCTGTCCACCCAGGTGAACTCAGCCCAGAGGGGGAGGGTGCGGGGAAGGAGACGGGTGTAGTGGGAGCACAAGTGTTTCATGAATCCAGAGCGCGTTCTCATCAGAAACCAGCCAGGAGCAACTCAAAACTAAGCGTTGAACCAAGACAATATTGGGGAGCTTCATCACAGGATTTTCTTAACGTTCTTTTTTCTCCCCGCCACCTTTTCCTTTTATTTTGCCCCCTTTTTATTATATATACATGTATATATGTGTGTATATTTATCTATAAATATACATACATACATATATATACAAAATAATTGGTTTTTTTATACTGTATCATTTTGCTTTTTGACCTGCTGGAAGGGGAAAGGAGTAAACTTAGGAGGGAGAGGGGGTTCAATGATTAAACACATACAAATAAAACATTAAAACTTAGGGAAAAGGCAACTTCTGGTAGCAAAGAAGAGGGACAAGACTCTGCCAAGGACTGTCTCTCCTGCCACCAGACACAGTTGCTGCTGCTGCTACTGCTGCTCCTCCTTCGACACCTTCCTCCCCACCTGTCAACTCCCTGCCACTGTGCCACCGCGCTGGGACCTTCTTCGACCAGCTGGATCCTCCACCACACCCTGCATTTAGAGGCAATTGTTGTGTTGCTAGTGCTGCATTGATATCAGTATTATTATTTCTTTAAGTTACCGGTTTCATTTGTTGGCTTGGGTGATTTTTTTTTTTTTTAAAAAAAGAAAAAAGAAAAAAAGAAAAAAAAAAAGAAGATGAAGAAGAGGAAGAAGAGAGACTTATCTTGGGTTTTATTTCCTGTGTGTGTGTGTGCAAATCACTGGCACTTAGTTCATCAGAGCAAGACAAGGTGGAGTCAGGGCAATGGGAGACTTAATCACAAAGCTACTGTAAACTTTAAAAATTACTGCAAGATATTTTTATAAAGTTTTTCGTTTTGTTTTGTTTGTTTGTTTGTTTTGAAGGGGAGGAGGGTGGGATTGGGTGGATGGGGACTTTTTTTTTGTGTGTTTCAGTTATTAGGTCTTGGTTATTTATATATACATATATATATATTTAAAAAAATAAGCTGTTAGATATATCTTCTGTTTAATAACTGTGTAGAGGCAACATTGATTCTTATTTATTTTGGGGAGGAGGGGGAAAAAAGACACAGAAACCCTGTAAGTGTTCATCTTGTGACTTTGAGAAAGAAGAATCACCACCTTTTTTCCTCCTCCTCAAGAGTTATGTGACCAAGTGTAACTTATTCTGGCCCAAGCTCAAAGGTTAAACAAAAACCCCCACGGTTTTACGCGTGGAAGACAAAACACAGTGAGAAGTACTTCTTGACTGAGATTTTAAGAATGTAGGCTTAGCATTAGTGTTCAGCTCTTTTATGACCTTCGATTGCTGCTCGTTGGGTTCCTATGGGTGTATGTTGTATCGCAAGATTATTTTTTTTAATGATAATGTTGGATGAGTTCTTTTTTGTTGTTGTTGTCGTTGTTGTTTTTTTAATCATTTTTCCCCTTCTTGGACCAGTTTTACTTGTACATAGGTTTGAAGATTAAAAAGAATTTTTAAAGACACAACTGGGGCAAAGACCTTTGACTTTTGCCCCGTTTCCCCATTCCCCCAAATGGGAGGGATTTATTTTAATTTTTTGTTTTATTTATTTATTTATTTTCCCTATTCTTAAACTTTTCTCTCTCGTATTGCTGTGTGCATGTCAGACACCAGGGGGTGATGGCTGGGGAGGGGGGGAGGCCAGGGTGCAGGAGAGGGGGGCAGTTTTAATTGCATGACATTGCTGTAAATTAGTCTCTTTTGCTTTCGTTGTCTTTCCTGCCTCCGCCCTCTCTCTACTTCTCCTCCGAGCTCCCCTCCTATCACCCCTGTCCTTCTTTTCCCTCTTTTCTCTTCCCTTGTGTATAGATTTTGATGCTTCTGTTACATTGTACCTCTACAAAAGGCTGGGATTTCAATACAAAATAATAATAATAATAATTTAAAAATAACTATATCAGCAAAACCCATGTGGTACAAGCAGGAAGGGGATTACTTACACAAGATATAAGAATAAATGAAAGCAATACCTCTTGTTATCCTTCCTATTTTGTACTTTGAAGACACACACGCGCACACACACACATATACAGACACAAACTGACATTATTTAATGGTTTAAAATGGACAAAAAAATCTGATGTATCCCTTGTTAAATAACTGTGAGCAACTTTAGTTCGAAAACCAATAAATTCATTCAGTAAAGATACTAGCTGCTGAGTGTCCTGTTTATGTCCGTGAAAATAAACTTCTCGCCACTGCCAGACCCAGTAAGTACCCCGTCACGGCTTTCTACACCGAAGGACCTGAAGACGGCAGGCACGTAGGGCAGCATCCTCCGGCCGTGGCATGAACGTCGTCTCCTCGCAGCGCTGGGCTCTGCAGCGCTGCACCCAGCGTGCTACTCGCAGCACGTGCGGGCAAAGAGCAAGGACGGCTCGACCCGTGGGCCGGGTTTTCTGCAGTAACATGTTGAAAAAGATTAATCCAATGTGCAGAGCGATCACGCACCCCCTAGGTCTGATCCGGATGGAAACCGCCATAACCAAAAAGCGTGGCTGCTTGTCGTCATTCTCATCGCTAACCTGAGCTTCTCACGTTGCTTCCAGATGTAGCATAGGAAGGATTTCTCCACCCTCCCCGCCTGAAACACTCTCAGTCACACACATTTGAAAAAGCTTATCAGGTATGTCCCTGGCTTGCGTGGGCTTTGGGGGGTTTCTTGCCGGTTGGTCGGTCGGTTCGTGGGGCTGCTGGCTTGTCACGCATCTCTCTCGGCTGGCAGGCGCCCTCCTGTACGCGCGATTCGTAACTTCTTCCAGGTTACCAGGAGAGCCTGGCAGTCGGCCTCGCGGGTTTGGCTGGTGGGTGCCCAAGAGTACACGGAGACCGCTGCGGGTGCTTCCCCGCACGGCTGGCCCGAACGGGGCAGGCCCAAGCCC
>JAVJGG010000021.1:11346643-11359681 GCA_035590195.1 Aviceda cuculoides
CCGTAAACCCCATTCCCCGTCCCCCTGTGCCGCTGGGGGAGTAGGTAGAGAATCCAGGAGTGAAGTTGAAGTTGTGCCCGGGAAGAAGGGAGGGGTGGAGGGAAGGCATTCTGCGATTTGGTTTTATTTCTCAATACCCTACTCCGGTTGATTTGTAATAAATCAAGTTAATTTTCCCCAAGTTGAGTCCGTTTTGTCCGTGATGGTAACTGGTGAGTGATCTCTCCTGTCCTTATCTCAACCCACAAGCCCCTTGTTATATTTTGTCTCCCCTGTCCAGCTGAGGAGGGGGGAGTGATAGAACAGCTTTGGTGGGAACCTGGCATCCAGCCAGGGTCAAGCCATCACACCGTATCATGTGCCTGCTGTCAGTTTTGCTGTGCAGAGGCAGGAGAGGATGACAGAGATGTGTGGATATGCCTTTCTAGCCTGTGTAGCTTCTACACAGCTTTGCAGAGACTTGACAGCATTCAGTCTCAGTGTGACAGGGACACAACTAAACATCAGAGTCTGGTTGCATGAGGGGAAGGACCATGCATAACCTAGTCCTTCTCAAGGGAAAAGGTCAAGTAGAGCCCACTACCACAGAAACCTGGACAGATAAATAGTGTGGCATATTATTGAGGCTTATTTCAGTAGCACATGAAAGCTATAAGTCTGTTCCATTCCATTCTTTGATAGTGCAGCAAGGGACAGGCCTTGTCCATGTAGGTGTGATAGACAAGAAGGTAGAGATGTATCTGTTGTCCAAATTATGCAGATTCATGAACTGAGATGAAGAGCAATTCAGTGATTCTCTCAGTTGCTTATAGGAACTCTGTGGCTTTGGCTGGAACTTGAATCCAGACCTTAACCTCGCAACAGGACGTTCCAGTGAGCAGGTCTGCGAACCTCCTTGGTGGCCTGTTTCTAAATACAGGTTTTTTCATTTCTCAGCACATCACTTTAGAGTGGCTCTTTTCAGATGCAAATGCTACATTTCTTTCTTCGATAATGAAAGAAAAGTTGTTTTGGCATTTCTTCTCTCTCTTGTGGTATAGCACCAAGATCCAGCATGGTACCTGCAAACTGAGAGACTGCAGAGGAAGTCTGGATCACGCAGACTGTCCCAGTTGTGCAAGCAGTGAAACAAGTGCCCACATTTCGGAAGCTAGATTTGTACAATTTGTGATTGAGTCTGAGCTCTTCTGTCCCTTTGTGTTTGGGGACTTTCATGAGTGTGTGTTCTTGTGCACGTCCTTTGGCATCTAGTAACATGGGAGCACAGGTTGTAATTTTTTCCTTGCTCAGGAAACTTAAGGGTTTGTTTACAGGCTGTCTCTCCCTTTCCAATGGTTGCTTGTTTCTGCAAGACTTGTAAAAGCTTTTTAATACCATTGAAGCTCCTACTTGTCTTCCAGGTTGGTTGAAATCAGCCAGCAGTTCACAAGTTTGGGGTAGGCAAGAAAAAGGGACAGGCAGATGGAGTCTTGCTTAAGCTTTCTTCATTTTGGATATCTGGCTTTAAAAGAAGCCCTTGTTTTCATTTCATGGACCAGAAGTCTTTTACTGCACAATAAAACAATGCTCTTATAAACCACCTGAGCTATTTATCTGAGGAGCACCTGGATCAGAAATGAATGTTAATCCAGTAATAACAGATAATTAAACTGTTATAATGTTTTTTTAATCTCTGTTCTCCAGATGTAGTTTTGCTTTTTGCCTTCATTGGGGAGATTATAATGAAGTACAGAGGGCTTCTAATCCAATCAAAATTCCTTGATGGATTGGAGTATTTGTTGTGCTTTCACATTTAAGCAGTGGTTACGCCACAAGATTAACTGCATTCACAAGGTTGCCATCTTGTTACTGTGTTCAGCTTAGTGGTTTGATGTAGGCAGAAGAAAGGTGATTCCAGAGTAGCTGACCTCCGCAATGGTCCATGAACAGGACCATTGTGGTCCTGTGTGTGGCAGGGCCAGGTTTGTGACGATGTCAAACCAGGTTTCAGCCAGGCGCTGATGGGAGTCTGCAAAAGCAGTACTCGGGTCCTATCCAGTCCTAACGGCACGCACGGGTTCCTTGCAGTTCTGATTTGGCCCCTAAGCACAAACAGATCACTGAGATTGCGAGTGGCAAAGAGCAGTTACAGCCTATCTCAGGCTGCATTCCTGTGAAGGTCTGCAAAATGCATGTTCCCTCTTCAGTGGCTCTGCTTGAGCTACCTTGTCTGCATGTACAACACAGCACGGTTCCATTTGCCAGGTAGCCCCGTAGTTGCTCAACAAGGAGGTTCAGACTCATCTCTGCTTGATTCGGAGCAGGGCATGGTACTGATCATTCCCTGAGCATCTCCTGCTCTTTCCTGCAGCATGTTGTAAGTGTGGCTTTTGACCTTCAGTCCGTCACGGCATGCAATGGGGAGTTTGTGGTTGGGAGCGCAGGATACAAACGTGCCCTGTATCTCTGTGCTGAGCATCCACTGCAGAATTGCTTGCAGTTGCAGGGGACTAGGCTTTACAATTCAGGTGACGCTATGTAGTCTTCTGGTGCCTCAGTGCTGAGCTTTGTGTGAGCTTGAACTGATCTGGCTTAAGCCCTGAAAGTAGTGGCTTTGTAGTTGAAAATCTCACATGGAAGGAGCCTTACCTGTCCAGCTGAGAACTATGTGTCTGCTTTCTTTTGCTCTATAGATTTCATCTGATTCTTCCCAAGTGTCTTGGCTTCAAACTGTGATTTCTGTTTGGCAGGAGGATGCCAACATATGTTGGTTTGCAGTGCCTGACTGCCTTCCTGCTATCTGCTTCCTCATGTCATCCTTCTGGGAGTGAAATGAGGGACTTACTTCCTGCACAAACCTTACTGGGTCAATAGGTGCAAATTCAAGGAAGTATTGGTTCTTTGCTGTTCTGCAGACCGTGTCACTGGTATAGCAATGAATGAATTTACAATGATGAATAATATTGAGATCTTGATGCAGATCTTGTTTTAAGATTTGCTAGGAACTACCTGTCAGAGCTGCAGTCCTTTTCACATGCTGGGACTGTGACACTCTGATCACAGCACAGCATCTGTTCTGTAGTTTTCATTTAAACCAGTTTAAAACAGTTTTTAGACTAGTGAGATTATTCAAAGAAGACATTTATTATTATTTGTGCTGTCTTGAAAATGTTCTTGAAGTAGCTAAAGTTTTCACAATTCTGCTGCAGTAAGTACAGCTGGTCTTTAGGCACAATTTGTCTTCTGCTTCTCGTATTCACACCTGCTAAGACAGGTTTTGTAGCCATAGAGATTCAAATTAACCTTCCTAAATTGTTGAGTGTCAGTAAACCTGGCTGAAAAGGATACAGAGTTCTTTCTGTTACAGGTTTTATATAGATTTCAGGTAACTGTAAAAATCCTGGATTATTATTCAGTGTCAGTTTCCAGTTCTGTTCCGGATTATCCTTTTTAAGTGGAGCCAAGCACAGGGCAGATGTAAATATTCTGGCTGTCTGCAATACCATTGTCTCCAAATTTGTTGCAGAAGACTTTAAAAATCAAAGTATTTTCACCTTGCAAAGTAAAACTATCCCTTAATGTTTAGTCATCCAAAACCAGACATACTATCTGCCTCTCTGCACTCTTGTCATGACAGAAAGACTCTAGCATTAGCTTGCAATAAAACTACACAAAAATCCCAGGTTGGCCAAGACAGAGAACTGGGATGAATTTCTGTGTTAATAGCTATCTCATTGTCTACCAGACTTCATATGAGAGAGTTAGCTCTTCTACCCAAACTACTCCATAAGCTTTGATGCTTAGGAACAGAAAGAATATTCCTTGAGATGATTTTGGGAGTGAATCCGAGGGAAGTCAGGTTTTTGTGTTTGATACTTGGTCAAGTGTAATTAAGGGGGGGGAAAGTCATTTAGGAAATCTCATCTGTTTGGAAATAGAGCTTTCGAGTGTAAGTACGTCTTTCCTAAAAGAATTCTGTCTATGCAGAAAGAAGCAGAACAGGACTCTGTAACTGCTCTCTGTGGCCTTATGGGGCCCAATGAATATGCAGTGCTGGAAAGCTGTGCAACCTTTCTTTTCTTTATCAGACTAAGTGTTCACCTTCAACTCCTTGTACACTGGCATGAAAGCCCTTCTGGGGGAACCCTGGACCATTTCCTTGGTTCAGTGTGGTAGTTAAATTAGTGACTGGTGCCAAGGACCAGTTTGTTTTCCTTGTTTAGGTTTCCTTTTGCAGTCCCTGAGGGCAGTACTTGCTTCAGGGCAAGTGTCTCCTAAGCCTTACTGATGTCAGGTTGAAGCAGTGGCTTCTTAGAAGCCCAAGTCCTTTGTGAGATGGCATTTGACCTTCCTGTATCTGAGCTGATGTCGCAGAGGGTTGCTCTCCACTGAGCGGAAGGGCTGTCTAGCCCAGACTCTTTATACCCTTTCTTTTGAATTATCCCAGAGACCATTAAAAGGAGGAGGAGTTTTATGTAAGCAACCTTGCACCACTTTCTGAGAGAATGTGAACCATCTGCATTGGTGTATGGGAAAGCGTCAAGAGTATTTTAATGCTTCTTTTTTAGATATAATGAAAAGAATTAGCAGATGATGACACACAGAGAAGTGAGGCTAGTTTTTTTTGGTTTTTTTTTTGCTAGACAAAGCTCTCAGAATGTTTTCTCATCTGAGTGCTTGGCCACAACAATTTTGTTTTGTCTGAGTCACATGCTAACCTAGCTTTGAAAAGTCTTATTGTTCATGTTAGTGGTCACAACCAGAACAGTTCTTCTGTCCATGAAAAAGAATGGAGACTCCATTAGCACACTGAGGGATTTTTGCCAGCTGTTTGGTGGTTTTCTCACTTTGTATCATCAGTTCCACTGGGAATATTGTGATTTGTCTGGACTGTATACAGCTATATCTTGTAAAGATACCAGATGTCTTTAAATCTCTCAGGTACTGAGCTTGTATTCAGGCACCAGCATTGCCACAGCAGCACAGATAACTTAGCCATACTGAACTCCATGCTCTAAATACTGCCAGCACCCAGGCATTAGAATAAGATTTAAACTGTCTGGTGTTGCCATTTGTGCTACAGACACAAACATTGGTTTCATTTGTTTAGGAGGTTTGAACAGAATTAGAACAGCCTATTCCTGTGTCCTCAGTTTAGATAATGGAAGAGTATTTCTGGATTCAAGTCCTTCTGTTAACAGCTGAAATGGTGAGCTAAGGACTGGCTGGGACAAGTTACATGACAGATGTGAGTAAGGGCTTGTTTGATGGAGCG
Organism: Aviceda cuculoides; assembly: GCA_035590195.1. NCBI lineage: Eukaryota > Metazoa > Chordata > Aves > Accipitriformes > Accipitridae > Aviceda > Aviceda cuculoides. The sequence continues at coordinate 11,351,898 of JAVJGG010000021.1, forward strand.
TGGCTTCGTATGAGATCAGCATACTTAGTAAGTGCTCATAAAGTTGACTTGTTCTCTTATGGGATTGCTTGTTTCTGTGACAGTCTTTTAGTCTTCTGCTAATGTGCAGGAGCTAATTGTTACCTGACAGCGTCCGCCTTTAGCCCCTGATAACTTTAAGGAGCACCTTGGCATGTTTGGCCAGAACTAGTGGTACCTCAGAGCCAGAACAGATCTTTCTCCCTCCTCAGATCTTCTTGACAGAAAAATGTTCCATAAGAAGCAAGGTCAATGTTCTTAAAATTCTTGGTTAAAAGGTTTCTATTCATATATAAAATGAGTGTGCTCTATGGGATCTCAGACTTGATAACTTTCTACAATGCTCAGGCAAGAAAGAAGGGCGTAGCTCTGATTTTGCAGGGCTGAAATAGAAGATGGCTGACTCAACTTCGGTTGCCACTTCAGGACCTTTCTTAGGGTTGGGGTGAAGCTGGTCCTGTGATCTCTACACAGCTTCATTGTCTTGAGGTCAAAGCTAAAGGTGCCTGTTTCTCTGTGTGGAAGACTTGGTGGCACTGTTCCTGTGTCCCATTCCTGTGAATGGACAGAGGTAGCCCATGTAATGGACGCAAGATGCTGACTTACCTGCTGCTGGTATTTATTCCAGATGGCCTGTATGAAGAAATTATTTTCCTCCTGTATTTATTTACAAGCACTTATGCTTGGATTTCCTAAGGACACTACAGCCTCAAAGACTTACTGATAATGAGTAAAAGGGGGGAGGGGGAGAGTTTGTGTGCTATAGCATTTCACTTTTGCTATAAATTTATGCAACCTCAGCTCTTTAGCACATCAGTCATGTCTCCAGAGCACTAAATGTCGGGAACAGAATCCTACAAAACATAACATATGCCTATTGTTGGTTTTATGGGAAAGATTTAGCCCTGTGACAGCTTGTGCTCATTGCAATGGTTTTAAGCCTGAAAGTTGGTTAGGGATTCTGCAATGGCAGATGTAAAGCTTAGAGTTTGACAAGGCAAAGCCTGCATGCCAGGAGGTGGGGTGGGTGGATAGTTCAAAAGGTGTCTTCTAGCAGTGTTTGGTTATTTTTCTGGGGTCTTTTGTGGTTTTTATTTATTTAGCAACCCTTAAACAATGGTATGGTATGTTATGATGTTTAGGGCAGGAGGGGGAGCTGAATATAGCATAATTAAAGTGTCTCCTGTTCTGACAGAGCTTTAAACAAATTACAAAACACATTTAAAGCAGCAATATGATTTCCTCAGTGTTAGAAGACCTAAGCCTGTCTTTTATATAAAGGGGGATTCAGGCTCAGTGCTTACAGCGTGGATAGTCAGTGACATGTTGCAAGTATAGACAGTCACTGACAGGCTTCAGTGGCATCAACCAAGCAGAGTTTGAAGACTTAGTGGCATTTCTGTATCTAATGTTACTACAGCATAATTCAGGAACCTCTGTAATATGCTTGGATGCCTTGAGGCTGAGTTTTACAGTAACACTTACTCCTGACAAGAAGAACATTAGTGTTGGCACTACTGCAGTGTTTTCCTTATTCCCACTGCTAAACCCAACAAGACAGGCTACACTAAAACAGGATTCATTATTTGTGTTCTTGTTAACTGCTTGTAAAACATAAGTATTACCCTGCTAGATGAAGCATCTATGCTTTCAGGAATATCAAACATCTGCAGAGTAAACTCAGGACAGCTGCCATTACCAACAGCAGGCTCTTCTAGAGGTACTGTGCTACTTCACTGTTCTCATGGTAGCTGAATTAATGGTTTGCTGCTTTGCATCAATCCATGGGTTCCCAGACTTCCTACAAGGTTCTGTCAGTTCTCCTATGGGAAGCTAAGGTATAGTCACCCTTGCATTTCATACAGATATCACGGTGTTGTGATCGCAAACTTACAAGGTGTAACTAAGTAAGTCGGTCTTGCCAGAGAGAGTTGAACTGCCTCTCGTTCAAGTCAAACCGTTCCCAAACGTTATCATTTCCAAGTGGTCTTTCAGAATTAAGATTGCAAATGCATTTTTACAAGTAGATAATAAATTACCAGAAATACTTGGGTTTGGATTGTTGTTCTTGCTATTACTTTCTTACCTTGAACTCTACTGTATGCTCTCATTGCAGGTAGCACAGAGGCCTTACAAATGGCATTGCTCTGAGAGCTTCTGCTGACCTCTGGTTTTCCCTTCAGACATTAGTGTAGGTAACTGTAACGGAAAGGCTCGCATCAGTGTGAATGGAGACTGAATGAGCATATTTGTCTGGCTATGGAGGCCGTAGCAGGAGGACATGGGAAGGAGTGCTCTTGAACAGCCTGTGTTAACAGCTCCCAGACGAGCAGGTCAGCGAGACTCCAGCACATTTGCCTGCAGGTTCACAAGGTACCCTGGAAATAAACAACAGAGAAGTCTGGGCTCACAAAGTTTGATGTCATTTTCTCTCACTTGCTCCTGCACTTCCCTTCTCCTATGCGCATGCTTTTTTTTGGTCTTTTTGTCTCACTTTTATGATGACTTGCTGTTTTTCTCACTTGCACATTTTTCTTCCTTTATCTGTTGTTGCTCTTGCACACTTCTTCACAAGCTCTTTTCTTGTTTGTGCTTTTTCTTTTTACCTCCTTTCTTGCTTATACTTCCCCCTCTCTTTTTTCTTTGCACTTGCTCTCCTTCCCTTCCCTCTACTGACTTACTACAGTTACAGACCTCCTTCAGCAAAACTTTCTAGGATTCATGCCAGGTCAGTTATTAATGATGTATATACCTCAGCATAATGACCAAAACCAGTAACAATTCTGACAGGCTGCCACAAATTTGATAGATGCATAACTGCAAGCAAAAATTTGGCATTTCCCAACTGGAAATGCTGAATGCAAGAAAGCAGTGAAGGAAAGAGCAGTATCACTGTCCAGATAGTATTGTACCAATATTGTATCTGTATCTACAGATACTGTGATTCAGTATTTGCTGCAAAATATCCAGGACCCCACTACATTTGCAGAATTTAAGTATATACAAACAGGAAACTTGCACCTTTCTAAGTGTTGCTTATCTTCAGCTTACCTGGGGAGGAGGGTCCTAGCACTGCCAGAAAGAGCAAGGAATTCATTATAAATGTAAGCTCATGGAATAGAAGACAAACAATTATTTATAAAGCTGGTTGACAGCAGGGCTAACACCATTCAGCGGTGAAAGAGAAGCTGTATGGCTGGATTCCACTGACTTTTGACGCTGCAAACACAAAAACAAAGCTTGTGGCTGATAGATTTGTTTTTATTATTATAGAACAGATGAACTAAAATAAGCCAACAATATAATTTTATGCCAACAGTCATCTTTCTAGCACAGGCGGTGACTGACTCGATGTACCCTTCTCCCCCTTCCCTGGGCCTCTGTTCAATGGGAAGCAAATGGTGGTGGCTCTTGCACATGGCTTTCACACTCTAGTCATCTTACTCTTTTTTGTTTGTAGAGATGTGCCTGGGAAAAAAGAGGAAGCAGGGGAGCAGAGAAAAGAGTATATATGTTGTAGGAGCAATAAGCAGAAAGGCTTGTGGATCCTCTTGCATGCTCACATGTTGTGATCAGGTAGATGGGACAACTGGAGAATCATGCCCATTTTCCACACATGGCAAGCCTCTAGTTGCTACTCTAGTCAAGCCAGGAGTTTCTTCCCATTCCAAGATTACAAAGGGCAAGATGCACTCAACTGGGGAGTTTTTGGCAGGGTAGGGGGCAGTCTATGTAAAACCAAACCAAAAAACCACCCCCACCCCCAAAAAACAACCCAAACAAATCTGCATTTTAAGCCACTTCAAAATAAAAGTCACTTCTTATAATATAATAGATATTTTTTAAATGGCAGGACCACCATCCTAGAAAGACAAAGGGCTTGCACTCAAGACCAAAGAAAGAAAGAAAGAAAAACAAACAAACAAACAAAAAAAGGAAGAAAAAAAAAACAACCAAAAAAACCAACAGTGGCCCCACACTCAAGCTTGACTCTTCTATAAAAACAGCACTCATCATCCATCTGAATAAGTAAAAGGAGGAGCAGACAGAAAATAAAATAAAATTGGTGCAACTTCTCGCCAGGCGGCCCATTAAACCAAAGCTCCATACAGTCCCATACGACTACACGTCCGGTGGTGGCAGCATAATTGCTTTCATTGCTGTATATGTCTGTATGTATATCTGAACGTATACATACACATACACACAGAATATATAATATTGTTTTTAATGTTAGTTTTGATCCTGTTGGAGGGCTCATCTCTCTTTCACATGGTTCTGTGCTCCTGCGCTGTTGCTGCTCCCATTGCCGCTCCCGTTACTGCTGCTCCCACTGCTGCTGCAGAGGACCTCTGTGAGGTCATCCATGATGGTGGTCTCTTTAGGGTCCACAAGGTTGAACTCCCTGATGAATAGGATAAAGTGTGTGTAGAGTGTGTTTAAATGTCCGTGCAGCTCCAGTGCCAAAGTCTCCTTAAAGTGTGAGGAGTAGATATGAGCCAGCACATGGAACAGGTACTTGCAGATCTTCTTCACTAGGGACTCAAATGAGTTTGGGAATTCCTTGCCTGAAAGGAAGATGGAGAAGCACCATAATAACTCCAGCCACTCACCTTCAGCCCCACAGCAGCATTTGTTTGGGCTGAGCTGTGGGTAAGAGCAACTAGCCCGCCTTATACAGCAGACAGCTTGTGGGCCCTGTATCATCCTCTTACCTTCTTTATACAGGAATTCAGGGGAAGAATCTAAGGAGGTTTTAGGCATTTTCATTTGAAGTTAAGCTTTAAACCTTAAGGGTTCAAAAATCAGGAAGCAAGTGTAATCATTCTTTAAAACTAGAACATTTTCTGTTACTGGCTGTGAAACTAATGAGAGGCTCTTCTGGGTCCTTATCTAGTTTGTCCAGGAGTAGCAGATTTTTCCCCTGGAAGTACTTAATGCTTGGGAGACCAATTCCCAGATCCTGAAATGGAAGGTAAGGTACACAGGCCTTGACAGTGTGCAGCAGTTCGACTAACTAATGACTTCCCTCATTTCATTGTTGAAATTCTATCAAATGGAAAAAGAAATGGAAGGAAATACTGGGTGCCTTCTGTCAGGTGCAGCTGAAATTGTGCTTGCTGGAGCAGTACTGTGCCTGCACAGCAAAAGACAATTATTAAACAACTACGTAGTTTGGTAACACTGAAAGTGAAACTGAGGCAAGCAAAAAAGCAACACCTACTGTCCTGTGCATGATGCATGATACAAAGTAAGTTACTGGTCTAAAGAGCACCTTGGCCACACAGACAATATCACTTGCATGAAATGCCCTCACTGCCCTTCAACAAGCGTATTAAAATTAAAAAAAAGTCAACTTCAGCTGGCTTACTAGATACTACCTCTTTCCAGATCAAGATGCTTGTAAGCAAAGGCTACTAGCTTAACATTTGCTATATTGTAATGTCCTAGTTCCCCAGTTATCTGAAGTGGCTCAAGAAGCCAGCTGCTTTTAGTCCTTATTAAGCCCACCTACAATAACTTCAGGTCTCTGTTTTCTTCCCCTTAACCAAAGGCATTGCACGTAGCAATCTTGTTAGGATACAAATCTGAATTAAAATTACTTTCCTATTGCTTTTCAATTCTTAAAAATCACATTCTTATTTAATCTTTGGAAGGGAAAGGAGACTGCAAACAATCTGCAAAACAAGGCCTGGTTGGGCAAGGAAGACAAGCCATATTCCTGGCAATCCAATTTATTTCCCCCTTAATGCATCAGGGCTCTAAGGGAAATAGTAAAACAGCAAGGTTAAATTTTACTAGCAGCAGGCTGTATTGAACACATACATGCTGACAATTTTCAAATTTTTATCCTCTCTGAATACAGGCTAGAAAACCTCAAAATCTTTGAAGAAAAAGATGTACTGATGATGAAATACAAGCCAAGGGGACAGGATTTTGAGACTTTCATCCTAGTGCATATGCCAACAGTGCAAGTCTTCCTTACTGCAAGAATGAACCAAACTTAAAACCTCCCTTAAAAAAAAAAACAAACCCAAACAAACAAACAAACAAACCCCACAAAAAACAAACCATCAAACAAACAAGTGAGAAAGCTGTCTGGTATTATTAATACATATGCTGAATGCCAACTTTCATCTTACTTACGGCATCTGCAAAGAGCCACAGGAAGCACCTGTCCAAAAGCAGACATACCGTATTTTGTTGGAAAGACGTCCTCATCTGTCACTAGTTTCTGCACGGAACTCATGACAAAGTCAACATACTGAGGAGCAGTGCACTTGATCTTCTTTCCCCGCTCATCATACCAGTAGTACTGTCTGTGGAGAGAATTAACAGTGTCACCACATTATGCCTTGGCTCCTCGGCTCAACTCCTTTAAGGGGTTACTGTCTAAATAATATAAAACAACAGCTGAAACATTACCAAAATAAAGCATAGCTGCTACAGAAGAGATTCACCTGAGGGTATATTTCTACATCAAAACCCTTGAATTTCTGTTAGCCAGTTTTGTTTCTCCCTACCAATTTAGTCAAGAGTGCAGGTAGTAGTACCAAGCACAGAAAGCCTGCTGACAAGTCTCCACGGAGAGGAGCTCTACTGAGGCAGCGGTAACTCCCTGTCCATGACAGAGTGAGGGTTTACATACAGTCTGCAGAACTGTACAGGAAAGCATTATATAACTATTTTTAAAGGGCAGCAACATTGCACAGTGATAAATTGGTGATCTTCTGATGCTTAACATCACAAAACATACATTAGTGTTCTAGTGTAGTATTACTAAACAGACAGAAGGTGGCTCCAAAACACCAGCCTTGTCAAGCTGGTGCTCTGCAGTACTGGCAGCATTTTTAAGCACTGCAAATCCTGTTCCAAAATCCAGTATGGGGAAGGTTTTCAGGACCCATCTGCGCATCCCTGCCAGCATGCCTTAGAACTCTGCTCCTTTGGTTACAGTTACAGACGCCCCAAAACATCTGAATTTACATTTTATTCTGACAACAGTGAATAATCCTTTTGGATCTTAAGGAACAGGAGACATTAGCATATTGCCTGGCTCTTCAAAAGCAACCATAATTCAATCAGTTAATCATCATCTTGATTAACTGCAGCCATCTCTCACTTGACAGGGAATCTGAAGGCTACAAAAGCACTGAAGGTCTATTGCTTTTTTTTGTCTTTCAGTCACAGTTAATTAAAGCACCTCTTAACTGTTACCAGAAGCAGCTATCCACCACATTAGACACATGTAGCGAGAAATGTTTTACAGATAAGGAATTTGGAAAAACACTTTTTTCTTTCTTTTTTTTTTTTTTTTTTTGCCAATGTCATATTAGAGATGTGTTGAGTTCCAGTTCCTGAACTCTTCCTTAAAAACGTCTAAGCTCCAGGCACAGTCCTGTATCATTATGGAACTGATAAGAAATCCATTGTATTGGTCTTCCCAGAACACAGCGTAAGTGGGATTTGCTGACTGCCCTTAGAAGTGGTTTGAGCATCAGAACACCTCACCCAACACATCAGCCCAAAAAGCAAGGGTACCATTTTCTGCCTGTCCATTCAGCTCCAACTCTGCTGCTGTTGGTTAATGATCTGTTATCTGACATTCCTCACACCAATAACTAAACAAGCCTTATTGTAGCCCTAAACAAAGTATCACTTCAGTGTGACATTTAGCTACCTTTGCACACTTTTTTTTTTTTTTACATGGATGATAAAGATTAAAGATTAAATGTTTTTTTCTGTGCCTAACACGTATAGACTGC
>JAVJGG010000021.1:11378446-11391618 GCA_035590195.1 Aviceda cuculoides
CATACTGAATTCAAAACACAGCACTGTACCAGCTACTAGGAAGACAATTAACTCTATCCCAGCTGAAACCAGGACAAACATACATGTTTTGTAGTGTCTATTCCAAACAAGAAATAAATTACTGTTTAAATTGTATGCATGCAGTATGCTTGGAGTTATTCCCACTGTTAAATTATGTCAAAAGTATTAAGGAGGATTTAGAGATTAAATCAGGAGTAGTTTGACAATAAACTGCATGCATTTTCTGTTGTATCTAATTTTTACATACTGAATACTAATAATTAAATGATAGTATTAATACTCTGGACTTTTGTACAGAAAATTGGCATTCAATGAAATCAAAACATTTCAACCTTTGATATACTCTGAATTCTTCACAGAAGAGATGGAAGACAAACTCTAAAAGCCTGTATTCTTAAGAACAAGAAGTACAAACATGACTGATAAATCAGGTACTTCAATGAAAGTATTTAACATAATCACCCTAGTAAATCAAGTACTTCAATGAAAGTATTTAACATAATCACCCTAGTTCTTAGGTCTAAATTTGAACACCAACTCAAGTATCCTGATTCTTTTCAGTTTCTGGGTACCCACAGATCCAAAGGAAATCAAGAATCAGCTATATGAAATAAGAAACTTTGAAAAATAGGTCACTAAGCACAGAGATGAATATCAATTGTTAGTTGTCTTTGGCTTTGGTCAAATAACTGCTACTTTCTTTTTTTTCAAACAATTGAAATCAAGTGGATGGAATCACACTTGTTTACTTGTTTATTCGCTTACTTCTTTAACTAATAGAGGTTCCTTTTCAGTTTTAAATCATTAACGAGGCTGCTATTTTTAAAGCTAAAAGGTAAATACCTTTTTACTTGGGATGCATATAAATGGTTAACTAAGAGCAATTAGTTATAAAATGAAGACTGGACAGAAAGTTACAGTCTAAAAGGTTTTCACTGGAAAATTCCATTTTCTTAAAATTGCACGTTTCACAGAACATGTTGACTTTGATGATACTTCCATTATGAATAGTACTTAGTGAGCAGTTCTGATGTCTTTAATAGTTTCAACTTTCTTCTTTCTTTTTGCTATAGTAAAACATTATTCTGACTGATTTGGGTTTAGTTTGGGTTTTAAATCTTAACGTAATTTTATGTTTATTATTAGTATATTTATAAGATGCAAATTCAATTTTTTTATCTTTTCAGAAGAAAACTATTAAGCTTTTGAATGATTAAAAAATGCTGACCTTTGATCTAATTGCTTCTGATCTAAATACCTCTGATCTACAAGGAAAGCAAAACATCAAAATACCAAAATTTCTCATGGAGTGAGAAATTCCCCTGGCCTGAGGGGGAAAGGGAGTGTATCAGGAATATCGAAAGGCAAGAGGGGCCAAGAGGAGGCTGCAGGTTGAATCATTCCTCTATCTCCACCTGTGTAAGCATTAGAATTAGGACCCCTTTTTCTTCTTCCCTGGCTTTTCCTGGGCTGAAGCTGAAGGCTTCTTATAGGAGGTCATAACTTTGTAGTGAAGGGTGAAGTCAATGTATTCTAAAACATTAGAAATTTGTAATAAGTTGTCATGGTTTAACCCCAGCCAGCAAGTAGACATCATGCAGCCACTTGTACACTTCCCCTGCTCCACAGTGGGATGGGGGAGAAAATCAGGGAAAAAAGTAAAACTTGTGGGTTGAGATAAAGAGTTTAATAGGATGGAAAGGAAGAAAGTAATAATGATAATAATAATAACAATCGGAATATACAAAACAAGTGATGCACAATGCAATTGCTCACCACATGTAGGCTGAAGCCCAGTTAGTTCCCAAGTGGTGATCCCCCCGCACAGGCCAACTCCCCCCAGTTTCTATACTAGGCATGACATCACATGGTATGGAATACCCCGTTGGCAACTTTGGGTCAGCTGTCCTGGCTGCGTCCCCTCCCAACTTCTTGTGCCCCTCCAGCCTTCTTGCTGGCTGGGCATGAGAAGCTAAAAAATCCTTGACTTAGTAAAAACACTACTTGGCAACAAGTAAAAACATCAGTGTGTTATCAATATTATCCTCATACTAAATCCAAACCAGAACACTGTACCAGCTACTAGAAAGAAAATTAACTGTACCCCAGCCAAAACCAGGACACAGGTTTATTATTATAATAGTCATAATAGTGTTTTTTCAAACACATGATCTGAAATTCTGGAGGCCAGAAAAACTGCTTGCAAAGAACAAGGAAAAACTAAAAAGAACCTAAATGGCAAAAAAAGTCCATCTCTCTTGGTTTTTAGACTCTGCAAATTGCAAGAAAATGTAGATGTAGTAAAAGCACAGAAACGTCTTAATTAACATATCTATTCCCTGTGTGTTTTCAGACACATCTACTAACTTAACCAGTGATTTATTTATTATCCTGTAATCTTCTACTGGAACACACATAGAGTTATTTTGACTTCTGTGTCATGATTAAATTCAAATTCTGGCAGTAACTGTTCCTCCTGGTTATTCTGATGCAGCCCTGTTATCTTTCTAGAAGAGCACACGCAGTACACTTTGGTCCACCTTTGCAGGGAGGGAATTCACCACCAGAGCACATAAACCACTGAAGACACTGTTATCTTCCAACCCTTATGAAGTTTGTAGACCTGGCAGATTGCAAAGCTATCTTTTTATTTCTAAACTGAGCAAATTTGATTTGGAAACCTCACAGCCTCATAAATGTGGGATTTCAGAACGTAGCTTGCACAGAGTTGCTTTTCAGGATAGAACTGTGCTTGAATTGCTGGGAATTATTTCACCATGGCAACCTGGCTTCAGCAGTCAGACTTCTTGCTATACAGCCCAAGATACACAAACACAGACAGTCTACCCTGCTCAGAGAGTACCAGGGTGCAGACAGGTTTGTCTTTGTAAGCAGTGTTTTTAGTTTCCTCACTGCTTTTTTGCCTTGCAAGCTCTCTTTGTACGATGAAAAACATTTATCTAACAATACTAACTAGTTTTAAGTAGTACTGTAGCCTAAAGAAAACCTGCAACAAAGGAAACATGTTAGATATGCAGGCCAAGCTCACTGCCTTACCCGCATACTATGCTTTGGAAGACAGGTACGTATAATGTCTAATCTACTTGTAATCTAAATTTTACAATTCTCAACTTTTACAAGTCTACAAGAATGTCCAAAAATGCATTTTATAATTACACTGTGCAGTCTGAAAGAAGGCAATATGTACTGCATGACATTCCCCAAACAGTTAATGAGAATACTCGCTCCAAGAGTCTGTGCTCCAAAAGGTAAATATTTTTCAACATGGTGCAACATGTCAGCTTGCAGGTGAGCTCAGTCATAGTTGTTGTCTCTCTCCTCAGCTCCCCAGAGGCAAGGAACAGTAAAGGACCATCTTTTTACTTCCGGCAGGACTGGGCAAATTACAACTATTTAGGCACAAAAAGTGTCCTACATCAGAACGATCAGCTAATTATTTTTGTTGAGAAGAGTGTGGAAAACAAATTCATCAGCTGCCTTGCTACTACAGTTCCACCTTTGAAAAAATCATCTATATGTAATCACACAGTAGACAAGACTTCAACAGCTGAATCCTTCACATAAACACCATCTGGTTTACACCTAAAAAAAAATGTGGTTTAATAGGACAGAAAAGTGCTAGGGCATATCACAACTGAGAGTGTAAACAGAAACACAGGTAACGACACAGCTATTTCAAACATCTTAGCTTTTTTTGTAGGAGCTTCAGTAAACAATATAAACTCAATTAGATGTATAGCATGGGAAAAAAATGTAAGTTGTTTTCCCTATTCATAAGCAATTTCGCATGCCTGCACCTGTAAACTCACTTTTAAAGCATTTGTACTAGCACACACATGTGCATCTTGTTGCATTGGGACAGAGCCTGTGAGGAATGCAATTACCTACCGAGTCATTAGTTATTGAACAGGTTGGGCAAAGAAAAACCAATGTGAAGAAGCAGCCCCACCTGAAATTGTCATCCACTGTATCAAGCTCCACAAACTCATCTCTTACAGTTTAAATTAACTACACTATTTTAATTAAGGAAGGATATTTATTTACTAGAAATTACCATGGGTCAAGGTCAGTTCTCTCTCAATGGCAGCTTTGAAGATAAAAAATTGATTTTTTTTTTTCTTTTGTTAATATTTTGGCTTTCATTTAAACCAAAGTTAGTTCAGGGAAGTTGCACCTCTCCAGGCATGCCTTAGATCAGACCCTCTGATGAGAAATGGTGCCTTTCAGTCTCAGTATGAACTATCTTGTTAAACAAAAAACCTGAAATAACTAATTAGAAGGCATAAACTTTGTCTCCTCACAGGGTAAGAAAGAGTTGAAGGTAAAAGGAATCAAAGCATTATCTTAATTAGGTAACTTTCATTAACAAATTATATGTACAAAACATTCACTAACCTAACTACGCAGTTAATTTTTAAACTTTGCGACAGAATGATGCAATGCTCTGTTCAGTTTTGTCATCAACAGCACACAGCTGTTTCAGTATGCCCTAGAAAACAGCACATTAAAGTTTTGCTTTCTATACAACGCGGGGGGGGGAAATCTATTTAAAGTACAAACTCTATAGAATCATGGGCCAAAGTAAAGAATACTTGAATGACTGATTGAAAAAAATAGTAGAGTGGATAAGAGTTTAATTACTGGTACAGTTAGATCAGCCACTGTTAATTAGCTCATGAGACAGCAGTGATTCCCAACCTTAATTTATTAATTTTCAGGATACTCCAAGGGAGACTGAAAAGCTTAAGTAGAAGCATCTTTACAGATGCTTACTGATCCATTAGCAATCAGAAAAACCCCCAAACATAGATACTCAAACTTGTAGTGTTACCTCCAAGGGCTTGCTGAAATACAAATTCATTCTTTTAATTAAATGCCAAAAGCTCAGCCAAGAAATTGGTTCAGGAAAACTAGTAATTTTCAAAAATAAGCATTAAAATTAGATGCACAGTTGTATGCTGAATTTGTTTCATTCCCTTGGCTGCACGTGCAAATGACAAGCAGTATCTTTAACCGTTCTTGTGGATTTGCAATTAATCAGTTCACATAAGCAGAGACCAACATCTAAGATTCTTCCTCAAAACCCAATGCGAAGTCATGCTTTTACACTAGCTTTTGCAACCCAACAGCACACCTCAAAAGAAGGGATGGTTATGACCACCTAACTCTTCAAACACAGCCTGCACTGCTCACCTGAGAAGCCCTGTTTCAATTCCTGGCAGCAACCGACAGTTCATACTGGTTTTGCAGAGATGTAACCACACTACTTGTGCGTAGCTGTGCTGGTAGTTTCACTGCAAAGAAATGAAAGGTGGTCCCTAACCAGTGAAGCAGTCTCTCTCAAAATAGTTTACTATCACTGTTGGGTGATCCAGTTACTTCTCAATATTTTATTCTCTACTTCAAAAATCAGTAGGCATCCTTCTCATAAGGCCTGTAACTGAAATCACTTAACAGATTAGTTAGCTCAGCTAAGAACGTTGTGTGATGTATTTGAATGACGTACCTAGACACGAAAGAAAGCTTTGTATGCTGAAAAACAACAGAAAAATAAATATTTCAGTTGAGACAGAATACAGTTTCCACTCTGCCCCACACAGATGGCGGTCTCAAGACCCCAGCTTTATCTTTTCCCTGCATAGGTTTGTTCTGAAGAAATAAGGCAGTCACATCAAAACTGAGGACTTTGTGTAAAGAAGAATCAGCAAAACTTCGTTTAATTACAATTTCCTTTCCTCTGTCTTGCCAAGTGCATCCTGCTGATTGTCAGCACTTCTCCCTATAAGGCTTTGGTGTTACAAATCTGGGACTTGTGGTCACATTGGACTGAAGAGCAGATCTGGGTGTCTGGAGTGTGAGCGGAGCTACCAAGGTGCACCTTATGTTCTCTCTCCTGTGTGTGAATTTTTGTAAAAAAAGAAGCCCAAGCCTTCTTTCTTCATTAACTCCATGTAATTTGTATGGTGTGCCAGGATTATTTTTTTCAGATATTAAAGCTGTCCTAAGAATTTTAATATTCTGTCACTACCTGCCTTTCTAAGGACAGCTGCACTCGCTGCTGATTCTTCCTTTTTTAAAAATGAATTACAGAGACATCCACAATGTTCCTTTCACCTGGGGAGCATCTGCTACCACCAGTCCCTGCTGTCTGAGCAAAAGCACTTCTAAACTTATTTCAGTATCAGACAGAAATGAAGTTGGAAAATTAACAGAGCAGCATTTTCTGACAAGCTCAAACAACCTAGCTCCACTGTTAATGAACACCATTAAGTCCAAGAAGTGGTTTTTTTCTTCAGAAAGCTGGAAGAAAGGGTTAATCCATACATCCTATACCCTTCTCTTTCCAGACACCAAGTGCTGGCAGCTCGTAAAAGAAAAGCAACATCTCATCTTCTCTAACAGCAATTTGCTGAAGTCTTAGTTAAGATTCTGTTAAGCCCCACAGCACCAGGAATTAAGAAATAGGATTAGAAAATCCCCCTCAACAAAAGAACATTTTATCAAACTCAGTTTTGGTGTAGTCACAGAGAAAGATGTATGATAGGGGAACGGATAAATTTTGTCTTGGTCATCTTAGAAACGGGGCAACAACTGGTGGGAGACCACATTCCTAACACCATACCTCTTCGGCAAAGATTGTCGTGAATGGAAAGAGAAAAGCTCTTCTATAGAGGATTTTTTTTTTCCCCTCCTACAAACCTACTTGATAAAGACCTTGGGGCGCACAAATGGTTTCAGATACCAGAGAACAGTGGATAGAAATTAAGTGTGAAGTGGATACTTTCTCCATAAAGAGCAGCACCAGAAACATGGGCTATTACAACACCGGAAGCAAAGAGACAAACCAGAAATTGTAGTCAACTACCAGAAGGATGAATGTTGCACATTCATACTTTGTGTATATATAAACTGAAATCATCTCCCATGCAGAAACAAGCAGCTCAAATCTGGAGCAAATCCTATAATGAACTAGACGCATACCAAGAAAACGAAATAAAAGAAGGGTGAATAATTTCAGAAGTTTGAGATCACAATCAAATCTATTCTTCTTAAAGTGCCCAGGAGGGATCTTCAGAAAAAAGAAGCTTACTTTTGCCTGTAAAACAGAGCAAAAAGCTGTAAAACCTCGGGCAGGTGCCCTTCCTATACTAGCTCTGGAGACACCTTACAAGGTTATTTCAACACACAGAAGAATTTTAGCAGTCCTCTCCCTCTGGCTATTGCTTCACAGGATGGAGAACACGTAACCAAAATACAGCTCAATGTTGTAAATACCTCTGAAGAAAGACACTGACTTCTTCATTAAGTTAGTAAATTGTGTATGGTTCACCAATTTTCATAAACCCACCAGAGTCATGACACTCCTGCAGCAAATGCAAGTGAACAGACAGACAGACGACTATACCAAAGAAATGGCAGAGTGCTAGCGAGGGACAACATCTTTCTAGAGCACAGCTTCAAGTCCTGAGTGCCAGAAGGAGACCAGGTTGTTGCATGGCTTTGTCAGAAGTATCCCACAGCTCACAGCGGGGCTGAACAACAAGCAGAGCACTGCAAGCTTTGCAGCCACAACCTGAAGAGACTTTGCTACCCGCGTATGCTGGGAACACCCACCTGCACAAGCACGGAGAGCCGCCCCTCCGGAGGGCAGGTCCCAGCCGGATGAGTCCACCAGGCTGGCAATGCCACTCAGGCCTACCTCCACTGCAACCTGCTCTGTCCCATGGACAGGACACCCGTGTCAAAGAACAGTCTCCACAAGCACATCTGTGCTTTCATACGCACAGAAGAGCTACCACAAAGCCCCTCCTGGCCAGTCACACCTTGTCAAAGCGCAAGATGTTACTGCCCCATAGTGTCCTTGGTCCTTTCCAAGCAGCTGGGTGAGAGTACCGAAAGGCTGTCATTGACCAAAAAATCAGCTCCTGTTACAGAAATATTCAGCAAGACACAGCATGAGGATTAGTGATGTCAGTTGCCCTGAACCATAAACATTTTGAACTATTTTGGTACAATGGAAAGTTGTGGGAGGGAGAGAGAAAAAGAACAGGACAAAAATAGCTGACATGGTTCTGAAGAGCATTTTGCCTATAAGTCCCCTCCCTGCACCCTGCCCTCCCTCCCTTCTCCTCTGCCTGTCCCTAGACTTCTGCATTAATCAGATTAGCTAATGTTAAACAAGGCTCTTTCTAATTACTTTCTAATACTGTAGACTGGACTAAGGTATTGAAAAATGTTTCTACCTAAATTAGGATAAAACAAGATTGATTTTTTTAAAATACTTGCTTTAGTCCTGTTGATACACACAAGCATCACAGACAACAGCTATCTTCAGCAATGAGAGTCAAGGCAGTGGAGAAGAGGCACAAACACACCCACCTATGTCCCATTTCATAAACACATTCAAGACGACTTTGCATGATCACTTAAAAAACAGAATCCAGCGTCAAAATTAACCTGTTTTCTTTCTGATCTTGCTATGAATTGAGAAATAGATATGGGATTTAATTTTTCAAAAATTTCTAAGTGCTAGATGTAAAGATATAAAGCATTATCCATGATGCCAACACAAACTTGCTAATTTATCTGACTGAACCAATCATTAGCACACTATCACTGAAGACAAATTAGTACGCTCTTGAAAAACACCTGTAAAAATTCCACTTTGTTAGTGATGCCAATGGCACACTTATTCAAAAAGAGTGGGGTTGGTTGTTTTATTTTTTGGTTGGTATCCAAATCAATCCCTGCACATTGCTGTAAAAAGGGAGGCTCCTACGAGAAAGTGGAGTTTTAAGTTATCTATTCCCACACTCATCCTGGACTGTGTGTACCTATAAACCATACTGTACTTTATCAGAAGTCATTACACAATGACATCATAACTCTGTAGCCCACATCATTCCTCTTTCCTGACACCATATCACCAATTATTAGTCAACTATCCCAGAGGGACTTGGTTTCACTGGAGACTTAAAAGGAAACACACTGACTAGGAAGCTGCATGAGGAGTAGTCTCTGAAAATCACCTGCACAGGACCCAAAGTACCAGGGCACAGCAAACGCGCCACAGTTCCGAGCCACACTCAAGCATCTGAATCAGGATTCAGGCACTGGCACAGGCAGTGAACACTGTGTCCTGAAGTCATCAGCAGGCGGCTCTGAAGAATGCTTATGGCCAGATCAGTTATCCGCTGGAACCAAAGAGGGAAGATCTCTCATGTACCCAAGTCTTCCTTCCACTTGTGCTGCTTAAGGCCAGTAAAAAGCACACCTCTGCAAGGAAGCTAACAGTCATCAGCTGCTTCACAAAAAAACTTGAACAATTAATTAAATAATGGAATATTATTCTACTTTTTAACAACTTTTTATGTTGTACTTTTTTTCTTTTCCCCTTCTACCTCCCTCTAGAACCACCAACTTGTAGAAAACAAAACAACAATAAAAAACCGAAAAACTGCATCTATTTTGGTTTTTTTCCCTCCCTAACCATGGGCTAAATAATTACACAATTCATTACAGGAGAGGAGAAAAATGAGATTAACATATTTCAAAGAAACATCTGAAGTGAAACAAAAGTCCTAATTAAACTCTGTGCTAAGGAATACACATAACTTCATCTCAGCTATGCTATGATTATTTTAAAGGGGAGATGACACTTTTCTAATGGTACTTTAATTTTTTTAAAATCATTACAAGTGTGTAATCTTGGTCCCATCCCTGAAGTGTTAATCACAGTTTACTAACCCATATGATGAAAGATACAAGCATCTCCAGAGTTCTTCATAGCTGAATCACTAATAAGTTAGAGTAATAAACATAAAAGTAGCTTTCATAAAAAATTAATTAGAAAGGCTGAGAGCGCATCTGTTGCTTTTGTTACATTCTTCCCCCCTTTCTGGTTCAGTTGTCTTTCCCCGTGCTCTTTTAAACTCTTTTCAGGTTCTCAGGGATGCTTCTTCTCATAAAGCCTTTTTGCTTCCTCACACTTCTCTCCTTCTTTCCTCCCTGTCTGATTTTTCCTTTGGCAGCTGTTATTACTAGTGTGTGACACAGACACTATCTGGCACCCAGCAGCTAGGAGGACTTGGACCTACTAACTAATGAAAACAACTTGCATGTTAAAAGCTTCAAGAGAGTGAGTTAGTTATAAGTACATACAACTCATGTAAATAATATACAACAAATTTACTGTGGAGGAAAATCATACTGACTAAGTATCATACTGGAAGAACTGAGCTTTATAATTCACAACCAGGAGAGAGACAGAAATGGAGGGCAATTTAGAGAGAAGACGGGCTCTCTGTCCCTTGTCCATTGTTAATTTCTGCAAGTCCTTGGCAGCCTGTGGAGGGCTAGGAGGGAATGGTGATGGCGACAGCTCCCGGTTACACCTGAGAAAAAAGAACTAAAATGCAGTAGGCTGTTCATAACACCAGGCTACACACAAGCAAGATATCCTTTGAACTCATCACCAAGCCAGTTGTAGGCCTGAGCAACAGAAGAAACATTACTTCATCCACAGTTTAGTATTGATTAATCTTCTGTATAGGCTACAGAAAACTCAATCAGCAGTGTTTCAGGTGGCCAGGCTTAAAAGTCATGTTTGACACCCTTTGTTACAGTTATGCTGAAATAGATGGTAAACCATTACAGTAATGTGGGATTCATCTCATTTAACTTCATATAACTAAAACAGAGGTGCTAGCGAGTGAGCTAGTTGCTCTGTATTGGGCTGGCATTGCACCTCTGCACTCAAAAGCTCCCTGTTCTTCTCTACCAACAATAAAGTGGACAAAGCTCAGCTGTGGATGACTATGCTCAAAGAAATCCCACCACAGCTGTCACCAACAAGCCACCATTTTTGGCCTAAATGAGGTCCCATGTGGCTCCTTCTTTCACCATCACTGGGCTCATACCTTCTTAAGCACTAATACCCAATTTCTGCAAAAAGGGAACTTCGATTGGACTTATTTAACCAAGGCTCCTAGCTAGTAACTGTGCTCTTATGCTGTCTGAACTATTTGCAGAAAAGGATGAATTTATGTTTTACAGAACAAAAACTGAAGAGCAGCAAGATGAAGCAACACAAATAAGGTCAGATAAGGCATCTGAAGTATATTCAAAAAAGAGAAATCAGAAAACCAGTCTGGCATCTAAAGAAAGTTTTTGTGACTTGACATTTCTCTCAAACTGGGTACAAAAGGAGATAACCCAGAATGAAAAGACACATTTAAAAAACCCTCTACTACAAAATAGTAAATACTCCCATCTAGTAACAGCTTAGCAAAATCAAGTTACACTATTAATTCCTGAGCCTGAAATATTTTATGTATGACAACAACTTTTTCCTGCTTTCACAACAGTTTTATAGAATATGTTAGAAAATAAACCTCAGGGAAAAAAGGCAAGTAAAATTATGCGCAATTTCTGCATGTAGTCCAGTTGGAGAAGAAAGGACAAGGTTTGTTATACTTTTTCAAAAGCGTGCACTAAACAAATCATAAAAATATACGTTTCACTGCTAAGTCACATGAAGTTACCTATACTTTAAAATAAACTGCCATAGTTGCTGAACAAAAGGTCTGGCAATTCTTCCCTACAGAGGCACCCATCTATATACATCTGGGAGTGCTGCCAATAGAACAGCTACCAAAAACTTCAAAAGGTTCACAGCATGAATAGCAAGCCACTGGCCAAAGGATTTTATGATATGACCAGCTGTGTAACACCACATTGAATTGTAGACACACCACCCCCAAAAAATGCAAAGAAGGGATGTTAAACTTGTTAAAAAGCTGAAAAAGAAACCTGAATTCCTTAAACTAATATTTTCTACAGGAAAGCAATTTTTAATGGGGGGGGAAGTACTGCAATACAGCACTTCCTTAAGAACAACTCTAAGCAGTTCTTCTCAACAAGCCTACTGTAAGCCCAGTGAACTTCTCTAAGTTTAAGGTGCAGCCAAAGCTCAGCCACTTCGTGAGCAGAATGTTCTGCTGTAATAAATGGCACCCCTAAATTCGCTCAGGGAGAGAAGAGACATGAGTCAACAGAGGAAGAGAGGGATAATGTTTCTGTTGACAAACATTTAACAATTGGCAACAGATAGTAGAAAACGGACAAATGAAAGCTTGCCAAATAAAGTTATGCTGGAAGAACACGGCTCCTTTTTGGAGCAGCACTGCATTCTTCATAGATCCCAGAAAAATATCTGAACACATTTAACCAAAATAAAAAGCTGAAGTTGTTGAACAGCAAGGCTGCTAATCCTAATACTTGCAGTGACGTTTTTCCCTGCAAACCAGAACGGGTCAGAACTCCTCCAAATCAAATTACTGCACATCCTTTGCCAAAGAGTCTGGTTTTGGTCTCGCTAGTCATACACATCCCAGTGTTCACACAAGTCCTTCTGAGCTACATGAGCCATTTTTTCCCCTCATCTTACAACATTTCTGTAGAAAACATGCCAAAGCATATGTAGCGTCTCAGTCAGAGTCCTTATACAGGAAAGCCAGGACCTTCACTGTCTGGTTACGTCCTGGAAATTTAGTTCTCAGGGAGCGCAAACAGAACTTGACTGCAGTATTACGTGTGGACAAATGTTTCTCTCCAAGCAGCTATTGCGATTCCAACTTCCACCCTCCCAGATTGCCACACAAGACCCAGAGGGAGCCAAAGGCAGCCTCCCTCCTCCAGACGCGAGAGGGGCTGAGCAGAACAAGGCAGCCGGGCCAGATTTTTAACTCCGGCTCCAGTTCCCTTCTCTCTCAGGGCCGTACACACACTCGTTCCTGGGGGGCAAACCCCCCGTTCGCGCACACCCACCCGCCCACGGGAGCCCCGCGAGGCAGCCGGCCCTGCCTGCCGGCCGCCGGACCCGTCCTTACCGCAGCACTTTGCCCACCGCCTGCAGGACCATTTTGCAGCTTAATCCGGGTTTGGGACTCTGGGCGAGGACGGGCCGTTCACCGGGGAGGCTGCAGTGATCCCCAACCATGGTACGGCGGGAGGAGCGCGGCGCAGCCGAGCCCAGCCGAGCCGAGGGGGGGGAAGCGCCGGCGGGCACGGCACGGCACGGCACGGCCCGGGCTCTCCGCCGCTCTCCCCGGCCAGCAGCCGCCCGCCCC
>JAVJGG010000021.1:11391708-11414004 GCA_035590195.1 Aviceda cuculoides
GCCCCGGAGCGGGCCCGTTCAGGCCGGAGGAGGCCGCGGCCCGGTCACACAACGCTCTGCTGCCTCGGGCCCCGGCGCCGGGCAGGGCTTCGCGGTACATTTCGGGAAAACGCTGCAAGGAGCCGGGGGGCCGTGGCAGGTCTGCGAGCAGTGGGGCAGGAGGGAGGAAGCAGCCCGGCCCCGGCCCCGGCGGGTCCACCGAAGCAGCATTGTCCAACCGCCATCAATAATAAAATCCCCCGCCGCTTCTTCTGGCGGCCAAAAAGTAAGGAGGACAAAGTAGTTGTGCTAGCATGGTGATGCCGCACGACACAGTCCACTACAGGCCCCATCCGTAATGGGGCCAGGCCGGGCTCCAGGAGAGAAATGGGAATAATGACGCCTTTCGCAAGCAAGGCTTTGCATTGCTCTCTCGGGACTCGGCGACAAACAGGGGCACAGGCTAGCCCAAGAGCAGAGCTAGATACATTCTGCCAGCAACAGTTTTACACAGTGAATGTCAGCCCAGCAATGACATCAAGACCTTTAGCAGAGGGGTTTAAACAGAGGAAGGGTGAACAGTAAAACCACAAACAGCACCTTGCCGTTACAACCAGAGTTAAGAGCAGGCACTTGGGCAATGATTCTCAGAGGACGAGTGATTAAGCAGCATCCCCAAACATAAGGTCCGTTGTGACACACCAGCAGTTTTACATAAAGAAACTGCTTTGCATGAGTTTTCCTAACAGACCTTAGAAAGGCACTGCACGTCCAGCTCCTTAGCCACACCACATAACCACCACTCCACACACACCTTTTGGACAGGCAGCTGTGCCCATGGCTTGCTGATGTAGCATTTTGAGTCAAATCATAACAAAAAATGTGACGGGTGTGGTGTGACCCAGAACACAAAGCCCTGAGGACATCACTTATTCTGGCACACTAAAACCCGACCCGTGACATCTTGGAGAAAACGGTGGTTTTGCCATTTTACATACACCTGCAACACCGGCTGCAGTCAGAAGGGGCAGTTCCGCAGACAGGTATAGCCAAGCACTCCAGTTCGTTTACTAAACAGGCATCTTCCCCTGTAAACAGAAGGCCAACAGACTTGTTGAATTAAACCTAGCACGAATCATGCCATTGCTGCTGTCACCAACCCGACATCACTCAGTCAAAGCGGGTGGGAATGTGGCTGCTGTTTGCATAAACCCAAGAAACTGCAGCCACGTGATGCAACTTGGAGGAATCATGTGCTGCTACTCATTCCCAAAGCACCTACCCAAGCAGCAGTGTTTGTCAGTCACACACTGTCTTTAGTCGCACATCCAAGTTAGGCCTCTATGCCCTTGTGAAGCAGGAGGTATTTTTATTCCCACTCTCCAAGCAATCCACTTAAGATGGAGGTTTAACGACTTCACTGATAGCACACAGGAAGCCTGCAGCTGATCACAGCTCAGCTTTCCACGCTGCAGCCCAGCGCTTCATACAGATTATCCAACCCTTGAAAAATCTGATGCTTGCCCAATCTTTTCCCCAAGTAACAGCAACTTGTCACAGTAACATTAAAAAGCAACAGTCCTGTCAAATGGAGGAAGGACACCTGCCAAGAGGGCAGTTGCCCTCGCTTCGTTCACCAGTGAAATCTGCACAGAGAGAATTTTGTTTGTTAAAAAAACACCCTAAAAACAACAAGCCTGTGATATAAAGCAGCTTAAGTTTTATTAAAAGTCTGTCTATCCAAAGTAAATTAAAGAAAAATCCAGGGGTCAAACCAAAATAAATACAGCTCTGTGGTGTTACAGTTGTATTTGGAAAGCTGGCCTCTCCGTGACTCTGACAGCTAAACACTGCTCTTCAGAGATGGAGCTTCAGTGGTATCACACAGGTTAGGAACTGATGCTCTGCTGTTAAAACTGAAAGATAAGAGAAATAAAATTTTTAAACCTGATACCTTTTTATTTTAACCCAGATGAATGACTCACTTCTCTATTCTGTTAGCTTCTGCATCAAACCGGTGCTTTCCCTTCCCTCAACCATACCTCTCCACAGCACCCTCTCCTCCACCTGTCAGTTTTCCTCCATTCAAGCAGTATCCCCTTTTTGGATCTACTGCATGCTACAGTTTACCGTATCAATTTTACACGCTCCAAATTTACATACTCCAATTGCTACAGTCAATTTTAAATGCTCCAAAATAATAAAACCAAAATGTACACTTTATTTATATGGCATCAACGTAAGTAATTGAAAACACATGTGCAGCAGGAATTCTCACACTTCGACAATATTTAGAGCACGCGTGCAGACACAAATGGGTTTACGTGAAAGCTGCCGCATCTAGAAACATCAGTACTCAATCTAAAAGCCATTTATTTATTTGAATACAGCTACTGGTCTGATCTCAACGTATGCATGTTCTGAAGGATGCATATCCGCACTTCCTCAAGAGTGTGTCTTACAGCCATCCAATATCCTGCCTATTTACATCCATAGGTGGCTTCTTTCTCACCTGCTTCCTCAACATCCTCTGCATCTAACAACTGTTGGATCCAGCCTTAGCACAAGTGTGCTTCAGCAGCGGCAAACTGCTTCTAGTTTCAAGCCCACCAGCCAGGCTTGAAAGATCACAGAGTTGAGTATTGGAATAAATACTAAAACATTAACAGAAATATCTGTGAATGGACCTACCAACAGCTTTATGACCTGTACGTCAGCAAAACAGTACCATCACTGCTGGCATCGTGAGGGCACAAAGTATACTGGGAAGAGGGAAGCCCCATTTCCCACCACTTACACATGACTATATGTGCTCATAGTACACTGACAGAGTTTTCTACATTGATCCCAACTACCAAGCCAAGGAATGGTATTTATAAATTTTATGAATAATGCTTTGTATTTATAATGAGGTTATAAGCAGCAGTTAACAATTACATATTTATTTGCCCCTTTTATGGTTCCATAAAAATTAAGTGTCAAGCAGCCACCACAGGGATGTATACTAGTACTCAGAGGTTTGGCAAAGCAAGTCGTATCAACCCAGACAAGCAAACAATGTCGGGAGGGGTGGGAGAGAATCATAACCATTATTTTGATTAAGGTACAATTCAGCATTTATATGTATAGAAGTGAGGCCTTGTAACATCAGACTTGTAAAGTTCTGTTTTAAATTAAACTGAAGTTTACTGTGTGTCCCTCACTGACATACAATGTTTCAATTTTGCTAGCTAATTAGCCCTTTTGTTTGACTCTAGTGTGCCCTGCTAGCACCTAGCCAAGTACCCTTTCCAGTTACCTCCAGTGCATCTGCAGGTCTCTGGAACTACTCAAAATCAACAATGAAAACATTTTCTCTTCTAGCTTGCCTCTAACTGGTATTTTTACTGAGACTACATTTGCTCTCCATTTTGTCATCCTCATACAGCAGCAAAGATGGCAGGAGCAGCTCTGCTCCATATAGACAGTAAAGGCATAGATTTTTGACAGAAGACAGCCTGAAGTCAAAGTTATCTCTGTCTCAAAAAGCAGGTTTTGGAGGTGGTCATAGTGAAGGGGGAAACAAAAGATTTCAAGGGTATACTTTCAGCTCCACTCTTGAGATAATAGCTGGAGAAATCAGTCTTCCTGACCACAGAGTGTTGTGATAGAAGCCTTATCAACAGTGGCCACACACATGGCAGAAAGTTTGTGCATATAAGATTGAGCTTAAAAGCAGCACATTTGTAAGTGACAAGGTGCCTATGTTTGCTGCTTTATTGAAAGCTCTGGTAGCAGCAATAAGTGTCTATTCTGCAACCACCACCTTTGGCTTCATCAGTGCTGGGGCAGGGGGGAGGTGGGTTCTGCAACAGTCAGAGAGAAAAAATGGTACATGATATTCTCACCGAATGCATAACATGAGAAACAAACAATCAATTGCAGCAAGAACAGCAAAATACCTCAAAATATCAGTAAAGCTCCACCAGGAACTGCAAAGAATTTATATTACGGCATTTTGGAAAGTATGCACAAAATGAAAAGAACCAAGGGTTCATCAAGTACCACTTTACTTAAAAAAAATAAAGAAAAAAGAAAAATTAAAGTGAATGCTGCTGTATGTACCAAACACAGAAATCATGATCTCAAAGGCATTGTGTTTCTGGCATGTGTGTAGGCATAGCTATTGTTCTGAAATTCCATGAAATGTCAAGTTAAGCCGGGTTCATCAAGAAGCGCGTATGGATGACAGCTGAAGAAAATGTATAGTGTTGAAGGAAGCAGCAATAGCAGCAGCTCAGCAGGAGATAGTCAACTCTACCAGCATTGAGCAAGTACCTGAGAATTATTAAGAAAGGATGGGACAGTCACACTCATGGAAACCACTCTACATAGAGAAGTGATGTGAAATAGAGGAGGGAGTTGACTCTTATCACCTGCACTTCAATCAGTCCTCCTGAGTCAGCCCACCTCAAGTGACAGAAGTCCTCTGCAAAACACACACTGGCAGAGCACTTGTTTCCTGAGCATCTCTTCCAGGTGAGTTTGTGGCAAGTAGATTCTTAGTCAATGAATTGCCGTGGAGGTGGAGAGATATGTCAGATTCAGACCTTAGTTTGTAGTACCCCTGAAAACTTACTATTGTTATAAAAATAATTTGTTTTTAAAAGTTATTATTCTGAATCTTGGGCAAGTTCTAAGATTACTGCATTCTGCTTAAAGTTTCCCCTGCTTTCAACTGAAAAGGTTCTTTGCTTTCTGTACTACAGTGCCATTATATAGCACTCTATTTCAGTGACAGATGAAGCAGTCCCTATACAGTACCTTTCTTACATAGTTCATTCCAGAATAATAAAACATCACAGTGACACAGCCTCAGGAGGCCAAGAGTTTTCCTCTTTCTAGTTTGCAAAACAATATGCTTGGCACTACTATATAAAGGAACAATAAACTGGAAAATATTTGCAAATAAACAGCTCAGATCTATCACCCTCATAAAACTGTCTTCCATATAGACAAAGTTTGCTGGGCAAAAGCCTAGCAACAGCTCCAGGTGACAGAGAACATCTATCTCAGAGAGGATTAAATCCCTTTTTTTTCTTACAGTGGGGGAGGAGGAGAGAAGAAAACACAAACAAGTAAAGATGTGCCAGTGAAGCTAATACATTTATCATTCTGAGCACCCAAAAGGATGTCTTTCAACACATGCCTCTCAGATTAAGTCAGAGGAAGAAGCCTTACTAAGCAGAGTACCTGCTGATAGGCTGCATGGGGTACTCACAGCATACTGTTAAGACTGAGATGCTTAATTTATATCATTGCAGCCACCGTTAGTTCCTTCCTAGAGACAACACAATTGAGAATTTCATCACACATTTTACCATTCTTTTTTTTTTTCTTGACCTAATTTTTAACTTTAACTAAGCTGCACTCCAGGGAAGCATTAGTGCAGTATGCATTTGATACAGAAAAGCTAAAATGAAAGGCTCCTGTTCTTTTCCTTCCCCTTCCCCAAATATGCAGGACCTCAGGCTTCATATAAAGAGGTAAAACTTCTAAAACTTGGCTAAGAAGTTCTCCCCAGGGACTGTTTAACATATTCAATGCTACTTGCTACATATATAAAGAACTCTCCCTGTAAGTTCTACAACATAACTACTGTTCTCACAGACTTAGGTAAACATGGCATGGAAAACAAAACCCTAATTGCAAATTGGCACGAAACTCTAGACTAAGGAGTCAAAGGTGTAATCAGCACAGGAAAGGAGGTATCTGTGTCAGCACTGTTATTGGTCGGGACTATCTATGCTTGGGTGGTAAAGGGATAGAAGGAAAAAGGGGAGATGCTGGGAGCGAACTTGCAGAGTTTTCCCAGACGGATGGAGACCCACTAAGGAAATACAAGTTTCCCTCCTTTTTGGTGCTAAGAATGGCTTCATTTCAGTATAGCAAATGATTTTATCTGGTAATGTCATGTTTAGATGACAGCATGAGGGAAAAACAATTCATGAAATAAGC
The DNA here is from genome assembly GCA_035590195.1 of Aviceda cuculoides. NCBI lineage: Eukaryota > Metazoa > Chordata > Aves > Accipitriformes > Accipitridae > Aviceda > Aviceda cuculoides. The sequence continues at coordinate 11,397,685 of JAVJGG010000021.1, forward strand.
ATGAAATTTATTCTAGGAGATTTTTCTCCAGGCATACATTACAAAATATAACCCACACAGCTTACATTATGTAAGATTAAACTGGGGAAACTATACATTGTAATTCCTGGCACTTACAGAATAACTCCTTAGCTACTACTTCTAAAGAGCAGGATCACAAAATCCAGAAGTCACAAAATTAACTTGGTTCACACCCAGACCAGTGCACATTTGCATTCCACATTCAACTCAAAACACACATGCTGCATCCCAGCTAATTTGATTTCTTAATACCTCACAGACCCGGCACAGATCAGAGCGACAGGAGGCCAGTAACAGCTTCTGCCATGTTAATGATGCCATAAAGTACCTAACTTAAAACCTGAAATAGTTCAAATTTATGAAGCAGATGAAAAAATTTCCAACAGTCATTCAGCCTAGCAAAGCTGTGCAAGTACTGTGTGTGTTGCAGCAGCTCAGCTCAGAGGAGGGGCCACTTCACAGCTCTGAAGTAAAACCTGTTTGGTCAGGGTGCGTGTGAAGGCATGCACTGGGGATGGACACAGGGCTACAGAAAGACACTAACAAGTAGTTTGTTAGAGATATTCACCTCTGCTGAAGTTACATGGCTGCCTTTCAGTCATGGAAGTAAAAGCATGAAGATCTTGCCTTTGAGGAATCCTCAAACCTAACATACCACTGATTAAGCATTTTGAGCCATTTGAAAAAATTAAGTTATTTTTCAGTATGTTAAATGAGAGATTTGTAAATATACTGGGGGAAAAAAAACAACTTGAAATTTTAGAGGACAATTCTTGACACTTGGTTATAGTCAAGATGTTACACACAAGAACCCATAATATTCTCACAGCAGCACTCTCTTGGGTCTTTGCCGCACTTGCCAGTCTTGCCTGTGTGAGAGCTCTGCTGCACATGGGACATACACTTAAGTAGGCATGGCCACACAGAACTGCATAGCATAAATAACCTGCTTGTAATTTTCCTAAAACTTGTTACAAAATTACAGCCAGTTTCCATGCTTTTATTTTTTCCTGATAAAGAAAACGGCTTAAGTGCATTCACTTACCCATTTGATTTGAATATCACACTTCAATGGTATAAAACTTCAAGCATCTTACAAAACCCAACATGATCATACAATCTTGGGATCAACCCTCTCCTCCAAATTCTGGACAGATTTGGACAAAGTGGCACGATAATACAACTAAAGGTTAAGACTACCATACACTTTTTTCAGACACTGCACTAACATGCTGGAAGCACACTGGTCTAGTTCAGTAAGGAACTGGTGGATTAAAAAACCTTGTATACATAGGATTGTTGGGTTTGTATCATATTCATTGTTTCTAAACAACATTTCTTCAAAAGCAAGTTAAGCGAGCCACTGAGTAAAATCATACTAGTAGTAAAAAAAAAAACCCTCAAAGAACACCCAAAAGAGTAAAATGTATGGAAAATGTAAGTTCTCTTAAAAATATATATATATAAAACACAAGTACTTGAATTATATCAAACCATCAGAAGTTACTTTTTTAGGCTCAGAATATTTGAAAGCAATTTTTTAAAAAGCCCCTCCTGGAAGCATACAGAGGTCACGAGAGGGTCTACTTACGACAGAATTGCCATCCAAATTATAGCTAGATTATCACTTCACAGGACACAAGTATTTTTATTACTGTGGCATTCTTACACTGCTGTACACCCTGGTTAAGAGGCAATCATGGATTTAATCTTGAGTGAAACACCATAAAATAAACTTCCATGAACTCAAATCTTGTCTGATCAAGGAAAAACAAAAAGAAATGGTACAATGCACAACAGAAGAGCTCCGAGTTTAAGCCAATCCTGGAAAGACAGACAGACGTGGGTTTAAAAATAACACCATTAAGCACACATCTGTTGTTGAGCAACACTGCTGTATGTAAGACTTTTCTGATGCTGTCTTGCTTAAAATCTCCATTTTGCCTAGAATTTGTTCTATTGCTAGATTTATACTCTCTCTCCCCCCGCCCCCAGTCCATTACAACTCTTGAATGGATGTTTATTTACTAGGAAAAAGAAAAACACTACCTGACAGACAAGCTTTGCCATTCTGGTTAGACAAGATTGCCACTTGTCATGATTTAGTAATGCAATAAGAAAATCAGCCTTGCTTGTTCTCAAGCACAAAAAAGTGGCACTTAAGATACTGGACAGAAACTGAGGAGAGGACACTGCTGTGCCTACCAAGACTACTCTGCACATGCTAAATAAATCTCTACCCAATTCCACAGCAAAAGGGGGGAAAAAAAATTACTATAATCTATGTTTTGCACACCTTGTTTTGCACGCTTTTCCTAAACTACCTGCTTTCAGGACTTTGTCCATATCAATATGTACCGAGACTAGGATCAATGGGTGATAATGTCATACTATCGTAATTCCTACTTAGCTGCTGAGAAATAACATTACCATGAACACGGCAGGCATTTTTTTCAAATGCTTGATGAAAATTGTTTCATGACTAGGAAAAGGCCCTGAAGCTGCAGTGTTACTGTGAGGATGCACAGGCAGGCGAGTGCCAGAGGAGAGAAATACTATGTGGAAAAGGAAGAGGGGAAGGACAACTCCAGACTTCTCAAGACTCCAACTCTGCCACTACTTCCCTTGAGGTGCAAGTGAAACTGAGTCCCTCTCTAAAGCAAGATAAATATATATCAAATTTTATATATCAAATTTTATCTAAAGTCAGTGATACACACAATCTGAAGTATTTCTGCATTTTTCTAGGCTTCTTACTAGGGAGGTAAAAGCAAACACTAGAGTACATATTCATCCTGTATCTTGAGCTACTTCTGCACTTTGAAGGTACATTATATGCATCAAGTAAATGTGCTCCAATACACAGTACAAGAACCTTTGTCTTTTGACGTTCTGCTCTAAAAATTATTTGAAACTAGAGAAAATACATTGTGTTCCACCATACAAACAGCAATTTCTCTGTATAATTATAGTACATTTTGCTGAGAATTGCATCATGACGAGGATACTACCAAGAGGACAAACATTTAACCACTATTCTTAGTTTGTTAGAAAATTCTTCCCACATTACATAAACATGTACACACCCACACATGAGAAGCACAATCAATCTTTTCATTGTTTTTACTTTAGTAAAGGAAAAGTTATTTTTCATTTCAGTAGCTTTATTTTTGTTAGTGTTATGAAACAGACATCAACTTTTCTCCTTCAGCTTTCTTCACCATTATTCTTCCCTTGTCTTTACCACAGTTGCCTTAACTTTCTCCAAGACAAGACCATAAAAACAGGAATTAAAAAAATCAGAACGCCGATTCCAAAATATCCTTAAAACTTCAGTAAAAGAATTCACTTCTAAACGTGTATTGAACAGAAAAGGGGTGTTGAGGAGTTCCCCCAATGTTTTCATAAAATGGATAGGTGCACATCTGACAAAAGAAGAAATAGGATGTGTTTCTAATTCGCACACATTAACCAGAAGCACCGGGAACAAAACATAGCATATTATTGAAAATATCATCTAAACTCTACAAGCTTTTCCATATGTTGGCCAGAAGTATGAACCATGCAAAATTCTTCTGAACAGCTGCAGCCTCACATCGTTTTACTTGTACACATATCTGTCAAACAGTCAGCCAGGTCAGGGTAACCACACCTGAGCAGTAGGCACATTAAGAGACGACACAGGACAGCTAAGAAGAAACTAAGCATTCAAAAGCTAACCTTGGTACATTGATTTGCACTCCACATTCAAGCTTCTAATTACACTTCAAAATTCAGTTTTTCATTTCTTTGGCTGGAGGATGGTAAAATACAGAATATAGATTCTGCTCCTAGTTGCTCTCCTACACACTCAGTGCTAAATCTGAAAGAATGTTCAAATGCTGTTAAGGATCCAGTTCACCTTCCAAATCCAAGCTGTTAGATATGCATATAAAACTATCAGCTTCAAAAGAATTTGTGTGTGTGTTCAAGTGCTATATTAAACTGGAAATTAAAAGGTTGGATCTTAACCTCTTTGAGAATCATGATCAATATGATGCATTTTCCTCAGAGGGCCAGGAAGGAGAGGAAGTGAGAGCATGGTATTTAGCTCTGTAGGGTAGAAGAAAATCTTAATTTTCTTCCCAATACATGCTCTACATTTATACAATGAACACATGGCCAACTAAATGCAAATTTTGAAAACAAACCTTTTATCATAAAACAGCATAGTTGTTGCTTTTAATGATACAACATTCAAAACATTGCTATTGCTGTTTCTGAAGACAATAAAATATTTTACTCCACAAATTAGGCTTTGCTTTGTTTGCATATGCAAGTGTCCATGTATATTTGGAACCTGACCACAGCTATACTGCTAGAACTACTGCTTGTACCTCTGTTGACTAGCAATTTGGACAAACTATCTTCTTGCTTGCCTTTCCCTATGACCAGATTTATAGAGAAACTGGTAAAAATCCACCTAATTGAAGTCAATATTCATATCCATCACAATTTGGGTGCATGCCAAAACAGAAGACAGACACAGAAATAATACCACTGAGAAGTGAAACCCTGCTATCAATCAGCTGAGCAGTGACAGACACCCACTGCCCTGGAATCCCAGGCCTCTCAACAGCCCCCAGCACTGCTGCCCATCAAGTCCTTGTGATGTGCAGAATGGCGGAGGGAAGGTCTAGGGCAGGGGGGAGAGCTAAATGAAGACTCTTTGCTTTCTACACAAAAGGGACAAGAAACTATGCTTCACCATCCAAGGATTCAGTAAGTCCTTCAGGAAGCAAGCCTCCTCAGGTAAAACTTTACCCTTTCAAACAGCCAGTTGGAGGAGGAATAAATTGGCACGGAGTCAGCTGTTAGCAATGTGCAGGTAGTGTACAGCTCTTCTTATCTTTCACCTCATATGACTATTGCTTTGTCTACACCAATAATGGTTTGTTGGGAGACAGTAGTTTTAAAGATCAGAGAAAATATGCAATACCTATCACAGTTTAAAATTTACATAGAGACAAGATCTGCCAGGTAGGTACAATCAGCATTGCACACCCCTTCTTGGGGTTGAGTTCATCTGTTTTAACCTTAAATACTTCTGTCCCCACTATGGTTTTCATAGCTTACATATTCTAATTATTTCACAATGAAAATGTGTGCTTTTTTGATCCAGGAAGATACTTTGCCTACACAAATACAGCACGCTAGCAAAGAGCGGCTACTACCGTAGACACAGCACTTCCTATGAACCCCGTGCTTTGCGCACGCACTTTAAAAGTCACCCCTCACCCATGCCTCTGAGCTGTCCAAGTAAAACAAGCTATACTGGCAAAAAAAACACATTTTGCCTATAACTACACTTGACTTTCTTCCAGTGCAGGTGTACTCTCAAAAACCCTCTTCATACCTCAGCCATCAACGCCAGAAGACATCTGGAGCAGAGACAAAATGTAAGTGGGTAACGCCCAACTTTTCCACTGAGTGATCCACATGTTTCCTCCAGTGGCACACTAGGCGCGTACACCACAGTACCTACCTGATGCTTCCCTGAAAAGCCTGATTTACTGGGATTGCACAAATCAAAGACATTGCACGTGCAGGGGACGATGCAGCCACCTACCTCCTGCTTGGGAGCCCACAGAAGACAGTGGCCAAGGCAGGGCAGCTGCCCCATCCAGAGCTCTTTTCCAGAGGCCCTTGGGGAAGCAGGGGCAATTAGGTGCAGGCCACAGAACGAGACACCAGACCCGAGATGCTTGGGTACACTATATGCCAGCACACCACAGTAACCAGAGCGGCAGGTTCTAGGGTCAGAACCAGCCTTCGGTTCTTGTCTGCCTTCCATCTAGTTACCCCTGCAGTGAACCGAAAGCTTAATTAGCCTAAAGCACACCTTCCAGAAAGGCATCTAAGTTTTAACTTGCATATTTGACAAGGAAGAAAAATCAGTTATTCTGCTCAGTAATTTGTTTCAATGGCTGATCATGTCCATTGTTAAAATGCATGTCCTTTCAATATTACAAACCTCCTAGCTTTAACATCCATTTATGTTTCCAATTACAATTGTTATCCTTTCTCTGTTAGATTATAGCTTTCCTCTTTCCCCTTTTTTTAAACTTCATTAGCTAGATATTATATTCACCTCTTTATCTTCTGAGAAACTAAAAAAAAAAAAAAAAAATTTAAAAATCTCCTTATGCTTCATTATTAGAAATCGTTTTTCCAGTCTTTAAATATCACAGGTCTTTTCTGCCTTTATAATTTACAAGGGATCCAAGTGCCTACTCAAGACAATGTAAGCACGACCGATCAAAAGATTTGGAGCTGTTCTTAAAATCTTAATAGGGATGAACAAGCACACAGAACTTTATCTGAATCTTCATTCCCCAACAAATTAAATGACCATTTTTTCATTTAATAATGTTGCAATGTTCAAATGTTTACATTTCTAACATTTAGAAATTCAGAGAATATTTGCATCTTAAAGACAACAGAAAGAATGCTCGTACTCGTTATTTGAGCAATGAAAGAAAAATCTATGAAATCATCAATTTACTTACATTCTCCAGACAGAAGAGCTATAAATGTAATATAGTCCTTGTTTTATAAATATTTAATCATCTTAGTAACAATTAGGATCATTTAATCCCCCACAGGTTATGCTACCTTTGAATAAAAACCTCAAGGAGGGGAAAAAAAAAAAAAAAGCAGCTTGTTTTTCTTGTAATCCATTTTCTTCGCTTTCTCACGCACAACCATGGTGGGGCGGAGCCACAGCATGATCATTCAAAATTAGGTTGTAAAAAAACAAATGGACAGCACATGGCAAAAATGTTGCATCCTCTTCCATGTAAAATTAGCTCCTTATCACTGCGTTGCTTCCACCGTAATCCTTGAATACCCTTGAGCAAAGAGCAGTATTGATTCAAGTCAAATTATCTGACCCAAGGGACTGTGTAGAAAGGAGCAGGGAAGATGATACAGCCTAAAACTCGAATGGCTATGTCTTATAATCTGCTAATATGACTGTTAGTCTGGAAATCTGCTCAGTTCCACTTTACCGCCTGCTGTCTCCAACGCCTTCCTCATTCTCCCCCCTTATACTCAGAAAGAGAAAATGCTTTCTCTCATCCTTTACAAGGAACATATTCAGAGAGCAGCAATGAAAGACCCCAAAACAAGTTGTGCCCCCCGACTCCCTCAATACTGGCCTTTGTCTCGCTTTTAACGATGCTACTTTTAATGTCTAGAACTCAGAGAAAATATATCCACCCATACCTGAACTGGCTGAAGAACATTACCTACCCTCTCCATATACTCAAGGATTGTTGGGTTGCCCGGTAGATGAGAAACCCAAGGCTTAACAGATTGCCATTATACAAGTCAGAACTTGCACACGTTTCCCAGCTTCAACATGTTACACCTCTACTAAAAGCAAAAGCTGCAGTTTACCCTCTTTGGGGCTTCATTTATTGCCTCATTTCCAATTCCACATAATCAACTTCCAACAAAACTGAAAGCCCATGCTCTCTCACCATGCAACAAACGAAGCCAGATTGTTCTCCTGTACTGTACACATCTGCTTTTGTACCACAACTTCTACCGGCTGATTGTTGCTTAAGAAAAACAGACTGGCAATGCGAACTAGATCAGCAGCTTGGCGTTTGTTGTACTTGTCTTCAGGGAAATGCAAGGCCGTTTGTGAAAGGTTACACAAATGTCTGCTCTGTGCAAATACAAATATTAGATAATCCAAAAGCTGCAATGTTGTTCAAAAATTGACTGAATGGATACAGAGAAACAAAACTAGATTGACATTCAGATACTCTAAAACTTCTAAGTGAAATTTTTTAATTTCTAAAAACCCATTTACAGTAAATGCTTATGCAGTCAACAAATAAAGATTATCAGTCCCTCTCTTGACAGTGTTCTTTAGTAGTCTACCAACACAAAACGCTGCTAGGATCTTCTGAAACCCTTTGAGGACATGTTTTAGTGACACAGCTAAAGGCACTCTATCAGCTAGCTTCTTCAGAGATTATGCCCATTCATTCCTCCCTGCACAAACTAACTGGAAATGGTGCATTTTCATAGCGTTTGTTTTCTGCCGATTTAACCCTGTGACACAGCTCACTACGGAGCAATTTCAGAGTCACTGGGTATATGAGAGGAACAGGTTTGCCACTCTAGTGGCTTGGCTGTACTGTTGAGCAGCATGCTTATGCTAATAGCTTCACACACACGCTTGCAAAGAACAATGCCCAACGTGTGTAACTACATCCCTTCCCATAAATGAGTGATAAGGCTGTGTGCAGGGAAAAATTACACATAGCTACTTGTTCTGTTGTTCCACGCTGCCAGACATGGTGTTAAATACTGCTGTAGGAAGAAGTTGGAAATGCTCCAGAACACAGGCAAACACTTGGAGAAACAGGGGACTCGGACTTGAGACTGAGAGGGGCAATCCAAGTGGAACTGTTCAGTGCACACTCAAACGTTGGAAAACAGCTCAAGGACCATGGTTGTAGATTACCAGAAGACAACAATCTCCTCCCCATCTCACACTTTTCTAACCACCCTTTGAAGGATCACTCTAAGCAATAACAATAAAGAAAATCAAGCCTGAACATTACATCTGAATCTTGAAGCATGTATGAAGCTTAAAGTATGTATTTTGGACAAATAGTTAATTACTCTCTTAAAGATGACATGAATCGTGCTCTTAAAGAAACACTTTGTTAATAAATATTTTTTTAATCCTCAAAGATGAATCTATTTTGAAATTGCATTGCTGTATTCGAATATGTACTTACAGGGGAAAAGACAAACTGCAATTATTTTTCAAGAACGTGACAATGAAAATATTTAACCTGTATTGCAATATAGTTTGTAATACATAAACTGCCTCATTATCATACTTGCTCATACTATAGAGCAAATTTATTCTGATAAACAATCCTGCACATACAGAAATGGAAATTCACATTCTTATTTCCTATTGACAGTGTCATGGCAGTGAAGTTGAAAACTTACTAGATTTTCAATACATGTAAAATAGCAAAAGCTCAATTTATTTATTCAGTCCACTAAATTTCTCCAAAACAGTAAGAAACTCTCTCCCTCCCACCAAATGCCCTTCAGAACTACTACGGTCCAAGTGCATGCTGATGGACAGACCAAAACTAGCAAACTTACACACCACAGAACTCCTATCCGAAGCATAACAGAGAAAAGGGAACTGATAATTCCAAAACTGCCTTCTCAAAAGCCTAAACCCTTGCTTTCAGTTCTCGAACCATTTTTAGGAGAGCTGTTACTTACTAATAGACTTCTCTAATACGCAATGACGCACTATTACTTGTCCTGTATCGGAGCATTGTGATTCAACTGTTGAACACATACTGCATTATTTACTGTGAAGTTCTCCCACAAAGAGCAAAAGTATGAGGTTTTTTTCATTAAAAGGGGAGCATAAAGAGGAGACATGAACTCTAACTTGTTTGAAGCCACCCCTATGAAAGTAAAATTTATTTTTGTAATCTGTACCAGTGGAGTTGACTTTAACACACAGCAGTCCCAACCTGTACTATTTTAAATCAGGATGAATAAATATGAATAATGTTCGAATTTAAGGTGGGAAAAGGCTGGGGTTACTCTTGTTCACGTAATATGGGACAGAATTGGAATAGCTGTCAAAATCTAAATGAATAGACTTGGTCTTGGAGAAACAGCTGCCATACGTACACTGATACCCCTCTAAGTCAGAAAAAAAAGAAAAATCATTCAGTCTTCTTACCCTGTACGTTTTTACTGTTGTAACAGACTGATTAGGATTGCACTTGGACAGGGCTACAATTACTTTGTAAGTGGCTCAAGCATGCATTCCCTCCCTGACACTGTATCCTCTGTTCCTTGCAAAACTCATTCTTCAAAGCTTAATGATCTGTCACAAAAACTAATCCATAAAACTGAAAACAAGGGTTTGGGAAGAAATCCTGCAAGAAAGGGGGAAGATACAATTTTTCTATGCTTCAAAGAGTGGGTCAAAGTGACATAATAAAAACCATATGTCCAGCTCTTTTCAGCACCTTTGAGCCAGTCTCTCCCTCTCAGAAAACTCTGAGGGTAAGTCCCAATGCGATAGACTGCACATGCCATTTTGCCAAGGGTCAAACTAAGGAACTAGCTGTAGCCTTCAGCTGTTTGTACACTCACATTTTAGCCTGGCAGCTGATGCGGGTATGCAGTCACTGCCTGTCTTTTGTTTTTCAGAACAAGGAGAAAACACGTTTTTCCCCTCCCTTGTCTGGGAAACAGGAAACAGATTCTTATAAAGACTCTCCCACATACAGACTGGGCAGGAAAAAGGCGGAGTTTGGCAACATTAAGATTTGTTCTTCAAATGCAGACGAGTAATTATTCTAAGGTAAGCGACAGGATGGCTGGGCTTACTAATGTTTACTCACCCTGATGCTGCTATTTTCAAGTATATTTATATTTCATGCAGACTTGCCTATAAATGTAAAAATCAGTTATTTTTACCTGAGTTTTCAGGTGGCTAGACCCTTGCACAGACTTTATTTACCTTTACATAAAGGCAACAAATGCAAAGAAATATGCCTTTTTAAATAATTGTACAAGTTAATTGGTTCTTAAGCTCCTTATAAAGTGGCTAGACATTTTCATCCCTATTTTGTAAATGAGACTATACTGTTTCAAGTGCAGTGTATAGCTCCCCAGAGCACATGAGAAGTTCTACATCTCCACTTCAGAAACCATAAGCTAGTAGCAATATTGTCTTTAGCTCAGGGAGAAATAAAACGAAAAAACCCGAACCATTGGGACAGAAAAGTACACGGGTTTTCTAGGAATGTCAGTCACTTGATAACTGTAACTTGTATGTCTGGAAGGACAGACCTTCTTGTTGATCATATGTATTCCAGGAACATACATTAAAAACTAGTAACAGGGAAAGAATTCACATGAACAGAAGGAAGGCTCTCCAATGAAAAAAATCCTGAGATGCTGGTTTGAAACTACCTGTGTATAAGCTATCCCCAAAAAATTCTAAAATAACTTGATTGCATCACATACGAAGTTTGGTATGTTATTCACACTCACAGAAAGCATCTAACATCCAAACTGCTTAGTAATGGAGTGCTAAACTGGATGGGAGTCAATATCTCTCAAAAAGCCATACTCCAACCACTGAGAAATCAAATTATTTTAGTGAAAACATGGAATAAACCTGCAAAAAATCTGATTTCTTTCAGTTCCTGAATAGCTACCTTAATTTGTTCTCGTTAAGGTCAGTCTGAACAGTCTTTTAGAGCTGAAAAACAAGGGGTTTTTTAATAATCTTAAGTCCAGTGAGAGTCCTGAGCATATTACAAAACACAGCATTTTTAACATCATAAAAATATTTAAATAAGTAGTCACGGTGGTTCCTCTTCAGAGTGTTCTATGAGCCATCACTCATTACAAAAATCCCCTAACAAGCTCCAGAAGATCAAATTATAATGAAAAATGATTAAATTCCCCTCAGAAAACTGTCATGTTACTGTATTAAGAATATACTCATAATTAAAACTAACTGGGAAAGCAAAGACTTGTCTTCGAAAAGAATAGGTTCAACACCTTTGAGTAATGTAGCTGCCTGACAGCCATGAAATAAAGCTCCCAAGCCAATAAGACTTGACACCCATATAAAGTCAGCGTGGTGCTGTCAGCTACCTAACATTCAGCATTAGGATCTTCCCTGCCAATGCACAATGCTCTTACCTTTAGCGTCCATTGACATTGCTGCTGTCCTCTCCCACGAAGCATAAGTTAAAGAACTCACGTTTTCTATTAGCTGAGCTAGTAGCACTAAGCAAAGTGATGGTTCATTCTGCATCATTGGCAGGATAGAGCTTTGGGAATTGAAGATTTTTTAAAAAATCATTAACATGTTTTGCTTTATTTTTCTTTCTTAGCTTTAGACACACCATAATACAGAGTCCCCTCAATACAGCTATGAGGAAAGAAACCTCAGTTTACATCATCAGTATTGTAGGTATGGTTTGACAGCGAGTAAGGGAAGAAAACAAGCTCCCATTCTATTTTAACAGAAAGCTTGAAATTCACTGAAAAAAGCTTTTAAAATGGCTATATTTCACACATTTCTTCATTATGCTTTAAAAGCAATAACCCATTAAAAAGCTCTAGTCTTCAGAGCATCTTAAGGGGAAGAAGCAGAAATAAACTGTCCATTGCATATCAGGCTACTGATTCTGCAATTCACAGTAACTGGTGTAAAAGTTTACAGTTAATTTACTGCCCCTAATTATTATTAATGAGCTATAAATTGAGATGTTAATAGTTCTGGTGTACAACAGATAAATTATATGGCTACTTTTAGTGGGCACTTCTTACCCTGCATATATACTACCTTCATTATAAGCCCTGACCACTGTGCAAACTCCACAAAGCAGTTTACTTGGAGGGAGGCAGGTGGCATAGAAGGTGCCCAAAAAAAAAAAAAAAAAAAGCATCGGAAGTGTTTTCCTGTTACCTGTTCTGGCCCCAGGCTGTCAGTGGAACAACATCTTTGTAATACTCAAATCCTAATATGAGCATTTATCACCACCTGAGATTCTGTACAAAAGCAAGGATGACACTTTTCTTGAATTTGTGCCACAACATTGTTTTATATCCACACACACAAGACCTGCAACAGCACATTCTGGAGTTCTGAATTAGATCTTTGCTTCCGGTAGAGACTAATAAAATATTTGTGAAGAGTTACTGTTAGCTGCACATAGATGAGCTGTAAGAATGAACATATATTCTTACAGGTTATTCTGCGATTTAAATATTTCCAAAGGGTAGGAGACTAACTGATCAGGCCAGTTTTAAGAGTATGTGTTAAAATGACCATCTTTCTATGTCACAGCGTGAGATTTTTATTTCTTAACCACTTTTTCACATAAACCCCAAGACTTCTCTGACTAAAATATCATCTGGCATAAAGTACTACAGTTTCAGAATTACATTACAAGATTATTTATTCTACACTATGTGCTCCACTGATCTGAATAACTGGCTGATCAAGAGGTTACCCTCAAAAAACATTTTATATTTAATGTAAATACTTATTTTCTCTAAGTCATCTGCAGCATTCACCATGAAGAAGGCCCAGTTCCAAATCCATATTTGGGAACAGCTCTATTAATATAACAATGACTCACAGTGCGAGTTCTCATGAAGTCTTCTATTTAGAAGCATTATGTTTATAATACTTTCCCCATATAAGGCTTACAGCTTAAATCTTTACACATACATTGTTAATGAATATAAAAATGCTTAAACTACTTTTGAATGCTCACATGTGCAAAAATATCACAAAGAAAACACGTGTGAGATCATAAATCTTGTGTTGGAGGACAAATGATACCAGAACGGCCAGGCTGAATATAGAGGACAACAGTTACAAAAATGATACCCACAACATCTGTAAAAGAAATGCCATTCCTGAAGGTGAAGATTAACTCAAAAGATTCAGAATTACAATTCTAGAAGGGGTTCAGTATTTTGCACAATATTTCCATCTCCCACTACTTGGCAAACATACTGTCACCTTCTCATGTAAGGTGGACCACAGCAGGACTGCCCAGGATATATAAATAACGCCAAAACATGATGGAATTGCTGCAAACGGTAAGTTATTGTCACCAGATGGTGACAGAGAGACTAGCATCGGCCCTACTGCTTGCTTTGAAGACTCTTGCATTCATCGTCACTTTCCTTCTCCAGCTTTTGATGTCTCCATTCCCCTCTCCACAGTTCCTACAGCAGAGCCAACAGTAAGGTAAGAGGGGTCTTTCTCAGGCAGAGCACTGGGAAGAGCACAGCAACCAGAACCTGCACTGGTGAACCTCCAAGGCATAGAGCAGGCAGCAGCGGTCAGAAACGACTAGCAACCCTTTCTGGCTCCACTGCTTGCTGTGTGTGGGGAAAAGGTGCTAGGCTGAAATCCCGTCCTGATCATTTGGCTACGTCACCAAGCAGTAATGTGATGGCAAACACGGGATGCAGGGGAGTGGAGTGGGAGCCTTGATGGGAAGTATTTTATAAAGGAAACTAGGAAACTTCTGCTGTTTGTGAATGAGAACATTTGCCACATTTTGCTTGTCCTCAGAGGCTGTTCTCCCTCTATACACAGCCAGCAGTCAGGATGTCCCCAGATTGCAACCTACATCCAAACGTACTACTGCACTGTCATCCCTAGATACGCTGCAGTTAACCTTCCTCCTCCAAAAAAGAACTAAACAAGGGACATTTTAAGTCACATCAGAAGCCACCTCACTTTGTAACTGAAGCATACTGAATGAAAATCAGTCAGCTTCAGAAAATGGAAGAGCAAACCTGTAACTAAGTTACGAATGAGCACAAAGGGCTACAGCTGACCAAGAAAGTATTTGGATCACCTTGAGTCAGGCAGAGTTCAGTCAGCAGTGCCGGCATTGCATCTTAGCTCACATTTTTTGACACCAGAAAGCATTCTGAGGACAACTTTCCAAAAATGGATTCCCAATCCAACAAAAACTGAAGTGGATAATCTACATTTTTGGCCTTAATCAAGATAAATCTGTGCTGTGCTTTCCAAGGATAACAGTCAGTATTGCTACCCTTAGGTTTTCCTTTTTTTCATGATAGAAACTGTGTTAATTTTGGAGGAGTGTAAAGCAGTTCCAACAGCTGCTTCTCCTCAGATAAGATATTTGGGTGTTCATACTACTTCTGTCTGCCAGATGAGTTATTTCAACGGGCTTTCATGAGCTGTTTGTCACATCCTTTAATGCTATTTTTTCCTGCAGTTGCAACAATACTTAATTAAAAAAGCCTTCTGAAGCAGACTTATTATGCTCTTTCCGATTTCTACTTTTTTGGGCAAAACAAACATAAGATACTACTTTTTCTCCTTGGCTTGCTTTGCGTCACTACAAGATGGAAGCACATAAGAGAAATAAATTCTTTTTCAATTCCAGTGCTTGGCTCAAAATCAAGAGTCATTAGTTTAAAGCAGTGGCTTGGAGCAGAGGAAACAGATCTTGGGGCCAACAATGTTTTATCAGAGTCAGTTGAGCATCCATTAATCATTAAGATATTCCTAAGTATTTTGTCCCTGTCCAACTTGAATTTGTTTCAAGGTATCACTTCTGCCTTTGATTACATATAATCACCTTCATGTACACGTAGTCCTGAAACAAATGCAGCAAAAAACACACCTCTGTGCAGAGCAGAACTCAAAGAGCATTTTCAGAAGGGCCGAGGGCAGCACTGAGCAGAAGGGAGATGTCAAACTATTTGAATTCTCAGTTGAAACACCAACATCACAAGTTACAAGAAGCTCGAGCAAGTGCTCCTCAGCGGCACAGGCACTGACTGAGATGCTAGCTGCAAACACTGCATTTTCAAAGCTTTCACCCTTGCCAGAATGCACGATCTAGCTACATTCCTTTGGCACTTAAAAAAGTCCCAAGAACACGTGCCACATAGCAGTTATTTATACAGCAGTGCAGAGTCAGGTACAGTAATGATGAGAAGATAAAAAGTATTTAATTAACATTTAAACATTTTGTGCTACATATTTGTTTCAACAAATAACCTCTTGTACATGCTGTTCAGTTTCCATTACCATGAGTTGGGGATGGCCACTATGCAGGAGTTGTAGAGATCATTGCTTAGTTTTAAGAGTCATCTTCAGACAGTTATCAAGTTTCTAAACCCGCACTGATTTAGAACATATTGCAGACCAAGCCTTGTCAGAATTGCCACACCAAGCAGAACAGAGTGATGAGGCATGTGGCTCACTGACTAGGGTCATCAGAAATCCCAATTCGGGTACATTTTTACCTAGTAGACTGTTTTTCAGTATATCTTATGGTATCTGAAGCAAGGTCAGCAAGTTGCCAGCTGTCCAAAAGAACTCTTCGCTTCTACAATTGCATGATGTACTTAACACTGCAGCAAAGCTTTCCTACAGTTGGCATGGCCACTGTGAAGGTAAACCAGCATGGGCATGGTTCTGTCTGCACCACTACAAAGGTTATAGGAATGCACAGGCCCAGGAAGGCACAGGAAGCTTAGATCACAGCACCAAAGTTCAAGCTGCTTATTTGTTTTGGGTGCGTTGAGGTCACATCTTGTGAAATGCATGCTTGGATTTACACCCTTCCTTAAACTGAAGTCATTAGGGAAAAAGAGGAAATAGATGTGCAGTAAACAATATTTGTTATTTGACATATTACCATTGTGCAAAGACTTACA
>JAVJGG010000021.1:11414044-11465782 GCA_035590195.1 Aviceda cuculoides
CACCCCCCGCCGCGGGGCGGGGGGCCAAAACAAAGCACCACGCATTTGCAAAGATAAAAATGGTGCTGAAATGATTACAGTGCCAGTGCATTTTTCACTGTCAATAAACACAGCACCAAGCAAATAAAGGGATGTCTCCCAAGTTAAGATGACCTTCAAAAGAGATCGTTTATAAAAAGAAACTTTGCAATGCAAAGGAATATAATCAGCACACTGCAGGTTAGCACATAACAGCAAAGCTGACGTAACAACATTGTCAAAAGATGCTGGCAGGCAAGATTTCTACCTCAGTCTTAGCAAGATAAGGTAGGTTTCCTTACTCTGCGTCCTCTGATGAATCTCAGCACCACACCGCACTGTCTCCACAAACCTGTGTAACACTTATCCATTTCAAAAAGCAAGAGCAAACATGCTCACATCCAGTGAGACCTGCTCAAAGAATACCTATAAATCACTGTTTCTGAGTGAAAACTCTGGATTTTACTTGTGTTTCCAGTTTATATGTGTACAATTCTTAGACTAGTATCAGCTGAGGTACAACAGGACAGGAGAAAGGCTAGCCAGGGTCAGCTTTTTGCTGGTACTAGGTTTGAAAACATTTTCAAGTATCTTAGCTTCCCTTGCAGTCTTCCTCCTCCCCCTTTATGAGTTTAGAAGTGCAATCAGCCTCATCAAATCATACCCAAAGAAAAAACTAATTATTGTGATCACTCACGCTACAGTTCTTTGTTTACAAGCAAAATTAAAAGCAAGAATCAAGATTTTCCTGAAAACTGGATCAAATATCTGCAGTTTTGGGCAACAGCCTATGATGTCAAAGACATAAGTATTAAAAGGAAAAATGAGCATCTTTACGCAAAACATATAAGGGTCTTCATGTAACGCCTGTATCCTAGAGACTGGGCCTCTCCAATCACCCTTTTTGGTTGCCTAATCCAAGATACCAGCATCACCTAAACCAAAAACACCATCTAGAGCTTGATAAATCAATCTGTGAGAACTTAATGAGTTAGGCATGGTTTATTTACTTTTTAAGAACATCTAGATACAGTATGTAAGGAGAAGCTGCACTTTCATTTCAGAAGTTGAGCGTTTAAACAGAATTCTTGTTCTCCTTCATGAATGCTAAGTTACACCCTTTCATGTGTGAACTGACTGCAAGTTCAATAGCTCCACTTTACAAAATAAGATTCAATACAGTAGGATGGTGCAAAGTGACCTTTGATGTAAAGAATTCCCTCCTATTGTTCTTGATGCACAACCTCTAAGTTTTAACATTATTAAACATGTAGCATAACACCATCTTGTCCGATTCAGAGTATACTCGGAAAGTTTATTGACGTACTCAGCCGTTACATCTCTGAACATCCTGATTATTTTGAGGTACTCTCGTTGGACTGTACAAACCACCTGCTTTTTTTTTTTTTTTTCTTTTTTAAGTAAGAGAAGCTCACAGTTTTCATGCACTACATTGTAAAGAGTAATGCCACGGTAACTAAGTCCCTGCCATGTGCAGGTACCTGCTGCAGCAGCATTTGTATTTGCCCTACAACATTCCACCCCATCGAGCTCCCCTCTCCTCAAGTGACCTGTGCAACAGGGTGCCGCTCCACCTGACAAGTGGAACACGTTGTCCTAAACAAAAACCCCTAAAGATCAAAACAAGCCTTTCTGCTGACATGCCAAAAGTTTAGGCTAAACAGGAAAACACACTTGAAGCTCTTTTTCCATTACCTTGCATTATTAAACCATCTAGGCAAGAGATAAACATAAAAAGAATTTCTTTAATTAGATAAATTCACTCCTCAGCATCTGTTGTTTCATAGAGCAAAGCACATCAGCATGTTAGAATCAGATAATATTGGAGTCTCCCACAAACTCACAGTTGAAGCTTCTTTTTCATGCAAGCATTTGGGTGCCACAGGTTTTACTGACTGTAATACAACACTTCCAGTTAAATGCTTGCTGTAAAATGTAATGCCAGGTATGCACTGGGCCACAAGTGAAATTCCTTAAAATGATTATGCAGCATCTTGCAAGTTAGAACAAGGCAGAACAGATGCACAGGGTGATCTTGCACAACTTATCTCCCTGAAGTTCTATACCATGCATTCATTTTTAATAAACCTCAAATCAATGAAAGATTATGCTTCCCATAACTAAAATCTAAAAAACTCCTTTAACATAAGCAATATCCATTACACCTTGCACTTCAGCACCATTTCTTAATTGACTCTCTAAATAAAGATAATCTCTCAAAGGGTCAAAAACCTCTGCAAAAAAAAACAACTTAATGATAATATATTCTTAACCTCTATCTACTACAAAGTCAATCCCACTGACTGACAAACACCTTAGAGCTTAAAACAAAATACTGTAAGATAGTAACTTTCAATTATGTTTGATTTTATATGCAGTCAGATAATGGAATTTTTATTACGGTTATAAAAAAAAGTTAAGGATAAGCCAGGAAGATGTTGGCATCCATTTACTTTGCCATTAAAAATACCTAATTAAAATAAAATCTAAAAATTTTTAAAAATCAAATTTAAACATATGTTGGCAAAGCAAAGGACCCTTCTAGGGGGCACTGTGCAAGCCAATGCAGGCAAAAACAATGCAGACCAGCTGAACAACACTGCCCAAGTATTTCCTATCTGATCTGCTTGCACTGCTATTTGCCTCTCTTGTGCAGAGATTGCAAATCAAGTACACAACGGACCACAAGGTTAAAGCAACTAGGCAGTTTTGAGCTACTCTGCACACTTGTACTCTGAAATATATCTGGGCTTTTCAGGAATGCAGCACTAAGCCAATGTAGCACTTATCACAATGCTTACTCATTACAGAAGGTTAAAAGCAGCAGCAAAGTAAAATGACACTCCAAGACTAACAACTTTCTTCATTTGTCAAGCCACCTGCCAGGTACTAATAAACAGTTAACACAGAGCCATGGAAGTAAAAGTCCTCTTCAGTTCAGGTATGCTGTGCTGAGAAATAAAACTTACATCATATGAAGACATATAAGAATCTGCTTTAGTGAAATCAAATGCAATTATTTTAAAAAAAAAAAAACCCACACAACTTCCACCTGAAAATTCTCTATTTTCAATTATTACAAAAAGATTCCTTAAACAAGGAATATCTAGTTAGTTATCTTCTTCTCAGTAATGGTATATTCCCTGTTACTGAGAGGATTTAACAGCAATCGGACAGAAAAAAAAACCCAAACCAAACCCAAACAGTATTTTTAAAACCACAGAACTAGTAAAGTAACTCAAGTACTTGAAACTACTTAAACTAATTTTTCAGACTGACTAAATCTAAAGTCATTTGTATTCCCTGTCAGGGAGCATCACATTTAACGAAGTCTTGTTCGTATCAAGAGCATGGGGTGTTTGCTGGCAAACACTTAAAATAATTACCACAGGCATCTCTTTAGGAATCACACAGTTCCTAATGCTTTGGTGGTTTTACTGAGCAGATCTGCCTCATTTAAACATACAGACAACTCTAACCTGCCCCCACCAAACGCACACACTTTAGAAGCAAATCTAACAAAATGCAGAAGAAAGCAAGCTAAATAAGCTGCATATTTCATATGCTGTGATCCTCTGCTCTTTTTGAAACAAAAGACTTGGTCATTATTTCACGTACCCCGTCACTAGAAAAATAAAGGCTTCCGTTTTCACGTGGTTTTAATGATGAAGATTGAAAAGAGGATGCAGGCTCTTTCTTACCCATTCAGCGTATATGAACCATTCCTCTTGAGTCTCATACTTGCAGATAAGAATCTTAGGAAAAAATCCAGAATGAGGTGGTTTGTCTTCTGCTAGACCAGAAAACAGGCACCTGTTTGGTGGCTGTGCTTTTTGTTCACCAGGGGATCTCTTTCCTGTTTCTCCGAGTCACCAGTGAGGAACAATGCGAAACCACCACCAGAGCCACTTCGCAGGAAGCCCAGAGGAAACTGCCTGCAGCCAAACAAGAGGTGTAAAATCTCCCCAACACACCTCCAACAAAATCTCGGAGCCCACTAAGGAAAAGCAGAAAAAAATCATGGAGAAGGGGTTTTTATAAAATATCTTAACTGCTCCCTGCATGTGCAAGAATAAATCCTGCAGAAAGCTGTGTTTTATTGGCGAGCTGCTCTTCTTCCAATTAGTGTGAAAGCAGCTTCAGATCTACTCCCTGTTTCACACGAGTCCTGCTGCGACTATCACTCAAGTATTCAGCACTACTGTCAGAGCACAAGGCAACTGAATAAGCAGCCCTAAAAATAACAAATACTCAAGGCTTTTTCGTGTTTTTTCTCCCCCTAATATCAAGTTGGAAACTACACATGTGGAAATGGGCACACAATTAGTAGTTAAAAGGTTTATTTTCCATGTAGAAAGTTAAAAACAGGCAGATGTAAGTCACGCTGGAATGCTGCAGAGAAAAATATCCTCTATCAGTCCAGTCCCGGGCAGGCTGCCCTGCATAAATCACACAATCGCACTGTCTCTGATGAGACTGTTTTCCTTCCCTTTCTGTTCACCCTAGCATTCCGTGACAGCTCCAAACTAAACAGCTGCACAGCTCAATGTCTGGACCAGAGGGGTGAATCTACCACACAAAATAAAAATTACTTCAGATAATTGTTGATCATTTACTGTCTGTGAGCAAATCAACACTGACTCAAGTAATAAATCACATGAAAAACATTTTTAACAATGAATGTTGAAATTACTGTCACCTGTGACCTAGGTGAAAATACTCCAGGGTAATGGGAAAACTGCACACTAGCCAAATATAATGATTAAATATTCACTACCTAAACAGAGGGAAGCAATGGGTAGGGTCCCACAGAACTCTGGCCTGAGTACAACATTATTCTGTGTTTTAATGGCCCAAATATCTAAAGACAGAATGTTTGTCAAGCTGAATTTTCATCTTGATCCCATCTTTGCATTGTTCTTTCAGATTTGTCATCTGAAAATTTAACAGTTATAGAAAAACAGCCTAAAAAAATAGGAAAAATGCTTAATTTCTTTCTAGGTGCCTTAGATTATGCAGTTAGGTGTAATCAAGTACACCTGTATAGGGACTGATTAGATCACATATGTTGAGAGAAAAAAGGGTTACAATGAATTACAAGCTGAAAAAATCAACAGTGTCATACTGTTGATAAAATACCATGAGACCAAGCTGTACAAATAGGCTGCATCTGCAAGATAGAAAGCAATTCTCAGCTTCTATCAGGCCTCATCTTGAGTACCATGCCCAACCCTTGGCACCCTAGTTGAAGAGAGATGTAGAATTAGCTGGAGCCCAGGGAGCACCAAGAAGAATATTATCTATCTCACGGATGAGAAAACTGAGGGAGGAAAACAAGATAGCACCTTCCAAGAATGTAGAAAACCGCTGTAAAGAGAAAGGAAACAAAATGTTCTTTCTGCTCTATCCATCACAAAGAGACTTGAATTAAGCAAGAAACAAACCAGGTTAGTATTAGATTTTTTTTGTTTGAGGATTTTTTATGTTTGTTTGGTTTTTAAGTACAGGAATAGATTACAGAGTTTCCGTTATTGCAGGCCTTTGAGATGATCTTACTCCAGAGCTGGGGACTGGCTAGGTGACCTCTATAGGTCTCTCACAACCCTAGCTTTCTATGATTTGCTCCCATTACTAGCTGGAAGAAAGAATTAAAATTGTGCTGTGTAACCACGAGGCAAACTAGCTCAAGTCAAACAGCATGCTTTAGAATTTGCCCTCAAAATAAGTTATACTGGCCAGGACTGCAAATAGGTCCAAGACACTACCACCACAGTGGTAGCAGCACCCTGCTTTTATCATATACATCGCGGGAAAGAATTATACTTTAAGTTCTTCTCTGCCATCAACTTTGCAAAGATCCTACCTACATGCTGGCTGGCACCAGGACCTGATTCTTAGAGTTGCTATGATCAGGCCCCTCAGGAGTGAGTGAAGATTCACTATGGCCACAGAAGAGCTAGAAGTTAGGTCCCTGCAGGCAGCTATCTACCAGCACTGCATAAAGCAGAGACACATTCTTGGAAGCTTGTGAAAGAAAACTTGGATGATTTATTTGGTTAATAACTTAGAGAAGAAAAAATAGTTAAAGCAAATAAATTAAAAACTTTACATATAATTTCTAAACGCTCTGCAAACCCAGAATCAAACAAAAACTTGAACTCTCTTTTCTTCTTGGAAGCCAAGATTTCTGTAGAGGTGGTCTTAAACCCAGGCTCAGAGAAAATATGGTATGTCTTCAGTTTTAATTGAAATACATCATGCCCCATGGAAAAGATCCAACAGTATAACTAAAGCATATATGACACTGGGGTTTTTTGAGGTTTCTACTAATTTGCATCGGAAGTGCACCAGCAATATGGAACACAGGAGCTATCATGAGGTGATGTCTGATGACTATTACTTAATAGCAACTGACTACTATTGTAAACTGCAGAATCACAATTTTTGTAATTTAAAAAAAGCTGGCCTTCCCACAATTTTCTCAAGCTCCTTTCTGGATGCAAAATGTAAGCAATGTACCCACTGATTTTGAGAGTTCTGTTTTTATTGGCTACCTAATTTCTTAAAAATAAATTTCAGCATTCTGTTGCTGCAAGCAGCTGCTGTTTTTTCCAAACTCTGCTTCTGCTGAAAGACATCAATGCTTTTCTCTTCTTCACTCCCCCATGCTCTTTCAGGGATTACAGCAGCACAAGGGTATGTGTTCTTTAACGTGTCCATCTGAAAACTATTATAGGAAACCAGCAACTAAATATAAACTGTCCAATCAGAGCCAGAGCCAGCCACATTGATGCTGGGATCCCAAAATGCTATCATGGACAAAAGAACTTACCACAGAAACACTGCTAAAGCCTACTTGCCAACACACAACTGCTTCAGAAACAATGAATTCCTGCTTCAGAGAGGTCTTCTGGAGAAATGTGTTTGGTTAACAAAGATGATAAAAACCTTATTTTTAGCCAACGTGAAAATGGAGACGATAAACTCACTAGAGTAGGCAACTCTAAGGTGAGGCAATATGCTATAAACATATCTGCAACAGTTTTTCCAATTAGCTGCACCTAAAGAAATTCTTTTTTCCTCTCTCTCCCTACACATACACATTCCAGAGAGCATACACAAGCTGAATCATCATCACTGTGGTGAAAACACATGGGAGGAGGGAAAACATCTTTATGTCTCCTTAAGATCCCTTCTGACAAGTAAAGCATTCTTACAGCCCACTTCTCTTTTATTCCCTTCCCCAAGCAGAACCCATAAACTTTAGCATGGATTACTTGTTCCCAAGCTAAACAATCATCCAATTACTGCTCTGCTTCCAAGGCAAATTTCAACAGGACCATTTGGCCCAGTTATTCTAGATATTAGCTCAAAGTACAGTTCTTTAGATAACAGAAATTAGTATGGATGGTTTACCATTTTCAACTGTCTCCCAGCCACTTTGTGCTTTGAAAACAGTGTTAAAAGATCTCTGTTTCAATTACTATTTAAAAAAAAAAATAAAATCTCCATTTAATAAGGAAACATACATGTTAAGGAAAAAGCTGAGTACAGAAGATAATAGCTAGTCCTCTACTACTTGGAAAGACTTCAGTTCACTCAGAACTTAATTATTCATCCAGGGGAAGTTTTGCATATGAATGAAACATCTTTCTACATCTAAAAAGCAACACTCCCTAGCAACCTCAGCTCTCCACATCTGGTCAGGAAAGAGGAGAGTGTGCCCATATGCACCCTTTTTTCCAGAGCCATGTTTTTTTCACAAGTATTAAAATTACTTCTACAGCATTTAATGTTATTTTATACATGTATCCTTGATACACTCCCTCCAATGTTTTTGAAAAATCTATTTGAATTTGTCCCACTATTGAAGGGAACAATTTACTCCCTTTCTTCTGGAAAATACACATTAACCTAATGCTTAACCTTGTTTTCTACTGTCTTGCAACATAGCTTGCACTTAAGGGCTGGCCACCTTAATTCCCAAGATAATCAATGAAACACTGAATTGTTACAAGAAATAAATTCGAGTCTTCTTTTCTGGTCAGATGATACACTTACAGCAGTTTGTAGTAGTTTCTGTATCACACAGGGCACCAAACAGTGGGTCAGTCAGGTTCACTTTACTTTTACTTAACTACTTAGCTAATTCAGGCTTAATTTAAACAATGGTATTAGAGAAACAAGGAGCTTACAGGTCAATATCAATCATTGCTGGACAGGGAATGAAAAAGAGGAGGAGAACAGGAAAATTGACTCTGAGACAGAGCTGGAAATAAATGTTTTCCCCGAATTCTGCTAATTCATTCTGTACATGAAGATGGTGCTGCCTCAGCTTCAGAGCTGAAGGGATTTCTTTGCCAAAGCTGTAAAGAAATCCCATTTCAGTGGGAGTTTTGGCTTAGTATTGAAAAAAAGAAAACACCCTGTGTGGGGACACTACAGTGGTCAATACATGAATGAAAGCTGTATCACATTCCCTATGTACAAACAGAAAGACGTAACACTTGAGAAGCCTTTATTTTGCTTTTTAAGATTTTTTTTTTAAATTAATACAACAGCTAGTCCTCATTTAAGGCAAAGGTGACAGCAGCACTGAAAGGGTTATTACAAGCACTTCGTAATAAGCAAAACAGGACAGTGTTGGAGAAAGTTACAGAACTGAAATAACAGAAAAGCAATCCGCCTGGAAACGGAAAAGGGTGGGTGAGCAGTCTCTACCGGACAAGGGCAAAAGCCAGGGTTTATAATTTTAGAAAAAAATACACACCCACACAAAATTTCTCAAGGAGGGGGGAACCACAAAACCCCACACATTTTACAAGGCCTTTATGTAAGTTTTGCCTAATCATTCTTAATGGACATCTGCCCATGGCTTAGTACAGGAAAGACCAAGCTTTCAGTATGTGCCAAACTGTCTGAAATACAAACCTTTGGCACACTGCCTGCCTTGATCCCCCACTTCGGGCCTTTTCCTGGAGGTAGGTTTGGAGCAATCGAACACAGACAGATTGCTCTTTGGAAAGGCTGTCCAAAAGAGTTAATGCAATGCAAGTTTGGTATCAGACTTCACAGTTCTTGATTGCATTATTTTTAACTTATCTTAAATGATTTCTAGGTTTTAAAAACAGAAACAGCTAGACAAAATTTAGTAAAAAGTTTCAGTGTTAAAGAGAGGTCCTTGCATAGGGTTAACAAAGTACTGTGGCAAAATAAATTTTTCGGTGTGAGGTGAAAGTTGCCCTGCTTCACGCAGATGGGCATTAAGACCAGCCACGTGGACAACAGTTATTTATATAACTGTGGCAAATGGCTGTAGAGCATGAAGACCCCCATTCAGATCAGCCCCCAAAACTTTGTCCATCTCAAAGGAAGGCTCATAAAGTAACATAATAAATAGTAAGAGAAGATTGATGTTCTTGGCAAGAGCAGCAAGCAGGTAATTTAGAGCAGGCACTGCCCCTTCAAGTCCAAGAACAGGAAACAACTGTACGACTTACCAAAATGCCCCACCCGAGAAGTCCCAGTCAGTATAAAAGCCTGTGCTGCAAAATTTAGCTAATGATACAATCCAGGAGAAGTCTGGAAGTACCACAGAGGGAAAACAGGAGAGAAATTTCTGAGAAAGAGACTTTAGCTAAAATTAACTACACATGATCAGGCACATACGAATCCCCGAAGCCTATGAAACAAGCAGAAAGATAAAGTAGTTGTTTTCTACTGCACGACTTGCTTCTTTCCTTCTTTTTTTTTTTTTTTTTTTTTTTTTTTTAATTTAGCTAAGTGGTCTCCACTAAGGTGCTAAAAGCTACAAGCAATTTTTCTACTAAAAAAAGTTTAAAACTAGATTGGTTCTGTTAGTAATGAAACAGCACCCAGATTCCAACACAGAAAGCTGGTATTCCACAAGTAAAACTTTCGTCATATAGAACCTTTAACAAAGGAAAGGAAGGGAAATTCGTTAAATATTTAAAAAAGGCTGTGATTTTGGTCAAATACAGAACAAATCATTAAAAACAAGAGTCATCAGGACATAAAATATATACCCTTATTATCCAATTGTGTAAGACAGACTGCATGCCATACATTGGGGTTAGTGAATACAACAGGCAGTAAGATGTACAACTATGTGCTCAGTCATTAAAATATTTTTAATTTGAAACAAATTAAAAGTGTCAGGCTCTCAGTCTCTGAATTGCCTTTTAAACTTAATTATGAGCTTGCTCTTGCACGTCCTCAAAGATTCATTCATCTCTTCCATTACTATCCTTGCCACTGCATGGGCAGACTGATGGGACTCTAGGATGCTCCTCTCACACTAGGGCAAAGGAAGACCCAAGTTCAGACTGCAGATGCAGATTCTTACCACCAAATATTATAATCTTAAGAAAGTTATTTACTTAAGAAGTTTAACATTTACACCTGCAAAAGATGACAATCTGTCAGCCACTAAGTTGTTCTTTTGCAGTTCCTAATTCAGATGGGTCTGAAAGATCTGTGCAAAAATGCTTACTTGGGAAGGGAAACACTGATCAAATCTGCAATTCAGTACCCTGTACAAATCTAAACAAACACACACTTTGGCACCCATGGAATATAGTTGGCTTTGACCAAAGGAATTATTTGTGGGAAATGGGGCTTGTATGTAGTGGGGGTGGGTGAGTGGGACACCAAAGATTAGCAAAAAAAAAAAAAAAAATTAAAGCCGAACACACATATTACAGGAAGACAACTACAATCGGAAACTTTAAGCTAATCTATCAGTTGCTGACTGGTATGAAAAGATGAGAAATGTGGAGAAACTGAACTGAACATTTCAGAATAAATTCTCATCATAAAAATCATCACCCTGCACTTGCAGAGTCACTTGTCAGACATGCTTTACGTAATATACCTTCAGAGAGAAGAGAATTGACTATCTCAAAACAAATACAGTATTACTTTTGCAGCTTATTCTGTACTTTGAAATTAATGCACATAATGAAACAGCTTCTCTGAAATTAAGTACAGAGTGAAAAAAACTGTGTGTGTCAATGGCAAAGGCAGCAACATAAATCATTTGAACACCAGCTTTTTAGGTGATCCTAACAAAGCCCTTGCCAAATTGGACTTCAGCTGCTGTTACTCACATTTTTGCAAATCCCTATATGTTCAACAAAATAAGTATTTGTAGATGAAACCCAGGCATAATCCTAGTCATCCATTCTTCAAAGAAAGGCAAGAATACTTCACCCCAGTCAGAGTCTGGACATCATATTTGAGGACATCAGAACATTAACTAACATTTATATAGCACTTTTGGAAATTCTCATGGTGCTTTGGAAAAAAGCCCTCGATCCCTGCAACCTGTGTCATCTCAGTGATTGTTACAGACATTAGAGTGGAAAATCCCTGTAAGAAATGGCTTTAAAGTAGAGTAGATAAAAGGCAATGGTTTAGAAACAGAATCAAAACCTCAGCACTGTTTCTGTCTTTCTACATTACCAAGGATAAGACACACAAGGTGCCATCTGCACTGTGCATTTTCATTGTATTAGCTAAGGCACAGCAGTGAACGTGAAGTAAAACTCTAGTAAGGACAGAAGACTGGACCTGCAATATCAGATAGCTAGTAGCTCTAAATGCTAGACTCCCTGATACTTACATGGTTTAAGGCCAGGAATAAAGAATCTGCTACATTACTGGTTAGCTCATGCCTTCCACTTCAGTATCTCCTTTTCCCAAAGCGTAAAATGGCAATAATGACACTTCGGGAAGCACTTGGACAGGCAGAAACTGAGAAGATACAAAGTCTAGGGTTTTATGAGTTGAAGTGACTCATGTAAAGCCAAGCACCAAATGAAAGAATAACAATTCAGAAATCCTCAGCTCTCAATTCAAACCTCACTGCTTAGGCCTTATGCCTTTCAAAATACCTCTTACATGAGAGAAGCTGCATTTCAGTTCTGAATAACTGCCCTTCGTTCTCTCATCTGTGCACACACACATATCTTCTCTAAAGATTTTTGTTTAACACGGAGCTCAGGTCTCAAGGCAATATTGTAGGCAAAGCCTAATTTGCTAGATTCTTACTTTATACGCTACCATCCTCAAGTCAGAAAATAAAATAATAAAAATAATTGTACACCCACCACTAAATTTCATCCAAAATTTGCACAACTGTTGCCCGACCACATTTTTCGTTTTATAGACTTCCACTGAGAAGTAGTCCATCTAGCTTATGCAATGGGAAAACCTACAACCCAAGGTAACCCCTAACTCCTCACTTACATAATGTATCCCATCCCTATATGCAGTCTTATGTCCTAGAAGTGTTTAGCCTAGAAAGCTGATCTTAAGTGCCTTCAGAGATATAGCAATATACTTTTTCAGTAGCCAACAGGAGATCTGGGAGAACAAAGCAAAATAATCCTACTTTGGGAATGAAACATTTTCTTCCCGGCAAAAGATGGAGTAACTCAATGTTAAAAGCAGAACTTCAAAGCTACCACCAGAATTTTTATCCTTTTACTATGCCATTTACCAGAAGGACAACTTAAGGGGCATGACAAATCTTGGCTGTGAAGACCCAAGTTAGATGAGAGAAAACAGTTCTTGGTTGAAAACTCTGAATAACCAAGTAGTGACTCAGTATAAATTTGAAAAACTGACTGTCAAATTAATGAAGTCACAAAACTTCATATGACAGGCTACAGTTGCCTCAAAACCACCATTTTCTGGTGGTATCACTCTTTCATTTGAAAGGCTCTTGACCTGAAATATTTTAGCCATCATCATTTCAGCCCCATATACACCCTCACATGTGTGTATGATGGTCAAATACTTTTTTTTCTTCATACATATCTAAGGATACATATCTCATATAGCCCACTGTTTCCCCACAAGAAGTCTACCAACGTATCCAGCTTACTTAAGATTACACTTGTGTTATGCTTCCCTTCTATGATTCTATTTAACCTTTATATTCTACTCATCTTCGCATCTACCCTTCAAGCTCCTGCACCAGCACAGGATTCTTCGGGTTTTCATGTGCCCATCTAGCAACTGAAAGGGCCTGTGAAGTAGTACAAAGCAAACTTAACCATGCATGGCTTCATCAGCTTTGACCTGCCTTTTGCTCCAGCCTGCAACCCTCATCTCTTTTTTTCCCAGCTACTCCAAACTTCTTAAGAAAAAAATCTTTAAAAAGGTTAGCACAGCTATCTATCCATTTCTGATTAAATGCAATCCCAGGGAGTCACCAGAACAGATACTAAACTGATTGCTGCATTCCCAGAACAGCTGTTTACAGTCATATTGAAAGCATCAAACGAGCATCATACTTTAACCCCACACATTATTTACAAATCAGCTTGCACACCAACAGCTGAAACCCCATTTCTTATTTTAAAACTTGGGCTAGATGATCATTCAGAAAATCACTCCTGTTCTATTTTTTCCTTCTGACAACTAACTCAATGAAAAATTATACTCTGTTGATATATACCACCAGACTCTCCGCATCCTAGTACAATAATGGATTATCTGCTTGTTTTAGAAACAAAAAACCTCACCACATTGCCATAAAATATGATAAAGTTCAGCTCAGAGCCCTGAAAGCTAGAAAGGGATATTATTGTACTTCTGCTGTTACACTTCAAATGGGTATGTTTTTAAAGGTTAAGTGATGAAAAGCTTTATTCTTCATAAGTGGTGAAAAACCAAGGCTTTTCAGTTTTCTATGAATCATTACCAGGGCATGAGCCAGTTTTGGTCCTATACCAGACATAACAGTTCTTATAAAGCTTTGTTGCAGGCTGTCAGCATTATTTTTTTTAAAAAAACCCAGCATTTCATTTTCCTCATACACTACACTTATATAACAGTATATACCAAAGAATCTGGATAATCAAATTAGGTGCCTTATTGCTACCTCTGAAGTTGCAAGTGCCAAATAAATGATTACGCAAGTACCTATAAAACACCTTAAATCCAGAGCCAGAGTCCCTGCCTCACCCCTTTAATGTCCCCGCCTCTTCCAGTTTCACCCCCCATCTCCTAAAAAGCAGTAATTTAAACTCATGATCAGATTTAGGGAATGTCATTGCAACGCTTGGACATTTGTTAATACAGGTCACCATTTTTTATTAACTTACCAACCAAGATAATTGCAAGTCCACATACTAGAAGGTTTCACACACACACACGAGAATCAAGGTTACTTTCAAGGCCATCTTTTTCTTCTCTTCCACTCCTGGTGCACGTATTTTGGCGCAATCACACAAAAAACAACTGCTTCCCTTATGTGTATCACTGACCAGCAACCCTGCTATTGCAGAGACTCCATGACAACAAAGAGAGAGTTCATACTATGAGTCAGGCATAAAGCAATAACGTGCTATAAGGAAAGCATATGCATGTGTGTTTACATGAATCTTTTTACATAAAATTCTACCTTTCACATGGAGGTATTCTAACAAAATCCCATCATTTTGCTCCTCAGAAACTCTGACAAATTTTACAAACTCCACAAAAGCGCAACAGTAAATGCTCGAAGAGGAAAAGCAACTGAAGTAAGTTTTGACTAAGTGTATCAGAAACAATTAAGTGTCATAATCTTTAAGCTATGTTTTGTCCTTCTCTATAGACAGTTCAAAAAGATTCAATTTAAAAGTTCTTTTCCACATTTTTTCTCATGACAGAAAGGTGAAAAACACTACCATGAACTCAACAAGCTTCTTGAGAAGACAGGATCTTTTTCAAGCCTGGCTCGAAGTTACACTAAATCACTTCTGTGCTCTTTCCTTGTATCTAAAGAAAGATTGGCCCTCTCCATGTTGTCATACTGCACTGTGCTCCACTTAAATATACCACAAGCCAAGAAAAGTTACAAAATTTCTGAAGTTACTGCTGCAGAAGCAACAGCAAGCTAAAATCCTGGCATTTCCTACAACAACAACAACAAAAGATACGCACAATAGTAAAAAACGAAGACTTACTTTCAGCAAAGAACCAGTGGTGACTCAAACTGACAAACTACTGCAATTCCTTTTCTGGCAAGCTACTGCTCTATGAAAGGACTAACGACATTCAAGAAAAAGCTCACAAAAGAAAAGAACATGTCACACTCCTCTTAAACTTATCAAAGGATCCAGCTTACCACTATTCAATCCTAAAACATTTAAGGATTTTTTGTTTGTTTTTATTTTTATAAAAACAACCATGTGTAGGGTAGTGAGCTGGCACAGAGATCATGTTATCCACTACTTACTTCTTCCTCAAGAGCAAGATACATTTAAACTTGTAAATTGGTATTTGCAACACCTATGCATAGCACTCTGTGTTAGGGAGTTTGAAATACATACTGCAGCTGGAGAACAATTTAACCTGAGCACAGATAACCTGCACTTCCCCTAATTACAGATTCAAATGGTAGCTGTGTGCAAAATCTCTGAAATAATTACAGTCCTTACTGATACACTGTAAGTGATGATGTTTAGAGTCATTTAGAGGGAAACAAAAACAAGACAAACCTTCCAGCAGTAAAGATGTTGCTGTGGACCTACTTTTCCCATTACAAGAAGTTTATATTACTCATGTGGTTTTCAAATTCTGAGTTATTGATCAATATGTAAATTAGAATTTCTAGACCAAGATTTCTGTCAGTCAGATATATGGTCTTTCAGCTACATAATCCTACCAGGGAACTGTATTAAAACATTAGGCTAACAGGCTAATTTACTGAACAAGTACCACGAGGAGCCTGAAAATTACTTTATTGACATGATCCTCATTACAAACCTGCACCTCCTACTCTTAGGTATCATGCCCTCATTACCCCATTAAGTTTCAAACCCTAAGCTATCTGTGGTCATCTCACCAAGAAGGCTGCCAGCGGATACACCTGATAAAAAAATTGCTATGGAAATCTACTCTCTTACCCAGAAAAGAATTTCTGCTACCGCTCAGTTCTAGTAGGCCAGTGAGCGCTGCCACTTAATGCATACTCTACTTCCAAGGTCAGAAATAAGAAAAGTACCACCACCTTCACATAGGATATAGAGCAAACATTTGAGGATACTCTAATTTTTCATTTTCATTTTTCAGAAGCATTAAGTGAAGGAAAGCAGCTCAGTTATGCATAGAGTCTAACTTTCTCTAGAATCAATGCCTTCTAAGAGCATTCTTTAGATTATAATGGTCCTGAAATCTTGTGAAGAATCGTTTATTGTGTGCATTGAAAAGCTCGCTAATAGGAAGGAGCTGCTTCATGACCACATTCTTTGAAATATCTTGAGAAATGAAAACTTACCTTGTTTCAGCTTAATACTTACAGGACAGCACACAAAGCAAAAACATTCACCATTGTATGGCTGGCTATCCTTAAAAACGCACAACAGGTAATGCAAAGAATTTTCACCGTAAGGTTCCTCTGGAGGTATAAGAGGCTCTTATAGGAAGGAAAGATGGGTGGTATGATTAGCTGACATTTCCATTCTGAGTACAGTGCCACTTTCACAACCCAGAAAGGAAGAATATTGTTCTCTGGTATCATAACACTTACTAAAGCACACTAAAGGAAGAAAATACCCTAGCTCATTGGCTGTACTACATGAGAAAAATCATTGAGGGCAGCATAGTCCACTCATAACATCATCTGACCTGACTGCAACAGACCCCACCAAACACCATGCTGAAGTATCACACAGCTTCATGACAACCCAAACACAACAGCATCAAGATAAAATTTAAGACCAGCTGGCACCATTCTACCTTTCTACAAACCTTTTCTATTTCAAAATCCCTAGTATGCCAAGAGCTACAAACATAAGCACCCCTTCCTACAAAGGGGAAAGATCCAAATCACTCAGATGAACCCTTGTAACAAACAACTAAAATGTCCTCACATATATAAAGCAGCAAATGGAGGGGGACTTAGGCCTCAGAGGAAAGGCTCTGCACCTCTGAGTACAGCACAGAGGGTCTCCTTATCTGCCTCTCATCCTTACCAGTACTGTGACCTACAGAGCAGTGATGCTAAGCAGTTCCCCTCCTCCTACCCTCCTACATCTCAGACACTTCCTGTCTCCGCTGGCATTTCTTTTCAGCCCTCAAGATTCCTTTCTATATGTTCCAGGAACCCTCTAGCCATCCTCTGTCCAGATGGCAGACTTCAGATGAAGGGAACAGGGTCTTGGAGAGTCTTTTCCTGGCTTCCTTCTCCGCAGCCTGCTGGAACTCAAGAGGCAGGCCGAGTCCTGCACAGACAAGGTTCTGTTGCACTGCACAAGCCCTTCAATCCCTCTACGTAGTTTTCCTCAATGGCCTCTTTGTCTTCGAGCAAATTTGTCTTAAACTTCTTAAAGGCCTCTGCTTTCCAGGGGCATGCTTTATACAATCTACTCCCTACAAAGCTGCAGAAAGCCAATAAAAGGTCAAAGGAAAGGGGTCTTAAACAATGCTGTATCTCAATTTTTACTACATACAAAGCAGATGCTATTTTGACAAGCAGATGCAGAAGAAAAAGGTAGGTGATAGGTTTCCGTCCTGTTGATCTCTGTCATCTGCAAGAGATTTTCTGAAACATGACAGAAACACAGTAGCCTATGTACCCAAATTCAATAAAGACCATCACACTACAGTGAATCATTTTCAAACTATGACTCTCCCCAATAACTAGTCCTTCTTATCTCTGCACTAGGACAACAGAACCATATCATTGTATAGTCAGAAAGACCAACGCAGTGTTATCATCAACACCATACATTCACGTACAAGCTTCAGAGAATGACTGATGTCTCTTGTTTGAGAAAGTCAAAGTTTGCCAAAATAAGCAGAGGGGAAAAAAAAAAAAAATTGGTTCCCTACTGAAGCTTCACTGAACAACAGTTTCATAAGTTTCAGTAAGATCTCTTCAGGATTCCTTTAACTCTATCCATATCAAAGGCTATGACATTACTTGATTTATTATATATATAAATGAAACAATACTTCCAAGATCCAAAAGGGTTTAAAACTGAAATAAAGCTGGATGCTTCAGAGTATAATATATTTAGGCATAAACTGTTCTAAAATCAAACTCAGTAAGCAAAGCCAGTTCCCCATTCAAAGACTAGAGCTATCAGGAAGACTCTAATGCAGCTCTTGGCTAGAAAGATTAATTTCAGAAATTAACTGCAAGAGAAAGAACAAATTGAAGAACTTCAGTAAAACCCAACTGCAGTAGGAAAGAAGTTACAGAGAAGCTGCAGCAGCTCAAAAGACTTCCCAATTTCAGGTAGGACCTTAAAAATCCAGCACCTCAAAGGAAATGATCAAAATTGTGAAACGATGGGAAAAATTAGGCAAAACATGGCCTTGTCCTTTGAAGGTTAATTTAAAAAATAAAATTAAAAAAAAATTTAAAAAAGCATCTTCCTTGGTGGGAAAATCAACACAATCTAGAGGATATATTATGCACTGCAGTGCCACTATCACACTTGCAATTGTGTTTTTTTCAGTCAAATTCTTGTTCTTTAGGTTTACCATCGATTTTAAAAGTTAGTCAACTATCTCCTCCTGTCCCTTTTATCACTTACATTTGTTGTAATACTGCCTATGAGAGGATATCTTCAGTCTTGTTTTGACCAATAAATCATACAAGAAATATCTTGAAGAAAATTCACCACTCCTTTATGGGACAGTTTGAAAACCAAATGCTATAAGCAAGCTATATTAGATACCCTGGCCAGATTTTTATCATGTATACTATATATTTACTTTCCTTAACATTTGTACATTGTAGGAAACCAATCTTTTTCAGAGAGGTATATAAGATTCATAACTAGTTTCAAATAGTTCAAACCCTTTTCAGATAACTCCATTCATTTAGGGGGTGTGATCTATTTGTGTGTTAGGGTAATATATTAACTGCATGATGATATCCATAGCTCCTCCCTCACACATTTAGGATTGTCTAATTGAGATTTGTCTGCTCTTATGAAATGTCCACTGTGTGATTTACAGTCATTTACTGTGTTGTAGCTGATGAACTGGTTTTAAGTTCCTGTTTTATCTCCTCCCTTCTTTAGTTTCTCAACAGATTAAAAAAAGGTGTAGCTTCATCATAAGTTATTTAAATTCTATTTATATATGCACAACCGATAGCTGGCTTCTACTAGGACATCGCCTAATTCCATGAACTGAAAATCTGACCCCGAAATTATGTTACTTAAAACTGAAATCAGTTATAGACCACCTACAAACCTTAGCTAACATGAGCTAGCTAATAAAACATAAGTGGAGTGAGCCAGTTACTAAAATCATAGAAAATTAAGTCCATCAGCTACAGAGTCAATGCAACATAAGGAGACACAGTAAACCATCCCATTATGATCCGGGACACCCATCCCCTTATGACTGGAAAGATGGACTCTCTCAAGTCAATGGTTTACTAACCAGACACTTAGATGAAAGCTAGAGGCTTCTGAGGGTGGCTCAGAGAGTAGACTGAAATCCAGCAAGTAGGGTGTGAGACTCTGATCTGAAGCCATGTCATCTGATAATACCCTTGGCACTGAGCTTTCATACCAACCTCTCCCTGGTCAGCTCCCTAGCCCCAGGTGTCTGAAAAACTTTCTAAGACTATGATAGTGTGGAATTAAAATAAATAAATAAATGAATGCCCCACACAATAATCCTTTTAAAACTCATGCAATTAATTAGTCATGCTTTGAAGAAAACCTAGAAAAAAATATAGAATTTAAGTACACAAAGAAGGCCAAAGGAGCAAAGTGACTGAGGGAAAGTGGAGGGGAAAACACAATGACTGCAGTAACACCTGAAAAGACAACCATCAGGATACGCTAACAGAGGAGAAGAACAAATACAAATGAACACGTATTATGATTAATGGAGATGACGACTGCTTTATCTGTTAAATTATACACGTTGTTGCTTTTAAAGTAGGGTGGGAAGTGCACATGCTTGGTCCAGCAAGTTAGAGCTAAGCTGTAATAGACTTAAGGGTGAGTGAATGAACAAATAATTTTGCACTGACTATTTCTGGCACAGTAGTGGGAAATAAGAGAGGTTGCTGCATTGGAACTGATGCATTACTGCCACATAGCTTTAAAACCAGAATTGAAAACAGGTAAGATCAGTCTCACACTCAATGTGTAACAACCATTCTCCTTGCATCACAGCAGAGTGCCATCTTGGAATTCAGCATGAACAACTCTAATAACAACTCTATCACAGCCCAGGACAAGAGTGCACTAAGAGCAAGAACAAAAGGATAAAGTTTATATTGCTAGTCTCAGTTTTATGAGCATCTAGGTCTATCAGCTACATGAAAAATAATATAAGGTAATCATACAGAAGATGGGACAGTAATCCTATAGACTAGTAAACTTGAAAAAAGCAGATGCTGAAGCTACAGGCAGCTTTATTATAGACAGCATCTATCTTCCCAGTCATGACATTTTCCACTATCATCCTAAAAACTCATTGTATCGCCCCTTCTCTCTTTGTAAGCTGCACAGGGATTTTTTGCACTGATTTGAAGCTAAGTAAATAGCTACACTGCATTTCTTTCACATTTTATTCTGAAAATAGGCCTTGTAGTGAAAAGGGACCATAAGGGAATACAGCTAAATAGTCACCAACTGCCTATTCTGTTCTCTATGGGTGGCTAGGCTACACTTAGCCCCTTTCCATGCGTATTGCCTGGAAGCATCTGGTTTAGGTTGCTATTTTGATATCTTCATACCAAAGTCTGTTTAAATAAAGAAACTATGATCTTTTGGCTAATAAGTGCTAAGAAAATCTTTGCTCTGAGACAACCGTATTCTGTTACCAACAGAGGAATGCCTCTGAACTGTCTGCTCAGGGTGTTTTTGTCAATAGGGCACTGGCCTGTGTAATATAAAAAAGAAATATTTACCCCTAGTAAATATAACTTTAGTATCCTTAGCTTTATTATCTCCACTCACCCTGAAACTCCCTGTCAAAATCACTGTTTCTGTAAAGCTATGTGGGAAATGAGTAATTCTTTATCCAACTCTATAGACAGCCATTGGAATTTGGAACTGACTGCTGTAGAACCATGCACTGTTACAAAACTTAAGGATTATGCAAAAGCTTGCATCTACAATATTTAAGTAATTGATACCGCTATTGCTTTCAGAAAAGAAAGGTATTTTCTGCTAGTGCTAGGAAACAGAAATGGTGGAGTACTTAAAGAGTCCTTGGAAACTGGACATCCACATTAGCAGTGGGAGGGAAGAGCAAGAATTCTTGCCCATACACAACCACATGTCCCATAAGATCTGGGAAAAAAACCCCCATGATTTCAAGCTCTATCCAACGCTCTGCTCATATTACTTCATTTTTTTGCAAGTCAAATAGCTATTCTGAGGTTCTGCTTCAGAAATCTAACCTAATGTTATATTACAGGGAAGGGCTCTTCATAAAACT
This sequence comes from Aviceda cuculoides, assembly GCA_035590195.1. NCBI lineage: Eukaryota > Metazoa > Chordata > Aves > Accipitriformes > Accipitridae > Aviceda > Aviceda cuculoides. The sequence continues at coordinate 11,435,519 of JAVJGG010000021.1, forward strand.
GTCCAAATGGCCTACCACATCTTCCATAACAACAGATATATCTATTCAGCTAGTAATGAACTGATACTCAAACACATTGCATGACAAGAATACCTGAAAAAAATAAGAGGTGGAACCAAAAGAAAAAGAAATTTTAGACAGTTCTAACATGTCAAGACTGTGATAGCATCTGAGCGAAACTGAAGTTTAAAGAAGAGTTCTTAACTTGGATCTGCAGCAGATCCAGTAAGATGCAGAAGCATTACAGGCTGGTTCAGCCACTGGCCTACTGGAAGCCTCGAAATAAGTAGTAGTCACTCTGTCCAGAGAGGCTCCTAAGTCATTGTAATTAGGCATAAAGAACACCTGCTTTTTATTGCATTTGCCATATGCTATTTTCTGTGCCTAAAACTGGAGAGGACCATCAGATGGGGGTAGCAATGTTAGAAAGGGAGAAAGTGGATTTCTGATACGCAGTTTCTGTTCCAAGTTCTTAAGGGTCCTACTTGTTAACCTAGGGAGACTCCTGAACCACAAAATGAAAAATCATAACCAATTTCTTATCTCTTGCATACTAGCACACGACCTGCAAAGCATGAAAGAAGCAACACAAATAATTTACTTTGAGAAAAATGTTTCACAACCTAACCTTCAACTCCAACTCAAGTCAAGCATTAATTGACAACATAGACCCTGCAGAAAGTACTAATAAAGTCTCTTGGTCCAAACATATTGAGAGTAACGTAGGAGTTTACTGAAGAAAGGTGGGAGGGAAAGAGTACTTGTTACAAGTGCTCAGTAAACTGCTTCTATCCTCAAGTTTTGTTTCACACACAAAGAGATGTGGCAAACATACATTACTAACATTCGTTATCATCAGAAAAGGCTAGCTTGAGGCAGAAAAGCTGGACAGGAAAAGACACTCAAGATTTCGGTTTCCCCCTCCCTGCTGCCACCCCCCATGCAGTCCTTCTTCCCGCTCTCCAGCTAAGCTCTTTCCCGGTTTTCGTCTGCACAGTACCAGTTCATGTCCACACACGTCTGTGCTCGTTAATGCATAATATTGTCTTACCAGCAGCAGCACAGCGAGCAGATGATGAATTCCATTCCAACAAAATTAACAGCAGGGGATTTCCGACAAGATGGCAACAGAGTAAAACAAAGTTCAGATACTCAAAGAAACATGGGATGCCCAAGGTAACTTATTACTGAAACACAGCCTGAAATACTGGTAGCACTTTTCCGGAATTCACCAAGATGCAACTTCTGTCAGGCAGAGTGAAAAAAAACAGAAAAAAGGTTCTCTTCTAGAGAAAGGGTATACATAGCTCATTCTTGAAAAGACAGCTGCACAAAAGAAAGGAATATGCTTTTGCCTTTATTTTATCTATCAGGATAGCTGTTATCTAAAGTTTCCTCCTCTTCTTTTAGGGTAGGACTGTTTCAAAAAAACCCAGCTCCTCCCAATAAATGAAGATTTAGCAAGCATTTTGGTAATGCTTTTCTCTATTCAGTTCTGCATACCTTTCAAGTCACTTTGGAAGCAAAGAAATGGTAATTCCAAAAGAATAAATAAGTAATGAGAACTATTTTTTCCAATCCTTCTTTTCCTGTTTTACAACATTAATTCCAGTGACTCAGACATATTAAAGAGTCCAAAATATTTGTTGAGTCTGTTGTCTTCCCTAAAACCCACCCACTTTCTTGAAAAGCATTGAAATGGTCGTCTTATACCTGTTTTAAGATATTTCATAAACTCCATTCATCTTTCTGCTTATTAGTCAAGAGGGAAAAATTCCCAGCTGCAGAGCCTTAAAGCTCCACCTTGTGGAAGATGCCTATAATATACTCCAGTGGGAAAAGGGACTGCAAACAGAGCTTACAATTAATAACGTGTTTGACATTTACACTTGTCATCAGTCACACAGTAAGATAGCCTCTTAAATGCATTCTACCCGAGCAGAAAAACGAACAGCGGGGGATTACCAATAAAATGAAAAGCTGGTTTTATTTTGTGGCAATAGAAGAGTCATCCTGCATTGAACCAGCACATGCAGCACATGCAGCACTCCAGAGCAGGTCTTGCTTTCACCACGTTTGCTGGCTCATGTGCACTGGACTCGCTCTGTTTGTAAACAAGAAAACAGGGACTCACAGACAGATTTATCTGGCCAAGGGGCAGACAACCAAAGAATATAGCAACTCTGCCATTATGAATAGATAAAAGACTAACAGAACTTCATCTTGTGATACTAGATTAACCGTAACTTTACAGAGGTATTCTGAAAGCTATTCACAATCATCCTCCAGCCATCTATTACAAGCAAACTCAACTGAATGTCTGCATTCAGCCATTCCTAAAAGCTTGTATTGAGAACAGCGTAGCACAACTGTATGCTGCCTATGACTATGCATCTAGTGGACTTTAAAGGAAGCTGAACCAGTACTGCCCTCTACTGAAAGAAGAGCCTGCACGTGAGAATTGTAGCAGCTTTTATACCATTCTATTTTTCTGCTTCATATATGTACCTCGTTTTTCCTTGTTTTTCCTTCTTCTCTGTGAGCCTTTACAATATTCAGGATTCTGTTTTATCGTGGTTTTTTCCTGCTGCTTCTTCCCCATGAGGGTTACAAAGGCGTCAGATAGTTTTCTAAGTTTACATACTATAATACCATGCCAGCTCAAACAGACTCCAGAAATGAAAGAGTTGCTGTACTAAAGCACTAGACACAGCTTATGTTTTTAGTAACGTAAGAGCAGATACACAAATAATAATAAAAAAAAGAACAAAAAATGGGGTGTTCAAAAATAACACCAGAAAAATTAATTTAGTTTTCCTTTGTCATCTGCAGTACACCAGTCACACAACACTGTCATTGAGATGTTCTTTTGTGCAGTAAACCCAAGATACTGAAAGAACATATATCCATATTGATTCAAAACTTTGAAATAATAAATATACCATAATTAGTAATTGATTACTAAAAGTAATCACATTACTTTCTCCGATATAAACCTAGCAATGTTTCTGTTTTCAATTAGTTGCTCCACTCTGAGATTTAGACATTCATAACAATCTGAAACTCTGAATAACTTAAGTACTGAAATACTGTACAAAATCTGAAAGTGCAAGCAGCATGAATATAATCTGGCTGAACAATACATTGGCTTGGAACACTAAGGAGCACAAAGTTTGAAGTGGTTCAATGCAGGGTCTCTGAACCTGTAGAAAAGGTGCAAGCACGCTGTTCAAAATAGAGGAAAGTACATCACTTCAGAGGCATGTCAGCTTTCTGATGACCAGGAGCCAGGAAAGACTGCATCTCAGCCCCAAATCCCCAACGGGCAACAGCCACCAGAAGATTTTCAAAGTCTCTGTAAGAACATTACATTCACTTCAGCAAGTTTCCATAGCTGGAGGCTGACTCCATTCCCTCGAAATCATCCAGAACACCCCAACCTCACTACAGTGCACTGACCTCCACAGGAGCACTGGCATCAACCGGCTGCAGAGGGAGCCCACTATCCGCTCACCCAGTGGGACTGGCCATCAGGTCCCCTTCCCCGAAAAGGCAGGGACCAGCAGTGACCATCATGTCACACACAGTAATCCAGAATCCAGTCTCAGTTTCATTTTTCAGCAATAGTCATAGTGGAAAAAAATAAAGAGCGATTACTCAACTGGCAAGAAGAGGGCCTGATCTGATGCTGCATGGTACTCCTTGAATCTATTTCTCAGAGTGCGTGTTAAACTCTGTATGTTAAAAGAAGTGCTTGTTTTAAATAACACTGAATATTTTATTCTTCCTGTTCTTGAAGCTATGCTAGTTCCAACTCTGATTGGCCTTTCACTTCACATAATGATTCTTTGGGGAGGATTCTCCTTTAAAGAAAATAATTGAACACATCCTAGGTTGTTCAAGGAAGATCCTGGTTGCCCCTTTCAACACACACAAAAAAGGGGCAACCTTTTACTGCAAGAAAAAAGTTTGCAGCCTCTATTAAGTCCTCTATAATTTTCACTGTTGGTGGCTGTTACTCAAAAAAAGAGCCCAGATACAGTAGAACAAAACAATATTAAATTTATTAATAGATTTTAAAACCAACGTAAGAGATTAAATATACCCCAGCACATAACCTGAACCAATTTACCTCACCTTTCCACACTGTGATCTTTTAAGATGAAACTACCAAGTCTTTATTAAAAAACAAAACCAAACCCTCTCACTCAAACACTCTTTATTCCAAAATGTAGAAGCATATCTTAATTTTTATAGTTCATGGAACAGGACCAAAATTGCTGATAACACCACCACTATGTATGGACAGGAAGCCAAAAGCCCATTCGTGTATTAACAACAAATTGAAGACCTTAAAAAAAATGGCATGCCAAAGCAAAAGTATCTGTCATCGCTGGCATGTGAAAACCCCTTGTTTAAATTAAGCTTTGATAATTTCTTTTCATGAAATCAAAGCTTCAGTCTAAAAATGACATCTAATACATAAAAGTTTAAAAGCCACTGTTCTCACTCTGACCCCCACATGAACCTATCAAAAAGGCTACTCATCTTCAACTATCATTTTTTACTGAATAATCTCCTTTTGCCCCATACCTTCCTTCAGCTGTGCTTGTGTGGTTTGGATTAGTTTACCTGCAGCACTAATCACTGCATTCAAGAATAGACAGACCACATTTCACTTATGGGAAGGTACACCTCATTACCACAGAACTGAAGGAACACACTGAAGCTGAGAAAAGAAACACCTTTTGTAAATATTTTTTTTTTCAGAAAGGCTATATATAGCACTTTAAAAAACAGATGCAGCCAAATTGTTCCTGCAACAGTAGAAGCAACAACACATCTAACCTATTCCAAGTCAGTCTTGTTGAGATAAAACTGCCTCATGTTTCTAGCAATTTCTCCCTTAGAAATCAAAAGCGTTGCAGCTGGATTATCTCTCTGAAAGCCCCAAGTGCTGCCACATGCTTTGTCACTAGAGCAGTATCTTTGTCCTTGGCAGCCTCACCATGCTTTATCACTCTTCTACTTCAGCTGCCATATGCTTAGTTTCTTTGGCTGGGAGATATTATGCCTGCTGAACCACTTAGTCTGCAAGCATAAGAAAAGCATCCATCGCATGAAAGAGCTAGCAGGACTGACATAATTTTTTAAATCCACAACTTCAATTAGATTTATCATCCTACAGAATAAAAATTCATTAAATTCCAAAGATCTCTCCAAGGAACCACACGAGAGACCTGTCTGTCAACAGAAGCATATTCTAAATCCACTTTCAGCACAACCTCTCCACCATGAATAGTTAAAACAGCAGAACTTCATAAAAATAAGGCTGGACTTAGGCTGCTAGGCTATACAGAGAACTACATGCAATCATATGATTACAAGAGTGTTCCAGGCAGACAATTCACCAGTACGAGAACTGGGCGGAAAGCTCAGAACCACAAGAAATTCATTCCCCTTTCACCTTACAATAATAAAACAAAACCAGTTGATTCATATCCACTTTTCATAGAAATTACAACCCATAGAGACCAAGAGCACGGAACAAAATGCATCAGTTTGCCATAATGATGCACTCTGACAGCAATGCACATACCATGACATTTAATCTGTGTAGGCCTCTTCTGTATGTTTAAAAGGAAGTCAAGTTAGAAGTGTGGACTGCAGTGACAGATTACATGAGCCTCAGTCTTTTTGCGTATTACATCATCTTCATATATTTAGTAACTGAAGACATCAAATAATTCTGTTGCCATTATCCTGACTGATACTCCTTGCCTGAGATTCCATGCAAAGTGCGGTTATGCTTATTGTGTCTGCAGCTCTCAACTACAAAAAATAAGGAGGACGTGAACCAAACACCATTCCAGCAAAGGAGGTTAAGCAGTTAAAAAACCCAAACCCTTGTTTGTAATACTGTGACAAAATTTGACCGCTATGATTTAGAACAGCCAATCAGAACAAGCTTCCTAAAGAAAACTATCTGGAGAAAATACTGAATGGTAGTTCCAGTCACTTCCTTGGAAAGTAATATTGATGCAATAAATAGAAATTACAATAAAAGTAATGGAAAGTATTTCTGAATTTTCTGCTGATATATGAATGTACGGAAATAAAACATTTTTCTCCTTAATTAGCACGCGCACTCTATATGACCTTTGAGATCTCTTTTGTGAAGCCTGAGAAAGACTGACATTCTGGAACGTTATCCTCATCCAATGCTAGATTAGAATTATAACACATGCAGTTGAACAGGCAGACTAGTCCACGTTTTGAATTTTCACATCTACACAGATAAAATAACTAAAACCTTAGCCAGCCAAAGAAGAACTGAGAGCAAACTTAGTTTTCCCACCTGATACAGCCTGTGGGGAAGGGTCAACTCCTGAATGAGCCTCTTCAAAAGGAAATCTATGTTTTGGTTCTCTGAGTAAAACTGTAGAGAAAGGCATCAATACACACACAAAAAGGTAAACATTTGTGGCCTGCAATGAATATGAAAAACTTAAAATGTACATCCTTTTCATGCACTGGGAAAATTTAAACATTCTTCTGAATGCACATTTATATTAATTATTTGCTGCATTATCTACAGCATTGCACACAGGGAAGCAGCGGGACTCTGGAAATTCAGCTTCTCCCTGCCACTTTTCATCCTAATGTTACATAATGGACCAGCTTTTAGAGTGTGACTGCCATCCTTGTCTTTGGCCTCTGCTTTTAAAGATTTTTCTGGGTTTTTTTACAGTAACCTAAAACACAAGATCAGTATCTCATCATAAAATCTTTTGTGTCTAAGCTAACTGGCAATGTCAGCATCATATCCTTAACAGAGAATGACCTAAACCACTTTATTCTGCATTGAAAGTACAGGACTCCTCAGTTATCTTCAAATATGTGATGTTAAACATACTGCAGTTATCGGAGGCAAACACACACCCTTTGGGTTGCTGGGAACCAGTACTGTTCTAGTTTTCACGGTTTAATACAGGATATCCACACCTGCAGTAGAGCACAGTAAAGTACAATGACAGGAAAATCAAGTTGACTTTTGGAAGGTATTCTTTTCTCTGATAAAAAACACCCAGAAGCAACAAGCCATTTTCACCTACGGGGTTTTTCTCCCCCTGTAACATGACTACAGTATATTTGATTCTGGTATTATTTGAGTGACCATTTCGACCACAAAAAAAAAAAAAAAAAAAAAAAAAATCCTGTGTCAGACAGCAAGGCTGAGCTAATTAAATCCAGCATGCTTTACTGTTTCTGAAAAGCTCTCTCACTGACCACCTGACCAGCACAGTAATACTTCTCTTCCACAGATTAAAAAAACAAAACAAAACAAAACAAAAACACCACCAAACCCCATCACCACTTTCAAAAACGTGCACTTCCCAAAGCATTTCCCCTGCTATGTACAGGGTACAAAACCACACCCCCACAAAAGCACAGAGGTCAAAGGCAGAAGAGAAATAGTCTTAATTTCTCCTTACACCTTAAATAAATGCCTCACATATTGGCATCAAAATCATTGTTCAACCATATAGTAAAGTTCATCAAGGTCCCAGACGTTAATAAAAAAAGTCATACAGGCAAACTTACAAGTTGAAAAAGAAACTAACACTGTAAGTTGAGTAAATAGAAAAACACTCACTAAAGCCACTGTAAAAATATTATAAAACAAAATGTTGAACATATAAACATGATTAACACTTTAATAGTCATCACCAAAAGAAAATAATATACTTTTAGTAACATTTCATCAATTCAGTTTATAAATCCATAGTGCACGAGTCAAATACAATCATTAATCAGGTAGTCTCATCCAGCACAGCATTAAGTGCAATCCAAAATCTAGAAATCAGATAAAAGTAGTCTGGATGTTTCAGAAAGAAATTTAAGTAACTATCTTCCCTCTAGCACACCACGTATATCCTGAGCTTTTCCCAACTAAAATGAATCCTTTCCCATTTAGTATTTCTCCCTTTCTTGCCCAGAGACCTGTAAGGTGGATATATCACCACTATGTTAAAGGTCCCTCATTACCCTTTTCTTTCTCCCACCTTACACTGACCCTTTACTCACATGCTAAGTACTTAGTTTACTGTGGAAGCTTTTCCCAAAGGGGTGAATCATATTTTAAGAACATAGTCTAGCCCCAATATATTTCACTGGGAAGTAACAGACTTAAGGTAAAATACAGAGACAAGTAGCATACTCAGTCATTATTACTGTTGTTCTGACTTCCAGGTAAATAAGAATTTAACCATGATGCATGCAGCACAAAGAGGTATATTAGTTCACATCTCAAGAGTCTTACCCAAGCCTAACATAACTTTTATCAGTTGTGCAACACAGCTGCAATTTAGAGAACCCCTTCACACAGCCACAAAAATTAATGCAGGAAGTCCTCCACTTCCTCTCATTCTCATTACACTTCCAGAATTAAACTTGTGATAGAAGCAGCAGCATCCTTCATGTAAACATGTATATTCTTGATTTGCTTGAGGCTGCACAATGTTCCTTTGGAAATACGTCACTAAGAAACCCAAAGCACAACAGTCTCCATCTTCTCTATGTATGCCTGGGAAACACAATATTCACTTCCCAAGGTTGTTATGAGGAATACCATTTGTAACTTGCCAAGCTTAAGAAGCTATACAGCTCTGCACAGCTGCCAATTTAGGGCAGCAGCTTAAAGACAGGGTGGCAGCAGCAAAGCAAAAGGTGAGAGAAGAGTTTCCCCCTTCATAAAGGTCTCTCTTCTCTCACAGAAATCTCACAGTCTAATGAGATGCACCTCATACATCAGGTGGTATTCTTACTTATCAAGCAGAAAGATAGCTTTAAATTAAAAAACTGAAGCACAATTCATCTATAGGCCAGGAAGAGATGAATGAGTATTTCAGATCTTTAATATCAGTGGTGGTCTTCCTCTTAAAAAAAATTCTCAGCTCAAAATCACTTTCTTTTCGGAAGGAAACCACTTCTTTAGATACTGGAATCTTTCAAAGAGTTACCTTCTCAGGGACTGCAAAAAATGTTTGCAAAGATGCAGTAGTCCACAGCAGAGGGAAATCACCCTTGAAAACCCTCAGCCACGTACAATGCGCTTAAATCATGTATTATCTAACAGCCAAATTCATTACAGATTTAAAAGTTGATAGTGAAGATGGGTGGTTTTTAATGAAAATCAGGGTACTACATTTTCCAAAGACAACTAAACACAAGTGACTCAAATGAATTTTAAATACGGTGTATACTGTTATACTTCTCTTGTCAGACAAGCATGTCACAGACCACTGTGGAAAAATTATTAGTGAAAAATGTATTCATAGTTATCATGTTACCAGCAAAGCAACAATAAGAAACTCAAAGCCTGCAGAATGTCCTAGATGGAAATCTAAGCTGAAGAAGCTACAGGACCCGGGAGTGTCACATTTCCTTCCCTCTGACTCAGGCCTGGAGACATTCTAGGCAAAAAAACCACCCAGGATGGTAAAGTGTGCATCTTTGACAAACTTGCTGCAGCACTGCCTTTTTCAGAGGCTCCCTTGAAAGTGTGGTGCAAGGAAGAGATTTATCTACCCTGCAAAGTGAAGTACTCAAAACACTGTTTAGAGCTTTCAACTGTAAATGCTGCCAGAACTCATTCAGCTTATTGTAATGCCAGATGTATCTTAAATTCCTGGTAGTATTTCACAGATAACTTAGAAACAAAAATACAACAGTACCTCTATCGCAAATTCTTGCTTACTTTTTTAAATGTATAAAAAAGCCAAGCTGAATTGAAATTATTATGTTTCAAAACATCATCCTCACTATCACTTATTTCATGGGCTACAACAGTACAGTTATTTCTCATTATCCAGTTAATCAAAATATAAGCACTTTTGACAGCATGGCTTACGGAAAAAGTCAGATTTTTGCTATTTCAGGGAAAAAGTTCCATTTATAAAGTATAATTTTCCAGAAACCCACATAAACATATTTGTACAGTATAGAAACTTCAGCTTATTTCTTGAAATGGTTTGCTGTTAATTTTTCCATTTAGCTAGAATCCAAGAGTGCTTGGATTCTTCACTACCGTGTACAATATTGCTTCTGCAAATTAGGTTACTACCCAAGCAAAAATTTCCCTGTTAGATTGAAGAGTACAAAATGTATACAGAATAGCCACTTCTAAAACATACTTTTGATGTGATTTGCAAGATTCTTTCTAGCAGCTGAAAACCAAGTTGTTATTCTGACTACTGCTCCTTCTTCAGGCCTACAACAGTGCTGCTATAATAGTAAATGCAAGTTATTAGCTATCACTTAGGTGGTGTGCTAGCAATCACTGTAGAACCAACACCCACAAAGTTTCTCCAAAATCAACAGGTGAGAACAAAGCTCATACAGATAACTACATCCACACTGAGGCATTGAAAATAAACTGCAACCTATGTAGCCCAGTCGTACACCGCAGAGGTGAAATTCAACCACAGTCTGGAATTACTAGTGGGCATCACTTTCCTAACATTAAAGGTGTGCTGCATCTTCTGGTACTACAGTCTGTTAACACAAAAGTCATGGGGGGCAGGCAGAAAAAAAGCTCATTTGTCCCTGTGCCTATCTAGATATTTACCTACCAATGTTCCAGCCCTCTTACCAGCTTAATAAGATGCAGACTAAATATCTCAAGGATATAACTATATCCTAGTCTTTTAAAATTAATTTTACCAGCAGATCTCAGTGACTGACCTGGGAGTTAACCATTTTAGAGGTGGGAAGTGAAAGACAAAAAGCAATTGGAGACATACGTTTTGAAGTCACCTAGCATGCTAATGGCCAAATTCAAAATAAAAATCCAGATCTCTCAAGAGTCCTAAACTAGCCCTCTGTAGCCACAGCGAGAAGATCTGAAATCCAGCTAGTCACAACCAGAGCAGTTCCACTTCCAAAAAGAGTATTTTATTCCATGTTCACCAACATTTCTTAGTAAATTCTCCTAGCAAATATTTATAACAATATGGACACAGCAGAATTCTCTTCCTCCCTCCCTCTGTAAATGAAAGGAAACTTACTTGCAAGGAGCAAGTTTTTAAGTATTTTATCATCCTCATCACAATTGGTTCTTCAAGAATTCAGTGATGGTGGAGATCTAGATAACTTTTCACATTCATTTCCCTATGATACATCTATGGTACATGTTCAGCATAAACAAATGCAGATTGCATTTTCTGCCACCTATGCAATACTTGCTTTGGACCTGATTCAGGCTCTACAATCATGAATTCAGCAACCTCCAGGAACACTAATGTTCATTGGGTTTTTTTTAGTTACGCTGAACAAGGTAGTTAAATACTACCCAATATTCTACAAAATACTTCAGTATTTTTTCTTATTCAGTATTTCCCCAACAACAGATATGCCACAGATTGCTGGAGTCTGGTCTGCATACATTTCCTAGTCTGCAAATCACCTGCTGTGAGAGCACACTCTGGCACCAACAGCACTCCCCATTTCTCTTTCATAGGCCTCTCTGGCCCTGATGCATTACAATACCTAAAGGTAACCTGAATAGCTACTGGGGATGGGGGGCTGGAAGAACAGACATTAGAGGTGGTGGGGGGAAAAAAAAAAAAAAAAAAAAGCCATCCTTCTCTTTTAGAAGTATTACTCCATGTCACACCATTTCTCTACCCAAGGATCTAGCAGCTTTGGAAATTACTTTGGAGACTGTGTATGTTTTGAATACGAAATATTTCTCTGTTTTTTTCTATTTTCTCTGGTTTTTTCTATTTTCAGTTTTTAAGAACTGGGTTGAAACCAGGAACCTGCATTTAGGAATTAAAAAATGCCAAACCCAAACCTTTCATATTTGAGGTTACTTCTTATTTTACATATTTCTATAACAAAACCCTGATGAAAATACTCTTGTGAAATACTTCCTCTTTCATTTATTCACATGGATGAGTTATTTCAAGAACTTGGACCATTAGTTTGTCAAGAAAATGAATTGTTGAACTTTATTATGCCAGACATTATTGAATACTACAGCATATTTTGAAGCAGCCTATGTTCTCTCAAACACATGTGCACACTTGTGCACAAACACCTCCCAGCCCTTAACTGAATGGAATATCATATCTCCTACACATGCTCTTCTTTTCTGGTAACTGCTGCAGTGCATGTTATTACATTTGTGTTTATGGATAATATGTTTCTCTATTTCTTCTACCCTTAAAAGCAAAGTTCAGAGATTTGCCTGTGCTGAAAAATACCAGCTAAACTTGCTAAATTGTCACACAAAAAGCTGAAAAAACGCGACTCCTTGAGGATACACTTGAAGCAATCAGACAGCCCCACCACTGCTGGTCTTCTATGGCCTGTTGGATGAAGGTCGCACCGGCGGCAGCAGCTTCACCTGCTCAGTAGGTGACATCGTGGTTTGAAGCTGCCAGCTACCATGCCCACAGCCCGTCAGGTCCTGCTTGAAGAAGAGAGCTCAGTTACTAGTTTCTTCTGGAGGGCCTTGGTGGCAGAGGTGCACAGATGCTGCTCCAAGCAACTCAGGCAAGAAATAAACTAATTCATCACCAAGAAGAATAGCTAAACTAAACAGAACCTAAAATTCAGCAGTTAATAGAATTCACTGCACCATAATTACAAATCCTGGTGAAGAATGCTAGCTAATGAAGAAACAGCAATTCGCAACACAATGCACAGTGTACTTTCAGGTTTCTCTCTTTAGCTTGACTGAGCAGGCAAAGGGATGCTGAGAACAGTGGAAAAAGCTACATGGCTTGTTAAAACTGGGATTGCTGCCCTTTTCAAGTGACTAATGTATTTTTTTCCCCTCTAACTACAGTTAGCAGGAAGGTGATATTCGAATAAGCGGCTCTAAGCAGTACATTTCTCTTGTAATTATCAAGCATTGATTTGTTTTCAGTAATTGCCTTTGGACATTTTAGAACAACAAACATTATGAAATATACACAGAAAAAAAATGAAGGATAATTTTTCATCAGACAGCCAAATACACATTTATCTGGCACTGCAAGTAATTTGATCCCTTGTCTGTATCTAAAAGCAATGTTAAACTGAAGAAAAAACATTTCATAGTAAATTAGAGGCCTAGCACAGTCATAGCCAACATTAGCATGAAACTTGCACAGTTAAACCATGTTTACATAAAAGCAAACTGATCTGTACAACAGTTAGTCTTGTGAAGGTTTGTAAAATGTTATCAGTAAGAATTTGAGAGCTGCAGGTTGAAGTACAAATATTGGAAAAGCAACATGACAAATCTCATAATGTACTGCTGGTTTTGGAGCTGGTTTTTTTTAATTTTCATTTTCAGTGTGAAAATAACGCAGTGGTAACTACCATGCACTCACCTGCACATAAAAATGCCCCAGTGCAACACAAAGTTTTCAAACAAGTCCATGTTGTGATACTCAAACTTGGATCAGACTCTGGTAGGGCAACAAAAGACACTCATCCAACAGTTGTTGGCTGTTTTCATCACAAGGAAATATTCCAGCTTATAGTTATGTTCTTTCACAGCTGTGCAGTCCCCATGAACCAATACATCAGGCCACAGTGCAACCCTGTAAGCTAAAGAATATTGGCGAGTTTCACCTTTCCCTCTGCACTCTTGCACTGGGGACATGCAGATGGCAGGTGCTCGCACACTGCATGCATCCGTGTTTCAGAAGGCTTTCAATGACTGTCTAGGGAGCATTGGCCTTAACCTGCCATTGGCCTCTAGGAAGACAATCTGATTTGTACTTTGTTATTCTAACATATGGATTTGCATAGCATTCTTTAAATATTTTGCTGGAAACGGACTACCTGAACTTAAGTTTTCTAAACAGCACTGTCGTCACAGTCATTAAACGCTTAGTGGAAGCCATACCCCAGCTTTTATACTTCTACCAGCTGTGAGGAACAACTTCTTAAACATAAGAAGCATTGAACTACCAGTCTGCATTTCACAGTGTAAAGACTGCACCATAGAATTAGGTGAAATAATTTTCCCTGTTCTTCCTAAAATTATTTCATCCCACAAACATTAGCTACTCCTCCAGATTCTAAAACAATATGTGACACTAATCACAGATATTACCTAGTAAATGGCTACAAAGCATCATTATCATATCCTTCAATTAAAGACAGGGTGTTCTACTTCCTTAATGGTGTCAGATTGTGCCTGCTAAATAACTGCAAAGCATCATTCTTGTATCCTTCAGTTAAGGTTACAGTGTTTTGCTTCCTTAATGGTGACTGACCAAACAATATATAAGCTACAGGAAAAGAGCACCATTCCTCTCACACTACCTGCAGATTTGATTAATGGTAAGAAGCTGTTATTGTAGTCTGTGCTACAGACAGCAAAATGCAAGATAAGCTCATATGAGTACCTGGTCTTGCAAGAACCAGCACATTTCTTCTGCAGTCAATCTGAACACATAAAATACTTGGACCCCAGTTCAGAATTTGCGAGTGCAAATTTTTGCAAGAATACTACAAGGTGCATTCACTTTTTGTCTTATCAGGAGTTAGAACTGATTATCACTACATATATATATATATAAAAATCAGTCTGGAAGTACAACCTGCTGTCCCAAATGCATCTGAGCAACAGCACTAGTATACAATTGTAGCAAATTGTGTACAATTTGTGTAGTAACTACAATTACACAATTTGTGTAGCAAATTCACTGGTATTTTTTCACCATTCCTGAAAGCAGAAGGCCAGTATTTTGCTGAGAACCAGAAGCGGTGACTACAGAAAAATTACTCTCTTCAGGTGATGCCTGTGCTCTCTTTAGACGGGGATACTGGGGCTTTCTTAGTGGCAAGGTGCCCCAAAAAGGAAAGATGTTATCCTTAAGATGAAGATCCCGCTAACGTTAGTCTCATGGAAGAATCCAGCTTCTTCTGACCAAACAAGAGGAGACTCAAACTGCTGTGTAATTTTTGGAAACACAGAAAACCAGTTTTAATTGATGATGCACTCCTTTTTAAAGTTAGCTTCGGTTCCAATTAAATCACAAGTGCCATGGCTGAGAGCATGGTATTTTCTGCTCTGCTGGGGTGGCCGGGGTCCAGGCCATCTGCGTGGAATGCACGGCAGGACATTCCACCCTTCCGCCAGCATGGCCAGCGGTGCCAGCCGCTCCTGCAACCCGCCGAGGGGACAGGGAGGGATCTTCTTTTGTCTTCTTTATTTGTTTATTTGCTTTACTCTGGCAGCAGGCACAGGGCTCTTCTCTTGCCAAGTTCATTACTATTGTAAAATGTTCCCAATTACACTGAGTAGAACGCGCTACGGGGCGGGGGGGGGGAAGAACCAAAACTGTAAAGTTTACAATTAAACTACAGGACTTTATGAGCCTTGGTTTTAGGAAACAGGTGAGAGCTGGACATAGCATACCTCTCCTAAGTGCTCAAATTCACACAGATCACACGTTCAAAATATTTCTTCCAAATTTTTCAATGAATTTTTTGTTAAATTAAAGAATCACCCACGTGCTATCAGCCTCTTCATTTAGTGATCGTCTACAAAAACTTTCCAAAACTTCACAGTTTTATGTTTCTATCTGGGACTATTCAGTCATAGCCAATTTATTAATTACCATTTTCTACAAATTATGACCAGTTTGCTATTACCAACATTAAAAGGCATGCCTGTTCTCCTTGCTCCCATTAACTCTCTCCCTCATCTCACCAAATTCTTGTCCCCCACTCACTGAGTGCAGACACAAATTGTTGGTGCAGCATCTTGCAGTCTCCTAAAGACGACAAACTAACCAAGCAGCAATATTCTGCTAGTGGCAGAACCAACTGAGGAAAATCCCATCCTCCTTTTCCTCAGTGGCACCACAGCCTAAATCAGCCTTTTTTTGTATGACTGTTCTCTGAAGGAGTGAAAAATGCCACTTAAAAGCATTTTCAAACAAGCACCATTATGCTTAAAAGACAAGATTAAGAACTTCAGCTGTATCACTTGCAAAACTCTGGACACCAAGTTGACTGTCACTGCATATATAAAGTATATGCACAGGGCAAGTTCCTACCCATTTACAACAGAGGGTTGTTCTATGTCTACTGTGCAATTCAAACATTGCATGTTTTCCTCTGAAGAGACTGTATTTGCTGACTTTCCTCTTATGTCTAATTTATGGTCCCAAAATATATCTATCATTGTCCTGCTTCTCAGATCAGCCAGTGCTGTATCAGCAGGGTCTAAGCTGCAAAAGACAGGAGACCTTCCTCTCCGAGTATGAGGAATCCATACCTGTATAGTAACTAGAAGTTCTCCAAACACAGCAAGAGACAGTACAGAACCACACTCTAACATGCAGGAGCAAGGCTGTCCCTTCCAAGATACAGATAACCAAAATATGGTACTTGTTTGAAAGGCATTATTCTCGAATCCCTTCCACTCATTTGGAGAGCAAAGGATTTCCTTCATATATTAAGAAACTGATAGAAGACCTCAGCATAGTAATAACTCTATAATAGACTATAAAAGTGCTGAAGATCCCACAAAACCCATATCACTTTCTCCACATACATGAGGTTCCAACAGCCAAGAATTAAACCCAGAAATCTTCCCTTGCTCTTCCACTATGGAAAGATTTCACGGTTATACTTTAATACAAAAGGAAGCCGTAAGCTGAGCAAACGCTTACTGCCAATCTTTAATCAGCATAAGCTTAGGAAAAAGGATGAGAGGAGAAGCAGGAGAGTAGGAATATCATTAAAAGCAAGCACTCACCCACCACTTCTGAAGTTAAACAAAAGGCACAGAAACTAATCTAATCAAGCTGCTGTAGACCCTCTGCCCAGCTCATACCTGCCACACAGCTTCTGCCCACAAAACACCACACCACCAGACGTGAACATTTCGAAGACTGAATGTTAACATTCGTGAAGTGTTCCCAAGTTTCTCAGCAGAAAAGGAACAAGAAAATGTACTGCTGTCTACATCAGTTTACCTAAAATAAGCCATCCCTTCTTTGACACTCCCTACCCCAAGGGATTTAAGCAGCATGCATTGCCATGATCTGACGAGGTAATCCAATAAACTGGACAGTCTCCCTCTTGCCTGCACAAGGACACAGCTGCTCTGACTCCTCATCTAGGCCTTGTATGTCCAAATGTTATCTGTAACAGCTCAGCCAGATCTTTACTGAAGTAGGAAATGTTAGGCACTCCTCTAATCAAGGCTGCAGTTAGACCCACATGTAGATAACCAAATCCTGAAGGCTTCTTCTGACACAAAAAGATTAGCAAAGCTTCTGGTTTTTTAACCATCCCTTTTCACCTCCTATCTCTGTTACAGTAGCTCTGCTAAAACTTGGTACACTTCCCAAGCAAAACTGTCACCAGCTAATCTCTAAACACTACCAGCACTCTCTCATCCCTCCACACCAGATGGATCTGTCCACGAAACAAAAACAGCTGCTCCTGATAAACCTACATGGCTGCATTTCACAATACACTGGAGACCTCTGAAGCACTGCATCTGAGCACAGAATGCTTGGTCCTGTAACAAGTGTATCAACGCACTGCCGCTTGCATCCTGGAAGCACAAATATTACTAGAAAAAAGTACACAAAGTCTGAAATTTTAAGAGTGAACTGAGTCACAAGAATGAATGTACTCTGAACAGCAGGTAGGTAACATCAGGTTGAACAAAATTAGTCATCTTCAGTGAGTCACAAAACAAAGTACAACTTACAGAGAAAGTGAATTAAGAACATTCTGTTATAATTTATTTTAGTCAAGAACTTCATGTCATTTCATGTTAAAGTGTATTTTTGTTCTGTAAGTTACACACTGGATTTTCACATCACAAGACATCTAGCTGGGAGCACGTGGCAATAGACAGTACGTGATGCACATCCTACTTCCTAACTTCTCTTTGGTTCCCTGACCAGCATGAGTTTGCCATCTGTGGCACTAAGAGAAAGTGAGGACATTTATCATTATTCTTCTATAATTGCATATTCAATAAACAGGTTTTCATGCATAACAGCTGCATCCAGAAATGGGCAGTATGTTTTATCAAAGTCAGTCCTTTACCAAAAGATTACATTTGACTGCCCCACAAAGGGAATCCATTCCTGTCCCCAGGATACATGGCATCCCCATTAGGGAGCATTATGTCAGCAGAAAAAACTAGCAAAAGAGACATAACTTGGAGTTGAGCTTTTTGTTGGCTATTACCATAGAGGGTGACAGAACACAAAAGAAATGATACTGAAGGAGTCTGATTTGCATTCAATTTGCTGTAGCAAAGCAACTTGAATATAAAAGAAAGCTAGTCTGATTTTAGCAGAAAATAAGCCAATATACAAACTATTCTTCCATCAAGCTAGAAAGGCTAAATCTCAGCTAAAAACTACATTTATGGAAAGTGTGCTAAAGCATCTGTTAAAACATATCAACCTAATTAGCATTTTCCCAAAAAAATTCACACATGTATGTACAAAGCATCACCACAAACCCTCACAAGATCTGCAGCAATTAAACAGGATACCCAGCAAGCTGACACACAGCTTGTTTCTGCAACTGCCCTGGCCCTGCTACTCTTCTGTTTACCAGGGCAGCCTGATTTTGCTGTTCTGACTGATTACACTTTGTCATCAGATTTGAAGTTACTTTTCTTCCTCCAAACAGAAGCATATTCTGGATATGACATTTCTGGATCCACAGTTGTAGCAAACAAAAGGAACAATGTTATAGACATTTGAACAATTATTTATTACTCAGAGGACATATTACTTCACTGAAAATGGATTATTTTAGCGATTTTTAAAGAAAAAAAATGAGTTTCATCTTGTCTAGTACATAACGAGTTTCTGAGAGAGACCATAGCACCTAACATCACAGTTCCACAAATACATTAAGCCAGCAAACTGTCACTACCACCATTAGAGGTGATCCCACTCCCCCTCCATCACTCTTGGTCTCTCAATCTTCCCTCTGTGCCTTTCCCATGAGAGGTATTTGTGCAGCAGTACAGTGAACTGGATCAGGAACTGATCCCAGTTGAGCTGAAATGCTGTTTTCTTTCCATTAGTTTTAACCTGCATCACTAGCAGGATGCAGTTCCTAATGAGATCCCTCAAGCACTTGAGCTGGCAAAGAGAGGAATAAACAGCTGGAGTAGTGAAAAGAGAGCACTTCTCATGGCAGTCCAGTTGGCACAAAGTGCTCAGGGTACTATGGCATAAAATACATAGTCTTTGTGTTATACCAAGATTTTTGTTATAGGATACTGCATTGCTTTTTATAAAGACCTGTTACTCCCTGTAAATCTGTATATTTAAAGGTCAGTTCCACAGAAAATCCTTCAAGGTTGCCTTTACATATCCTTCAGTTGTTGCTAAAACCCTCTTCCAGAGAGAAAGTCAAGTATATGTATTTGGAAATAAAAAAATCAAAAATCAAGATACGTAGTGCGTACTGAGCAGAACAAGGTACCAAACATGAGATATTTATGCCAAGTCTAACAAAATTAAGAAGTTCCACAGCAGTCAATGCCTCTCTTCTCACCTTCTCCAGAAAAAGAGTTTTTAAACACAGAGGAAGGATCACAGTAGAAGTGATTGGGCACAACTCCTAATGTAGCCGGAGCTCACTAGGGCTGAGGCCTGCTCTTCTAGCCCTGTGGTTGTGGTTACTACGGACGTAGTGGTACCAACATGTATGTTGGGTGGCACATTATTGCAACTGGAAAAACAAATATGTGCTTGTTTTGGCTCAAGAAGAAAATTCTCCTCCTCCTCCTCCAAATGATCCACCCCATCTCTTTCCCAGTGTTATAAGAGCACTTTAATGTCTTTACCTTTTCAATGCCACATGGATAATTCCATATTTACCTTCTCCAGTCTCAGTCATGAAGAGTAGCAACACATTTGTTACATTGCTCTTTTTTTTTATTTTTGCCCAGCTGCATGGATACTGGGAGAGAAAAAGCCATGTATAAGACAGATTTTTATTGATGCTGATTTTATGCCATAATTTTACAGTTTTCATACTTCAGTGTGCTAATGTTTTGTTCAAAATAAATCCAAATGATACAAAATGATGAGCTAAACCTAGCACTTAATTTTCCAAATAGTACTTGCACATTCTGCATTTTGATACATATGCTAATACCTACTAATTAGAACCATAACAAAGACTTTAAAGATAGGAATTAGGGAGAGGAACTTTCCAAACCAGATTTATTTGTTATATGACAAAACAAACATTAGCACCATTTCTCCTGTATAATGATGCAAAATATTCTCAACAGGAGACACTGAGGAAAATTCTAACAGGAAAAAAAAATAAGAAAATTAAACAAAAAATTACGCATTATAAATTTGCCATTTCATTCAGTATATCCAGCCTCAAACACTGCTGAAATAAAAATTATCTAAGTTTTAGCAAAGCTCAGAAACAAGAGATACCACAGTTTCTAGGTGTTACAGTACAAATTCTAGGTACAGAAATGAGTGACATGGAAGGGGTGAATGATGAAATCCACACTGCAGTATTATGATTAAATTCTCTGTATCTGTAGCAAAAAATAGTCTTATTGTTTTAGAGTACTTAAAGGACCAGAAAATCTTCTACACTCATACACTTTTTTTACACAGATGAAGATATATTTTACTTTTTATCAACACTGTAACTACCTTAGTTTAAGAGGTTGTTTTACAGTAGCCTACAAAAGATGAAGCAATATGATTTCACTGAATGGGAAGATCCTAACCAGTACCTTGTATTAGCAATTTAATACCAAAGACCACTGAGATAGGGCTAGAGGTTAATACCAGTCATGTTCCTAGTAAAACTTCATTGATACATTCTAAAAGCTCCTCCTTTTGTAATACCTAATTTCCATCAATCATTCTGCTTTTGTATTAAACCCATAAGCAAAATCATGTGAATGTATTTCTAGTGAGCCCATACTGAAATCCTCAGAAGTATTTCAGCATGGCAGGAATAGGCTGTTACACTATTCGAATTGCAAATTATGTCACCTTTTAGCAAGTGACCAGCAAAGGCCGCTCAAAAGTGCTTGGTAATGGATGGCGGCTTGTTTTCACAGTAGTTAACACTTATCTCACAGCTAACCCATCTCAACTTTGCAGGCTTGCTTACCTCAGCAACCTGCACATTTGAAATAAATAAAGCAGTAGCAAGGGAAAAGTTTATATTTCTGTTCCAGGATGCTGCTTTCAGTATTTGTGCAAGTTCACCTGTGGTTACACTGTTCCATAATGACAGCGTGAATATTCAAACTGCTACAAGACTACTGTTTTCTTAATACGTACCCTCAGGGAAAAAAAAAAAAATGAACCACAATTCAGACTACTTAGGTATCTGTATCATCACAAAATACTTCTAAAAAAGCTATAAATACATCCATTAATTAAAACAACCTTGCTAGCTGTTCAACTCTTACACCAGTCACGAACACATGCACTTCTATCCTTAGCATTCACCAACTTTGTCAGATGCAAGCACAAGACATCCTTCAGGAAATAACACAATTTGAAAACAGGATGTGCACAACAAGAGATTTTTTGCACACACTTTCCCAACTTACATCTTCAAGGAAGATCTGGGCAAGGGGAGAACAGATTCAAGCCCGGTGCTTTACATAACCAGCAAAACAAATAAACAGCAATAAGAGCATAGAAAAACAAGATGATGTTCCGAATGCTGTTGTCTAACCAGAAGCAAAGCCAAGAAGCTGTGCAGGAAACGCAAGCTAGAAGCAAACTGTCTTATTTCCTATTGCTTCTGTGTTTAAAAGCATCCCTAGTATGCATAATTCAAGATGTCACTGGTAGTGAAAACAGAAGCCCAGCTTAACTCCATAGCTACAAGGCTCTGTTAATCCCTCTGTAACATTCTCACTAGGGTCCCCAGCTTTCTTTTGTTCTCATAATATCAAGCTATGACAGAGAAGCTATGACAATGATACACACAAAAGAAATTTGTATACACTTGTCAGATACTGGGTAAAAATCTCTCCCTCATAGGTACAGTAATGAGAATTAAAGCAAGCAGAGGCTACTGTGGCATATGGACAATCATTCCAATGTCTTAACACAAATTTATTTACCCAAACCACTGAGAACACTCACAGCTGTAGTCTAACATGGATCAACAAAACATACCAACTTGTTTTTTTAAGATAATCAGTCTTCAGAAACATTCCTAGTTCATGCATACATCAGCTCTGTTTTTTAGTATTGCAAGACAGAGCAAGAAAAATGCTGTCCTCAGTAAACTTACTGGAGGGAGAAACTGGAGCATTAGAAAGCAATAGTTCTCCCTTATAAAATGGGAATCTCCTGCTTTGACACAGGCATGCTAAAAATCCAGATAGCTTTTCTTTCGACAAGATATATCGTACTGAAGTCTATCACGGAGGTTACAAACATGTTGCTGCCACCATATATCTGAGGAAACAGGCATCATATTTTTAACTTTTCTTTGTTTCCTTTCCACTCCCTTATGTGAACTACTTTCAAAATTATCCAAAGAATTTATCAGCAACTTCTTCATTGACTTGTTTTGGTAAAAGGTATACCTTCTAGAGGAAAAAGCACAAAGGAGACACAGCACTTCAAAAATCTGCACAACTTTTCATAATAAAGGCTCATAAGAGCTGCTACAGCCTAATTTGCTCCCGTGGCATATGATGAGGTCATCCTTTAGGTGACAAAGCACTTCCACCTTCTCCAAGAGATTTTGGAGACTGTAATATCTGAACGAGTCAAGTTCTACTGTATTTTTAAGGAAATGAAATCTCACCGGGAAGAGCTGAGGTACGAGACTCAAATGTTGGTCACTATCATACTTTAGTTATCTTTTGAACCGTGTTAGCTAAACCAATGCAAATTCTCATAAAACCTACGAGGACAATACTGTGTACGCCATTTTTTTGTAGCAATTTGACTTAAAACCTACTAAAGAACAAAGCCAGGGCAGAGCAGTGGGTTTTCAAAAGCCTGAAGTGAAAACAGTTCCAAGGAATATTAAAAAGTCATTTCCAGTCACTACACAAACCTAAGTTATTCTCAGCATGATACCAACAAATCAGAGGTAGTATTCAACTGATCAGCTGTTTGAACGGGCATGGTTGTAGATTACTCCTTGCAGTACCCAACAGAATCATATTTTCTTCATCTACATACTTAGATACTATTATGTCTCCTGATCAAGACTTTTTTCCTGTATTTATACTACATAAAATAAAGCTAGGATTGTTAAGCTAACCATAAAACTTTAAAAACATAAAGTATATTTAGAACACATGCTGAGATCTCTCTTGTGCATATGCAAAAAAAAAAAAAAAACCACCCCACACCAATAAGTAAAGCACTCACCTAATGAGACAAAAAAAAAAGTAATCATTATTCTTTTCTATCAGGGATCCTCACCACTAGCATTCTGGTGAAGACAAAATTTACTAAGTGGCAATTACATTTAGGGAAAGCACCTTCAATCCATGACCTTTTTGTTTCACATTTCCAGATGCTAAAGTAATTCCTACTGCAGGATTATAATTAGTAAACTGTGCTGTAATGTAAACATTAACACTATATTGAAATTGTTGGGGTTTTGTTTTGTTTTAAATCACAAAAATGTACCATAGACTGAAACCAACCCTTCAGATTGTGACAAAAGTTTATTAAAACTTCAGAAGCTTCAGCTCAGAATAGCCAAGAGGAGTATGCAAGTTTTAAGTATTTAAACTGTTCAGGAAGCACTGCAGATTCAAGAAGACCAAGGCCAATGTACCATCTGGCACCTCTGAAAATGCATCCCCAATCCAAGCAGATATTTGTTTTTGAGAAAGAGCTATAATAAAAAAACAAGCAAGTACAGATTAGAAAAACAACAGTAGATCAGTAATACAATTCATACACATAACTCATATACATACAAGTGGCCTTGTTTCCAAATCTACATTCTGGTTTTGCCGATGCTAAAATAGATTCCATCTTAATTCTTACTTCTTTCTGGGAAAGCAAGAAAAAATCTGGTGTATTTTCACCTCTAGAAAACTAGTAACAAAGGAAGAGCACCACCATGATTCAATATTAACATCCCAGGATACTTTTAATTCCATGGAATTTCAAATCTTCTCCCCCAAGAACCAATTTCATCTTTTTCCCTCATTATTATTGCACTATCAATATCATTAAAAGTTACTACAAGGATTAACATATGCCTAATGACAGTCACAGTCCCAAAGGTGACATTTCAACAATAGAGGACAGTAAATACCAGAAAAAGTGTGACTTTGTCATCCTTCGGAACCAGATGTGGTAATCCAAGTCCTCTAAACAAATGTAAGAATGAAATATGCTTACAAGACAGATGACTTCATGAATAATAAAGCTGAAAAAGTTGACCTTAGTCCAAAAGGTATTAATTTAAAACAAGGAAGAAGATATACCAATTTCTTAATCTTGCTGTAAGACACATCACAAAGGTGCAAATGCATAAGTAGCCCTGACTTAAAGAACAGCAGGAAAAGCATTCCATTAGTACTTCATAAAGTTTTCTAAACTTTAAATCAAATCACCAACTAATACATTTAGTACTTTTGTAAGAAAAAACAGGTTTGGAAGTGAGAGTGTTACAAAAGTTATTTTGGAAGTGAGTTGTATTTTTGTCCCCCTGTAACAATCAGATTTTTTATGAAGTATTTCAACTTCCTGTACGTTGAAAGGGGAGGTATTTGCAAACAGAAGAAAAGATTAAGCTTTACTGTGCTGTTATGTAAATATGTTCTGGATATCTACCTCTGCATCACAGGACCATGTATAATGCAAAACAACAGCCTACCAAGCCCAATACTCCATTTCTGACAATGGCCAACACTGAAGCGATTCAGAAGACTCCATAAATCTCTGGAAATGCAGCTAATTGCCCAACACCATATCCCAAGAGAAATTTCTTCCTGGTTCTGACTGCTCAGCTTTGATGCATGAACAGAAAACCAGTATTATCCTAGTTAGTACTCCTGCTAATGTGGTTAATCTTTACAGAACTGTATTATTTACCTTAGTGAATCATACAATTTAAACGCTATAGCTCAACTATGGGCTGTATACAACAATTCTTCCTATTCATTAGTATTCCAACTTTCTATTGTTATGCAAGATGCCAACATTGTTCTTTATTGTAAAAGTATGCTAGCAAGTCAATTGTCTTTAAATCTCTTTTTGCCTTATTCTCCCCCCACTTTTGAACTTGTTGCTTTTCCACATGATGAAGCAGAACAGGTATTTATTGAAACCTAGTTAATCTGAAATTCTGGGTTTGATTTTGTAACAAGAGCGTATTAGAGAATTCATTCTTTCTTTGGAGGTCTGAGACAGCGCCTGCTGTGATACATTGTCATTTTACTACTGAGCTCCAAAAAATTGGCACAAAGAAGCAAATCCAAAATGAGATTAAAAAGGAAGTAACAGTTTCATGTTAGTAGCTGGCTGTCACTCTAGAATAATATTTGGTTTTGGAACCCTGAGTTAATGAGTAGCCCATGGCTATATGATAACCATTGTCTTCCTTGGAGATTAGACTCCTTCTTGGACAGGTTATCTCATGGTATTTTTACTGCATGTCCTGTGCACTCCACCCACATCACCAGTCTCCAGGGATCTTGGGGAAACAAGCCACAGGGATAGTTCCTGTGAGCAGCCACATTATTACTTTCACTGGGAACATGGAACCAATTTGGATTAGTTATTTCCACAGCTGTTTGGTCCTGCCTCTTTTTTTTTTTTTTTTTTTTCCATGTAAAAAGTCCATATACTTGAGCATACACTAGCAAAAGGATAAGGGGACAGGCAATTTCAGTTAGACTCTTTGAGAGACTTCATTTTGGAAACATCCTTTCATAATGATGCAGTATTTTTCATCCAAAACATACCAAAGCTAGGATGCATTATCTCTCTTATTTTAGCTAATACACACCAGATCTTCTTCACTGTTTGGTCAGCAATACCGAACAGGTAAAATTAACTCTCCATTCATCTAGCTAGTAAAACTTTGTGTGCCATTTTTAAAAAGTGTAAGATTTAGGATAGTGGATTGCAGAATTAAGAGGAATAGGGAGAAAGTAGTACATCTTCACATTTCACTTTGCTAGGAACAAAAAGCTCTGGGTAGATTTGGTTTGCATGTGCAGTATAGGTCCCCCACTATAACAGCCTTTGACGTCCTCCAAGCCTTATGTGCTTTTTCATAGCTCATTTAACAGATGTCTGGTTTGACTGCTAGAGTACTTGATCAACATAGTAAGAGCAGCAAACATGGAGCAGTTACTCAACTCTAGTTTCAAAGGAAATGGCAGAGGACACAATTTTGCACAAAGTTGCACATTTCAGCGCAATCACATTTCCTTTTCCATCGCACTATCAAATCAAGCCCTCCAGAAAGCAAAGGTTCTCTCCCACTCAGGTACTGTGTAGTCCACAAAGGGTGCACTTATCTGGTAGTTAGGTGCCCTCAACTTCAAATCTCACATCATTTAGAAGACATCAGTGTTTCTCCATCTTAGCCCTTGAGACTCATTAGTAGTATCTTCTGGCCTGACTTGTGATACCATCAAATTGCATACATTGATTTTTGGTTTAACTAAGACTAGAATCTTTGTAGCTAGAACCTTTGTCACAGACCCAAACCAACCACATCCACACCTTATAATAAAAGTGTGCTAAGTCCACAAGTAGAAGAAAATATTATATACAAACATTTATGGGACAAGAACTATTGGCCTAGGGATTAAAGGGCAGGCAATAATGTTCGCAGCCACAGGCAACTGAAAAGCCACAACAGACAGCAACACAGACAGTATACTGTGATACATGGGTAGCATGTTGCAGGCATCTATTTGCAAAATGTGCACATATGACAAATCAGGCCACAGCATTTCACTGGATGAATGATAAATTACTCCTTTAGGTGAGAAATATACTGGAATTCCTTGGGTCCAAGTTCTTCATGCATTTGTTTTGACAGCTACAGTTCAATTACAAATAGTGATTCTACATAAGATACTACTGTGTGCAGTATTTTATAAAAATACCAAGCTCTTTGTAATAATGGAAAATAATTATTATTCATTTATTATACCCAGACAGGAAATGATGATGTATGTGCTAAGTTTTACTACATGTATGAGCACCATCCTTATTCCTATATTTGCTTCCTCTTTGCTCAAATTCTATCTTCTTACTCGAACAGCAATAGCTGATTGTTTTGGGTTTTTTTACTGTTTGTCATTGCAAGAGTGCTTTTCTACACGGGAAGTGAAATCAAGTTAAAAGAGGGAATTTTAATTGTATCTGTTAAAACACCTTAAAATGCTCATGGACATTGTCATTCAGAAGTTACACAACCTTCATGTTAGCTTAATTCATAATGCCCACAGAAATATTTAACACCCTTTTATTTTACATTTTTGGCTTGGCTCAGAAATACTGCGGATAGCTGACACACCCTAAACAAGTAGAACCAATGTGCTGAAATGAGTCTGTCTTTATAATAAAGTTACTTCCTTCTCAAGAAATTTTTGCCAACTAGAAGATAAAAAAACCAGCCCATGTTTCAGAATAAGATGTTTAAACATGGGAATTCAACAGATCTACTAAGCAAGAATATTTCTTATTTACTTCAAAAAAGGACTACATACATTCTGCTGAAAAAAAACCAAACCAACAAGTTATTTTGTCCTGCAGGGTAGTGGATAATTACACTGCATGTGTTTCATGAACTGCAGAAAATATTTCTCCATTAACAAGACTACTAATTTCGAGTGTTCCCAACCAGTCAACCTAGTCAGTTTTCACTCTACCTAAAACCAAGATGAACTTGATTTAAACAAAAGCATTGATTCTATTAACAATAATGAGAAAATGCAAGTCTGTGAACATCTAAATAATATTTCACCCATCTGGAAAGTTATACCACGTATAGCAACAGTTGCCTACATTTCAGTGGCTGACTAGGCACATCCTGCCTGAAACAAGCCTGGAAAACACTTTAAAAAACCCAAAACAAACCCCATCATCTTATAATACTGTGTGAAAACAGAAAGGCCGCCCTTTAAAAAGTAAGCCAACCATGTTGCCTATAAACTTGCAGCTAAATACTAGCTGTGCATTACAGGCATTAACACAGAATCTCCCCTTTCATAGATGAGTTTTCATAGCACTTTACTGCACCAGCTCAAGCCTCAACAAGCTCAAGTGACTCGGGCCAGTACCTTCATATTCAGCAGGGTGGGGCAAGAGAGACAACCTCATTACAGACATTCTGGGGTTATAAGAATGCAAATCACTAAATTCAGCATTTTGAATAGCACCCACAACTCAAAGCTAAAACCTGTGCTATGCCGGACCACATAGTAAAGGCCTATTATATGCCTAATAAGAAACATTAATAAATACATCTGAAAAAACCTGAAATTTCAGGTTAGTCTTCAAAAATTGCTCATAGCCAACAGCACCGCAATAATCAATTGAGGAAGGGACACAATAAGAACAACTACTGTTATAGATGCCCATCCAGGAATACTGCATAGAAGGAACAGTACTCCTTAATGCCCCCAAAAAGTCAAGCAGCATCCAACAGACTCTCTACCTTACAAGATAAAAACTAGAAGGGGGAGGGGGGGGCAAAAAAAAAAAACAAACCACCAACCAAAAACAACACCCACACCAAAAACCACACCACCAGCTGTAGTCATTAGGTTGAAGTATCCTCTTTGTTATTTCTTCTGTTCACCTCTTACCAGTCAGACTTCTTCCAAACCTCAAAAATCAGCTAATTCAAAAAACGGCACTATCTGGCTACAACAAAAAGCAGACAAACATCACCTGCAAATATGTCAGAACTGCAGGTTAGCACACGCACCCCAACCAGAAATCACAAATGAACCAAGAAAGGCTGGCTCAGAGAACAAAAGAGAAGACAACATTGAAGGGGATTAGGTATATCTGAGGATCTGGATACCCTAGACCAGAACCAGCAAATACTCCCATTCCTAATCTCTTTCTTTTCCTAGAAGAGATTCAGATAACCTTAAATAGCAAGACCTCTGCCCACCTGTGGCTTTTTGAATGTAGGTTGATCAGATCCTTAAAAAGGTACCAGCTCCCTGCTAAATCAGCAGGTGAGATTTATCTAGCTGACATGAAGCTGTAGTACTAACATGGTTTTGTTGAAGACATCCTATTAACATAAACAAGAGGTACAAGTATGGCCAGAAGCTTTTTGTTTCTTCCCCAAGTACATCTGTTGGTCTAATAAAAGTTATTAGCCCTCACTACCAACTCAGTCCCTTTTATATCTGATGGAAAGTAATCACAGACAAACACTTTATTACACATGACAATCATGAAGATTACAGACTGGAGTTCCAGCAACACCTGGATGTCATCAGTGAGAACACCAACTGAAAAGCAAGCTATTTATAATTTATCACACCTGACACAAACTTGAAACCACGGAGTTAACTCTGTAATCTGAGCCCATCCACAAAGAAGACACAAAACACCATGCTGTAAAAAAAAAAAAAAAAAAAATTTCTATCCAGTTCTGCATAACCTGTTAAAATATACCGTATGGAACAAAGCCTTTCCTGAACGACTCCCTGCTGTTTTATGAAGAACCATACAAAAGAAAGAAGTTATCTAAATTAGGAAATTCTAGACTGAAGGAACATTAAGGTTGTAAAATGAAGCAGTTTAAAAAAAAAATCAGTCTCAAGGTCACCTCTGTGCACCCTGTTTCACACAAATTTTGTGCTTTATGTATAAATACTATGAGACTTCTCAGGTCACAGTCCCAACTATTTACATATTTCAGTGTAGAGAAGGGACAGTAGTGATCCAGTCACTGAATGCTGGTGATAAAAATATTCAGTGAACACCTTTCTAACCTGAAAAGTGAAGAAAGAAAAGGGGTGGGACAGAGAAGCATGCGGGTTATATTCCGAGAGCTCAAGTTACTGGATCTGGACCATTTAAAAATACAGTTTTCTGAATGCTTACATTCTAGCTTAATGGATTTACTCTGAATGTTCAGAGTAAGAAGGAATTTGGTCAATGACAGTCATTCCTGTCTTGATTCCAGTTTAATATCTGACATTCCTCAGGGGCTTGAAAATTGTATCTAAATTCGGGGGGGGGGGTGGGGGTGGGTTTATTTTTTTTTTTAATGTTTTCATTCAGT
>JAVJGG010000021.1:11475067-11526054 GCA_035590195.1 Aviceda cuculoides
CCCTCCACCCCCTCCCCGCCGGCGCCTGGGGCACGCTGGGAAATATAGTTCGGGCGCGGCCGGTGACGCTCTCGCGGCCTGGGGGGCCCTGGCACGCCCGGGCGCTGAGGGGAGCGGGGCCCTCAAGGGGCTTCTTCCTGGCTGGGGGCTCTTGGTCCCCGGGCCAGGGCCCTCCAGCGTCACTTGTGTCCCGTCGTTTCCCCCCCCTCGGGGGGACTTCACCGTCTGGGACTGGGCCTCAGCGGTTCAGTTCTCACTATGCCATTGGCTCCCTGAGGGGAGCTCAGAGCCCCGGAGGTAGCACTGGGGTGGTTGCACCACCCTGCACGCAAGACAATTAATTTATGAGGGTGATGAAAGCCTGGGGCTGCCAGGCATTGACCCAAGCTGCCCCCGCACAGAGACCGCTGTTCCTCTCACCCCTTACAGCACCCTGAGAGAGTCCTGGAGCCTTGGACATGGGAGATGGGCTGGCTCCCTCACCTGCTTCCTCCTTTCTGCTACTGGTTGCACCTTGTGCTCCGGAATCTCCTCTTTGACTCTAAATCCTTCCTTTCTCAGTTCCTCTAATTGCAAAAATAACCAACCAACTACTAGCTCCACAAAAACAGATGGACAACACCTGCCTGCACCCACAGACACCACACCTCTTTGAGGTGTAAACGATCCTAACTGTTTTAAAGAGGAGAAATCCTCTTGAGGCACAGCATTTCCAATGCCAGATGGATGTCCTCTTCGGTGGTTTCCCCCATCAGCAGCACCTGCTTAGGGGGAGATGTTTACAGAGGCTGACCTGCTGGGGGTGATCACAGGCTTTGGGCATGTATATTAATTAAAAACTTTTTGTGTTATGGGAGAGTGACAGTTGCTTCATTGGGCTCCCTGCAGTCACTAGCTTTCTGAGGGAAGGACTCTCTTTCAGAGGCTGTTTGAGCCATCTTTCTCCTCCCCTGCCCTACTTCCTCCACCCCACCTTCCCTGTGACATGAAGGGCCCTCCCAGCCATGTGGTGGTGTGGGGGTCCCCAGGGTCCCTCATCCCACAGGCACTCACCCCTGGCCCCTCTTGTTCAGGGAGGACGAGTTGGTCTCCAGCCATCACACTGACCCCGACAACAGTTCCAACACAGCAGAGTTATCCTGGGGCTAGTAATGCATGGCAAGGGGGTGTCACAGGGGTGATTTAATAAGAATGTGTCTTGGTTGTTTTGTATCCCTCTGTCTTGAGGAAAGGTGGTAGAATTCTTTTGTATTAAAAACCATATTGCGCCACCATTTTTGGAACAGACCTTCCCTTTGAAATCTGCTGGGGATCCCTTTGCACAACACGTAACTGTTTTATTTTGCCATTCTCCTGTAACAAAACTTCACCCTGAGAATTATTTGGGTATCCGGCAGTGTAATATAAGAAATGGAAGACCAGAACTTGAAAATGTATTTTGTCTTGGTTCATATGGAGTATTTTTCTTTAACACCTACATTTTATCTTTTAATTGTTTATAGTTTTAGTTATCTTTGTGTTTAGAAAATGTAGCAGAGGCTAAAAAAGAGGTCTCGCAGCAAAACCCCGCATACTTTACTGAGTGGCTGGGACGAGGATTTTTCACAGTGTTTAAAATACCAGATCAAACCATCTGCAGAAAATAATTATCCTTTATGCAGACACTTGATCCAGTCATTATCTGCAAACATTTGAGAACAGATGTCTCTCATTTGAATTATGTTTTCTTGTTGCCCTTTGTTAGGAGTATTTTTGGCAGGGCATTTGAGGATGAGCTCCATCCAATTTTACTGTGGGATGCATTGTACCAGGAGTAGGGCGTTCAGTCATATGACACGTGTTTTAAAGCAGAGATGACTTCTGATACAATGAGTTTGTCATGTCACATTAGCTGTTTTCCTCCTGATTGTATCAAGGAAAATACACGGCAACTGGCACTAGGAGAATTACTGGCGCAAAAGAAACTCAGACAACAAACATCTATTTCACAAATCTTTTGTATTGTACCTTCCAATGACACAAGGCATTTATCTCACCTAGGGTGATTATTTTATATTTTGTTTTTCCATTGTCAAATTGACATTACACCTACTGCTTTTTTTCCTTCTCCCCTCAGCCACTGGAAACCCCAGAAGTCACTCTGGCAGACTGAGCATTTACCATTCGTCCCCATTCAGTCAAGTGCCTCTACCAGCATCTCCAAAGAGCAAAGGATGTGCCAATCCAAGAGCAGTCTGCAGTGATTGTCCTGCAACTCCCCTTCTGCTTCTAAACCCTTTAAAAAATGTATCGCAGAGATTATTTGTTTGACAATAGCAACCCTGGCAGGCCGTGGGGCTCTTTTGTGCTAAGCCCTATGCACATGCATAAAGAAGGGCTGTTCCTTGTTCAGGGCAACAGGCTTGCAGAGACCCTGTAGGACATGAATATAAGGTGCTTAACAAGAAACGGTTCTTGGCATACAGATGTGGTAGGAAGCGCAGAGGATCGGGGAGGTTTATAATGCTTGACGTTGGAGGGTTTTGCACCGACTCTTCCCTGGATTACTGTCCCACAGCTTACTCGTGTCTAACAGGATTTAAAATGCAAGATTATTGCCAGACAGTCTGGGCAGAATGGCTGTGGTATGCCCTGTGGGCTTGCAGGACCTGGACTGTAAGGCGTTTGGCCTGTGGTGCATTGCAAGGAATACTGCCTTCACTCGCTCCTCTCCTCCTTGTTCTGCCACCGACATCCCCTGGCCTGTCTGGCACACAATGACCCCAAAAAAGTGCATGTCCTGCTCCTCCTGGCCTCCAGGCATAGGGTGGCTTAGTTCCCAGGTGTTCCTCAGCAGCACCAGAACTTTTCGGGAACTGGTGGGAGGCTGGGGGGGGATCCTGCATAGACCAGACCGCAGGAGTTGGAGCAGACCAATCTCTTGCACGAGGATTTGGCAGTCGTGTAAAGCTCTGCAGAGCTCAGTATAAAAGCCAAGGTGCAAGACAGTGTGGATCTGAGGGCTGTCCCTGTCTATCAGAGGGCTCCGCTAGGTCCCATAACCCCTGAAGAGAAACACTAAAGTCCTGAGACTGACTCAGTGCTGGCTAAGAGCTGCCTTGGAACAGCAAGCCTGAAGGTGTCTTTCCTTATTTTTCCCTCCTGCAGTCCTCATGACCAGATTTGTACAAAACGGGATGTTTGATAGCAGCACAGACAGCGTCTGTCATATATAGCTGATTTTCATATTGGCTTTTCAATCGGCTTGCTTTGCCCGTCTGGTAATAAAGCGGTGCCACAGAGGCCAAGCGGCTATGAGGAAGTAATCAAGGCACTGGTCTCTCTGCAACTCTGTCCCTTTACTGCCACCAATTTTATTGTCATTACCTCCTGCAGCAGGAAAAGTGCAATGCACAGGTGGGCAAACACTGCCTCGCACGGCCGAGCACCAAGGAGTGGGAATGAACTTTGCTCCCTTACTGGCTTACTGCATCAGAAACACCTGTCCCTTCACCACCTAATATTTGGTGTGGGGCCCAGCGGCTCATACCTGATACCTTGACACAACAGCTTTGCATGTTCCCTCTTCTCTCTTTAAGTGGCTGTGGTAGTGCTGAAGGAACGGGCAAAGGAGGAAAGAAAGCATTGCTCAGGGCTGTATGAGTTTTCTTTCTCTTGATCTGAGGCAACATCATTCCCATGGAACTCATCTTACCCTGGGCAGCTGAGAAATCTCAGCAGGCAGAGAGATGTGAACCCCTTTGCCCGGCTGAGGTATTTCCAGTGGGTGGCAGAGAAGCAGAGCAGGTGATGGCTGCCCTGACACAGAAGGGGTATAACATTTTTCTGCAGGCAGCAAATCTGCTACTCAGATCTGCATCTTCAGCAACAGAAGGAGATACATCCTCACTGGGATGAAGTGACAGACTGATGGGCTTGGGATCAAAATGGTGTATTCGTGAAGCTCTGAATGCAGCACTGGCGCTTTAAGTCAAAAACATCCACATACTCCTTCCCTGAGACAAAACCTCTTTGTCCCTGCGCATGAAACATATTACGGTTCAAATTCCTGCAGAGCCATTAGAAAAACCAAAGTGCATGAGTCCGGCAGCGTGGGCCTGCCTGCAACTCCGAATGTGATTATTAATCATGCTGGATATTAATAACAACATCTCTTGGTTGGAACATTTGATTTTTTAATAAATAAACACTGTGAGTAGTTATAAATATTGATTGCTGCTAGTAATAGGAAGATGTTTTAGATATAGTCTTGCAACAAGACTGCTGAGGACCAGATTGGGGAAAAAAAAATGGCATTTTGGGTCCTGAACCAGCTGGGAAATATGACTTGCATTCAGATGTCTGAGAGAGGGATGAAGCTTCAGGGAAGAGGGCTGAAAAATCTGCCCTTGGGGTCTGCATTTCCAGGGATGCTGAACAAAGTTCAGTCTCTCACTCCCAGTCACAGAAGAATAGAAGCATTAGGCATTTCCTCTTTTAGACGACAACTTACGAGTGGATATTAAACCACGAGACTGGTGGTGACTGGGTTTTATTTTTTCCCCCACTAATTGGGTATTACGGAGCAATGTGTGTGTCTCATGCCTCAGCTTCTGCATCTGGAAAATAATTTAAATGCTTCCCTCTGCATCAAAAGTCTTGTGAGAGACGATTTGTAAATGCTCAGAAACCTTCATTGCTTAAGAGTGCTCAAAATTAGGTGGCTTTCTCTGTTCTTCCAAGTGGGCATACAAAAATTATGGTAAAGTGAATTGAATAGTAGCCAAGAGAGTTTTAGTTTCAGCTGGAAGCTTAGGAAACAGTGATGGCCACCCCTGGGGTCAGTATGCCTGGGCTGACCTGCATGTGTTTGTAAGCCAGATGAGTGTGGGTTTCCTTCTGCCCCAGTGCTGGCGATACCGTGTTGTCGTGGACAAGCTGTAACTAAACCCATGCTCTCATTTTGCCTGGCGAGCACTAGTCAATTTTAACTGCCCCTTTGAAAGGGGAAGCAGGAGACGCACACCAGCTCCACTGTAGTTGGCGCTGCTTTGCCTTTACCAATAAGCTCTTCCCCGAGTGTATCTTAACCTACTGCCTGTGTCAGGGTGGAGAAAAGGACACAGGATGAGAAACAGGACATAGATATTTAAGTTTGGAGAGGCACGTGCACTCAGTGTGGTTGAGTTGTAGGCTACTTGCAAGCAAAAGGTGTTGCACGTAACTGGAAGCCGAGGCTTGCCCTTCCCCACTGGTTTTGCAGGAAGATGGAGACAGTGCCGGAAATTGTTTGCATTATTTTCCTAATGCTGCATCTCTCTCCCCGATGGCAAAACTCGCCCTAGGCCTCCACCTCGAAAAAAAACAGCAGGCAACAAAGAGCCTGTAAGTCTGTTTTTCAGAGTCCTGGATGTTTTTAACCAGTCCTTGACATTATTTGCAAACACAAAGAACAACTTTCTGGCATGACTTTCTCTCTGGTACAACTACACATAAAGCAGTTCACCACGTAATCTCTGAAGTGACCTTGGAGCCTGTGTCATGTCTCCTGCAGAGCAAGAAGATGGGCATCCCATCTGTGCAGCCACGGGGCGCTTCTCGTGCAGGGCAGAGTTTGCCCCTAGCAGCCGTATGCCCAAATGGAAGCAGCCCTGGATTTCCAAGCCATTGGATGACAGTGAGGCTCATGTGCCAGGATCACACCCAAGGGGCTGCTTTGCAGGTCCTGCGCACCCAGTTTGCAGCAAGCTGTGTGCCCTCAGCCTGCTCACGTAACGCGGGTGAGAGCAGGCAGGGGGCTGGATCCGGCCAGCCTCTCCGGGCATCCGCTTCTGCTGCGGCTGGGGAGCGGGACTGGGGCTCAGCATCCCACAGGCGCCATCCAGCCCAGCGCAGGGTTGGTGCCTGCGGTACAAATGAGGCCTCCGATGCCTGCATTAAAGTGTTCCCAGCCCCCACCGATTACAAAGGGGGCCTGGCAGAACAGGAGTCTGTTTGTCTGCTGCGCTCTGCACAAACAGTCGCTTCTGTAAATACATCTCACATGAGCAATTAGCCCCGGCAATAAAGAGGTCCCATCTCTGCCAAGCGGTTTGGGGAAGCTGCTCTTCACTGGGCGCCGAAGAGAGCTCTAAAGGCGAGCTCTCCCCTGCCCGCTGCCTTCCCAGGGTGACCACAGGTCTGGGTCTGCAAAGCATACCCTCCTTTCTCCTCCAGCCCTCTCGGCTGGGACTGGGTGCCTTGGCGTGACACGCGTGACGTGACCGCTCTCAGAACAGCCCCCGGATGATAACCGAGCACCGAGCAGCGTGGGGCTGCACAGGGAAGGGGCACACATTGCTCTTCAGCTCCTGTGACACCCCGGGGGCAGGGAGAAGTTATTTTAAGGGCGCAGGAGATACTATGCTGTGAAATTGAAGCTGGCTCCCACCGTGCTTGGAAACCACCCAGCCCAGCTCAGCAGCCATTCTTATCGCTGACTAAATGGGATTGTAATGATTTCTCCTCTCCCTCCTTCCTCACGTTGCTAGCATTTTTCTCCTCTTTCATCTTGCATGATTGAAACCAAAAATGAACCCAGGAAAAGCACTAATCAGTTATTATCCATGCATATTTGCAATGCCAGGTAGAGGCCTCAGCTGGACAGCAGGACTGCTGGTGCCAGGCTCTGCTCATTGCAAAAAAAACACTAAGAGAATTATTAATACCAAAGCCCTGGAAATCCTGGCCCCACATCTGGAGGGGAGATGTCAAATGTGATGAGCACATCGCAAGCAGCATGCCTTGATGCACAAGCCTCCTCTCCTTATAGTGTACTCTGTGCTAAAAAAAAGGGGGGAAGAGGCAGGGAGAGGTGGAAGGGAGACGGTCACCCCCAAGCATCAAGCTGCCTGCTGGCTGAGACTGACCAAGGAGGGCAAGTCCCGTGTCCCACATCGCTGTTGTGGACGTAAAGGGAGCTTTTGCTAATGCTGCTGCTCTCTTTCATTTCTGGCCCTGCTGTGTTAACTCAGCTCATCTTCTCTAAGTCTTTGCAGCAGTGAACACACCTTTTTTTGGGGTGGAAATTGAAACTGAAGTGCTCCTATACTAGTATCACTTGCTCTTACACTGATATCACTGGAGTCCAGCTGCAAGAAGATAGCCAGTCCTGTAAGACTTGTGCAAAAAAACCCAGAAAACCAGTGACACAGATGCTTGTTAACATATTTGGGAACAGCAGAAACCCCTCGTTTGCTTTACTTCGCCAACACCTATGCTAGAAAAAAAAAAAAAAAGTCTTTATTTTGCCTTATTTGGAACTGAGCAATAAAGCTCTATCCCTGCAGGTGAGAAGGAGCAAGACGCCAGTGTGATCTCTGGTGCCAGCCTGCTGTCCTCGGGGCTTCACATCCCAAGAAGACTCAATGGCACCATCTGATGGCCACAAGAAAAACAAACAGTAAAAGCTGCTCCTGGAGATGGAGGTGTGGGGGGAAAAGATTCACTTGAAAGTTATTCCTAACCAGTAACACGGTTTCTAGCTAGGTGCAGATGGGTTAGTGGTCTTTCTGGAGAGTAAAGGAGGTTTGGGGAGGGATTCAGGAGTGTTGAGAGGTGGGGTGGTTTGGCCTGCATGGTGGGAACACTACCCCCTTCCTCACTTGGCTCCTCCAGACACAGGAGAAACAGCAGGACATCTGGAGTAAGTACATGGAAAATGGAGGTGAGGGACAGCCAACTTGCAGGGCACAACCAGAAAAAATGTAGCGTGCTGCTGAGGCTCCCCAAAACCAGCTCAGCGCAGAATGCCCAGTGCCAGAATTGGTGTGCTGGTAGAAACAAAAAAACCCTGCCAAAGCAGCTCGGGGAAGGGAAGGCAGAGCTCTCGCTGGAGCTGCTGAAGAGAATTGAGGGTGCATGGGTGGCCACATGAGGCTCTGTTAATGCAGGTGTTCAGACCAATGGGGATTTGTTTGGTAAGTGGCATTTCATTGATTTTTCTATACATAGGAAGTGTTGATTTCTTCAGCGAGTGCTGTAAAGGAAGGTCAGGTTTATTCCATGTCTACTTTGCAGTGTTAGCAATGGGAAGCAACCCGTCCTCTTTCTCCTCTGCCTCTGATGACCACAAAAGCAGTAAGTGCAAGGAGTCAGCTAAATTCTGGCCCCTGCCACACAGTAACGTGCTACTATATGAAATCCAGGAGGGTATGGTGAGGGGTAAGAAAGCTTTGCCCAGGGCAATTTCCTCAGATCTGTGGGGATCCAACAGTGCCATGACTGAGTCATCACTTAAAACAAATGACACTTTATTAGCATAGGACCATCATTTGTGTACATGGAACCAGCTGAAACAACTCCTTGGAGTTTATCTTCATGGGGGTATGGAAGTGCACCCCTTGGTCCTTTCATGAGATCACGCCTCTGCTCCAATGTGTGTGTCCCATCTGCAAACTGGGGCTGCATGAGCAGTTTTTAAAGGAAGAGATGAAAAGCCCTATGCTGGGCACACTGGGGCTCTGGCTGAGCATGAAGGTTTCCTCACGGCATCCACAGGCTCTGACACTCTGTTGTCCACAGA
Organism: Aviceda cuculoides; assembly: GCA_035590195.1. Lineage (NCBI taxonomy): Eukaryota > Metazoa > Chordata > Aves > Accipitriformes > Accipitridae > Aviceda > Aviceda cuculoides. Next base: position 11,483,610 of record JAVJGG010000021.1, read on the forward strand.
CCGCCACAAAAATCAGAGACTTCTCCCTGCTAGTCCTAACCTGTCTCCAGGGAAAAACAGAGCCACCACCAAATCACCCTCTCTGCAGGAGCTCTGTGAAAGTGGCTCTGGCAAGACATAAGTTTTCCTCCCTTTTCTGATGGTCACTCCTCCCAGTGGGCTGCCAGCCTCAGCTCCCATGGTCAGGGCATTGGGCTGTTGTTTGCCTGTTTCTTAATCTGGCTGTTGTCAAAGGCAAGTCTGCTTCCTGGGTGGAGTTCATAGATGTGGGGGGGATTTGATTTCGGTCTGCTTCTGGCAGCTGCACTACCGCTAATGTTTGCGATGGCTCATTAGTCATTTATGGAGTGCACCCAGGCACCTGAAAGTCTTCCTGGGGATGCAGGGGGAGTGAGGCAGCCCATTTTATAAGGGGCAGGGCAGCAAGTTGTTTGCTTCATACCTAGGAGAGGAGCCCCGTGCAGATGACGTGGTTTCTGGCTGTAGCTCTGGCTTTTGATGCCCCAGCTGCCCAGTGTGGTTCCTCACCTTGCCGCCTGGTTGGGCAATGTGGACCTGAACGGATGGGAGGAGCGGCCTGAGGGGTACATGATTGTCCTTCAGGGGTAGCAGGATGCTGCTGAGTTGATCATTACCATAACTAAGTGCTCCCTGGCAGCCTAACAGGCTTATCTGCTTGTGCCACTGGGGTGAGTTTGCACACAGAAGCAGTTGCCTGTTTACCAGTTAGCCCAAGTCATGCTGACAGCTCTGAAAGCATGGGGGAGGGAGGAGAGGACACTGCCATGGGCACAGCCCCTTCAGAAAGTCCATGCCATGGATGAGCAGAGACCACGTACAGCGGGTTCCCATGCAAGGCACCAGGCTTTCCCTCCCTTAACCTGCAACCTTAACCTAGGGGAAAATGTCCTCCCCTTCCTCCTCAGAGAGGATGAATAAAGCACACAGTCAGCCAAAGCAAACAGGCGGTGCTGGCCAGGCTAAATCCCTGTCCTTCTCACCACAGTCCCGTCTGCTTTTCCCTTAACTTCCAGCTCCAAGGTCCCTCAGAAAAGCATTCCTGAAGGCTGCAGAGGAGACAAGGAGAGGAGAGACGAAGAGGTTTCCTGAAACCAAAGGCCTGAGGGGGATGTGTAAGAGGCGTAGATTGATAGCCGCACTTCCGAGAGCCTCCAGACTCCCTGGATCAGCAATAATAGAGGGGTGAGCTCATTGCTAATAGCTTCAGTGGGTGCAAGAGCCAAGGGCAGCCTGTCCGCGTTGGAGAAAGGCTCTGCGGCTCTGTTGGCAGCACTGCCTGGTGCAGGAGGCAGCAGGAGGATCCTTTTTCATTAATTCTCTGTGCATGGACCATTTTTTTGGTGAGGAGGGGTATCAAGGCTTGGTCTTTGGCTGGGTGCTATCGCATGTGCAGTGGAGCTGGTGAAACCCCAGAGGTTATATGAGCTAGATGACTCCCTGCAGTGATCTGGGTTATCTTGTTGTCTGCGTCCCCTTTAATCCACTCTGATATAAAAATACCCCAAAGAAGGATGATTCTCCTGCCCAAGGAGGTTGTTCCTCTTCTTAAGAGATCTCCATACTCCCACTGCTGCTCTGCTGGGCACCTGACCGCCTGGTTTGGAGGGGTGCAAGGGGCATGCTCGTGTGACTGGGGTGAAACCAATTGCCATCAGGAGTCCATGCCCAGGGCCTGGTGCAGGAGGCACCTAAGCCTCAGATATTCCTCTTCACTGCCTGCTCCTGCTTTGCCTGGCAGGATTTGCCTCCCCTGCACCAGCCTTGCACCCAGTGCTGCAGCATGGGGAACCAGGGAAGCGTGGTGAATAGGATTTGCAGGGGAATACTGAATTTTCCTTTTTTTCCTCAAGTTCCTACAACTAAGCAAACTCATCAGAGCTGAAGGCACTTCAGGAACACTGTGTGACCCAGAGGACTAATTACGGGGCCAGAAAAGGGAGAAGGGAGAGCAGAAAGTTCATAGTCATCCAAATGCATCCCACTGTGCTGGCCTAGTGGCATTATGGCCTCAGCTACAGCCCTCACAGGCACTGCTTAATCAGCCAGTGCCTTCACCCTGATGGAGATTGCTCTTCTCCTGTCTCCAACTTGTCCTTAACCTCTGTGCGCCACTCTCAGCACAGTGCCCAGGGCTGAACCCATAGCTTTCTGGCCTCACCCTGCAGCAGGGGTAAGTGGCACAAAGCCTCGGGTACCCGGGCGTTTTCTCAGGGGCTGCATGACCAAAATATAGTGGTCATCTGCAACAGTCTGTCCCAGAGTTTTGTAGTGAGTGAGAGGTAGGCGTGCCAGGTGCTTGCGGGGAGCATCTCCTGCATGTCCTGGCTGTCGTCCCTAATGGATGGCCTGTGCAGCAATTAACAGGGAAAGCAGGGCAGAGAGAGGCAGCCCCGGCAGCGCTTTGACTTTATGATGTACTTTTGCTTGGCATCAGCAAGGTCTGAGGAATGTCTCTGGTGGGGGAATGTTAATGCTTCCTGGCTGGAGATGAGGCAGTCTGGCCCTTGCTCAGGGCACCACCAAGTCTGCTGAGCAGTGGCTCTGTGGAGGCTCCCATGGCCCAAGTGCAGACGCTTCGTCACTGCACTGTGCTCAGGGGATGCTGGGGCAAAGCTGAAGCCAAGCCTTGAAACCAGGCTGAAGGAAACAGCATTCCTGCACACTCTGAAATGACTGGCTGAGCCAGAGAGGATTGCTGCTGAGCTTCTCAGCTCCTCGTGTTGGGGACCACATATGTGGATCACGGATGGGACACAGTCTGGAAGGCAGTGGTGACCTGTCACTGACCTCTCTTGCTTATGAAAAGGACAGGCTGAGGTGTCAGTAAGGGAGTTTTGGGGTGCAGAACAGGGTCTTCTAGAAATGGAGAGGACTGTAGTATCTTGTACACCCACCTGTCAGCAGCCCAACGCTTGGTACCTTGAGTTTGCCAGTGCCCCAACCCAAACCTCGTCCTCAGTGGCTTTAGAGACATAAAAACTTCAACCACATGGTTCAGGTGAATGAAGCAGGACAGATGTGGCTCTTAGAAGCACATGGAGCCCTTCCCTTCCCTGGTACCACGTGTGGCCAGTGTGCTAGAGGTGAGATGGGAGCTGGACACCATGGACACCAGAGCTGATGTGTTCCTCCCAGCCAGGCTGCAGAAGGGCAGGTTGCTTGCAGAGACACTGAACCAGCATGGCCTTGCTTTTATTCAGTAATTTGCACCTCTAGGGTGCAAAAGATTTCAAAGCTGAAGCACAGAGGTGGGCACCTGCCTTTCCTCATGTCACACAGCCTGGTGAGGCCAGAGCCAGGCTGGGGGCTCCTGTCCCAAGGTGGGCTATTGCCTTGCAGACAGCTTCACCCTCTGGACTTCTGTTCTGCATCTGTCCAACAAGGCCGTTCGCCTTCATCCCTCTCTCCTCCTCCTCCTCCTCCTCTTACCAAACGCCTGCAGCGACGCTTCAGCACACTTGCAAAATGGAGTTTGTCCGGCACCAAGTATCGCCCCGAGCGCTCCCAAAGGACATGAAGAGAGGGTAAACTTCCTTTCCCACCGCCTGGTGTTGCAGACAAAACTTCGATGCTTTAAAGAGCTCCCGAGCCGCCGGGAGCTGCCACTAGAGGTTGCTCGCATGCCTTGCTGCAGGCTGGATGCTGCCAGGGCTGCCGGGCTCTGCAGGACCAGGGCACGGCTTTTGCTCAAGACACGGCTCAAGGACTTCCCTCCAGCCCTGCTCAGAGCCTGGCTTTGAGGCAGGTGCCAGGGGAAGGTGTCCCACAAAGCTCTCTCCGGTTTGGGCCACTGATGCCCCGTTGCCTCCTGCGGCATGGCCTGGCTTTGCTGCGCCCTCGGTTCCCAGGGTTTCCAACAGCAGCTTGGCAGCCCTTGGCGGTGTGATGGGTGCCGTGGGGTGGCAGAGGGGTCTGCGAGATGGGAGCAAGCCTGGCAGGTTGGTCCTCTCCTACAGCATCACACCCAGCCAGATGGCCCGACAGGTTGACATTGAGGGGAGGTCACTGGGACAAAGGGAGCACACAAATATGTGTTTACCAGGGCATGCAGGGGCTTAATTTCTAGCCTGCAGGCAGATGTCCAGGCTCCTGCTTCCCTCTGTCCTGCATCCCTGGCGGCCATTGGCCTTGGCTGAGCTCAGTGCTGTGGAGCTGGGGACACCATCTCCTCTGAGGCGTAAGCCCCCGGCTCTCCTGTGCAGGGCTTTGCGGAGAGGCACTGAGTGCCTGCTCATACCAGATGGGTGGAAAGGCTCTCCCTGTGTTAGTGGTGCAGGATCAGGCCCTTAACATCTGCTATGTAGAGACCCAGGGCAGGGTGGTGAGGAGAAATGCCCCAGCCACAGCCCAAATCCAGACCAGATGCCCACTTCCATGTGGGGTGGATCTATTTGCACCCAACACACGTCTCTGCAAGACACAAACCAGACCTGGCTTGGGGCACCTCAGGTGTGCCCCAGCACAGGGGCTGTGTCTGCTCTCAGGTAGCCCTCTTGGTGCTGCTGAGGCTTCCTGAAGCATCTTGGCTGGAGTAACAGGCCCCCTGATGACAGGAGGGTTGAAGAGTGATGTCGTGAAGTGGCAGGGTTGGAAGAGCTAGAAGAGCCTGAAGAACAGCAAAAGAGGGGGACTATGGGCCTGAAGCAGCAGCAGGAGAATAAAATGCCATCCCAACACACCTCCTCCAACTCTGCTTGCCACATCCCAAGCAACCATCCCGGTAGTGGTGGGGCAGGTGGAGGAGCTGTGTCCTTTCCGGCAGTAGCAGTGCTGGCATGGCAGTGCCTTGCAGACACAGATGTGCACTGGTCAGGATGCAGCTCTGTTTCCAGCATGACTGGCTGTGACTCAGAACACCTCAGGGGAGCAAACCAGATGAGGAAGATGCTGCCTTTTCTTTGTTTGGAAATGGAGCCACTTTTTAAGATAGAGGCCTGTTTTAATTCGCCAAGGTGTTTTGCAGACACCACAGCACCCACTGGGCAATGAGACACTCTGGAGAGGAAGGACGGTTGCAATTAGTGTGGGCTGTGGGCAAGATGGGAACAGCTGGGTAATGCCGTGGGCATCTGAGGGGCCAGTTGGATTTGGGCACAGCCAGATCCATGCTGGCATTCAACATGGATGGTTTTTGAAGGAGAGGATTTTTGTTTGCATGCTTACCCTGGTGCCATGAAATGCAATTTTGGGAAGCATTTTTTCTTGCCCTGCTCCTGCCCACACATCTCCCTCCTGGCAGAGCAGTAAGCAGGAGCAATACTGAGGGGCTGCCAGCGTGATCGATGGGGGTTGCAGCATTTTGGGTTGGGGCACACATATTCAGTGGTAAATCTACAGCAGGATAATTACCTCTCTTTGTGGATGGCGGCTTTATTAAAAAGAAATAAATAAAGTGTCTTTAAAGGAGAGGCGAGCGAGAGATGCAAACCGCAACCTTGGGGCAATGTAGACGGATGAGTAATGGGGCCTTTTGAGTAAGTGCCTGCCCGGCCAGCTCTGAGTCACTGAGCAAACAGCACCAGCCTGGAGCCAGTGGCAGGGCTATTCTTAGTCACTCACCCATCAGGAGATGCTGCTGAGGGAGAGGAGGCAGGTTAAGGGGTGTCAGCGGGGGAAAACATTTGCTTTCCAACTAAAAAGCCCTTGGAACCAGCCTGAGGCTCAGTTGCAGTAACCCAGACTGGAGATGGCAAGTATGAGGATGAGGAGGGTGGCTGCAGCCACATGGGGAAACATGGGCTGAGTTTCTCAGGGAGCTGGAAGAAGGGAACAGGCACCTGAGGAGATGGTGCTCCTTGGCTGTGCACATTGCTTGGAGGGACGCGGAGGTTCCCTAGTCCCAGGAGCAGAGGGCAGCACAGACAGAGCATCCCCCTCAACTGCCCCCTGAAACATCTCCCCCTTCCCACCCACCCCACAGGGTCCCACTTTGAGCTTCCCAAGAGCAACCTCCTCCGAGGCAGCCTGATGTCCCTGCTGCAGCCAGGGTTGCATCAGCAGGGAAGGGAGGTGGCAGAGGTGTGCTGCAAAGGCCTGGGCTCAGTTGTGCTTGGGCTCCTTCTAAATAAAGCATCTCCAGTCATACTGGCTGGAGCTGCTGGCTCAGCCCAGAAGCCTGGAAAACTAAATGACATCATCCGGGTACCACTGACAGGCAGTATTTCCACTCAGACACTGAGTGCATGGATTTCAGCTGAAGAGAAGAGTGTGGCTAGGGAGCATTGCTGGTTTTAGGGAATCCCCTAAAACTGCCCCTTCTCCCTGCAAAGGACCCAAGCAGGCAGTTGACCCTCATTTTGGTCTCCTCTCTCACCCAGGGCATCCCATCCCAGCCCCTTTGTGCCCCAAGAGAGACCCCACACCCTAGGAGGGACCTCAGCAGCATCTCAGCTCTCTAAGCCAGCCTTGCCCTAAAGCCATGAAGCTGGGACAAAGCCTAAGGAGCAGCCCATCGGCTCCTTTCCCTCTGTGCTGCCAACGCTGTGATGGCCACAGTGATGGGGGCTGCTCACCCAGTGGCTGGGGGCTGGTGGGGTCAACCACAAGTGGCAGCAGGTTCAGGGCTGTGATTCCAGAAGGGGAGTCACGGGTGGGAATTTTGGGACTCACTGCAGGAGTACTCCAAATCAATATGCTCATGAGCCTTGTCTGCATCTGCTGTCACTGGGAGCAGGGTATCTCACCACCTTGTGAAGTGACATTGTGGAGAGGAAGGTAAGCAGCGATACAAAGCATCCGCATCCCTCTGGCATCCTGCAGGTGAGGACCCACAAGGGGAGCAGGATTACCCTATCAGTTGGGGAATTATAGCCTGGTGACGCAGGGACAGGATTGGGGGACAGGATTTCCCTCATGCACTAGTTTGGCTCCAACGCTGCCTTTCTGGGTGGTCTTTGGCAAATAACCTGTCATCTTTGCTCCATGTTTCCTATTTGTACAAGCTGGGGTGAGTGGGATTCTCCTCTGATTTCCAGAGCACTCTGGATTTGGTAGAGCTGATCCCCATCTGCAGGGATACATGGGAAAGAAAAAAATCAAGCCCAGTAATAATACTTACTTTTCTCCTTCCCATGGATATTGTAAAGATTAGCTCATGTTTAACAAAACTCCATGTAAGTGCTAAGCATTGTTAATGTCTTGGATTGCTCCAGGAGCGAAGGTGGCTTTCCAGGGAGTGATGGGGTTTTCCCTTTGCTGGCATGGAGCTGCAGCAAAGTCATCACAGCCCAAGGTAAGCAGCATCCTATTTCTGTTAGGCTTAGGTTGTAGGGCAGTGTCTGCAGCACAAGAGCAGTCCTCACCTCGCTTTCCATCAGTGTTGGAGGGGTGAAGCCCATCCCTTCTTGCATCAATGCACAACCAGCAGGGCTCTGGAGGACCACGTGTCCCACGGAGGGTCTCAGAGTACGGTGCCCTAATAAGGCCTCATCTCACCGACATGGCAAATGGCATCTCCCAGACAGAGTGAAGCAGGGTTGAGACAGGGATTCCCACCAGGAGCACTGGGAGACATGGCTACAGCATTGCCTGAGGTCCACTCAGCAACTAGGGCTAGAGACCAGGCCACAACGCACAGCTCAGGGTACAGGTTTGAATGTCCTGAGTCAAGCAGGGGTGCGTGGGTGAGGGTCAATTCATGGCCCTGGGTGCCCTCAGTGTCCTGGCACACAACATCTCTGTGCACCCTGAGTAGTTACACTCCTGCAAAGTGTGGAAAAGAAATGCACATCACCTAAAGCTGGCAAGCCTGCGGGAGATGTTAAATTCTCTTTTCCAGGCTCCATTGCTGGAAAAAGGTCCTGGGGCCTCCCAGGAGAGGAAACCAGCTTGTGGTTGGCTCAGACGCTGCCTGACCACTCCAGTAAATGTCCCTCCTGGGAACCCCCAAGGTCTCTGGACAGGGTACGGGGGACCAAAGCTCCTCTGGCTGCTGGACCCTGCCACCCTGGCTCTCCAGGCCTGCAGAGATGAAGCTGACTTTTTGTGACCCCTTCTCCCTGCGCTGACTCAGCCATGCCCCCGTGGTGGGTGGCTGCAGCCGCGGGTGGGACGGCGTGAAGGTAAAGGCAGTACGGGCTGGCAAGCTTTCAAAAAGGCCACAAGCTAAATAAATAGCCAGCAGCCTATTTCAGTGGCTGCTATATTTAGCTCAAGGAACATTTATTTATAGGCTTGGCAGCCATTCTGAGTCAATAAAAGCCCAAGAGCTGGAAAAAGGACGTTCCTGGGTTTCTCGTTGCAGTAATGGTTTCTGCCATGCAAACCATGAGGAGCGAGAGGAGAGGCAGCCTCGGCACCGGGGCAGGAAGCTGTGCCAGGTGCGCACCCGTGGGTGCCTCTGCCAGGGGACAGAGCCTCCGCATACGTGTAGCCCCAGCTAAGCGCAGACACCCCGCAGCATCACCTGGGTCCCCTCCTGCATGGGCACTGCTGCCGGTGACCCAATGGCCCAGAGGTCCCCTGGCCCAGAGGGAATTTCTCTCTAAAACACAAGGGGATATAGCTGTGCCTGCGGAAGCAGCAACACAAGACGTCAGCCCTGGGGACTCCACTGCAACATCTTCCGCAGGGCAGCGGGTTTGGAAAAATGAAACCAGGAGCAAGTAAATAGGGAGGGAGATGGGAGCGATGCTCACATTTCTGCATTAAATAATTTTCCATTTCCATGTCATGCATGGCAATGAGCGGTTGAGAGAGGAGGGCATGGAAACAGCCCCTCTGAAGCTGCTAGTGGGGTCAGCTGCACAAGAGGCCGAAACTTCACACTGTGCGGATGATGGCAATAGTTTTGAGAGGCTTTACAAAAGACTCAGCAGTTGCAGTTGGATGAGGGGAGTGGATTTATAAAAGACCAGGGGATTTAGCCCAGCCTGTGGAAAACAGCCATGGGGATGGATGTCCCTTCTGTGTTTAAGTCAATAAGTGCTGTGTCTTTCTGGAGCCAGAACTGCAGGGAGCCTGCTCATGCCTTCTCCTCCCTCCAAAGCAAACCTGCTGCAGGGGGGAGCAGCGAAACGCTTCCACCAGCCTCGGCCAAAACGGGGCTACTGGTTGGCGCCCACCAAGCACAGCACAGCTGCTGCCATGGGGAAGAGGTGACAGCTCAGTCTGCCGTGGGGGGACCGGGGGATGTTTACAGGGTTTAGCTGTAGTGTGCAGCAAGCATGTGGCTACACACTGCCACCATGCCAGGAGGAGGGTGGGAGCAAAAAAAAATTAATAATAATGATTATTATTAATAACAGAATGTATTTCAGTGCAAACACTCCATGTTTTTGTGCTCGGCAATCCGTCCCATTCCCTACACTTGTACATACCCATCTGGAGCAGGACCTGGCCAGTCCTTTCCACTAGAAAGAGGCTGCTCAGGTGCCTGCCTACAGCTTCAGAGCCACGAATGACACACTGGATCATCAGAAACCCCTAGAGTGGCTGTTGCAGTTCATGAGCCCATGAATGCCCCAATTAATTTTTATGCCCCTACTCCCTCAGCCACGAGCCTTATTTCTGCTTTGAACTAGTCCAGCTGCAGCTTCCAGCTGCTGGGCCCTATACACATAGGTCTGGCTGTGCATCCAGGTCTGGCCGTGCGTCCAGGTCTGGCTGTGTGTCCAGGTCTGGCTGTGTGTCCAGCTTTCCACCAGCTCTGGACCCCATTGATGCAGGCAAAGATCCATCGCCCTTCCCAAAACCACAAAGAGGACCCTCCAGCCCCACCCTAAGAAGGTCCCTCAAAAACCAAGCCTGACACCAGCTGTTAAAACACCTATTTGGGTATTTATTACAACACGTTGTTCCAAAATACAAAAGAAAGGAAAAGAAAGTAGAGGGTAGAAAAGCACTGCTGTTTACAGCCTCTGGTAATAAATAAATAAAGACAAGGCAGGGGCAGGGTGGCTCCCCGGCTCCAATGCTGGCACTGGCCGAATGGGCAGCAAGGAAAGGAGTGTGGTAGGGCTGGTGGCCAGAGCATCTCTTCCCTGCTCGGGAGTCCCTAGGTACGCCAGTGTGGGTGCAGACCCTGTCCCCATGTTGTGCTTGCTGAGGAAGGGCCTGACCCTGCAGGGACAGGGGCAGGAGCTGAGGAGGCTCAGCCCCAGCATGGTCGGGACCTGCCTGCTCCCTGCCCGTCCATGGCTGCCCCAAAGGCAGGTGAGGTAGGAAGGGTGACGCCGGACCGGGACCCCAACGGGGGTCTGCCAGGGTCCCCCGAGAGAGGGGTGAGACCTGAGCTCTCTGCTCTCCGGTGCGGTCTCAGAGCAACCTCGGAAATGAGTTCAGCAAAGCATGATGAGAAGGACCCCAACCCATGGTGAAGCAAAGTCACGACAGAAACAAGAGACTGTGCCCAGGCCACATGGAGAAGGATGGTGTTAAACTCCGCAAATTAAAATGACTCTTCATGGGGCTGGCGCAGTACAGAGAGTGTTTCGTACCACGGTACAGACGGGATTCCTCTTCCCTTCCCCTAATGTCTCCTCCTTCACCTTACAGTCATCCAGAAACCTCCAGGTTATACAAGGAGCCCAGGTGATGGGCATGAAAAAGCAGCACTGGACTCTGTCCACTTATGACACCATGATTTACCAGTCTTGGATAAAGGCTGTATCCAGTCCCACATTGAAAGCCATTCCCAGCCCCTTTCTGAATCCCTCCAGGTACTGGAGGCCACTCACATCTCTCCTTGCTGCTCTGCCACTGAGCTTGCTCTAACACTGGCCATGTGTCCTCCCCAGGTGATGCTGTCCCCAGGCAGGGGGACCTCACCAGCATGCGGGGGACACTCAAACCAAGAAAGCCCAGGGCACCTGGATAAAATGGGGTACCAGTGCACGGGTTCGGCTGAGCAGGGGGAGCTTTGCAGACCACCTGCGAAGGCAGAGCAAGAAGCCCCTGTGGGTAAAGGTGCAGCCTGTAGGTGCAGCCAGCAGAAGAAGGTGAGAGGACCACAACCTGGAGGGAGCTGACTCCATGAGCTAGATGCCTGGCCAACATTCCTTAAAGCTGTTACAAAAGCTTTAAGGTTTTGCCATTTAATTTTCCGTTCTTGGTGCCAGAGGGTTTCTGCCTCTTGCAAACATGAGCGGCCACCTGTACAGGAGAGAGGAGCTGCAGGAAGGGAAGGGAAGAGTTAAGAGAATGGATCTGCCCCCGGTTTGGGTGTCTTTATACCCTTAGGAAGCACCACCCTCCAGCTCCTCTGACAAGGGTTTGCCTCTTGGGGCTTGGGACAGCCAGGAGCTGGGCCAAGCACAGCCTCAGCCGGGCCACGGGGAGCAGAGAGAAGGTGTGATGGGGCCTTGCGTTTATTCACAACAGAGAAACAAAGAGCAACGTACAAAGAGTAAGAAGCAAAAAAGTACAGAATCATAACCATAATAATCATAATAATAATAATAATCATAAATACTCAAATCTATCATTCATAGATTGCAATGACAACACTGATAGCTTATTATCATTAGTATTAAGGACGGGAGGGGGAAGGGGACAACAGGAGGGGGTTCTGGGGGGCATCATCTCCTAAGGGGCAGATGTAACAGGAATGGACGTCCAAAGAAACAAGCAGACAAAGAGGAGGGCTGGGAAGGCAGCAGGGGCTGGGGATGATGCTGCCGAGGGTGGGGACGAGCCTGCTCCGACTCAAGCCTCTGGCTCAGTGTTGCCAACCTGATTGCTGCCCTCCTGCCAGCTTCACTCAGTCCCCCAAAAGGCAGCTGGGAAGGAGGTGGTTGGGGGGCTCAGCCCCAGGGACAGGTGAGGGCTGGAGGGGAAGGTGCAATGTCCCTTCTAGCCTGAAGGAAAGCTGTGGTTTGCTCCGTCCTTCACGTGGTGGAAAGCTCAGCCATTACCGCCGCCGCAACCGTTGGGCATTCAACAGCTTTGTTGGTTCCTCCCTTGACAGGAGAGAGCTTTCCTCTCCTCTGCTCACATTTCTGCCTCTGTGGGTCCCTACGAATAAATGCATCCTCATCAGATCAGCATGGAAAGATGATTTTTGGTTCCAGTGAGGCTTTGGGTTGGCTGTGAGAGCCCATAAAAAGACTGGGCTGACACATGATGGGGAAGGGTACCAGCTGGCACATCCACCCTCGTGGTAACTCGCAGCTCTCTGATTCATGGACAAAACGGTCTATTAGACAAAGTCTGATTTTTAAAAAATAATTTAAGTTAATTGCAATGCACTCAGTGACCCTGATGGCTTTGGGTCAGCACTGTCAGGAGACACTCAGGCAGGGTTGCTCCATCAAAGCTTATTTTCTGGATGTAGCTTTAAAATATTGCACAAAAGAGGGCTTCTAGCGCACATGCCCAATGTAAAGGGGAAGGATGAATGCAAAGTACATCGAAATAAGGCTGCAGAGATGGGTCATGAATGTCTCTTGGCAGTTATGATCTGCTAATCTTAAAATCTACTTCTCTTTTCTCTGGTTTCAGAGGAGAGAGGAGTCCATAGTGCCTAAAGGCTTAAACACGGCTGAGGAGCATCCAGGGGATGGCAGAGTGGAGATGACAAAAAGCAAACCACATATCTGCTTCTTTGCAGACATTCAGTCTCATTTACAACACATGCCCTCTCCTTCCTGACTTACTCCAGCTGCTTTTTGTACTCATAACACACCATGTCAGCTAATGAGATGAGTTACATGAGAGCTCGCCAGCACCTTGTCTCATCTCCCCACCTGGCTGTGGCAACCTGTTGTCCTCTTCTTATTAAATCCCTCAGGAAGCCATCTAGCCCCCCTCCATTGCCCAAAGCTACACCTAACAAGCTGCTGCCAGCAACGTGCCTGACCTGAGCTCAGCTGATCTGTGCTGGCACCAACCCTGGAGGACTATGGGATGGGCAGGAACTGAGCGATACAGAGCAGAGATCAGCAGGCAATGACCCCTGGCATGCTTGGGAAGAGATGCCACTGCCGAGGGCAGGAGGAGGGGAAGGGAGACCAGCAGCACTGCTTGGGCAGGAGGCAGGCAACACTAACCCTGGGCTTGGGCGGCTTACCGGAGGGAGGATGAAGCCTTTTTCCCTCCCTCCTTGGACTTGATATCAATGCCCATTTAGGACACCCTGCTGTGAGTGCAGCTCCTGAATAGCTGCCTGCCTCACAGATTGGACCCAAATGCTTATTGGAATCTAAAAAGAGAGCTTAGAAAATAGTGTCATCATCCTTTCATGGCCAGAAGGGAGAAATGTTCAGGTTGGCAACGCTGAGCTGGTTTGAGGTGGCTGCTGGAGGCAATGATGGGTGGTGGTGGACTTTTGAGGGATGACTATGAGATCACTCGCCCTCATCAAAAGCAATGTGGGGAGAGAGGCAAGTGGTGCCTGGCTCGCCAGCCACCCTCTCCTTCCCCACCACACCTCAGGGAACCAGGCAGGAGCATGTGGGAGTCCCCAGCATCTCACTGAATGGCCCCATGAAAAATCAGAAAAACTAAAGCTGGTCTGAAGAGAGCAAGGAGCCTCCAGGGAGACTCGCCTCGACTGCGCACAACAGAGGCAGTTGGGGAAGCCACCAGCTGAAGCGAGCAGCCCCTCCTCACATGATTGCAGCTCCTCATGCCTCTGCTTTGTGTTCAGTTTTAAACCTGAGATAATTTGGTTTTGTCACGTGTAGTTTGATTTAAAGATAGAAATGAACGATGAGAGGAGGAACAGGGGAAAAGGAGAGAAACTGTGTGGGCATAGAAAAGAAAAAAACAATACTCCAAGGATGACACAGGACACAAACATGCACGAACGGAGACCCCTGAGGTATTAGCTTTGCAAACTAGCGCAAGACGAGGGAGAAAGCAAAGACAGCCGCAGGCAGAGATGTGCTTTGCAGCGGAGGCAGTTCAGTGCCTACAGCTCCATAAAGCAGCTTCTCAGCAAGCCTGACATCGGAGTTTGGAGGCAAGAGCTTGGCTCCCCACCAGGATGGGGGGAAGCAGCCAAAAGCCTCTGAAAATAAGTCAGTTGTGCCCTCCCTGTGCTTGCAGACTTTCGCGTCCAGCTGACTTATCACCTGCTGGAAGGAGGGGAGCCAGCCCAGAGGGGAACAGTGCTGGGAGAGTCTCGGCACCTACAAACATGCTTCCCATGAGTTTCTTGGATGTGAAGCAAAGGATGGGGGAAGCCTGAAAAACCATGGAAAATGGTGCCCATACCTCCCAAGCAAGGTGGCTGAGGCAAGGGGGAGCTGAGGGGCTGGGGCAGGTAGGCAAGACACCTCCCGACAAGAAATCCCAACTACCACCAGCCTCCCCTCCCTGCCTCCGCTGGAGCAACCTCTGATGCCTTCTCCGTGCAGCTGGAGGTGGCACCTGGCACCCTTCCTCTGCTGCAGGTGACTCCCTCCTCACCCTTTCCAGCGAGGATGGGCAGCCCAGGGGAGGGGAGGGGGGCACGGCTGGGATGGGATGACGGCCAGGATGGGGATGAGGATAATCAGAGACCAAGGGGTGAAGAAGCGGCAGCAGCTTCCAGAAGAGTTTTCTGGCTCAGTTTGTGTTGTAAGAAGGTTTTATGGTTTGCTCGTTCCCTTGTTCGTTTCTAGAAAAAGTGCCCAGAAGAGTCTCCTGTCCCCTTGTCGCTGTGCCCAGAGGGAAAGGGTGGAAAATCTTTGTCGTCGACATGAGCTATAGAAGGAGCCACAGGCCTCAGATATTGCTTAGAAACTCGTATTTCAGATTTAAATACCATACACAGTAAAAATAGAGCTGAAAGTACCGCCCCACATTGTCTGCAAATCATTGCCAGAATGAACAGCTTCAATAAATTAAAAACAAAACAAAAAAATTGAAATATTATTTACGTCTCAATAAAAACTGCAGTAAAACCATTTACCTTTTCCTTTGTGTGTGTGTTTTCGGGTTTTTTTTCTTTATATTATATATAATATATATTTATATATGTATAGGGCTGCTCCAGTGCAGCATTTTTAGGATACTTAGCCAGAGAAACACAGGGGAGCATGCTTAGTGCTGGGTGAAGGGAAGGGGCAGCCATGGTCCCCCCCACTGGCACTATTGCCCCATCCTCGCAGCCAAAATTGCGACCCCTCCCCCTTCCTGCTCGAATTTTACGCCCAAATTTCGAGCGTGGGTCTCCAAGGGCTGGGACCCCCTGGGGATGGGGGGAAGGATCAGGGTGGGGGCAGGAGGGACACTAAGCATCCGCCGTCATGTTTCCCGACTCTGGAAAGACTCATCCACCTTTGCTTCGGTTTCAGCACGTGCGCTCCTGAAAATGCACACGCGGGTATAAAGACTCCCCCAAAACCCCGCTGCCCCCCTCCCCTCTCCCCCCAGCTTAAATATCCCCCCACCCCATCTCCGTCCCCACTCTCCAGGCATCCTGGGTGGGTGTCAGGACACTTCGATGATCTCCATGCTGCCCGAAAAGCTGGACTGTTTGCTGATTTTGCCCAGCTCTTCCCGGGCCCTGCCTTCGGACATGGTCTCCTCGAACTCCATCTGGCAGCTCCTCCGCTTGAACTGCTTCTCAGCGCCAGCCTCCTCATGCCAGCTGTGCCGCCCGTCCCGCGGCTCGGCCCGCGCCTTGTCCCTCAGTCTGATCTCACAGCCGCCTGCCACGCTGCCACAGCCGAACGGCGGTGGATACGGGCTGGTGCCAGCAAACAGGCTCCCGCCGCTACCGCTGGCGCTGCCGGAGTCCATGCCGAAGTACCAGCCGGCTTCGCCGGAGGGAGTGCTGGGGGACTCCAGGTGCACCCCACTCCAGGCGGCGGCGGCGGTGGTGGTGGTGCTGGGAGCGGTGGCCGGTTGGCTGAGCCGTGGTGGCAGCCTGTCCTCAGCGCCGGGGCTCTTGCGCGTGGCGCAGGCCCCGCCAACGTTGAGGCTGAGCCCGTGGGCAGGTGAGCCCGCCGGGTGCCGGTGCTTCCGCCGCTGCCTCACCTTGGCCTCCAGCAGGAGGTCGGGCCCACTTGGCCGGTCAGGGCTGTCCACCCCCGGGGAGAAGGGGCCGAGGCCACCGGGGCCCGAGGGGCTGTCCAGCTTGCAGAGTTTGGGGGCGTCCCCAGGGCCAGGGGGTCCGGGGGGGTCCTGCCGCAGGCCGGGGGAGTAGGCGGACTTGATGTCCAGGGAGAAGGAGCGTTTCAGGCGGTTGGTGTCCTGGATGCGCTCGGAGGAGAGGTGCAAGCCGTTGAGCCCCTGCTGCAGGGTGGTGGGTGACAGGACCTTTGGGGTCCCACCTTGCCGCTCGGGGTCGCTGGGGGGGGACACCGAGCCAGTGCCTCTTGGCACCTCCTCGGCCTTCTCTGAGGTAGGTGGTGGGGGATGCCGGCTGCCCTCAGGTGGCTCTGCTGGGTCTTGCTGGGCGTCCCCCTCGCCCCGGTCGCCCTTTGACTTCAGGGCCTTGAGGAGCTTCAGGCTCCTCTCGTACTCCAGGAGCTGGCCCAGGAAGTTGAAGTTGGGCGAGATGGACGGGCGACGGTCCTTAACGAACCTGCCAAGAGGTACAGAAAGGGCTGGTTGGTGCTTGGCCCTTCAGCAGGCCACCCCTATTCTCTCAGCCTTTTGGGGTAGAAGAGGCATTGTCCAGGACCTTCTGACCAGACCTTCCGGAGAAAGGGGTCTTGGGGAACCATGGAGCCTTGGGATGCCCGAGGGGCAGAGCTGGGACTGACTCCTCCCTCCAGTTTACCACTCCCAACCACTCCTCACTGCATGCACTTTATGAAGGGAGGTTTCGTTTGGTTTTACCGGGACTCAGCCAAGCCAAGACAGAGCTTCAAGGAGCTCCCACCCTCTCCTTCTGGGCTCAGCCTGCTTTCCTTCCCTGGAGTGAAGCATAGTGGCATAACTGCTTCCTTCCCTCCAGGGAAAACTCACCTGTAAGCATCATCTGACGACATACCCATGGTCTTCATGATGTAGGCGATGGCAATGGTGGCTGACCGGGAGATGCCGGCCAAGCAGTGCACAATCACCTGGCAGCTGGACACCTTGGCCTTGTCTGGAGCATGGTAGAGGAAACAGAGAGAAAAGCATTGGTGAGGTCAGAGATGGTGAGCAAAATGACTCTAGCCTCCCTCCCCAACCCTCAACCCCTTTGTGTGAAAGGACAAGGGCTGCTAGGAGTAAGACCTAGCATGAAGGACAGAAGAAGAGTTCAGGTTTTGAAAGCTGTGAACTGAAGGGTCTGCAACGATTGTAACAAAAGCTCACCAATGAATTCAATTGACTTGTCCAGCCAGGGAAGCAGCTTCTCACAGTAGTTGTCGTTGACAGGAATGCGCATGAAGTGACTATCACAGATGAAGTCTGGCTTGGGACAGGAGTTGCTGGCGTTGAGGACATAGCTTATCCCGTTCTGCGTCATCAAGTCCTGGTGGGAAAGAAGTGATTGAATGATCGGCTGAGTTCAGCCAGCACTGAGTGCTGAAGATCTGCCTTGCCATGCACTCCCTGCCTTTTCCCATCCCAGTATTTTCTCCTGTGGGTCTCCCACTGCTGCCTTGGCCTAGTTGACAGTAGTACAGCAGAGACCAGCTGAGAAGGTCGTCTCAATTTAGTTGACACAGGTTTGAACCTCACCAGATCTTTACCTTGGTCTAAGTAAAAATAAGCAAGACCAAAGACACCTGGAAGGGAGTCCCAGAGGGGAAAACCCAAGAACCCTAGTATGAGATGAATAGGAAAATACAAGAAAGAAAATCAGCAAAAACTCTGGCTGAAAGCTTTGAAAGTATCAGCTGAGGGAGAGAGGAGGCATCTCGCCAACAGAGTGGGGCAAGTCATCAGCAGTACCCTATGTTAACCAATGTCAACCCATGTCTTCTCCCACATCCCTCAGAAACATAGCAGGAGTTCTCACAGATTTGTTAGTTGTTCATAGTTCTTCACTGTGAACATACACTCTTGTGTTGGGACATAGGCAGGTGGCGAGGGGAACCATCTCTTCCCTCTTTCTGACACTGGAGTGAACCTGGAATTGAACCTTCTGTGACTTTTCTGCTTTGGCCACTCAATGGCCACCATCACTGCCCATATTTCTGACTCAATAAAATGCAATGGAACAAGGGACACCTTAGGTAAATAGCATCAGATGAAAAACTGCAACAAGGGGGTGAGGTTCGACCCACAGGAACTGGCTTGCTGGGCATGTACTGCTGCATCCACACCAACCTCCATTCCTTCCCTCCCAGCACTACAGCCAGCTTCACCTACATGCGGTGCTGACACCAATTTTATGGCTTGTCAGACCCCTGTCTCTTTCCCTGTCCCATCAGATTAGGTATCACCTGTACAACTGGGGGCAGGTTGCTTATAAAAAATGGGGGAACATCTGTGCCAGCTGCCGGGTCTCAGTGCCTGGTCTGCACTATTCCAGGGAAGACCCAGAATTAAAAGGGAGGAGAAAACACGGAGATAAAAGAGTCCTTCCACATGTCAGAATGCATGGAGCTGCCACGTGGGATCTCTCCTCTGCAACATGCTGGAGAAGAAAAGCATCACCCATGCACAGCCTCTGCACTTGACCCCGCTCTGCTGCCTATGAATAGAGCATCTTCTGGCCACATCATGGGGATGCCAGAAAACACAGCTCCAAAAGATGAACAAAACCCTCCGAGGAGGCGGGGAAGGAAGGAAACCATCAATTTCCCTGCCTGACATTGGCTCCTCGGGAGACCGCACCGGGATTTCGGCCCTGGCTCTCCAGCAGCCCGTTCCTGCCCACCCCAGCAGGCTCTGCAGAGCCTGGCCTCGGCTCGGTGGAGCCAGCCCAGCTCCCGGGCTCACATTCTTGACATTTTTCTCTTTCATTTCCTTCTACTCCCTGTATATAATTTCTCTCTCCCTCCTTTCTGTCTCCAATCTCCCTCCGGTATCATGGTCCCTCTCCCCCCTTGCCTGCCCTGGGCGAGGACGCCTGTCTGGCTCCCTCCTGCCCGCAGTAGGCAGGCGCCCGGCAGCATTTTAACTGCAATTCCTCTTTCTTTCTTCTCGCAGTTATTTTTCCTTTAAACAAAATTCCTTCCCTGGTGTGACATCACAGCACAGCCATTCCAGCACCTTTAAAAGGGCACTGTCCCTCTTTTCTCCTCTCCCCCCACAGCCAAA
The DNA here is from genome assembly GCA_035590195.1 of Aviceda cuculoides. Classification (NCBI taxonomy): domain Eukaryota; kingdom Metazoa; phylum Chordata; class Aves; order Accipitriformes; family Accipitridae; genus Aviceda; species Aviceda cuculoides. The sequence goes on from JAVJGG010000021.1 coordinate 11,502,702, forward strand.
CTTTGCTCATTTTGTTCACCTCCTGAACAAGCCCCTGCCCCTGGCCAGAACTGCCCGTCCCCACTCTGCCATGCTGAATACCCCAGCTTGGTCCCACTCTCTCTGGCTCCCAAGGGGACTGCAGGGTTGCTGAAACTGGTGTTATCTGGCAGCCTGGCTGGCAAGGCAGGTGGAAGCAAAGCTGGCTCCTGCCTCACATCTCCATCCAGTTGGGGTAACTCCCCCTCCAAGCCCAGGTGTTTTCCCAGCTGTGCTCCTCCTGCCTCTGCGTTTGCTACAGGCACTTGGGTAGAGTTTGACCACCCCAAAGCTCATCAATATAAGACATCTCATCCTGTGACCACCTTCCCCAGTTCTGCCAGGCTCTGCCTATGCACTCCCTGACTTCAGCCTCCTGGTAGGGTCAGACCAACCATGCATGGTCCTCCCACTGGACAGGAGAAGAGTCCTTAATGTCCTCAACCCTCTGCATGGCTGGGGTCCCAGATGGGACAGGGGAGACGTGTCCCCTTGACAGGGCCGTACCTTGTTTAGAACGTCTTTCTGGGAGCCCAGGTAGAGATGCGGCAGGATGCGTGTGGGGCCAACGTTGGCCACAGGCAAGCATGGCTGGGAGATGCTCATCGGCAGGATGGCAGCTGGTTTACCCTCACAGAGGCCTGGGAAGCAGGATGAGAATGTGGCAAAGCCTCCTGTGGAGAAAATGGGGACATTGAATTCATAGCAGCAAGGTTGAGACCGTCAGTACCTGGCACCCTGAGGCCCGAGCTGGGGACAAAGCAGTGATGACCCTCCAGCACTGAGAACAGATCCCTGAGGAGCAAAAAGCCACCAGCCATCACTAAACACTGCAGATACATTGTGATGACTGTGCCACATACATGGAGAAAGGAATGAAGACCCAGCTCTGATTTTTCCTGCTGCAGCTGGGTATTAACGCACATGTGAGGCATCCCGCACCCCCTCCTGCTCTTCACAACTTCATTCACACGAACGACAGGAAGACAAAGTCCTTTTCTTGGCTGCCTACTACTCTGAGGACAACCAAGGTCACTTTTTGATAGCAAAACCTGTCAGGGCAGGATGACGGCAAGCAAGTCCATCGAGGTGCAAATCTCCCCAGGCTGGGGAGGTCAGCCCAGACCTTGCCACAATGGCTACACTTACACTTTGTGGTTTCTGTGAGATGCCCCCTCTGCCCAGTCCTGCCGAGCCCCTGATTTCTGCCACATCGGACCAGACCAGCACATCAGTACCTAAAGGCCTTTGCTGTTTTTCATGCTCTGACCTTACTGAATGTGACAGCAAGCAGCACCCAATTTACTGCACCAAGCTGCTGGGAAGTCATAACCAGCTTGAGCATCTCAAAGCCTGATATTGAGAGAAAACCCACAGGTGGGGCCACGGCACGTGGCATCTGACGGCCAGAGCTATCGCCATGATGTATGGCACGGTCGAAAGCACGGTCCAAATGTGAATGAGTCTGCATGAAAGCCAGTCCCCAGTTCAAGCAGCAAGAACACTGACTTGAGCAGGGCAGCAAGTGTTGCCTTGCCTGCACGGTGGCCAGCTCAAGGAGCTGGAAAACCCCCAGTGCTGTTGTACATCCTGTGCAGTTGCATAAGGCCACTGGCGATCCTGATTTGTTCTTGCTCACTGATCCCATTCTCCGGGGTAGAGCTGGGTTCGGCTAGTGGTGGCCCAACATCACTCTCCTCCAGCTGAGGACATCTGGGTGGCAGCTTGGTGCAACAGAGAGGATCTTGGGTTGTATCAGCCCAACCAGTCTCCCTTAAGGTTTTCCCAGTCATGCAAATGAGCAGATGCAGCTTGACATCACCCAAAGGGCAGAGAAGACTTTCGGGCTTGACTGCCTTTAACTGTCAGAGGGACCAGGATGCCCCCATGAGATCCTTCTGAAAGCCCAAGTCTCTGCACTCAGCACCATGGGAATCCCTGGCCCATTTCCACAGCTAAACAAGACCTTTTAATGAGCCTTTGGTAATGACCTTTCCATTTAGTCTCTCTCCCCTTTGGAAGAAGGGCAGCCCTGGCACATTCTCAGTTTACCTTCTCCAGCACCTTGCCAGCATTTCTGCTGATCCTCCTGGAGCACCCTCCTAGCTGCTGTTGTGGCACCCAGGCTCTGGCGGGGTATGACTGGTGCTGCAGACACCCCACGTGTTTGGGAGGTGAAGGTGATGGAGAAGCCAGAGCAGAGGACAAAATCATGCTCAGGCCACCAGGGAACATTCAAGGCCCTCCATCACCCTCCATCTCAGCAGGTCCTGGTGTTATCTCCCACTGACCCAAGAGGAAGGTGTCCTCCGACCAACCTCTTTCCTCCTATCTCTTACGTTTTCCTGGCTGGCAGCTAACACAGCTCCCAGCTTCAAAACCTGGCCAAGCCAGGAGGGGTAGAGTTAAAGCACCTTATCTTCTCCAGCACTTCCTTTTCTCTGGCTCCCTTCGAAATGACATCACCTCTCAACTGGGACATTAAATCAGAGAGAAAGCAGGAGGCCCAGTGCAGGTGCAGCGCAGATCCAGTTACTGCTCATCCCTGCGTTGTGTCCCCATTGCCAAGGAGTGTAAATCACCAGCCAGAGCCTTGCGTGGACAAGTGTGACCTCCCTGCTTCATCCTGTGCTTGAGCACAGGCCGCTGATGCCTGGGGGATGCTTGAGCAGAAACCCTGTGGGAAGGGTTTCCTTCAGCTTCCCCCAGAGAAGCCCACAGCACGTGGGGTCGAGTGGGGTGCAGATTTGACCCCTGGATTCATGCAAAACAACATGGGAATTTTCCCAAATGGACCTAGCATATTTTTGGTGAGTAGGGTGCATGCCAGCGCAGGTCCTCAGGTCCCCCACCTCTCATGCTCACTCGTACCTATCAAGAGTCGCCCGGGGCCATGTACGACTTGGTATCACTCTTTAAAAGCCGGGAGCATGGGGTGACCTCATAGCTAAAGCAGGTCAGGGCACGCCGCTCTCTCCCCCTTGCCCACCTCCGCCAGCACTCGCCCGGCAGCAGCTCCTCCGCCAGCCCTGCCCGAGGAAGTCCAGGCAGGGGCAGAGGGGGCTGCGAAGCAGGCAGGGATGTTTGCAGAGCGTGGCAGCAGCACCCTCAGCTGTGGTGCCTACGCCGGCACACTGCCAGCAACTGGAGGATGCTGGCACCTGAAATGATGCCCATAGCTCACCCCACTTGTCCCAAGCAAAGCTTCAACCCTGTGTCTGGGAGCCCGGGCATGCTCCCATCCCGCCTGTCCTCATTTCCCCCATGCTTGCAGCTGCTGAGGGCAGCCCAGGCTTGGGGGAAACCCTAGAGATGGGGCCGGGTACCCAATGCCATCCCAAACTCGAAGCGACACTCACCCCACCCCGTGCCGGCTGCTCTAGCATGCCTTTCATTTTTAGAAAGCAAAGCAGCTCTTCAAAACAATCCCAAAGGCAGTGAATGTGTCTGGCTGGGCTCCAATCGATACCTGGACTTTCCCCCTTCTATACCCCGGGCCACGGATCCCAGCTTTTGCTGGGAGAGAGCAGCAGAGTCCCATGGGGTGAGAAGCCAGGGCAGCACTGGGTCTTTCTAGTCTTTCCTCTTTCATTCTCAGTGCTGGTGCCAGGAGTGCCCTTGGCACATGAGGAATTAAGCTCAGGAAGGATTTGTATCTGACGTGGAGCGGGTGCTTGGGGATCTCTGCTTTCTTCTTGATGCTCCCCTTGAGCCTGGTGAGGGCTTGCTGGGGAGGAGCTGGTCCCTGCCTGGCATGGCCCCATGCACTGCTCATAGCTCCAGCATTCCTGAGGGCTCTCAAAACCATTCCCTGGAAAACCTAGTGTTTTCCCACCTCCTGCAACTACCTGAGGCTGAGGTGGGGCCCAGGAAGAGAGAGGGGATGTTTGGGCACAGGGAACCAGGCCAGAAGTGGGGACACCTTCACTGCTGCTGCTGAAGATGGAGGAAGGAGCCAAGAACCAGCATCAGGCAGGTCTCTGGGAGGGCTGGGGGGTGAAAATCACCCCTAGCTTTGAGGGGTTCATTCAGCAATGCCCCTAGAGACAGAAAAACCCTTAGCAGTGTCCAGCTCAAGGTGCGGCTGGAGAGAAATGCAGCTTTCAGGAGGGAGGGGAGTGCTGTCACCTCCCCCAGAGTAAAGAGGGAAACCGAGGCACAGGGTGCTGCAGCAACTTAGTGCCAGAAGAATGCAACAACTGAAACCTCATTTCTACCCCGATCCTGGGCTTCACTCACGGGGTGCTGACTACCCTTCCACCTTCTGCTGTGCCCTGCAGAGAACCCTCTGGGCCAGCACCCAGTCCTGCTCTGCATGGCCCTGGCAGCAAACAGACCAGAGGGAAAACCCCCACAACTTCTCCCCTTCCCCCGTCTTCACCAGGCCCTCCCCTGTGCACATTTTCCATCTGAACATCTATGACAACCTCCCAGTGGAACTGGATTTGTTGGGAGCACAGACACCGCAGAGGGAAGGCTGCCAGCCTGGGAATCCTTCCTCAGCCCATCCACCAGCCTGAGAGGAGATGCCAGTAGCATCTTTGAATAAGCCCCTGTGGTACCAGCACTGCTGCAACTGTTGGGGAACCATGCGACTTTTCCCCTTGAGCAGCAAACTGCACAGTGAGAAGCCCCTTTGCCAGTCTCTCTTTGCACCAGTGGCTGTATAAGACCCTGAGATGGCTATAAAAAAGGAACAAAAAGCTCCAGTGCTGGTGCTGGGCTGATGGGCATGGAAGATGAGAAGGTGGAAGGAGAGAGGTGTTGGACTGCTGAGCTGGGACCCTGCTGCACCTGGGGACCCCTCTGCTGCCTTGGCTGTCACCTTCAGGTGGACTCTGAGTACATCCAGCTGGTGGCTGGGACCCTGACAACACCTCGGGCATCACCAATCACCTGCAAGTTGTGCTGTTCCACTCTGCCAAGGCAGGGCAGCAGTGGTGGTGCAGGGAGGGTGACACAGAAGGTCATAAAGTCCTGGCTAGGGACAGGGTTGTGGTGTGGCATCATTTTCCTCCTGGTGGTAAATACCCAATGAGATTTGGGTATTTACAACCCGTTGAGCTGCACGAGACCTTAGGGCAGATGCTGCTGGAGATAAAAGGGAGCTGTGGGACACATTAAGCAGGGCTATCCCAGCTCCCTGCACTGAGGCCGTCTTCCTAGGCTGGAGGTGTAAAGTGGAGACAAGGAAATGACGGGACTTGAAAACCCTCTCATGTCTTACTCTGACGGCTGCAGACTGCCCATTCATCTCTGGCCCCATGGACTCACCTCCTTCAGAGTCCCTTGAAACAACCCAGCAGCTCTAGCCTCAATGCTGCGCCCCACTGACTGCAAGAAGCTGTGAAAGGGCTGCCCAGGGCACCTGCCTCACCCCGAAACCACTCTTTGGGAGAGCCACGTGCCTCTTGAACACCCCCATCCCCATGAGTCTCCTAAATGCCCCCTCTGGAGACGCACTGAGCAGCAGGGACATGACCTGTTCTTCAGCCTCCCATGTGCATAGTGGAGCACATTCAACCCAAAGCCCGCCAGCAGGAAACAGGGAGGAAGAGATGATATGTCATCCCACTGTGCCATCGATCTGTGGCAGCAAGGAGGAGGAAAACAGGCACAGCCAGAGCTGCAAACCCTCCCTGGGCCAGCAGCCGCCGCACCCTACCTCCTCTCCCACCAGGAGCTGGCAGGAGACCTACCGGGGGTATTAAAGAGGTGGTTTATAGCCCACCCTCATTGCTCCTATAATGAGTATTAAAGAGCAGCAGCCAGAGCTGCTCAGAAACTGTTTCCCCATGCAGGTGCTGAAGCTTTTGCAGCAGCCCACAGCCCCACCAGTGGGTTTTGCACCTGTGCTTGTGCTGGAGACCCTCTGCCCTGCTAAAGCTCCTGGCGGTCGAGGGGACTGAGAGAGGCCGGGCTCTGCCCAGCTCTCATTAAAATGCCTGCGGTGGCTGAGAGCTGCTGCCAGGGCGGCACGTGGCGAGGGGCAGCGGGGCATGCAAGTGAGCACGTGCCTCGGCTGCTGCTGGAGCAGCTGCCACGCCAGCATGGCTCCCCCACTGCTGTGCTGGCTCCGTGGCCAGGATGGTGCCTGGATGCTCGCTCCCCATCACCCCAGTCCCCCGGGGACATGCTGCTCCTGGTGCCCTGACACATCCATCCCCAATTGTTAAACCACCTTGCTGAATTGAAGCATGGCAGGAGATGACAAGAGCCGGGGGGACCTGCAAAACCCCAGCCCTCGCCTGCATCATGCTCAGCCTTAGCAGGGCAGCGAGCCCAAGCGTTCGGCTGAGCATCTCTGCAGCAGGTTGAATTGAAGGAAGGAAAGTGGAGGGGCCAGGAATGCCAGAGCCACTGGGAAAATCCCTCTTTCCAAAACACCGTCTCCCTGGCTTTCGTGCTGGGTGGGAGCCCGTTGGTGCTGGTAGCATGATGAAACACTGCTTACTGCCACCCTTACCCACTGTGCTCCAGGAAGCTCCAGGGCTTTGTCAGCACTTCCCGCTGCCTGGGACGTTTATGAGTTTTTCCCCTGCCTCCATCCTTGCTGTTCCCTTCTCAGCACTGCAGACCCCTTTGCTCTCCCCAGCCCTGCCAGCAATGCCCGGTGCAGGCAGCCCTGCCAGCGATGCCCGATGAGAGCAGCCCGATGGCTTGCACACCCTTCCCACCCACCTGGGTGAAATGCGGGTGCTCCGCAGCCTGGCCAACTCTCCCTCTCCTGGCTGATGCTCTTTTATACTTCCACCCACTTCTCAGTGCATTGGAGAGAGGTGGCCGGTACTTGCTTAGTCCCCTGTCCCCCTCGCACTCCCCTGTCCAGCCTCTGTGCTCTCCCCCAGCCCGGGTTTCACCCTCCCTTCGCTTGGCACCAGATTTCATCACCCCTCTGCCAGATCCTTTCTTTTTTCCAAGCAGTGGGGATGAGAAAGCCGATGAATCAGCCCTATTATGGGTTCATGTGAATTCCCCATTTCCCTAACAGTCACCCCAAACAGCCTCTGCCCATCTGCTGCTACATCACCCTGCTGCCTCCCACCCCATTCAGCCCCCCCTGGCCTCGCAGGACGGTCCCAGACCCCCCTTCCATTCTCCCAAATGAGCGGAAAACGTCCTTAAAAAAAAGGAAAAGTGGCAGAAAGGAAGCCCTCCACCCACACAACCATGGACATGCTCCCAGAGCTGCTGGGCTTGATTTTCCTCCGGTGACTGTGCCTGCTTTGGACCAGCCTTACTCGTTCTAAGTAAAGAAAAATGTGTCATTTCCAGGAGTGACTTATTACTAATGACACTATCACTGGGTTATGTGCTTCACGCCACAAAAACCTGTCAAGCACTTTTAGCAGGCTCCCATTTTAACCAATGATGGAGGGGAAGTTTCTTGATTCAACCCTTTGGTAATCTAGGTCATTCCAGGCTAGGCATATTTTTAAGCTGCTCCAGTTAGTATCCCCTTCCTCTGCTCCCCTTCGCCCTGGCACTGGGGGAGGTGGAAACGCCGGAAAGCCCCTTTCTGAAAGCAATTCCCGAAGACGGGCAGGCAGCAACGGCGCAGGTGAAGCGAAATGGCTCCGCCGGGCAGCTGCCTGGCTGCGGGCAGCAGAGCAGCGGTCTTCAGCCGACAGCTCCCTGCACACCTCGCCGCCCTCCCGCGTCCTTTCCCCGCCCCGCTCTCCCCTTTGCCCGGGGCGCGGACGCGGTGGTCCCTCCGAACCGGCACCCGAGGGAGCAGAGATGCCGGCGGCGGAACCTGCTCTGCCTCCCGCAGCCTTCCTCCTCCTTCTCCTCCTCCGCTCCGTCCGCGCCCCCACCAAGGGGACGGAGAAGGGTTCAGGGGACCCCGGAGCGGTGTCGTCCCCCCACCCCCTTCCCCGGCCAGGCAGCCTCACCGCACCCCGCAGCGGGTGGGAAAGCTGCCGACCACCGGCACCAGCTGCGGGGGACCCCTGCCTGCTGCAGGCAGCCTCTCACCTGCCTGAAGGAACGGCCCCCTCCGAGCAGCTCCTTTCCCGCTGCTGCTGCCGGCGGCACCAGGCTAGCTGCCTCCGCAAGCCCTTCCTCACGTTGCCCGTCGCTGGGAACTAGCCACCGCTCCCCCTCCGCTCGCCTCCATCTCCCCCCGCTCGCCAGCTGCCTGCGCTCTTTGTACCGGCAGCCATCCCGCTCCGCTCCCCACTGGCCGCTCGGCAAAGGCCATCCCCGTCGTCGCCGTCGTCCCCGCCGGGCAAAGGAGGGCTCGGGCGGAGCAGCCCCCTCTTCCCCCTCCGTCCCCACGGGAAAGAAAGGAGCCGGCCGGCTGACAAACCTCTCATGTCCCTGCTCTCCTTCATCCTCCGCACCCTTATTTTCAGCTTCATCTGCCCCTCGCGCATGTCTGTCCAGAACTGGTCCTCGGAGGGAGCAATCATTACATCCACGGGCATCCAGGCAGCTGGGCTGCGGATCGCGGGGGCGCCTCTTGCCTCGGCAAAACAACAGCCGGCGGGCGAACAAAATACTAAAAAAATCCCGAAAAACCCCCGAAGCCCCCCTGCGGCAAAGCACCGCCAGCCTCCCCCCGGCTCCAGCCTTCAGGCTGAAAACATAACGCCCCCCCCCCCAAAACCAACCAAAAAACCAAAACCCTCCAACCAACAACAAATCCCGATCGGGGTGTGGGGGGGGGGCCCGGCGCAGCCCCCCCTTTTCCCCGGCCGCCCTCCTCCTCTGCTCTCGCTGCCTGCGTGCGCGGCTCCCGCTCCGGCCTGAATGAGCTCAGCCCCTGCGCAGCAGCCCTGCTGAGCCATCCGCCGCCGCGCTCCCAGCGCTCATAGCTAACGGGTCAGGCATGCGACCGCATTCCTTACTCAGCACACAGACACGCAGGAGAACGCCGGGCCTGACATATGCTTCGCTCCCTGCTTAAAGGCGCAACTGCGATTTTCTCGCCCGCCCAAAGCATCTCCCCCCCCCCGCGCCCCGACACACGTCGCAGCGAGCAGCCGCGGCGGGAGATGGACGCCTGCACCACGTCGGATTTGGCCCCGCGGAGTTAATCTGGGGACAGGGATTTGGAGGGAGGAAGCTAATGCCCACACCTCGTTTTAGCACCAGCCGGGGCGGGGTGTGATCAAAGCCCCACGCCGAAGGGGATGCGGCACCGCTCTCCATCCCTGCTCCCTGCTGCCCCCCGCCGTCCGGTGACGGGCGCCCCACGGCTGCACCCCATCCTGCCCCCTCCCTACGGCTCCTCCTGGCAGGACCGACGTGCATCCCCCGGGGGATGTTTAACCCCGAACCCCAGCGCCAGGAAAGGCAATGCCACGATCTCAGTTTCCCAAGGGGGAAACTGAGGCACAAAAGGTTCAATAGCTTCTCCGGGGTTCTCTGCTGCAGGGCAGATCTGGGGACCAGACAGCAGGTCCCTAACCACCAGCTCATCTTTCCTCTCGGTTTCTCCACCGAGAGCATCACCCAGGAGGGATGCTCATCCTGGAGTGGTTTCAAACAGCTGGAGGCAAATGGGCCCCAACAGCTGGCAGGGAAATGGGCTGGCGCTAGGCTGCTCACACCTGCACGCAGCCACATTGGATGGAGTTATCTGCCCAGGCCCAGCGGAGCAGGACCGAGGCCCAGAGGAGATGCACCCTCCGCCAAAGCCTTCTCACGTGCAAAAGTCCAGCAAGAGGGGACATGTAGGAATGGGCTTTCCCAGTCCCGCTGGGGTCTATCCATCAGCGGTGGCTTCTGAAGCAGGTGTGGGTGGATGTGTTTTCTTCTTTGCATTTGTCCTGGGGGAGAGAATTACTTGTCTCCCCCTTCCCACCCGTGGGACTCCCCAGGCCTCCAGAAAATCATTCAGGGTTGTAGTAAGTGGAGGAGCGGGGGGGGGGGCATGTATTGTGTCTTTGAAAATCTGAAGCTTTACCGGCTGAAAAACCCCAGGCTGAGCCATATGTAAGTGACTTCAGTGTTTTTCCTTTGAATGACATCACATGAGATGAGGTCATTGGCATTAACTAAGTGCTCTCCCCTCCCCCTCCACCCCAGTGGAGCCAGCCTCCTAACGAGCCTTGTTGTTGTAACAAATATGGTTTGATTATTATCAGATGTGGGTCAGAGGTTGGATAAAATTCAAAGCATGCTCCAACTAGGCTGGAAGAGAAGAGAGGAGCAGCCTTCCCCCAAGAGCCATGCTTGGGAAGCGGCTCCCACAGCAGCTCCCCAGGGGGTCCATGGTCCCCCACATGTGCCACCTCTGTCCCTACGAGGGAGGGCGCACGGTGCTAGAGGCCAGCGCAAACGGCTCCCGGCAATGGAGATGCCTCCATCTCCCACTGCCGCTGTGCCAGCGGTGCTCTACCCATGCTGGTGGGCGATTCGGCTGCGACCTGCTCTGTCGGTTGCGGTTGGGGCTCCGCTGGGGTGGAAACCACCGCTGGGTTGTGCCAGGACAGTGGCTGGCCAGCCGCTCTGTGCTAGCTGAGGGGGATGCTGCAGGAAGCACGTGGTGAGTTAGGGGGTGCAGTCATCAACCTGCCCCCAAGCCAGTGGTGCACAAGCATGCATTTGCCTTCCCTCTCTGCCCTCTGGTTGCCTGACTCCCTCAGGCTTGCAAGAGCCCTCAGCACAAGTTATTTTGGTACTGGCAAGTTCCTTCAGGACGTGTTTGGACCGAGTTTTCAGTTCAGGGCTGCTGGGAGCCCCAGCTGGGGGCTGGGCATGACACCACCAAGCAGCCCTTGATGCAGGAGGCTCACAGGTGTCCCACGTCCCTCTGCCCCTCAGCAAAAGATGAGCGAGCACAGATAGTCAGCAACCCCCTTGCTCCACCAGTGTGAGGTCCACCCACATGGAGATGCCACCTGCAGCCACCATTCCCCACGCAGCACCCTCCTCCCTGCTCCTTCCTCATCTGCTTCACCCCTTTGCCAGGACCAGGGTAGGGGTTGGGAGCTGGTGCTGGGGCAGGGAGGAGCTGGCAAGTAGAGAGGTGAAAAACAATGTCCACTGTGCAGAACTACATCCCACGTATCAGCTGCTGCCCCTTGGCCCCTTTCCCCAGGGGCTCCTCCTGGCCAGGCTGTCGCCCATCCACCCCTATTTAGGAGACAGAGGTGCATCACCCCAGGGAGAGATGCCCAGCCTCGCCAGCCCTGCTTTGCTCTTGTTGCCACAGCACTCACTGGAAAAATATCTGCTGCAACAGGTCAGAGAGACTCTTGCAACCCACCTGCAAGAGCAGGGTGCGGAACGAGCCCCTGTTCAGCACCTACATACCCGTCGTGACAGTACCTATAGCCTGGCACGTGCCCAGCTGGGCAGTGGCCAGTGGTTCCCCTCTCCACCCAGTGCTGGGATGTTATAATAATTGCCAGCACCGATCTTTTGCAAGTGTGTGGTGCAGGCCCAGGGAAAAGGGGAGGCGGATGAGGGGAGGCAGGTTTCTCGAAAGGAAGGAAACCATAACTGGGCAGTGGCTCCTGCCCATCGGGATCTCTTACTGGGGAAGTTGCCTTCCTCCCGTCGACTTTCCAGAAATGAGAAATGAAATTACACGGTGGTTTTGTAAGTCTTGGCACCCAGATGGCTGCTCTTCCTTAAGCCCCTTCTCCTCCATCCCTCTCTGCCTTCAGCCCTTTCACTCGCCTTTTCTGGGTCTGATGGTTAAAAACGTGGCTGGAGGGGGAAGGGAAGCTCCTCGGGGTAATTATAGAATTGGGAAAACAAGTTGTCTGACGACAGCGTTGCTAAACAGGGAGGTTTAGAGCATAGGTCTGGAATACAATCAGCTAGCACATACGTGACCTGGCTTAACCCCTCCCAGGGATGCAGCCACCGGTCCTGCTGGGGCCAAAACCCTCCCAGGCATCTCCTGGTTGTGGCAGAGGGTGAGGAAGGGGCACCTTACCCTGATGTCATGCCTCAGGCTGCGGAGTCTGGGAGCACTCCCTAGGGCCAGCACCAGGCTGGGTGGCTGTGGTTGGATGCCAGCACCCACTGGTTGGGGGTTGGAGGGCTAGAAAACATGGTCCTGCCCTGGCCAAAGTGGTTCCAGACAGCTTTGCTGCAGGAGAGAAAGCAAATCCTCTGGTGCCATGGGCCCAGGGATATTTTGTGTGAGAGGAAGGGAGGTTTGGAGAGTTATCTAAACCTCCAGGGCTGTAAAAATCACAAATCTTGGTGTTACCATTTGATTTTTAAAAAAGCACCTCTCCCACTAGGCTGGCAATAGCACCCTACCTCCAGCCCTCTGGACAGTCAAAAGAAAAGCATCACTGCAGGTAATCCCCCTGTGCCCCACCACCTGTGGCCTGAGACAAGCTGGGCAGAACCTCCTCCACAGCACTTCCTACCCTTCTTCCGTTCCTGAGCATCACACCGGCAGTTTGTAGATGAAGAACAACCAGGATCCCCATTCACATTATTTGCAAAGCTGGTTCTTCAAAACTCCCAAATCTGGGAGAAGCAAGAAATTGCCCACATGAGCGCTCTTTCCCATTTCATCCCACCCCTGCACCCTCCTTATTCATACCCACACTCCTGCCAGCCCAGGATCTGCTTCTTTTGGTTCATCATGGTATGCTATGGGATGGAGACATCCCTGAGTGGGCAGAGGTGCTTGTGGAAGGTTCAGAGGCAGAAATTTAGACTTTAGAAGAAAAACTTGTGGGTACGATTAATGGATTCACACCAATAAGACCACTAGCGCTCTTAGACCTTGCAGTCTGAGGGTACCTGAAATAGCCCTAATGCTTGACCTACGGGTGCATCTTCAGGCCCGTGTACCAAGCAGAGGCTCTGCTGGAGTCCGAGGACAAAGTCCACCAGCTAGTGCATCCTGCATGTGTTATGTCCCAGGAGACACACTCACATACCAAAGTCATCAGATGAAATTGTGATGCCGTGAGCATCTAGAGCAGGTGATGAGAATGGTGACCATCAAATAAGCAGCTGCAGTGGGGTCCTGCTTTCCCACTCCCATCAGACAGCTTCTGACTGACGATCAAAGTGTGGGTGTTTGGGGTATTTTCTTTCTCAGGTTTTTTCTTTTTCTTATGCTGGGTTTGTAAGGACACCTCAATCCTGGCTCTGGATCCTGCTAAGCTTTTAGCTTCAGCATCAGCCATGACAAGCTCTGCAGATTCATTTGTATTTTTCCTGCATTTTGGATGCACACACCATTTCCAGCCCCTGGGACTCTGACTAAAAGCAAGCCCCCTCTGCTCTGCCCTGCCTATGTGTTGCTTTTGCACCTGCCTAGCTCGGCTTTTTTCATTCATCTTCTCTTTTTCTCTAAAACAGCCTCAACCCGACGTGTTTCAAGGGGAGCAGGCAGCATGGGAGATGTGATGCTGGCATGTGGCTTCTCACTGACACGACATGCAAAAGCATCACGGTATTTTCAGCTAAGGATAAGCAAAGTCACATTCAGCTGCCCTGATGTTTAACCTCCTTTTAGGACTGTCCCTGTGCAGCAAAAAAACCCAAAAGTGCTTTTCCTTTTTTTTTATTTAAAATCATCTGTCCCCAAGTCCTTGTTTCTAAAGTAATTCCAGACAGTGCTGAACCCACTCACACCTGGGCAGCCCAAGCCAGCTCCTGCAATGGAAATCCCCTTTCCTTTTTCACTACTTCGTATTGTCCGCTCTGAAGTCACCTGCCTTTGGTAGATTCCCCCAAAATCCCCCATATCTGAGCCCCCTCTGGATCACCATCGCTGCGCAATTACAAGGCTCCCCAGCCACGCCAGCTGGTTGTGGCACCGCTGGGCTGGAGAGGATCTAGGTCACGGCCAGCGCTGCCGAGGCCAGCCCGCACGCTGAGGAGGAGGATGGCGAGTGGAGGCCTGGGAGGGATTTCTCGCTGATGATATTGTTACATTCTTTCCGAATCCTGGGAGTAAACAGACGCTCCAAATTTAGAAAGAACAGGACTGGAAAATTTAAACATTCCTTGAAGAATTGGTACAAAAAGGGAGGGGGGGGAGGCTGAAGATGATCTCACACGCGCTCCCGAGCCAGATGAAAAGCTCATGACTCGAGTTCAGAAAGCAAGCGAGGGGCCTGTTTCAGGTCGGAGCATGATATCGCAACGATAAAACTCCCCCAGCGCATGAAACTGCAACGAAAAGAGCTGCTGCCATGCAAGGGGGGGGTCCCAACCCCAGCAGCCGGGGTTGCGGGGACCAGCCTCTGCTGGCCACACTGCCACCCTGGTTTCATCTCCGGCTGGCGTATGGCTTTGGGCACAGGAGAGAGGAACCTGGTGCTCGACCCAAGGACCAGGAGTAGGGCCAGGATGGGTGCCTGAGCATCACCTGGACAAACGTCCCAAGCCCTCTCGGCTGTCACTTTTAGCTGCTGAATGGGAGCAAAGGAAGATCTCCCCACCCTGCGCTGCAGCTGGACAAACAGAGAGGAGCTGGTGAAGCTCAGCACCCAGCAGCTCAGCACCATGCTACAGCTCTGGCCGGGCTCCAGTACAAGAGCTGGCACGGGGGAGCCATCAGGGAGCGATGGAGCCAGACCGCTGCTGCTGCTGCTTCATAAACAGATAAAGGCTGTTAATAAAAACCAAGCAGGAGTTTGCAAAGGGGAAGAAGGGGGAAAAAAAAGCAAAGTGGAAAAAAAAAGAAAAGCAAAAAAAGGGCAAAAAATAGTGAAAAAAAAAGGGCAAAAAAAGCAAGAATTTGTGCTGAAGTAAACAAAGGTTAAAGAACAGTCAGGCTCCTGCAGGAATAGCAGAGCTGGGCCGAGAGGGAGGGAGGGGGCATTACGTAATGCAGGAAAAATGTTGGCTCCATTCAGTTTTCCACCACTTCATGTGATGTCAGGAAAACCATATAAATCAACAGGCTTTCTGCTCCCACGGATGGAGGGCAGCAAGCAGCACTATTTATACTTACACAATTAAAAAAAAAAAAGGGAAAAAAAGAAGAGAAGCTGATGATTTCCAAGACTGGGAATAATTGACTCAGATTCCTCCTTCCCAGCCCCACTGGAATTGCTGCTTCTGGGCTGTTAACCCTTGAAGTGTCCCTGTTGTTGCTCTTGCCACCCCCAGCTCCCCTGTCCTTGCCCACCAGACTCCATCAGCTGCTTTGAGGGTCGGAAGGACGATGGGCTGGATGTGAGCAAGAATGGCCGAGCATGGTGTTTGCATGACATGGGGACACCAAGGCACGGATGCGTGTCACAGCTGTTGGGGCTGAGGAGAGCTGGGGAGCACGGAGGGGCTGTGTAGGGCTGCCGTACCAGATTGGGGACCCTCAGGGTGGGATTCCCTGGGGTGCTGGCATCCATTTAGGGACAGGCTGAGATTTCAGGACAGGACCCTGAGATTTCAGCAGCCCTTGTCAGCCCGACTCCCTGCTGGGGTCACAAGCCACCTCCAGGGAGGACCCAGGCTCCTCTTTTGGGGGACAGGATGGGTTGGGGCAGGACAAGGTGCCAGAGCCTGGAGCACACAGACCAAGGGGTTAAAGCCCACCAGGGTGAGGGGTCAGAATCAGGCCCAGCCCACACATCCCATCCCAGACCTCCCAAGTGCTGTGGAGCTGCCTCTAAACCAACCCAGCTGCTGCCCGCACCGCAGGCAGGAGGAAGCTGCGCCTGTTGGCAAGCGTGCCCAGCCTCCCTCGGACGCTCTCTGCAGCTGCTTCCAGTCACGATTTCCATGTAAAACACCGCTGCCATGACCCAGTGTTCTACGTTTCGGTTCCCGTTTTTTCCACCCTCTGGTGGCCCGCGTTCCACATCAGGCTGTGGCCCTGCGGTGCTTTTAATTAGGGAGGTTTAAGCTTTCCTTGGCACCTAGCACAGCCGCGCTCCCGCTTGGGGTCTGGGCTCCTGCAGCCCAGGGGGATGGAAATGGCCGCCCTGAAGATGGCAGGTGTGTGTGCCCAAGCGGGGTGCAGGTTTGCTCATGGGTGTCTCAGTGGTGGCAATGCTGATGGCCGGGGGAGGTGGCATGCCGCTGGTGCTCACCCAGCACTTGGGTGCACCGGTACTATGGGGGTCCCCCAAGCCTCCCCTCACTTTCCCAGGTGCCCCTCGCCCAGCCCTGGGAAGGTGGCAGTGGGCTGGGGGGTGCTGGGGTCACACTGCGAAGGCTGTTTCCTGACCCATCCCGGTGACTAAGCAGGTTCCTTCCCAGATGCGACTGAATCCACCTTCTCTTTCTCCGGCACCATGCGCCAAGCTGTGCCCTTGTTTATGCCACGACGACCTTGGAGCTGCAGGCACGGCTGCTGGGGTGGGCCAGGGGCTGCCGTAGCAAGCTCACGGTTGCATCCTCCAGCACTGGAGTCAGCAAAGCTCCTGCAACCCGGGCCACGTTTAGCTTTAATGTGATTTTGTGTAGTCCTTGCTTGCTTTTGAAACCCTTGAACCAGGGGGTTTATTCCTGCTATTTCTCTGCTCTTTTCAACCCATCACAATGCAGCTGCACTAATCCAACAGCACTTACCCATGCCTTGCACGGGCAAGGCCCCCTGAATGCCACTTGCTTGTGCCACGTTCCCCACCACAGCTACCCCTTCGCAGGGTCTGTCATGCTGCTGGATTTGCAGGGACGGCTGCTCCCTCCATCCCTGCAATGCCTCGGGGCCACAGAGGTCGGTACCCTCCACCTCAGTCCCAGAGCAGTACCCAGTCACTGCAGGATGAGGATGGGCTTGGGGAACAGATGATCCCCATCTCTGTGCTTTCGGCACTATCTAGGAGCCTGGCTGAGCTCAGCGGGACCATGGGGCTGCGTGGGGCAGCCCCTGCCCACCCCTCTGCAGGCAGAAAGCTCGAAGGTGGGCAGCCAGCCAGGCAGACGCCTGGCTGTCCCAGCCATGGGGAATTAAAGGCAGCTTTAACTCTCCCTTCAGCAGCTCACCGCCTCTTCCTCTCTTCTGGGTTGGAGTGTTTCATTCATCAGTCGCCTGCCTCCCATTTTGCTCTGCAGGACTGTAATTAGGGCAGCGTGTGCCTCCTCCTGCCTGCGTGCTCGCGCTCGGACAGCATCATCTCCAGCAGACCCTGACTCACCCAGTAATGACCCCCTGCCCCTGCCCTCCTTCCCCTTCCCCTTCCCAGCACACCCATGGGATTTCCTCTCCTGTCCTCCCTTTAACAGCAGAGAGGGAGCAGAGCGCTCAAACGAGGTCTGGCCCTTGGCACGTTCACCAGGGATGAAGCAGCACAGGGATGGGGGAGAGAAGGGCAGCTTTTGGGTGGCTGGATCCATGCCACTGCAACCCCTCCATACCTGCCTCTCTCATTCACCCTGGCTGGTTGGCGCAGCACTGGGGAGCTGGATGGTGCAAGGAATGAGTGCATGGGGAGGACCCAGTGAAGCCAGCATGGGTCGAGCCTCCTCGGTCCGTGAGCGGGGCTGCTCTCTGCCGCCGCAGCCAGGAAGCGGGTGCAGATGGAGATGTGGGGCCACGGCTCCATAACTCCAGACTAAAGGCACGAGCACCAGGTGAAGTGGTAACCCAGGGCTCTCCTACCTGTGAGGATGGAGACACTGTGGAAACAGCTGTCCAGCTTGCCCAGGAGGATGGAGAGGAAGCTGTCTGCGGCCAAGCCAGTCACGTCCCGTGTGCTCTGGTCATAGACCACCACGTCCTGGTGCTCCTCCGCCTCCACCTGCAGGGGAACGGCAAAAACCCAGTGTCAGAGAAATAGGCTGAGTGCTGAGGATGCTCCAGCCCATACCACCATGGGAAGGAAAGCTGAATTTAGCAGCCACACAAGCAGGAGAGCCCAGCTCCATGCTGTCCCCATGAGCTGGCTTTGCTCACCAAAGGAAGGGTCCAGCCAGGCTGAGGATCTGCTCCATGGCTACAAGCAAATGTGTCAGTACAGATGCCTGTTGGAGCAGCCCCACCAACTGGGAGTGCTTTTGAGCATCCTACCCAAAAAAGGGTCACTCCTCCCCATCGCCCACCCTCAGCTTGCCATTACTTAACTGCATCCCAGAAGTCACCGCGACTTCTTCCACCACTTCCTTCCCACCCAGTCTTTGCCCTCAGATACTTCTCTGCAGCCTGGCTGGTGTCACGGGGATTTGGGGGTGGTTCTACAGGCAGAGGTGCTCCCAGTACAGCCCCTGGGCTGTGGCTGGAGTGAGCGGGGCTGGAGAAACAGCTCTTTAGGCCCCAGCCTGGAGACACCGTGCCCAGCACAGTAACATCTCTGTAGGCACTACGCCTCTGGAATATCAACCCAAACTTGCACATCAGTCCTGAGGGCTGAAAGAAAGGGAAGGAGATGTTCAGGGGGGTGCTCTTTCTTCTTTTTGTAATGCGTGGCAGGGCTTGCACACTGCAGAGATGTGCTGGGGAGAGGGAAAGGAGCTCCTGGGCTGCTTTCGTATGACTTCACGTGCCACAAATAGCACCCAGCCCTGTTGCCCACCACTGCAGGGTCTCTGGGGTGGGTGAGATGGTGGGATACGCTGCAGGCAGGCAGCTGCCTGCAGGCAAGAGTCCTCGCATGCCTGGTGATGGCTAGATCGCAGCCAGAGCACTCAAGGCGCAGCCGGCCATTCCTACACCTACCTGAAGGTCCATGCATTAAGAGAAAATAAAAATCCTCGCACAGGCACAGCTCAATGCATCTGCTGAATAGCTGGGCAGATGGCATACGCCTGCCTGGTGAGCACCTGCCCTCCCAGCCAGCAGAGTAAGGCTCATCCATCACATTGTGGGAGGAGGAGGAGGAGGAGGCAGCGGCAGGCAGGGACGAAGGGTCCGTGCCCCTGAGCCGCTCTCACCTCTGGCTTGTGTTGGAGCTGCCCAATGCCCAGTCCCTGCCTGGCCCTCTCCGAAATCTCTTTAGGAGACCACTTGAACTAGGAACCACTCGTGGGCACCCACCTCTTTTTGCTGTCTCACTGCCATGCCCTATCTAACCACCACAGCAAATTCGCTTGGGGTTGCTGTCAATATTAATGCTGCTTTCACACCCTGCTGCAGGTGCTTCCCTGCTCGGCAACGTGAGCGCCATCCAAATAAAACTGCAGGGTGCACTGATTTAGCTGAGCTCATCCTGTCTCCCCGCCGCAGCGGAAGGATGACCCTGCACTGACAGAAATCCTCGCTGGGACACCACAGGCAGCTCTGCACTAGGAAGGGGGGGCTCAAAGGAGCTGCCCATCCCCAGCCTAGCACCAGGCACTGGAGAGCAAAACTGGCTCCACAGGTCAGCAGGATGATGGGAGAGATGAAAAGGCAGTGGCAGGATGAGAGGGAAGAGAAAAGGACACAGGAATTTTAAAACAAGACACTGAAAAATGACCGAAGCCACCTGGGGGGAAGCCAGCTAAGGATCTACCCCAGCATCTCTTCCTCAGCCATCCCTGAAGCAGGAGTTTTATGGGAGGCCATCCCAAGCACAGCTGGAGGGAAACACGGTGGCTGCCGAGCCAGCTTGGAGCCAGAAGCCTGCCAGTCCTTAGCAGGGCCACTATCCCTTCAAGGCCCCCTAGCATGCTGTTAGCACATTCCAAAATCCCAGTCCTCAGCCTGAAGCCCCATGCCAGCAAAAGCATCTTCCCCAAAAGCGCGGTGAGGCGGGGACCAAGCTGTGGCGGGGCAGGGGCTCGTCCTGGCTGCGCGGTCCAGGCTGGGATGGCTGCATGGGAGATACCAGCTCTGGCTGAGCAGAATTATCCCACAATAGGATTTAGTGTTCCCTCCGCATGGGCAGGCTTTGTTTGGGCCATTACTGCAGGGTTGCTGAGCAACGGCAGAGATGTGCGACACGGTTTACATCTTATTAAAGTTATAAGGTTTCACTCAATGTAAATGCCAAACAAGCGCTGGCCTCGCATGGCCTGGCTGCAGAAAATAAATGCCCGGCTTGCTGGGGTGAGGATGCCTGCAGGATGGTCCTGAGGAGCCATCATGGAGCACACAAGGAGCCTGCACCGGCGTCCCAGCTCCTCGCCACAAAGGGAAATGAGAGGGAGATGTTTAATCAGGTCCGTGGGTCTCCCATTAACCTCCCGCACTCCTGATACGCAGGGGAAGGCACAGCCCTATCTCTGGCCTTAAAGGTACAGAGGTTAAAAGCCAACTGGGGCACAGAAAGAGGGTAAAGCTGAAGAGATGCTTGGGGCCAGATTCCTGCCTCTGCCAGGTGCTGGCATAGGGCAGGGGCACGGCTACTAGCGGAGAAGTCCCTCTGAGGAGCAGCACCTCCACAGTGGGAGCTCTCTCATGGGGGTTGCCCATCACCCCAAGACTGCAGAAGTAACCAGATCCCCAGGCATTGCCCTCCAGAAAGGGTCCCCAAATCCAGCCAGCAAGGGACAGCAGGGGGGACCAAGGCGCAGCAAGTCTTTTGGCCCCAAGCAGATGTTGAGTGGGGCTTGCAAACCTGTGCATGCCTTTGAAAAGCTGCTGGCCCACCCCAGCGCTGGAGGTGCCCCAGGGCACCTCTCCAGGGACAAACCTCCTCCCTGCCAGCATCTCGGCTGTGGGGGATGGCCAGCTTGGAGCAGGGACCACCTGGCCAACAGCTCTAACCAAATCCCAGCTGAGATCATCGATCGCCTTTGTGCCAAGCCCAGTGCTCCCCATCACCCTCCCCAGCTCTGGCTGGAGGTAACTCCCTTACGGACATTTGGTCCCAGGCACTGGGTGGTTCAACACAGTCCAGGTCCCTGCTCTGCCTCTCCCTGGCTGCCAAGCAAGGATGATGATGCTCTACAGGTGATCCGGGCTAAGATAAAAAGTGAGCTATTCTTATTATCCCAATTACTACCGACATCTCAGTCACATATTGTTTCAAAACACAGTGAATCACCCCACTGAAATAACAGGGCTTCCATCAACATAAAGAGCAGCCAGGCACGCAGCTCAAAAATAAGCCCCGGCTTTCCCTCAAGCAAAACAGCTGCTTGCAGAGCCGTGCTCCTAACACAAATAAATAAATATTCCCATTGCCCAAAGAGACCCTTGTCATGCCTCAAACCGTGGCTATAGCTGCTTTAAGATAGCTACATTTCAGGAAGCGAGAAGAGGTCGAGAGGTGGGAAGACTTTCCAGGGAGATCTTGAAGAAGTGAAATTTTCAACATTTCCCTCAAGAAATGCTAGTGAAAACCCCAAGCAGGAATTTCCCATAACCTCTGCCCCTGAAACTGCACCAAGGAGCTGAATTATTCCAGTTGTTATTGGAATTTATTATTGGGAGAATTTATTATTGTTAGTATTGGGAGAAGTGTTCAAAACAAAAACAGAGCAATACGTTGGTACCATTTTTGTGTGGAGGGAGACTATTGCTAATTAGGAAATGAATTGCTGCTGCAGTTTTTCCCAGCTCAGGCACCACGGGAAGATGGTGCACAAGGGGGCCCGGGGAGCAGTAGCTTAGCTATGCCCACAATTGTAGGCGTATTCCATTGAAAAAAGAAAGGGATTTTTATTTTCCCCATTTCTTCTTTCCTACCAAATGGTCCTTTCCTTTCTTTGCCCCAAAAGAGCCAGGAGCTGCTGTTATCCCATAGCATTGCTCCAAACCGCAGCATCCATAAGCACTGTTAATGGTACCCTTCCTTAACAGTGGTATGGAAAAGAGGGGTGCGAGCACTGGGAAAAGCAAATTATACAAATGCTCTCATTTCCCCTGCCTGCACACAGGCGGAAGAAGCGGAGGGGAGACCCAGGTGGGGCTGCCCAAAAGCTTTGCTCTGCGTCAGCCCCCGCCTCCTTCCCCGAAATGCGGTCACCACCCGGGGCATCGCGGAACTGGGATGTGCAGGTCGAGTTCTCTTTGCACTGGGCAGGCGAGGAGGAGCGGGATGAGGTGGGGGCTCAGGGCTGCCCTTCTTCTGCCCGGGCAGCCCCATGTCGCTACCGGCCGCCTTTGTCTCGGCAGCCCTGGCCGGCCAGGAGCAGGAAACAGGAGGAGGGCGGGGGGCCCGTCAGGAGGAATAATGGGGCTGGACAATCGCACCACTGATGTCACCCTTCCTGCCATCTGCTCCCAACACCAGCCGTGCCCCCCCGCCCCGTGCCCCCCGCTACTTCTCCCCACTGCCTCCCCCAGCGCTGGTGCGGGTAGCCAGGGGCAGAGCAGGGCCGGGGAGGGGGTTGGCCAGTAATGGCAGATGGAGACGAGGAAATGATATGGGGGTAACGGAGGTCTAAACCAGCTTTCAGCATCCCCCTCTGAGGGTCTGTGCACCTCGAGGCAGCAGACCATATTGATTTCTGGAGGTCCCAAAATACGCCCATGACCCAAGTGGCTGAAATCAGAGGCGTGGGGGAAGGAGAAATGGGGAGAGGAGAGTTCATCACCCCAAAATGCAAGCTTGCGGGTGCATGCATGAAAAGGCTTGGACAACCTGAGGCACGGCCACCACCCCTGCTTTATGCCAGATGAGGATACGGCTGTGACACCCCTGACCCCCTCATCCAGCTTCCCAGGGCAAGTGGCTTATCCTCACGGGTACCCTGAAGCTTAATTAATTCCTGGGCTGTATGTGCTGGGAAAGCCACCATGCAAGTGGCAAGGACGGCAGGGGCTGCGCAGAGTGGCAGTGGGGGCACGCTGCCTCCTGCCTGGGATGCACTGGGAGAGATTTCAGGAGAGGAGAGGCGAGGAGAGAGGAGAGGCGAGGAGAAACGAGAAGGGGAGAAACGAGAAGAGCCGTGAATTAAAGACGGTGGCAACGCCTCTCCTCCGCCCCCCTAGCATCCCCGGTTGTAATCACGTCCCCAGCCGGTACCTGGACCATTACGCAATGATCCAGGGGCGGGGAGGAGGCGATTGCTCCTTCTATGGGGACAGAGCAGGGACCGCCAGGACGGACCGGCCGCCCCGCTTCGGGAGCCACCGCTCCCCCGCGGCCGCCCGGCGAGCTGCAGGGCTGCGGGCGGCCGGCGCCAGCTGACGTTCACTCTTCCGTGCCCCCCCCGCCCTCCCCCCGCCCTCCTTTTCTTCCTGCCCTGGGCGCATCGCTTTTGCCGCTGCCGCCGCTCCACGTGACGGCGGCCACCGCAGAGGTGACCCTCGGCGGGAGGAGGCTTGCGGCCCCCCCCAAGCCGCTGATTATTCTGCTTTATTCTCCCGGGGATTTCAGAGCCGCTAAAGCCGTTCAGGAGCCGAGTCTCCGCAATCGCCTCCGAACCGCCCAGCCCGCGGCGTCGCCGCAGCTGATTGGCGCGAGGCCGCCCCCCCCGCGCGCTGCCGGCCCCCTTGATCCCGGCGGGGTGATGTCACCGGCAGCCAATGCGGGCAGCGGTGGCCTGGCGGGGGGGGACGGCAGCGCGACGCGCCGCAGATGGCTCCAGCTGGGCCCAGCATTTGATTAATCGCCTGAATTACCCTCGCTTTGCCATAAAA
>JAVJGG010000021.1:11526181-11541482 GCA_035590195.1 Aviceda cuculoides
CCGGCGGGCTGCCCACCCCACCCCCCGGCAGGCCTGTGGCACGGCGGGGGCACCGGGGCTCCGGCCCAGCTCCGTGGCTCAGAGCCACCTCTGTTATTTAACCGGGAGCGATAGAGAGCGGAGCCTGGGAGAGATAATGTGCCATGACACCGGATAAGAGCTTCTGGCGTCACAGGGGAGGAGGATTACATGTCCCTGAATGGAGTTAGAGATGACGGAGGGGAGGGGACAAGTTTTTAGCAGGGGATTAAGCTTACAGCTCCAGGAAGGCTTTGGGGGTTGTTTGCTGGCGTCGGACAAGCCCTGAGGCTGATATACCTGTTAGACTTGCCTGGGGAGGGCTCCTGGAGCCACGTCACTGGGGTGGGGGCAACAAACAGGTCCCCGAGGACAGCCCTGTGGCCGCATGAGCTCATGCTCCAGCTCTCCAAAGGGCGCCAGAGAGGTGCCGGCAGATACTGGGGTCAAGGGATGGAGGAGGAGGTTGCACGTACCAGGCACAGGCCGGCCCTTAGGCCAGTCTGCATCCCACCCCTTTCTACTGGGGCAGAGGGTGCGAGCATCCACCAGGAAAGGTGCGGGCCAGATCCCCTACCTTCATCTTGGAGGCGGGCTGGATGAGCTCCGTGATGGAGACCTTGTCCTGCTGGAGCCTCCTCTTGACGAGCTTGGAGCAGCAGATGTTGACGGAGCTGAGGACGTGCCAGGAGTTGTACTCCACGAAGGAGCGGCTGTCGATGACCAGGGTGCCCTCTGCTCCATTCCTCAGGAGGCTAGCCAGCTTCTTCGGGTCCATCACCTTGCGTGGGAGCTTGTCCCCAGCCATAACGGGCCCGTCCCCTCTAGAGAGAGTAGGGGGCAAGGGGTGGAAGGGCAGGGCAGGGACGCCAGCCCCGAGGGGAATGAGCGAGGGGGTAAGGGGTGAGCAGGGCAGCACCCGTCCTGAGGTCCTCACGCTGCTAACACCCAGGATGCCAACTCATTGTGCTGAACCTGGAAAGAGGAAAGGAGAAGACAACTGGTCAGCTGGGCAGGACACGACATTCACTTTGGGCCAAGTCCCCAAGGGCTTGGCCTTCAGAAGAGCGTAAGAGTGCAACAAGCCGCACTTTCTAGGTATATTCGGCCAGCCCGCGGGCATCTGTGGCTCCAGAGCTGCCCAAGCCAGAGGTTTTCTCTTGGTATTTAATAGCCCTCAGCAGAGCTTTCTTCCATGAATTTGTCTAATAGCTTTTTGAAGCCATGTCAGCTTTTAACAGGCACAGTGGCCGGTGGCAGGGAGTGGAACAGTTTGCCAGCTACAATGAAGAAGTCCTTCCCCTGGTTTGCTCCAAATCTGCTAACTGATGGCTCCCCTGGCTGACCCTTACTAGTTGAACTGGAAGAGGCCACACATGTCCCTTCCCTAATCACCTTCCCCGCAGTTCTCACCAC
Organism: Aviceda cuculoides; assembly: GCA_035590195.1. Lineage (NCBI taxonomy): Eukaryota > Metazoa > Chordata > Aves > Accipitriformes > Accipitridae > Aviceda > Aviceda cuculoides. Next base: position 11,527,616 of record JAVJGG010000021.1, read on the forward strand.
ATTTAGACCTCGTTTAGGAGCCTTTCAGGTCAGAGTATCTACATAGCCGCCTGTTGCACCGATGCCTTTTGCCACCCTGGCCAGCCCCAACACACCATGTTTGAGAGGCAGGCACACTGGGGACCTGCATGGGGCAAGATGTCTCCTCCTTTCTGTGCTCCCAGCCCAACAGCTCCTCGCGCTCAATTTGCTTTTTCTGACCCCTGCCAAGCACAGAGCTAATGGTTTCATGGAAGCAGCTTAGCTCAGCTCTAAGGTTTTGCTGCCGCATGGTAATAGCTAGTTCAGGGCCCATCAGACATGCCACCAAATCAGGTTTGCTCACCCAAGTCCATCACTTCACGCTGGATTTCACCTGCCTTTTTATCAAACCCTGCTCACAGGTATCTTGCCAGCTTGTCTCCTGGCAAGTCAAGAGAAGATGACCTCTCCTGAAAGCCAAGAAGTCGAGCTGACCTTCACTCCTGCCTTCAAGAAACAAGCCAGACATTAGGGCAGAGCAGAGGCCCTGGGAAGCTGTACTTGGACTGAGACGGCCCCGAAGTGGCTACTGCTTTCCAGTGTCTAACTTGCACAGACTTTGAAAGGGAGTTCATATACAGGGGTACATATCTGAGCTTCCTCTGAGGAGCTGAGGAGGGTCGAGCCTGGTGCTCTCTGAAGTGCTACCAGAAGAACGAACTTCCTCCACGCCCCTGGGGTCTGCAAGAGCAATAGGCAGGCTGGGGGACATTCAGCTCAGAGTGTCGTCTTAGGTTTTAATGGCACACATAATTGCAAGCATGTTTTAATGGCATTAGGTTTTAACGCTGCTGCAGTCATTCAGAAAATAAGCCTGGGCTACTATCAGGCTCCTCTTGTTCCTGCCAGACGGTGTTTTAGAGAGAACTCGCAAGCTGTTCCATGGAAGCTCTAATGCATCTGAATTAGTAGGACTATGAATACCATGCCTGAAAAGGCCAGCGTAAAGATTTTCATTGACTGCTGCAGGGCCAGGATTTGGTCCATGGACTAGAGGAGGCTTATGAGTCACCATGATGCGAGTAAGCCAGCAGTTCTTGGAAGCTCCTACGCTCGAAGCCCCTGCGATGCAGGCACCTACTGCAATGGTAGCTCAAGACACAAAAGGGATGCTTGAGTAGGACACACGACTGGGTAAAATGACAGAGACCTCCGTTACTGGTCACCGAACCTGGAGGACACAAGCAGCTTGCAGGAAAAGGATAGAAAGCCACAGAATATGGGGGGGTAGTGGTGGTGGTGTTCCAGCATTTGGTCTGGCTCATGACTCCAGCATTAACAGCCCCAGCTTCCCTGGGCTATCAGACCTGCCTCCCAAAGCAAGGAGTAGATGTCCCAGGCTTCAGCCTCAGGATCCAAGCTCCGAATACAAGGCCACAATAGGACGTGCAATCCTCCCCTGCCCCTGTATCACACTCTTGCTACCTCTGCCAATGTGTCAGTTCAAATTAGGGTGGGGGGAAAAATCCCTTAAAAGCTGCAATAGTGATGGTTTCTCCTGGCACAAAGCATTTTTGGCAGCCCTGCGGCACTACGGCATCGCTGTCCCCGGCCCCATGGCAAGCTTGTATCGCGCTGTGGCTCCTTGCGATGACTCCAATTAGAGCTGCCCCCTCAGCAGGCGGCTGGCGGTCCCCCTGCTGCAGGAACCCCGCTTTCCCCGCCTCCCCCCAGCACTCCTCCAGGGGAGCTTAAAAATTGAAACAGTTCTAATTAGGGGGTCTGAGGGGGAGCGAGGCTGGCTCCTGCTGGGATATGACACACCTCATTACATCGCTACCGCCTTGCCAGAAGACCCCCTGCTGTACCTTGGCTATAGAGCCAGGGCACTCAGAAAGGATGCAAATTAGCCAGCTTTTCCCCTTCGTCTTCCTTTCACACCCCACTCCCCAAATCACTTTCTGCCTCCCTTCCCCATCAGGACAGCAGGCTGCAAATTCTTCTTGGCTCTTCCAATTACATCCAAGAAATAAAAAGGGGATGGAGAGACTTGACAGACAAAAAGGATGGGGATAATACCACGGCAGAGGGTGAGAATGAAAGACTAAAGTGGGAGGAAGGAGTGATCCAACATGCGGGGGACACATTGCACGGTACCTCTGGAGATAACATGGTATCTGCTCTCCAGATAATGAGCAAGGGATAAACTTTGGGGGTCTCAGACACAAATAGAGGGGTCTGGGAAAGATAACAGATCCTTCATCACCTAACCATTCTGAGAGAAACCGGCTCAGAAGAGGCCTTCCATGCCTGAAGCTCTGGCAGATGACTGGAAACTTGGGTGAAAGAGATTGGAGAAGACAGGCAAGGAGGTTTCCCAGCTCAGCTAATAGCTGCCCTCCTGCAGGACAACCAGATAAACGTCTGCTCCAGCACATCGAGGTGGACCTACCCGGTGGCAGACATATGTGACACATCAGCCAGGTGCCACTCCCAGCTCCACCTGCAAGATGTAGGGGAAGGCAGGGCAAGTTTGGTCCATTCTGCCCCTCTTTCCAGGAGCCTTTATGTGGGATGGAGATGACCCACTGAGCGCAGTCATAGGGAACTGTAACCTTGGCATGAGACCCAAGACACAGGGGCTTCTCTAAGAGTATGTCCAGCCAGGTCAAAGGCAAGGAGCCACTTCTCTGCCAGCAACCACAGGACATTTTGAAGCCAGACTGAGGGGTGGTGGGTTCACCCCCAGCTAACAGCTACCTCAGGTACCAGCAGAGGCTACGAGACCTTCACAGTACCTTGCAGGCTGTGTGTGATATGGTCTCTAAGAAGAATGAGCTCTAACGCCTCTGTGCCTGGGAAGGCTACCAGAGAAGGAAGGAAGATGTCTTCCTGCTTCTGCTCAGATGGGTCAAAAGGAAAAGTGAAGCAACAGGCATAGCCATTGAGCACTGCTGAAGTAAGAGGTCTTTTCACCATGGTGACAGGAGACTGGGGAAAAGGTTAACCTGGAACCTAAATTAGGGTTTCAGAAACATAGCTGTGTCCCTCTCTTATCAGTTTATTAAAGCCATCATAATCTTCTTGAGTGTTCCTGAAGAACATTACCATAATCCTTTAATCCCACCTCTCCCTGGAGTGCCTGTAATGAGGAGATGGGCACATGGCTTAGCTGCATGGGAACAGCCAAGCAGGAGAGGCCACACTGCAGCCAAGGGACAGAAAGACAGGCAGAGCTTAGCACACAGGCTGGGCCAACTGCCCACTCATCGGGACTCTGTCCCCGGCGTCACCTCCATGGAAGTGCGTGTCAGGTGAGGGGTGCTGGCCACACAAGTCATGAGCGTGACAGAGATGGACGCGGCAAGCCGGGCTCAGGGCAAGTGGTCAACCTGGCTGTGACTGACCCTTTTCTGGTCGGGCCAGGCAAGAGAGCAAGAAAATCCAAAACATGCCCTAGCCTGAGTATGTGTGGCACAACGGATGATGGGAACTCATCCCTGTGCTAGCCCCACACAGGTCACCAATGTGGAGGCCACTTCCCTAAATTTCTTGTCTTGCACAAGGCCCCCAGCTGAGAGACGTGGTAGAGGAAGGGCACAGATCTGGTTTCTCTTGTATGGGAGACATCAACTGGGAGGCCAGCATGTCTCTGTAGCAACTATAAACCTCAGTAACTGGCATGTCCACTCTTTGCACCAAGGTAGTTGTTGTGTCCTGGAGAGCTCTACCCTCCACACACGGTCCATTTCAGGAGATGCTCCCCTCACTGCTTCAGGCAGGCCAGCTTTGCTGCAGGAAGCAGCTCTGACCCCACGAACACATTTCCATCAAGTGAGACTGGATCTACAGCACACTCCCTGTGATGCTCATTGCCAGGAGCATCCTCTTCTGGTGGCATCTCCAACTTGAGTTTACCAAGGGATAAGAGCACCACAGAGAAATGGTGGCTCGTTTGTCCCCCGTAACCCATGAAAGCAGCCGTTCCCAAAGAACTGCCATCTCCATCAGGGACCCAGCACCACTGAGCTAAGCGATCTGGCTTTTCCCCTCACAGCCCATCAGGGGAAGTATCTGCATCCTCCAAGCCCTGCAGAGAGATGCTGCCTGGCCAGGGCTCCTCCATCCATCCAGGTCAGCCTTGCCACCAGCCCCAGGCTTACCACTGGGACACTGGCAGGACCGCACCAGCCCTTAGCTCTCCAGACACTTATTAAGATGTAAAATGCAGCACTTTAGCCAAGCCCTCCACCCTTTTTTTTCCTCCCCATCCCCTCATTTCTTTCAAGTGCTTCGGCACTTAGCGAACTCCCCTCGGCAGGCTCATGCTGTTTGAGGGATTCCTAAATCACGGGCCTATTACTAATTATTATTATTTTGCAGCAGCAATCAGGGACGCAGGCTCATTAACAAGTTAGCACCTCTGGTTTCCCTGGAAACCCGCAGCTGCCAGGCAACGGCTGCGTCTCCGGCCCGAGGCGATGCTACTGCAGCGCCTTCGGCTCACTCCCGGAGAGATGCTCAGGTCCTGCACGGGCTGATGAACCCAGTTTAGCAAACGGGATGGGGTTAGGAATCTCCAGGATCTGTCCCTCCACTCTACCCCATCTGCTGTGAACCTCAGCCTATCTACTGATCCCCTTCGGCCACTCACAGCACCATAAACTGCGTGGCGGCTTCTCCTTCCCAGCAAGAGATGCAGGCTTTCTCCAAGGGCAAGGAATTTGGAGCCACTCATGATCCCCCAGGGTGGGAGTGGGACAAAGCTGTCAGGTGCCTGCAGTAGCCGCTTTGGAGGTGATGTAACTGCTAATGATTTCTTAGCAGCTACTCAAGGTCCCTTTAAAAGGCAGCACAAAACGTTTATCTGCTTGATGATGGAAAAATGGAGTGCTTTTTTTTCTTTTGCTCCTTAAAACGAGGCTGGGAAACATCACTAACCACATCCACTAACCCAGATGCAAAGTCTGCTTGTCCACCTTTCCCCAATGAATCTCAAGGGCGGGGAGGAACTACATCTCCCAGCAGTATAAAGATGTAGGTGAGATGGCAATGCAGTCTGCTGCCTGCTCTAAACCCCCCAACACCCCCAGGGGTTTTTCCCAGGGCAGACAGAGGACTGCTCCCCAGCCTCATCCATGCCGATCTCGATCTCGTATCCCCATCTCGGCTCCCTACATGCTGCAGGCATCCTCCCCCCTCCCTGGGACAGTGACTCTGCACACCCCCCCCATACAGGGAGGGCTTCAGGAAGGGAGGAAGGGACAGCCTCCCCTTCTTCCCACAGCACATCACCGGGAGGCAACCATTGCACCTTTGCCAGGGTTTCAGGCCCAGCTGGTTGCTGATCTCACGATTTTAAATTTTTTGTTTGTCCCTCCTCCTTCCTGTGCCGCAGTCTCCTTTCAATTCCCATAGGCTGCAAGCAGGATGGTGAGGAGCCCTGCGAGGAGCTGCATGCACCCGAGCAGCGCCAGCTCGCCTCCCCATGCCTCTCATTTTGCCTCTGCACCTGCAGTCCTCGGTCCAGAAGGTGATTTCCACTGGAAGACATGGTTGAAGGACCAGGATGTCCTTCAGCAAAGAGCCAGATGGTGCATTCACACTGGATGAGGGACACAGTGTGGATGCATGTGGCAGTGCTAGCATGGGGGTGGTAGCCTCAGGTACGTGGCTGGTGGCATGGGGCAGCTCAGGGGCTGCTCACGCTCGAGTTGCAGACAGGAACACAGGAATGAAAGGCAAGGGGACAAGTCATAGCCAGGCAGGGAGTCTGTCCCATGCACCCTTCACCCCGAAAGGCAGACTGGCTCTTCTGGTTGCAGCTGAGCCAAGCAAAGGGGTCCCTCATCTGCTCCCACCAGCTGATGTTGTGCCAGCAGCTTTGGATGGGCTATAACTGCAAATGCAATCGCCTCCTAGCCCGCTTCCACCAAAGTGAGCCAGGTGTAATTAAGGATTTGCAGACTGGCTGTTCCCAGAAAAATTTCTGACTGCAGCCGTGATGGTCAGTCTGGAGATCCAGTCAGGAAAAGCCAACAGGGACAGCAGGGAAGGGAATGTACCCAGAGTCTGGATGACAAGGCTAGTATCTCCTCCTCTTAGACTTGTGCTTTTAACATGATTTGTATGGTCTTCCCCTTTAGTACAAACACAAGCTTTCATTTTAAAGCCTACAAAATCTAAGACCAAAGGTTATCCATGACCAGCCAGCCATTTAATCACTGCCTTTGCCTGCACTGAGGATGGAGCTCCCAAGCACGCTGCTTTCTAATACCAAAGCTATGCCATTTCCATCCTCACCCTGCCAAGCCAAGAGCTGGCCAGGCTCTCATCTCAGAGCTGAAAGCACCTTCTGCTTTGAGCAGCTTGGCACATATCACAGAGGACATGTCGCACTGGAGAAGGGAAATCTAGTCCTATTGATGCTTCAAGGGCCCTTACTGCCCACTGCCTGATATCCCCATCATTTGCTGCATGACCCCATGAGCCCAGCATGCTTATCTTAGGGGATCTCCAGTAGCTTGTTTGCTTTTTTGCAACAAGAGCAGAGGCAGCCCAGAAAGGTATGCGGTTAGATACTTCTGCAGGGCTGGTCCGACTCTCTTGTCCTGGGACACCAGACACCGTAACTACCTGCTGGGTGCATTGGCAGTCTCCTGGAGAAAGGGTCTCCAGGACATGTGTGCTATTTTCCCACAACGCCTACATGCTAAGTGAAAGAAAGCACAGGATTAAGCTGTGGTTCTTCAAGGCTGCAGATAAATATGCCAGCATTTCACTTCTTAAGGACAATCCCAAGTGACATGAGTTTGTCCATCTCAGCAGAGTGCCAGGGACAGTCACGGGTGAGGCCAAGGCTGGTGAAGCAAGGACCTAGCAAACACAGGACCAGCCTGCTGGCACCTGCCCAGCGCAGTGTCATTAGCCCCCGCATATTTAAATGACAAATAGGACCCCCGGCCTCACTGAAGAACAATGTTGTTGCTGTCTCCTGGCAGGTTTTACGCAGTTTCTGACAATAACCGGTGCAAAGTGAGGTGCAGATCCCAGCACAGGTTCCCAGCCAGCAGAGGCTAATGTCCACAGTTACACCACCCTACGCCCACTGAAATTCTGGCCCTCCTTAGGAGACCCAGAATTCAACCCAAATGCAAGGGGCTACGCTGGTTTTCCATGGGATGAGACACTCCCCAGGGCAGTAAATATGTTTTGCAAGACTTTTCCAACCTGGTTCAAGGCTTGCTGAATTTTCTGTATGCACACAATAGCCACATTGCTTACAGTTTTGGATGAATTAGCGCTTGTCAGCTCAGGCTCTACCTCTTACCACAGCCCCAGTGAGGAGGCACCAACTCTGGGTTTCAGAGGACTACCTTTATCTAGAGAAAACACACAAGACAGGCAAAGCCCAAGCTGACGTTCCTGCCCTGCTCTCTCCTTTTCCCTTGGGGACTGTCATTCATTACCAGCTTGTTTTGTCCTGTTAATCTGAGATGACATGGGGGTCAAACAAAGTGTTTTGCAGGTCTTCCTCCATCCTCACCACCCCAGACAAGCACGTGCCCATTGACTATGCTGAGCCACGGCTTGCTGGTCAGATACCATAGCTCTTCATGTACGAAATCCTACAGCCTAGCCTCTTTACTGAGAGCTGGGTATTGCAGCATTTTGTAACATGGGCCTTTTCTCTTAATCCATCTCATCATTGCTATTGTGGGTGGCAAACTAGATGAACTCATTCACTGGGGGAAACAAGCAGCAATATTCCCCTCACCAACTCCAGGCAGACATTGAAGCACGATATATATATATTTTTAACCCCATTTTCAAAAGAAACCCAGAGATATATCATGACATCCACCCAGAGCTTCAATACTCTAACTCATTTCCGTGCCAGCAGGTCTCACTCATCCCTGTTTCTGACCACGCAACAGAAAACATGGGTGACAACACCAAGCCTTGCCCCTTTAGGGTTGCTGGTTGACCCCCAGCTAAGATCGGTTCAGTCCTCCTCACCTTCCAGCCCGCCCTGCTAGACCGAACAGAGCTCACACTTATCTTTGTATCAGTTACTGCTGAATGAACCTTGCTCAGGTGCCAGACAAAGAGGCAGCCAAGCTCAAAGCAGAAGGGATTGCGAGGATGACACAGAATTACAGGCATCAGCATTCAGCAAGCAAGCGGAGAACGCGCTGATCTATTTTTAATGGTACAATGCAAGTGCTTTACAAAAGGATGTGTCTGGGGAGATTCTGCCCAGTCAGAGATTTGCATTCGGGTTTTTTGCAGCAGTCAACTTCCCTTGGTGTGCGGGAGGTATTTTGTCCCTTCACCACCCCACAGAATAATTCAGAGAGCCCCGGCTCAGTTTCGGCTGGAGGCTTGTCCCTCTGGGTCACCTTCCTGCCCTGCCACATCCTTCTGACTTACCACCAGAAGAGCTGAATCTGAGGTGAGCAGCACTTAAGGTGTAAAGGAGAGCTCCAGGCTTGCTTGGCTTCTGGGTCTCAGCCCCGCCGAGCTAGCAAAGCTGCCGGTGGACGGGACATCTCTGCAGGGTCCACCGACAGCAGCAAAGCGGTTAACGTGGTTTTTCACAGGCTAGCTCACAAGTCAGCAGTGCTGGCACCCTCTCCGCACCAGCCCTCTACTCAACAGCCTCAAGTGCCAAGCGAGGCTCAGGCTGTGCCCGTCCGCTCCCCACGCAGGGCTGCCGGCCAAGGCAGATGAAGATGGCATGAATAACTCCACTCAAGCTACGGCTCAAGGAGGACCATGCTGCCATCGCAAGCTTGGAAATGAGGGTTGTTAGAGGCAACGCAGAAACAATTGGATGCTGTAGATACTTCTTGGTTGCTTCTTTTCAACAGCACAACCCAGAGACTGATGGACCCTCTTTGTTTGGAGCAGATTGCCTGGCGTTACCCAGGAGGGGCTGGATTTCAATGGGAGATGTGTGATTTAAGCAGATGCAGGTTTAATGTGTGGGAAGGGCTTGACTTGCCTGACAAAAAAAACCCCTGCAATCACCTAATAAATGGACTGAAATTTCTACCAGAGCTTCTGCTGCATCAGCTGAATTACCAAGTGCTAGCTTTAGACGGCCACACTCCTCAAAGAACTAAATCCCCTATTAAAAAGAACAAAAAAAGGCAAGATGAAAAGCCGTGGATGCAGGCACACCGCACACCTACATGCCGGATGAGTAATGCGGGTCAGCGGAGACGAACCGGAAAGACGCACTGCATCATTAGCAGGGCTGGAGGATGCGTGCTGTGGAGGGGAGGATGCCAGGGTCATGCTGTCATTGGAATCTCCATACGGGATCAAAGCAGTGGTCCACCTCATTTCACATCCCCTCACCATCACTGCCTAATAACAGGTATTTTACAAAAGCCTGGGAGAAGCAAGGCAACCAATAATTTAGGTTGAAAGGGACCTCAGGAGCTCATCTGGTCCAACTCCTCTCTCCCTTAAAGGAGAGCTAATGTCAACACCAGAACAGGTTGTCTTGTCCTTCTGGTCACCAAATGACTTGTTCCCAGTCATCAGCAGGCTCAGAAATTATCCTCCCCATAACTCAGCATGCAGAAATGCTACACAAAGAGCCTCTTTTGCAAATTGCTAGAGCACCCTGAAGGGCTCTGGAGAAATTCCTGAAGAACACAAGGTCTCTGCCCCAAGAGACCCGAAGGCTTGGTTTAAAAAAGGTACAATGAGGGCAGACAAGTCATGCATGCACACATCGGCGTGTGTGCTTTCCATGCACAGCAAACAACATGAAAAAAGGCATAAGAGGAGCGGGAAGAAGAGAGGGAATCAAGGAAGGATTTCCAGCCCCAGATAGGTTGCTGGGATGCTCTTAATTTAAGTCAGTGCAAAATGCATCACTTATTTCATCTTTATGCAACATGGTCCCTGCATTTCTGCACTATTATTGCTCCCTGTTTGCACTAGGGGACTCTAAATGTACTGGACCAGTTTCCAGTAAGCACCTCCAGGTTCTCCTCTGGTCCCAGCCTGGGCTACCACTGCACCTATCTTCTGAAATACTGATCTTTCCAAGGCACCATGCAAACAAGCACTACTTGTTGCCTTTAGAAACTGGAGGTCCAGAGCAGCAAAAACCCCACAGAAGCTCTGGGCAAAGCAAAGGAAGAAGCCCCCTGCGCACCAACCTAGTCACCTTGTCCAGCTGGGTCTAGAAAAACTCAGAGGAAAAGCCAAATAGCAGAGAGATGGAGCAAGCTGTCCTACAGGAGCCATGGCAATCTGCAGCGTAGGCTGGGCAGGGCTCTGTGCCGGGCACAGCCCCCCAACATGGCCCTCCCTTACTCTTACTCTCCTTACTTGATGTGGAGATGGTTGAGAGCCAAAGGAGCCTCTTGGACAGCATTGACCCAAAGGCTTGGGGTAGAAAGTCTGCAAACCTCTCTTGGAAGAGGAAGAGATGAGACCCTGTTCTCCTTTCCATGACCTTATGCTAAAGAAGAGACAGGGTGACCAAGGCACCTGCTGTGGCCGGGGCTTGGCATGTTCCACCATAGTCTCAGTTTCTGGCCCTTTTCTGGCAGAGCATCTCTCCCATGGGGATGTGACGCGTGCAGCGGTCTCACCCTCCATCAGAGGAGCAGGCGAAGCCATCAGGCCATCACCAGGGTGCAATACACCACCCGCCCCCCCCCCCCAGGAACTGCACTGCCACTAATCACTGCTGCTTTGAGGGCAGCCCCTGATGCCATTTGTGCAGAGCATCTTGGCACGGTCAGTTTTTACCCCCCTCACGATCCCCTGGCTGTGTTATAATCCTGCACAGGAAGTATGCCCAGGTCTCCTGAGCGAGCTTGAGAAAATCTTGAGCTGAGAGCTCGTTTAGCTTCTTATCTGATGAATGCTCCCAGGCCACTCACCTCCCTTCCCCAAGCCTGCCCGTAATTACGTCAGGTGCCTCCTTCCCACTCGGCATCAGGCGGGACAGGTGTATCTTCAGAGAAGAAACGTAAAGCTTGAAAAACAGGTTTTAAAACCCAGAGGGCATGGGGATGCAGAGGAGCACGTTGAAGCTTTCCCCACAGAATGACGGCATCGTCACTCTGGCTGCAGGAGTTTCTCTGCATAGCAGCAAGGAAAAGAGCAGGGTGAGACCCAGCGGCTGCGCTTGGAGGAGTGGGAGCACCCAGGTGTTTCTGCAGCCATCTCCCCCTTAACACTGCCATTAAACCCACGGCGGAGGGCAGAAAGGTCTACAAACTCTCCTAGTGCAATCTCCCAGCTGTCCTACCAGGCAGACAGGAGTCAGCATCTGCAAGCTCCTTCTCTTTCTCACCTCCTCTACAAGACTCAGTTTGCCGGAACTGTTTCGGTATGACTGCAGTGTCCTGTGAGCCTGCTTGGCTGCCAAGCACTGGAGTACCTCCTTTTCCTCCTTCCATTCCTGACAGAGTTAACATGCTCTGCGCCTGCCTGTGCCCAGGGCTTCAGGAGCCAAGCTGTGCACCGGAGCAGCTAACCTCTGATCCCTGAGAACAGCCTCGCTTAAAGGCAGTGAAGCAAATCCAAAGAGGAAAAGCATCTATAACGCACTCCCTATCTCTTACGTAGATTAAAGCAGCTGGTGCAGAGGTAAGGGGTAGGGATAGAGTGGGTACTCACTCATATTCATGCCAAGAGAAGTAATTTCAGAAATCCAGAGCCACAACAGGTTTCCAGCCTTTAGGGAGGTCTTTTTAGGGGGGACGTGGCTGCAGGGGGAGAAGGTAGTTTTCTCCCACCTCCCAAGATCCAGTTTGGTGGTACGGGACAGACACTACTGCAAAGTCCTACCCAGCCCTTGGGGGTGTTTTGGTAGTAATAGTGGTGTTGCATTCAATTTTAGGTGAATTTAAGCTCTCCAAAGGCAGGCAACTCAGTGGCTTTCTCAGCGAGGTGCCTGGCACCCAGCAAAAACACGCTCCGCAGACAAGCACGGTGCAGTATTTGCAAGAATAATTTCCATGCAAAGCCCCCAGTGAACGCTCCTAAGGACACTGGCCACTTGCTCAGCTTTCACTAGGGTAGCTGAGGCTAGATTTTAAACGGCAATGCTAGATCCAAGTTTTCCTTCCCGACTCCCTACCTTGCATCAAGGCAGGGACAACTGAAAACCATGGGGGGTAAATCTGTTGGGTTAAAAGCCTTTTGGTGTGAGATGCTGCCATCTCAGTTTGGAGATGCTCCAGCCCGAGGTTTGTGCTGCTCAAGCGTGTTGCCAATGGGCTGAGGGCAGGAATTTCTGCTTACTGCCATCGCAAAGAGGGGTTTGGGCATCCATCTGCTGCTCATGCGCCTAACTGTCCTCTATGGTCCCAGCCATTCGGACAGTCCTACACATCCAGGTTCTGCCAGTATGGCTGTGCCAGGCAAAACTGGGGACAAGACACCTGCAAAGCCCTTGGAGGCATTTTAAAATCCCCAATACCTCCAGCTACAGCCAGGAGGGTTTTCTCAGTGCTGCAGCTTATTTTTTTTGGGAACCGTTACAAGCAAAACCAAAGCAAGCGCAGGAACCCCCAGCCAGACCCAAAACCCCAACAAACCTCTTCCACAGAGAGAGTCCTCCCGGCATGGACACCCTCCGACAGCACCAGCAAACCCCGTCTGACAGAGGCAAGGCCAAACCCTTAAGTGCCAATTCCCGTGCATCGAGCCCTTCCGAAAACAAAGCTCTCCGCAGCCGCGTTTGGGCGCGTAGGCAGCCGTGCCCCGAGCCTTTTGCCTTAGCGCAGGAGGATGAGACAATGCAAGCGAACGTTAACCACCACTCCACGGGCAAGCTGCTTTCAAGGTTAACATGGCCCCTGGATTGCCAGGCACAATCCTCAGCGCTACCTGTTCAGGGCTTCTTGGATATCCTGACCGACTCCTTGAGGGGGGTCCTGGCTTTATACCCCAAATTAGAGGGAGATTGAAACCTCCGGCAACTATTCCCAATGCATTCCCACTAGCTGCTTGGGACGGGGACTGTCTCTTCCACACATGCTTATGCAGCACCCAGTTCCCACCAGGGAGCTGTTGATAACTACCGCAATATGAAGGATAAACGCATCCATGCCTAGAAAAATCCAAGTATCCTTAACAGAACAGCACCGCACCGCGTCCTTCCTTCTAACGAAACCGCAAATTACTGACCTGTGCACAGAGCTCCCCCAATGCAAGCTGAAGCACTGACATCAGCTTTTGCTGTTGCTCAGGAATTTAATTCTGGGGGAGGAGAAAAGGGAGGGGGGGAGCAGGAAGGAGAAGGAACTTATTTATCAATAAGGGAAATAACCAGGAATCTTTAAAGACAACCAACGCTCAGCATAGAAAGCAAAATTTATCACTATAAAATAACTGGGGGGGATGTGGGGGGGTGTGATCAATCGGTCCATGCACATTAGGGGAGGTGGAGGGAATTATTTTAAACAGGCAGCTTAACTCATTAATCGCTAGCAGCGCCTTTGGAGCCGCAGCAGCGAAGTGTTGCATGAAAACCCCCGCTGTTGAACACATGCCGGCTTCGTTTAAACGCCAAGGACACGGGGCGACACTCCAACCTCTTTCATCATCAGAAAAACCACAGCTCTGTTAACACGGCTTCCTCAAACCCCAGCCCTCACCCCCAAGAGACTCCCCCCAAATACACGACCCCCGGCCCAGCAGGACAGCGGCTATTCTCCGGCGCTTCCCAAACCCCCTCCTCACCTGCACCACCGCCGCCCGGCAACCGCACACCGCAAAGGCACGGTGGGATTTTCAACGCCCTCCCCCCCGCCGAAAACAAGCGCAGCGTCCCCGACATGCGCGGCCGCGGAGCTCCAGCCCCCCCCCCGCGGCGCAGCCCGCTGCAGGACTTGCTCCCTCCCCAGCCCCAGCATCCTCCCCC
>JAVJGG010000021.1:11548317-11561161 GCA_035590195.1 Aviceda cuculoides
CCCCCACCCCCCACCCCCCAGTTCTTCCCTCGAGCTAAAGAAAAAAGCAAAAAGAAATCCTCATCGAGCTGTCAAGCTCAGTTTCCTGGAGGAATACAATTAAATCTCTATATGGCAACGCGACCGTCAGTTCTTCCCCGTCTCAAAAGATGCTTCTCCAGCAGCGTTCGGCTGTTCCTCTCTTCCACCCCCTCCTCTCAATTTTCCTTCCCTCTGCTGAGTGCAACAGAGGCTGCAGCTTCGCAGCCAAAAAAAGGTGCGATTTGGGGAGTGCAGCGCGACGCTGTGAGTGGCAGAAGTGAAAAGGCAGAGAAGCAACCCTCGAAAGCCTGCCTTCTGCTGCATCAGGTGTCAGCCTTGGCAAAACCTGAACTTCCAGAATTTTCCTGCAAAATTAAAAAACCCCCAACAAACAATTAGAGGACCCGTCAGATTTGGCTGCTGCTTTTCTTTCCCTTGTTCCCTCGAAATGAAAAAAAGTTCTTTCTTTTGCTTAACAGCACAGTTGGCACACTCTGGGATGTACCTGCCTGCCAGTATATGGGGATGCAGTTTTGCAATCTCAGTTTGGGGTTCGCCGACACTGACAAGATGAAATGAATGCTAAGCACCTTGATGCTGCTGCGCTTGGAAGACCTCTGCATGAATAAATGACTCTTTTTCCTAAGCAAGCCTGGAAATCTGTGTCTCCCGCTCATTTTTCCCATTTGGGTGTTGCTTTCCTACTGCCATGAGTTTGGAGGGGCTCCATTAAAGTGAAGGGGGGGCACTACAACAGAGGAGGGGAGTGCTGCTCCCAGCCCAGAGGCTCCCAGCTCCCAGGGCTGTGGTGGAGCTGAGCATCTGCCTGGGGTTGATCATCCGTTCCTCCGGCCATGGTGTCACTGTATCCTCCTCCACTACCCTGTTCTTGTCTGAGGCAGGTCTGGGTGGACCTCCGACCTGCTGCAGCACAGTGATTTCAGCATTCACACTCCTTACAACCTGGGCAACAAATAATAAATATGATGGTTCCTAATAATAGCCCACCCTCTCCATCCCTGATGGTTTATGCATGCAAAAATGCTGCAGAGTCAGTTCAATATTCCCCCCTGGTTCATTAAACTAGCATCTATTTTCCTGCAGATAAGACAATCCGTCAGGGGAAGGGATGATGGTAACTCGTTTGTCACACTTGTTAAATGTAGGAAAGGCTGGCTTTGGGTCACTTCCAATTTTATGTCAGCTCTGCCTTTATCTGAGCAGCCTGATGCCTGCATGCCAAGCAGGGCAGCTCTCTCCCGCGTGGCATGGGAGATGGGGATGGTGGCACCATCCCCACAAGATTTTGCAGAGTTGGGGAGTGGGGGGAGTGTCCAAGTGCAAAAGCACTTTCAATATGGCTTTAATGAGTCCCAATGAGTTATTGCAAGAGGTGCCAGGCACGTTGGTCCCACAGTGACCTAAATCTGTGGCTTTGAGCCCCTGGCACTGCAAGCAGGGTCACCTTGCATGAGTTATCCCCTGAGCCCATCCTGCTGGGCTTGTGTTTGGGCTGCAAAGCTTGAGAGGTATGATGGGTACGCAGGTGATGAAGGGTATTGAGCCAAGACCTTGGGAACAGCCAGCGTGAGCTCAGTGCAGGTACATAGGGAGGGAAAAGGTGATGTAACCTCACCTCTGTGCTCCTCCTAACCCTCGGAGGATTTTGGGGTGACTACTCCGGGTCATGTCTAAACTAGCACCATCCCAGCAGGCTTTAATTTGCTCCTATTATCAGGGTGGCTGCAATGCAAGTCATTTTGGCTGCACCTTCTTTGGAGGCATTGCCTTCATGACAGGCCACCTCCTTCCTCTGCCAGGGACAAAGGCTGGATACAGCCCCTAGATATGTTAGGATGGAAATGCCAATGGCTATGACTCCCCAGATCTTGCTTCAGAGAATGGAGCAAAAAGTAACCAAGAGAGGTTGGGAAGAGTCTTGACCTCTGGATAAGTGATCATAGAGCAGTTCATGGCCGAGACACTTCCCAGGGCACCATGTACTGCACTGCTGGTGGAAACTTCAGTGCAAAACAGACACCTGATCTAATCTGGTGGGGAAATGCCCTCCAGCGAGTGGGGAGCAGGTAGGATCGCAGGACCTTTTGCCTGTAGCTTCCCCCACAAATGAAGCCCAGACAGGGGTGAAGTCATGGAGACCTGGGCAGGAAGGAGGTAACACCTCATGAGGCTTTCACGGAAGCATCCTCATGGTCTGT
The DNA here is from genome assembly GCA_035590195.1 of Aviceda cuculoides. Taxonomy (NCBI): domain Eukaryota; kingdom Metazoa; phylum Chordata; class Aves; order Accipitriformes; family Accipitridae; genus Aviceda; species Aviceda cuculoides. Next base: position 11,550,558 of record JAVJGG010000021.1, read on the forward strand.
CCCCATGGCTCATTATGGCACAGCCCTCACTGAGCACCGCCCAGAGAGAGCACATTGATTTAACCACGCACTCAGCAGCGTGTCCCACGACAGCCTGTCTGCATTCCCCATCTCTTACTGCACCTTCCCTTTCACGGTGGACGCTGTTGCCTCCTCCTGGCTCCACAGCTGGACTGCAGCGACCAGTATCCTTTGGCACGAGGTCATCTTACAGCTGGAAAAAGGTAAGGCAGCTGTGGCATATAAAATGAGATGAAGGGTCAGAGGACTGAAAAGCTGTATTTTAGTCCTGGTCTTGCCATTCATATGTGGTGTTTTCAAGTCAGGGTGTGTTGATTTGCAGCACCGCAGGCAGCCACAGGCAGCTATCAGGAAGGGCTCTGAGCTCCTGCCTCATTCAGAGGCAAACGCGTGGTGTCTCTGAAATCTGGCTCTCAGTAATGACCCTGGGAAGTGCAGCTGTAGCAGCAGGTTCAGACGGTGGCAATTTATTTCTGTCTTCAACGTTAGTCCTAGCAGGGGAGGGGGGACCTGCCCGCTCGGCTGCCTTTGCCTGCTTCCCATTGATTGACCATCACGGGAGTCATTGAGGTCTCTGCTCTTAAATCTGGATCTGTGCCCTCCTTCATGGCTGCATGCTGCCCCGACCTGCAGCAGCATCCCTCGCTCCTGCTTTAAATCTTTCCCAGGCAGCCACTGGTGACATGAGCATTTTCTCTTGCCAGCCCGTAGGGACCAGGAACCCAGCCCTGCAAAGGAAGGAATTAACCCAGCAGCATCCGATATCAGAGGTATCTTTTATTGACCATTTACAGAAATACAGTAGCACTCGGTTTAGGGGGCTTGGGTGAGTTCTCCAGAAGGTGCCTTCCCTCTCAGCATTGCCGGGAGATTCCGAGGAGAAACCTGCTCTTTAATGCTTTGGGGTTTCTCTGGAGGCTTTGGGGCTCCCTAGCATGAACTTCCTAACACCCTCAGCTCTCCAGGGGTTGGGAGTTGTTTGAACTAGTGGATGAAATTCAAGAGAGGAAAAGAAAAAGAACCCCCCATACATCGGGGGGTGGTGGGGTGGTCTGAACACACCTGATATGTTGTGAGCCAGCCCTGCTGTGGTCCCCATCCATCGCTGCACGTGCCTTCCACTCGGCAGGACCTCACTGCTCCCCAGAGCTCAGCTGTCTGCCGCTAGGCGTGGATTGCTCTGGGCTTTGCACACCCTCACAGGGCTTACTGGCCAGAAAATAAATATTTTTTTGGTCTATTTTTCTCCTTGTGCATGTATAAGAGTGAGACCCTTTCCTACAGCAGTTCACATACTGTTTGGGGGTAGGAAGGGTATGTTCAGCTGGGCTGATAAACTAATTTAATTTTTTATGTATGTATTTAACTGGCTTTTTTTTTTTTTTTTTTTGCAATCAAGGTGTAGGTTGTTTCTTTTTTTTGCGTCCTTGCTACAAGAAACGACTGCAGACACTTCTGGCATAGAGGCATTTTGGCGGCGGCTGCTGCTATTGGCCTCACTCTAGTAGTCAGTGAGGGGGTATCGCAGGAAAATGAAGATAAGGATAATACAGAACGTGGCAAGGGCTGAGCTGGTGATGTTAAAAAGCCGGGCTGTCTTGGCATCTTCAACTGCTCCATTTAAGTCATTGAGGAGTTTCTTATCCCGGACCTGAGACCCAAAAAAAATAGTTAAATAAAATAACTGGGAGATGTGTAAAAGATATAACTTGTTTCAAGCAACACCCACAAAACCCAATGCACTTGTAGGGTACCTGTACAGTGGATGAGGGCTAGGCTGTGCCTCTTTGCACTTGAACACTTGGGGTGCCATAAAACACGCCGAGGTGAGGTTTGCACCCCGGCTCTGCAATGGGTTGAGCTTGTGAAGCCAAGCACTGTAATACCTGTAGGCTGGAAGCCCCTGGGAGCAGAGAAGACCTAGAAGAGTGATCCGTTGCTGTTACCAAACAGGTCCCTGTGGCGTCCGGAGTGGGGCAGTGTCATTCTGAGCCAGAGGGTGCACAAGGGAACTAAGGTGCCATTGTGCGCCCCGTGCACGTGGGCACTAAAGCATCCTTCCCACCATGTCATAGCCCCCTGGCCCTGCAGCACCGGGCTTTGGCTCACCCGGCTCGTGAACAAGAAGGCTGGCTGCGGTTGTGGTGTGCATCCCTGTGCCTCTGCGCTGAGGGGCTGAGCGGGTGAAACCTGGCACAGCATCTTACTGCAGCTCCGGGGCTGTGCACGAGCCTCTAGCATATTAAACAGTCCTGGGTTAATGAGTTCCTTTTGCAGGTCTTATGCGGCTCGTGTAGCATCTCTGCCACTGGCAGTTTTCAATCCTGACAACGCGGTCTGCTCTCTTCATTATCCTGCGGGCTGGGACTTTCACGGGCTTGCTTTGGGACAGCTCTGCAGTGGGTAAGGATTGTGCATCTCCGTGTCAGCGGCCTGTACCCACCTCCTCCAGGCAGCGACGGCACCAGCAGGCAGCGGATGGCACAGCTACGCAGCGGGTGGCACTGCAAAGCAGCGATGCCGCTAGCAGGCAGCGATGGCATTACTGCCGGGTAGCAGATGGCACAGCCGGGCAGTGCGTGGCACTGCAAGGCGGTGATGCCATTGCAAGGCAGCGGCCGGCACGGCCGGGCAGCGACGCCGCCAGCAGGCAGGCATGGCACTGCGGGGCAGCGGATGGCACAGCCGGGCAGTGCGTGGCGCTACCAGACAGCAGATGGCATCGCCAGGCAGCGAAGACCACTAGCGGGCAGCAATAGCACTGCCAGGCAGCAGTGGCATCACCGGGCAGCAGATGGCACAGCCGGGCAGGCGATGGCATTGCCCGCCAGCAGCAGCTCCGCAGGGTGAGCCCGGGATGTGTCCCTGTCCCCAAACGGTCCCTTCAGCCAGCACTCAGCAGACCCAGGCATCTGGAACCACGAGGATATGGGACTGAAAGGACCAGGAGACTTTTCCCTCTTGCCTTTCCCGTATCCGAGCGGGGCACCCAGGGGCTGGCACGGCATGGCGGCGCCGGCTCGGCTGCCCGCTCCGGGGCTGCCCGCTCGCAGGCCGCGGGGCCGTGTGTCCTTCGCAGCCGGCGGCGTCAGTCCTGCCAGGGCACTGCCGGCTCGACGCTAGATGTCGGTGGCAGGCTGCGAGAACCAGCCCCAGAGTCCTGCCTAGAAACATTAAAGAGGCTTTCATCGACCAGGAGCTTTCCGAAAAGACTCTGCGATGGATTCGGACCACGTCTTAGTGACTTTTTCTCTCTCCCTCCTGCAGCGCTTACCCATGGGGCTGTCCTGAAAGTCTTCTGCGACTTGCTCGATATGGGGAAGGGTTGCTGGATCCCCCATTTCCACTGAGCCGCGCTGGTTCATGGGGCCTCCAAAACCACATCTCAGACCCTCAAGCAATGTCCCCTCCTCCATCACACCAGTGAGGACCTCTCTGCACAAGCACCCCCTGCTCTTCATTAATCCTGGACTGTGGCTAGGGAGGCTGCTGCTGGCATGAGGCCCACCGGAGCTGGCACTGGCAGGCACATAGGCAAGAACGAGAGCTGTTTTCCTCCTCGTATTAAATTGTGCTGTGCCATGCCCTCAGCCTCTGTTGTGCCCTGCTCCTGGGAGCCTGCAGCTGGAGGTGGGGCCGTCCGCCCATCACCTCACTGCTGAGCGCTCGGCAGCTACAGGGCATCCTTCTGGGAGCGGGGACAGGGGACAGTCACAATCGCGCGTGGCTCTCTGGCGTGCTTGGCTGGTGCTCCCAGCAGCGGACATGACATCTGGGAAGGCAGCAAGCTGGCAGCCTGGGAACCTGCATGCCTTTTTGTGTCAGCAGCATGTCCGGGATGACTCAACTTTGAAATTATTTGGCAAGTTTAGCATCCTCCCCAAAACCCCTGGGTGCAGCAGCAGCCGGCACCTCCTCACCCACTGGTGAGAAGCTGGGAGGTCCCTGCAGCCAGAGCCCCAGGGACACTGCATTCGAGCCAGAAATACCACTCGCTGCTTCGGGTAGGCTCTTTGAAGCTCTCATGTGAGGCAAACCCTGTGTAGAGCAAATGCCTTTTGCCCCTTTCTCCACTGTAACCCAGCCACGGCTGGGAGAGGTTGCTCTCTGCTGCAGGCAGGCCGGTGTTTGCCATCAGGGTTTGCCAGGCAGACAGCGGTTTCTCCAGCAGACCGGCGTGGCTGGCACACCAAGCCCTGCAACCCTCCCACAGCTGAGCTGCTTGCTTTGCCTTTGTGGGGCCAGTTCCTCTTGGCCCCAGGACCTCTCTCCCACTCCTTGCCTCCTGCTCCTCCTGTCCCCGGGGCACCCTGCCACCCTTATTTCTGTGCCCAGCCCTCTCCCAGTGCTCCCAACAGCCTCTCCCACCTGACACCGGCTCACACTCATGACTGGTGCTTCAGCTCTTTCCCACAGCGTGCTTCAGCAACGCCTGTCAACTTCCCCATGGCTCTCCCTTTGGCCCTGCTCCAGTCCTGCCGCTGCTGAGCATCTCTAGCGAGGGGCACCCAGGGCTGCCCTCTCCCCAGTGCCACCATTTCATCCCAGTTCCTTTTTTTGTCCTTCCCATCTCTTCTCTTTCCTGCTGTTTGGGCGTAAACCATGGTACGACAGCCACCTTTGACTCCTGCTAAAGGGGCACCCAGCTGCCTCCTCTCCCTGCCCCTCTGGCCAGTTCCACCCCCCTCCTCCCGCCAACCCCTGCGGCACATGGAGCTCTGCCTGCATGCCCTGTCTCTGGCAGTCCCCTGCCCTTTCCCTTCCCTAGCTCTTCCCCAGCTCTCTTCTGGTTGCTCTGGCCTTGGTCACCTGGATCCCTCATCGTCGACGAGTCCTTGGTCCCCTTTCTCTCCTCCCTTATTATTTCCCCATACACTCTATGGCTTCAGCAGTCACCCTCATGCAAATCATCCTTTATTGTCCATTATAATTTATATTGCAACAGAGCCTCTAAGAGCCAGACAAGTGCCAGGGCCCCTGTGGCACACAAGTGCGATGAAAAGGAGTTTCTCCTTCCAAACCACTCACACCCCTCCAGGGTGGCCTCACCTGCTCCTGCCTGGCCTTGCACCCCCAGATGCTTCCAGATGTCTCCCTTTAATGTTCTGCCGTGGCATCTGAGCCAGGCTCTGGAGGAGGAGCTCTCCTGGAGAGCAGATAAGTGTTTCAGCTCCTTCCCCGCTTTGTCCTTAAGGAGATGCCGGTGTCTTTCTCACACCCCAGCCTCAGATTTTCCTATTATCATGGTCCTGTAGCCACCACTACCATAACGTGCTGGCAGCTGATGCACAAGCTTCTGGAAGCCCTGGAAGCTGCCTTCTTCCACAGCTGAAGAGGTGAGGGACAGGTCCCCAAGGTCACAAGGCTGATCTCCACCCAGACCCAGGTTTCCTTAGCCACAGACTCTTCTCATCATCATTTTGACCCTTCTCACTTTGCCTAAAATTAGATGGGATTTTTGGCCCTGCTTTGCACTGAGATGACTGGTGTGTAAGGATAATTACATCTGCTGACTGTGGGGTTTCCCCAGCCACCCCAAAGCACTTTGAGGTGTCCCCTTTGGAGATCGCACCCTGGACAAGGCAGAGCTCACCTCTGGTCCATCTTGGCAACTTATATGGTTCCTTTCCTCTTCCATGCCTGGCCTTCCACGAAAGAGAGCCCGCTTTTGTGCTTTAACATGCCACCTGTCATCTCCCTGCTACTCACCTTGTTCTCCACCATCTCCAGCTCACCTCGTCCTCCAACATCTCTAGCGTGTGGGTGCCCAAGGGCTCTTTCTCTCCTCCCTCTGACCACTGTCCCCTGCCCTTCCTCCCCTTGGGGTTTTGCCTTCAGCTTCTTCTCCAAGCACTCCCCTTGACTCCTACCACCCTGCTTCTTCCCGGTTCCTTCCCCAGCAGCCACCTCCCCTCTCCCTGCTCATTTTTGGGAGCAGGGAACTGGCTGCATGAGTATGAAGTGCTGCCTCAGCTTGCAGGAGGAGATGTATGGTTTATTGATAACGAGCCTAATGAGGCTGTATTTAAGGCAGCCTGGCTTTTAGCATGCAGCCCACAGCTGGTTGTCTCTGAACCCATTTCTGTGCAGAGCTCTGCATCCCTACATGTAAGGAGCTCTGGAGGGGGTCCTTGGATTTATTTGCTCTATGAGTTGGTCAAGAGCTCTACAGCCCATGTACCTCCCTCACACCAGCACTGGTGTCAGGGGGCTTTCGGCCCTGCATTTCATCCACCTCCAGAAACTGTTGCTCCTCCCCAAAACCAGGCTGAGAGCCTGCTTGAGACGTTGGGTGCCGCAGCCTCTCTCAGGGTTCTCACGGTTAATAAATAGCAATGGATTTGTGCCGGTCTGCTTTCACTTGAAACAGGGAAGATCAACAAGTGGTGAGGGGGGAAGGCAAACAACCGTGACCGGAGCTGTGTGCTAAGGGCTGGGCAGAGAGCGGGCAGGAGGGCTCAGCTCTCCTGGGGTGCTATCACACTGCATATTTTGGTGGCCTCAAGGGGCAAGAAAACTCTGCAAGCAACCCTGCAGGCTGCTGCTGGAGCTTAAAAAGCCAGCAGGGCTTCTTGCCATCTTCGTCTCTATACAGCCACAACAAGGCATCTGTGCCGCGGCTTGTCTCACATCCCAGCTCCTCTGATCTACCGCCTCACGGCATAATGGGTACCGAGAAGGACTTGGCTTGCCCTGGCAGTCTCAGGAGATGGACCTCCTAACGACGGAAGCGAGATCTCCTGCCACCAGGCCTTGATGTATCATTCATTACTACTTGGAGTTGGGAAAGGGGGAGGGAGGGAGAGAGGGAGGGAGGAAGGGGGGGCGGGAGGGAGCTGCCAAATATCAGGCCAAGGCATTTGCTCCTGATCAAAACCAACTGAATCCGAAGCGTTGCTGTTGGAGCAATCCTTCACATCTGTGCTAGGCTGGGGTTAAAGTTACTTTAGGGTTTCTAGCTTCCTTGGTCCTGCCGTTTATCTCATCTTCCCCAGCACCAACACACACTTACAGGTACATATGAGTGCCTTGCTTGCGCTCTGGGAGGCTGACCTTGAGAAGCCTGAGATGCTAGAAATAACCCCCTGAGGGATACATGAGTCGGTGTGACTCCACTGCAGCCCAGCAAGCTGTGTCTGCCGAGGATCTGGCCCGCTACGGGTGTAAATAAAGATGAGGCGTGCCATCGCGCTCTTATTCAGAGCCCTTGGCTAGGATGTCTGTCACACAGAGTACTTGGCTTGGATGTCACGGTCTCTGACCTCACCTGACTTCATGTGTTTCTTGAATAAGAGCATAAATTCTTTGGGGCTGGGGTGTTTTTTTGGCATTTTTTAGTAAATCGTGGTCACCATGAAATAACATTTTCCTGCAGAAAGAAATCTAGAAGGCTGTAGCTCATCTGCAAAAGGCTGGACAGACATGGAGGTAGTTTTCCCAGCTGTGGCTGAAACCAATAAAAGTGGGCATGGGGAAGGAGACAGCTTTATGGTAATAGCGAAGTGTACCTAAGCATACATCTGGCTTCCAGTGTGGGCATTATGCTGCTGAAACCAGTGGAAATACTGGGTGAGCTAAGATATATAATGAAACATCTCATGGACTTGGGGCACAAAGGAGCTACTGCTTTATTAATAGTATGAATCTGGCAAAAGCAGATGACATTTATGGCAGGGTATTGAAAATGCTGTTTCTGATAATGAAAACGATGATTTCTGAGGTTGCTAGATGTTTCAGTTATTTAAAGGAAATGTAACAATTGCAACCCAGGAACCGTTTAATGCCATCAACGTGCTGATGGCCCTTCAGCCAGGAAACCTGTGCTCCACTGGCTGAGGGCTCTGCCATCAGAGGTCCCAGAATGGGCTTAGGGAGGGGAAGATGTTGCTCTCCTCCTCTCTCTCCCACAGCACCTTACTCAGCCTCTGCAGAGCACAGCCGTCCTAGAAGGGCTGGGATTTAAGTATCACTTGCTCAATTGTCCTTACATTTAATTGCAGAGGAACAAGAGAAGTCTGTTTAAAGGGGCATCTGTCCCCAGGGCATTTCTTGCTTCTGCTTTCTCTGAACTTCTGGGAAAAACCTTATTGACTGTAAAAGAGATGAAAATAACAGGCTTCTGGAGAAATAACCCTAACATCCAGCCTGGCCGGGATGTTGTGAAGGTCTCTGCAGTAGCTGTGAGTGAGGAAGGATCCTGTCTTTCTTAATGTCCCTGTGGTCTTCCCCAGGACAGACCTTCTGCTACTGCCCCAGCATCCCCATTGCTTCCCACCACCCATCCCAGCAGCAGCCTGCGAGAGCACTTGCCATCCCTTCAGCCACTTGCTAGCTCTGTCCTGTGCCTCTGAGGGACAGTTTGTTTCTATTTTCCCCTGCCACAGAGTCACAGCCACTGGGGAGCTCCAAGACCAGAGCAGGGTTATTCCTACCCCCTCCACATCTGTTTGGGTACCACTATTACATCTGATCAGCTACTGCCTCCGCAGTCCAAAAGTCAAGGCTGTTTTCTGCCAGCCATCTTCCATTTTCCCTTCCCTGATTTGGAGCAAATTTGCCCCTGTTACTTCTGGGCTTTGCCCTTCCTTCCACCTCATGTCAAGGATAGTGAAGGTCCAGCCTTTAAAAACCTTGTAGATGGCAGACCCTGCTCCATCCTGTCCCCTGGGGATGGGTCAGCCTGGTCCTCAGGCTGTCCTGCCCACTGCTGGCTGCAGCTGAGGGACCACATGTACCCAGCTACCCAGTGTAGCTACCATTGTGTCCCAGTGACGTGACACCCTTTCTCAGCCCGCTGTAACCATACCTCTTGCGCAGGAGAGACGCTGATCATTAAAGGCAAACTCAGACAAGCAAAGACATAAAAAATAAGGAGGAAGCCAGTTTCTTCCCTTGCTGGCTAAAAGAGTGGGGAGTGTTGAGGGACTCCCTCCCCCCAGCTGTGTTAGGCTGCTGCTGCCTGGCTTTGCCCTTGGGGCAGTCCCGCTTGGGGTGACGCTCAGCCCCGGCACGACTGTGCTGTTAAGTGCCTTGCCCAGGCAGCAGCGAAGCCTCCTGCACGGCTGGTGGATGGGTGCTCGCCTGCATCTCAGGGAAGGGGAAACTGAGGCAGACACCACGGTGCCAGTGCTGGGCACAGGGGACAGGTCTGCGGAGTTGTCCCTCAGCCTTTCTGCCAGAGATCCTGACGGGCACAGGAGCAGCCTCCTTGCAGTGCTGGGCACTTGCAGTCCAGCTCACGGGAGCTGGATGGGGTTAATCGATTTGTTTCTGTGATGAAGCCCATCTGCGCCCTGGCCTTCCTCTAAATGCTGCCTGCCAAAACAAATCAGCTAGCTCCTCTCCGGGGCCACCCAGCCGCCCCGGGCTCTCTGCACATCCATTCAGTTAGTTTTGCATCTGGCGGGCAGGGAAGGGGAGGGCAGCCTAGGCCCATCTCTCCCAGCCTTGCCGGGCTGCTCCCCCCTGCAGCTTCCAGGAGTAACCTGGTCCCATCCCCATCACAGGCTGTGCTCCGCACCATCGCCCTCTCCATCAACACGGCTCTATTCCCCCCCCAGCCATGACACTGCGTGAAGCCCCCCTGCACTCTCTTCCACCTCCTCGGCTACCGGGGGCTCGTTCCCACAATGCTGGCTGGTCTCCAGGGCTTGCCTTGGGATTTATAGGGCTTGGGGCAGCGGGGGTGAGAGCTGGCCACCAGCTCTAGTGTTTTAATTAGGGAGAGGGCAAGAAGGAAACAGGCAGGATTGCCCTGCACCTTGGCAGCCTCTCTCCCACTGCAACTTGCCAGCTGCCGGCTGATCCCTGCCAGTTGCTTCTGCCCAACCTCCCGACGCTGCTGGGTCCTAACCTGACGATCTCTAACCGACAGGATCCCGAAGAAGGGGCAGGGTGCTGGGGTGCCTGTGGGCACAGCATGAGCCAAGCCAGCTCCGTGTTGCCTGCCCGTCACCCTGCCGCCGCGGTACAGCGGAGGCTCCCAGGGTACCGGAGCAAGTGAAAGTGCCTCCTCCCCACACAAAGCAACATCCAAATCACACCTCAGCTCTCCTCATCCCCAGAGGCTACAACCTCTCATTTGGGTGGCAAAGATGGGATTTACCCCCAAATGTTCCCCCCTCTCTGGTCACCCCTCACCCCATACCTCGAGTTCAGTACTCACTTTCAATGAATAGGCCAAGGCAATGAAGCCGAGGCAGCAGAAGTTGAGGTATACAAAGTTGAAGATGGACCAGAGATAGTAGTCGTTCACCTCGGTGGTGTCGGGGTAGATTTCGATGACGGTGGTGGGGTTGGTCATCGTCTTCTTCTCTACCGAGTGCTTGCACGGGACCGCTGGCCGCAGGCTGTCCCCTTTGCAGCTCTTGCTCTCCATGAGATAAATGGCAGAAGAAGGAGACAGGACAGGCGAAGCTTGCCGGAGAGCCGGGGGCTTGGCGATGCAGGTGAAGCAGCCCTGCGGGGGGCCTTGGGGGGGTCTCGGAGTCCAGGCCACCCCCTCGAAGGGGCACGGTGGGCCCAGGGGGGGGTCCTGTGTCCTCTCCGTGGTGGCTGCCGCGGCGTCACCGCGCTCTGCCCTG
>JAVJGG010000021.1:11562032-11582735 GCA_035590195.1 Aviceda cuculoides
CCAGCCACCCGCGCGGCACCCCCCCCCCCCGTTTGGGGGGGAGAATATCGTGGCCGGAGAGGAGGAGGAGGAGGAGGGGAAAGAGGGGATGAAGACAGGGGATGGCGAAGGGGATGTGGGAAGAGGTTCCCCCCTACCCCAGCTTTGCAAATAGAGGAGACTAGTCCACCTCTGGCTGCCCGTCCGCTCGTCCATCCGTCTCCTCCGAAGGCATCAGGAGGAGCGAGGGATACTCACAAGGAGGGATGCGGGGAGTCGCTGCATATCCGGCTCAGCACTGCCTCCGGCTCGGCTTCCTCGGCGCTGGAGTTGCGGGAGGAGGGGAGGGCAAGGGGGGGGGGAGCACCCATGGGCTAGGGGTAGGCAAGGGGGGAGTTAGGGGATCGGAAAGTCAACCTGCAGCCCCCCCCCCCCCGAACTGGACTGCTCCTCCGTGTCTCAGCCCTTCTCCTCGTGTTCCCCCCCCCGGGGACGTCACCTCCTGCTTGGAGCATCCTGGTAGCACCCCGCTGGAGAAGGGCATCTCCTGGGCCCCGGCCGAGTGGCTTCCCTGGCCATCTGGAGGGGATGCTCGGCCCGACTCTCTCCAGCATCACCCAGAGAGACCTTGGCAGCGAGGACTCGCTGCAGCCTGAGCTGTGGGTTCGCTCCCACGGGCCTGGGCGAAAACCTAAAGCCAGCGTGGTGGGGGTGTGTGGGGACGATAGCGACTGCGTGGCAAGGGGAGGTGGTGGTGATGCAGCACCGTGGGGAAAAAAAGTGCTCTGGTCGTGGGGGATGAATGGAAAGGGGATAAATCCTGCATGCGAGGTGATAAATCCTGCCGGCACTGAGCAAATCCCAGTGCGGGCAGGGGCGGGAGCACCCCGGCAGCAGGATGCAGGGCATGTAGCTGCTTTACGGGAGGGAGGTGGGGATGTCACGAAGGATGGACAAGCCTGGGAGGATTTGGCTGTGCCCAGGCTTGGCGCAGGATCGGGGAAATTCTTGCTGTCTCCTGTTGCCAACTGCCCTGGGAGCTGCGTGGAAACCTGATTTTGGGGTGCCGCAGTAGCACCCTGCCCAGGGACGCAATGCTGGAGAGCAGCTGGTGCCGCGCAGGGACAGCTTGCAGGTCATTTGGGAGGATGCAGCTGTGCCACGGGGAGGGTGAGGACATGAGGACATGCCATGTCACCCCGCAGTGGCAGAGCCCGGCCTGGCGCAGGTGGCCTTGAGGCAGCAGCCAGTTTGGCTGGGGAAGGGGGGCAGGGAAATCCCAGAGTACTGGAAACAGGCTGGGTAAAAGAAAAGTTTGTGCAAGCAGTACCTGGGAGGGCAGAGAAATCCTCTGGAAAAGCCTTAAGCCTACCCACAGAGTGCTGAACTAAGAAATAAGGCTGGTAATTCACTCGACCGTTCACAGGCAGGTTTGGCTCCTGTGTAGGGGCACCCACCCTGTGTTCATCCTTGTGGGTTGGTGTGATGCGAGGGGACTTCTTGCACATCTGCAGCGCTCCCAGGCAAGAGGTGGGGGGTCCACTTTCCACGAGGCTGATTTAATGCTTCTGAAGGTGCCTGTGCTGGTTCAAAAAGGACAAATTGCCCTCTCATTTGGGATTTATCACTGCTGGAGTGGTGTTTGGTCCTGTCAAAGTAAAGAGAGTTTTATTAGTGCTACTGCTGCCTGTGACAAGACCCAGGTCTCTCTCCAAGAAGCTTCTAAGAAGCAGAAGCAGCGCTGGGGTGAGAGTGATGTTCCTGTGGGATTAAGATGTTTGCAGGAGAGGCAGAGCTGCGGTCAGCTGTCGTCAGCTTTTCTGAAGGGCTTGGACAAATGCGGGCAACCTGCAGCTGTGCAGAGCATCCTTTCCAGAGGCTCAGGAGGAGCAATGAAACTCCTTGGATGCAGATTGCTGCCTGCTATGGGAGCTACTGATAAGCCTGCTCCTCATTTGTCTGGGGGAAGTTGTGTAGGTAGGGCTGCTCCTCTTCTTAACATCAGGCAGGAATGGAGGGTGAGCAGAGAAAAAGGTCAAAGAGGGGGTCTGGAGGTGGCAAAAGGAGGCAGCAGGCTGGTGTAGGGGAATGTGGGATCAAAAGAGGTGGGACATTCCCTGGTGTGAATAGGGTTGAAAGGTCAGGGATGTTGGATGGCTGCTTTTTCTCTTCTTCAGGTACCAGGTCAATCCTACAGTTTGCAGAGCACTTTTTGGTCTTTGGGTTGGTCATTCATCATCTTTCTCGATGCTAAGTGTGAGCGGTGAGAGGTTTATTACTGTTGACCACAATGGCATATATGCAGCATCACCAGTTCAAAAACCATTCATGTGACCCTTCAAAATTAGGGAACTGGCTTAAAAAATAATGACACAAGGAATAAAAACCCCTCAATACTCTGCATTATTTTAATGCTCCTCCGATTTTCTGGGGTTCTTTAAAGGTCATGTGTGCATGACCTCAGCCATAAGGTCTAGGACCACTTTCCTTTCAAATAAATGCTGGGGTGAGTATGAATAATTGCTTGTATTACTGTGGCGTCAAGGCTTGCATCCCCTTGTGCTAAGCATGGGACAAACAGAACAGGAAGACATTTCCTGCCCCAAAGCAATTCTCCTGTAATCGTGTTAGAGACATGTGAGCTGTAGCATAATCAAGCACTGTAAGAGCCGTGAGAAAGTCTTCCATCTCAAATCCCACTCCAGCTCTCCAGAAAATCATTAGCAGGACCTGCCCCTGCTTTTTTTCCAAAGGAGAAAGCCCACAGCTTCCTGAATGCTCCTTCTTGTTCCCCTATACAATTTCTCAATGGGTTGTTAAGCCCCATAAGCAGTAAGGTGGCTTGAGGCTTGGAGGGGTAAATCCTATCTCACCACTCTCCCTTGATCTCTGTTTCCTGTCCTCTAAGCTTTCAGTCTGCACTCTGCTTCTTTTCCCTTCCAGAAGAACCTAAAAAGAAATAAATCCAAGAAAGAGCGGAAAAGGAAAAAGCCACCAGCCCCCAAAACAACGTGCTTAGTCATTCATGATGAGTTAAAAATAGTTTCCCAAACGAACAAATTGCTGAGCCAACTAGATGAGCAAGTCATCTCCATAAACAAGGGGTCTCATCCTCCCTCTCCTTGGGCAGGGCCTTGTCTGAATGAGCTTTTGGCAAAGCCCTGAGGAGAGTTGGTTGGAGAAGGCTCAGGCCCATGAAGACAGCCCTGAGGGTCAGGGCCAAGCACCCTACTACTTAAGGGGATGTGTAATGAAAAATTTTATCTTCTTTGCATCAGCAGAGACATTTAATAAAGAGTGAGTTATCAAATTGTCATGTGCACGGAGTTCTGCAGAGATGGTGCAGTAAATGGAGGGGCTGCTGTAAACCTGAGGATTTGCTGGGCAAGATAACATGGGGCCACATGCAGGATGCTCGTGGGATGGGGGGAGCTCTTCTCCCTGCTAGAAAAGCATGGGTGGACAATGCTGGCTCTTGGCTTCTCCACTCTTGGCCAAGATCAAGCCTGTGATTGTTCCCACTGAGACTCAACGTTCGGTACTCACGGCACGTCTAAAGGCTTAGGCACAATCCCCTCAGCAGAAACAACGCCCTCGTATTCCAGTCGATAAATATTTGGCAGCAGATGTCTTGTTCTTCCCTTGGGATATTGAGGAATGGTGGGCTGCATGACTGGTTTTCAGGACCCAGCCAGCTCTTTTGGGTTAAATCCATCTCTTTAATGTAGGAGAACAGCTGATTGGGGTATTAAGGCACCCTGGGGGAACAGAGGCTCAGGTCATGCCAGTGGGGAAATCAGTTAAGCTCTCTATGTGCTTAGATCTGCGCTCAGAAAATGGGATGGGACTTGGCTGCATCCATCTTGCTTATGTAGATGATGCTTTTTCAAAGTAAGGATTAGCTCTTATCTTCCACCTGGCACATGGGCCCTTCATTCTGCATCGGAGTCTCCAGCTCCCGTACGTACAGCAGCGCTAGGACTGAAAGTCACACAGGCAGGCAAGAGGGATGGATTTTTCCTACATTTTGAAAAAAAACCCCCCTCTGTTCTTCATCACTGGGCTCTGGGAGCATAAACTCCACATCCTAGTGGGTTTTAGGCTGGCCTTAGAAACTGGAGTCCCGCCTTGGCTAGTACAGGACCGCTCTAGTCCTGAGTCAAGCAGGAGCTTGTTCTAGCTGGCCTAGAGGACCAGGGGACAACCCGAGTACCCTGTTGGAGGACTACCCTTGGCAATACTCAGCCAGGGAGATCTGGCGCCAGAAGGCAGCTGTGGGCTAGGAGAGATGCTGGGAGTGCCTGCTGCCCCAGTGGCATTGGGTCAGGCAGGTGATACTGTCATGTCACCCTACAGAGGCTGGGTTATGTTTTAATACATTGAAAAGACAAACCCGGCAGGTTCCCAGCATGTTTCCTTATCAGAAAGAAGGGAAGAAACCCTTCTGAAACACAAGTCCACATCTGGGCAACCAGACGTACTGGGACAAAAGGCCAGGGAGGCAGTCTCTGGCCACTGAGAAAGAGTCTGGCATCTCAAACTGCTTAAGGAAAGACCACTCTCAGAGTTAAGGGGGGAAATACTGTATTTTCTTCTCAGTTTTCTATGATGAGACAGTAATTCTGACAGCAAATTACATTAAAAAAACCAGTCACATGGTTAGAGTTTGTTTTAAAAATGCAAATAAAAGAACAAGGGGAGGAGGCCCCTTCAGGGAAGACTACAATGAACCGCTCCTCCAGCCTATCCTAAGGTATGTTACTCAGGGCATCGCTTTGGGCCGTGCTCTTTCCCCAGGCTGCAGTCTCCTGCCTGCCTGAGGACAGACATCAGCACAGCCTTGGGTTACCGCGGAGGCTACGACACAGACGGCATAAGGCATTGCATGCCCAGCAGAACCAGAGCCCGATGGCTTGTTCTGGGGCTGTGCTGCATGTCCCACTTAAATCTGGTGCTGAAGACGTTGAAAACCCGCTGCCAGCTCCATGTCAGGCTTCCCCCCCGCATCAGTTCTGATTAGTGGGTACCTGAAGGTCTGTCTCTGTCTCTCTGTGCTGAAGAAATCCTGCAGCTGGGAAATGATGTAGCAGGACTTGGAGGAGCTCTGGGCACTTAATTGGTGTGAAACCGGGGCTCTCCAGAGAAGTGCTGAATATCTGCTGATTTTGGAGTACCTATTGATGATTATTTTTTTGGTAACATGCTACTGTTCTCTAGACAGTCTGCAACAGATGTCCTTAGGCGTCCAGATGCAGGGTTGCAGGTGAAGATTACTAGCAGGCAGAAGGAAGCTTTGGGAGCAGCATTTGTTGCATCTGGGGTTGCAGGGGACAATGCACGTGACCCAAGTGCGCCCAGGCCTGTCCCCACTGCCCATGCCAGACCCCTCCAAGAAGCGAGGCATGGTTATAAAGCCAAACTGATCAGCTGCAGCGGGTGGGGACAGGGGATCTGCAGGCTACGCACTCACTGTTCTCCCACAGCTCACCTCAGGACCTCTTCCCCACCGTTGCCTCTGACGCTCGTGGTGTATTCAATATTGGGGATGATGTATATGCATTTCACCGGTCATAACCATCTATTCACCCATTGCCCAAAGACCTTTCTTGGGAACTTCCCTGACCCCACCAGAACTGCTGGCAGGATTATCAATGAATTTTGGGGTGCCAGGACTTTGCTGTCTGTTTTGCCTAGTCTGGGGTCACGGCTGGTGCTGATCTGGTCCTCTTGCCTCAGCTTTGTGTCTCACCTGCTGCCACTCCCTAACTTCAGGACCTGACCCAGTGCACTGGGAAAGCAAAGAGAGTCTTTTACTCCCAGCACAGGCAGGGATTCTTGGCAGACTCTCTTCTGCTTTCCAGTACTGCTTAAAACTCACTTTATCATCCTCCCAGCCCCACCAGTGTTTGCCTACTGACACCAGCCCAGTGAAGCAAGCGGCTCCAAATGCGCAGATCTCGGCTCTGTGGGAGGAGCACAGCTAAAGCAGTTACAACCTCTCCAAAGCGGGACTGTGCCTCACTCCGTCTGCAACACAGGGTGGACACGAACAGAGCTCTCACCAGCATTAGTAAGGTGGAAAGCAGGCAAGGAGCGTGTTAAAGGCAGTTGGGTTTCAGGACACCACAGCAGGGAAAGCCAATGCAAGTCCAGCAGCTGCCACGGCACCCTCCTGCCCAGGAAGCTTGCTGGGTCTGTCAACTGTCTCTTGAGTTTCGGGCAGTTCAAAATGCTGTGAGTAATATTTCCAAAAGGTCTTACATGGCTGACAAACACCTATGGATTTTATCAGTGTGACTTTGGCTAGTAGATCACTTAGTTGCTTTAAGAAACATTATTATCAACTCACTGGCTGCAGATGAAGTTGGGAAGATCTGTGGCTTGGGGAACCTGGGAGAAGTTCACCAAACTGGAGAGAACCCGTGTGAAGTGACTTTGCTCAGCAGAAAGCAGGGCCTTCATGGCCATGAATTCAAGTGACCTCTATTAAATCCTATCTTGACCCCCTTGATATTCGTACTCCCTGAAGAATCCCACTGGCTGCAGCCCCACTACAAATCCCTGTCCTGTTAGGTCAGGCACGCGGACGTCATGCCTCCAGGTCTCTTGCTAGTGCCATCACTACACAAAAACACACCACCAGAGCCCTCGGGCTCTGAAACTCATCCCTTGGGCATGCTACTGCAATTCCCCCATTGCTCCAGCCCAGGACGTGCTCTCCTAGGACCAAGCCAGCACAAACCCACTGAGAAATGACCTAGCGGTTGCTGCCTCAACCCATTGTGGAGGAGTGATGAAGATGGACTCTTCCCCACCTCCCGCTCCCCCACTTCATCAGTGAAAAAGCAAGAAGAAGTAAATAACGTGCCAGACAGCCTTCCCCGTCCCTCTCCCCCAGTGCAGAAGCCCAAACCCCAGAGCAGCCACACAGCCTCTCTGCAGGAACAGTGGCGTCAGGGGCTGGATCCAGCCAGCTGGCCCCCCAGGAAGGAGAACAGGGCTGGGAGACGTGAGAGGGCCTTGTTCAGCTCTGAGAATCATTCTTAAAAACAAATACTGGAACACCTAGCAGTAAAGCAAGGGGCTACTCCAGCTGGAGTCATCAACTAGAGACCTCCCAGCACCACTTACTCAACAGAGGGGAAAAAGTAGCTAGCAGGGCACTAATGACTATTTTCCATGTAATTTTAAATCTAGTTCCATTTCTTTTTCTTTTTTTTTTTTTTTCTTTCCACTCACTGGGTTTCTAATCCTGGTAATCTTTCCCTACGGCTCCTGTGTGTGTGTGTAAGTGTGTGTGTGGCAGAGGCAGTGGGGGTCAGGCGCTTAGGCACATTTGGCAAAGCCAACAGAGTCGTTATCACGGTCAAAGACGGTGTAGTAGGGACCGATGAAGACATCTCCCAGGATCCAGAGAGGGCCCCCGGGGGGTGGGACGTCCAGGCCTGAAAAGCCACTCAGGCAGATGGTCTCTCCTTGTACGGAAACCTAGACAGAAGAGTGAGAGCTTCAATCTGAGGAGGTCCTCCCTTCCCTCAACCTCGCAAGCTGGGCAATAACACCTGCCAATGCTGGCTGCACTTCAGCCTCTCCCAGCCTGAGATCCACAGCTTGCAAAAGTAACTCCCAACCCACTGCTTCCATGGCTCCAAACCCAGCTCCCCCTCCCAGAGCCCTTATGCAGCAAATCATCAAGTAAAGCTGCACATGCCCATAAACCTCCCAGCCCACGCAGCTCTGAATTAGAGCCATTATTGAAATTCTGCACAAGATGGTCCTTGCAAGTTGACTCTGATGGCTCAAATGCCAGGCTGGTGGCCTCTGCTATGGTAAGGCTTGCCTCATGGCACCAGAATCCATCAGGAAAGGGCAAAATATTTGTAGAAAATGATGCTACAGCCTGCCTGCCCTTCCTCTCCCATCCTGCTGTCCCTCATGAGCATCATGCAGGGGGTCTCATTTCTCCAGGACTTTGGTGAGGTTGCCTGGGTCTATCATCAGTGCCACCAGCCTGTCACCCCAACCTTTCAGACTTTTTCCCAAGTGCCAGCTCCAGTCTTGCTTTTGCTGCTCTTGCATTTTGTGTTTCATGGTTGAGATTTGAGTGGAGGAGGCACCTGTTAGGCCCTGGGGGAGAAGCATAGGGCTGGCAAAAGCTGCCTGGACGTACCTTGAAGACATACTGCTCTCCAGTGAGCTGGTAGGGCTTCCCTCCTAGTGTTAGTGTGACGACAGGCAGAGATGACACCTTATCACAGGGGATCACATACTGAAACGGCAACAGTAAAGGCTTTAGATGGCAGCTGCCACACCATCAGGAAAGGGCACGGTCTCCCCCGGGCACAATCATGTCTTTGCTGTGGTTTTCCCCAAATCCAGCTCATCTCAGGGTGCAGAAGAGGCTTGTGCTGGGGTAAGTGGGCTGCTCCCTGCCCAGGGCTGCAAGCTGAGTGGCCAGAGGGTTTTAGGGACAGGGATAGAGCCAAAGCTTTTGGCTCTACTGAGCTCCAGGGCCCTGCACTTGATGCAGCAGGGCTGGAGGTCTTTCCTCTTCCACAGGAGGGGGAGCCACAGGGCTCAGTACAGCCTAGAGACATAGACAGGGACTCGCAGTGTGACGAAGAGACAAAGCTGGTTTAATTAACACTGGTGAGTCTTGGGGAGGGTGGCAGGTCTAAGTCGGTTGTTGCTGCAGCATGGGGTCTCCAACACTGCAGAAAAGGCTTACAAGCATTTGTGGCTCTGTGATTTGGGAGGGGTTTCAGAGCAGAGTATCCTTCCTATAGGGTCCTTATAATCCCTGTTGCTCCATAGTTTCAGGGAGGAGAGGTGACCTTGTGAGATTAACTACGATGGTTAAAAACTTGGCAGGGGAGGGTTGTCATCTGCATTAAATATATTTGTATTAAAGTTCCTCTGAACTCACATTAATGTGAATCCTTGGCCTCAGCTGCAACTGACACCCCTTCTCCTCCACCTCCCAGAGATGGGTGGCAGAAGTGAGCCAAAGCCTCCCGACGTTCATGGGACCTGACCCTCTACTGAGAGCATAAGCAGGGCAGTGAATACCCAGGGTCAAAAGACAGAGGCGTCCCTGCTACGCCAGGGACTTTTCCAGGAGCAAAAGCTGGGAACAGAGAGCAGAGGGAGCAGAAGACTGGGGTCTCTAGAAGCATCTGGGTGCCACGATGGCCACGGACTCCCACTTTCCCAGCCTGGCCTCACCTGGCCTTTGATGAGTGGTTTTGCACCAATGGCTGTCTGCAGCTCCTTCACTTCCTTGGTGGGGCCAGTGATGAGCGAGGTTCCTGTGTCCACGATGGCCTCGCAGCCCCCTTTGCACAGAGTCAGCCCATTGGCAACGTCCACCCTGGGGAGAGATGTCCAGACAGAGAACTCTTAGAGGCCTCCCAGCGAAGGCTGCAAGAAGCAGCAGGCAAAGAGTTGAAGATGGCTGAGCCTGGGCAATACACAGGCATGCAAGGGAGGGCTGCGACAGACACCCTGGAAGGACAGACGCTCAGAAATACTGATGCAGCACCAACTTAATGCACAGACCCCCGGCCCCCTCTTGCCTGCTCCTGATTGAGCGGGTGTCTTGAGGTGTTACTGCATTTCTGCAGAGAGCCTGGACTGCTGCCTGCACACCCTGCCTGCTACCTGCACTCCAGAGCAAGTACTGCAGCTAACGGGCATGTGAGCAAGCCAAGGGCAATGAATTAGGGACTCGTATGACCTGTGCTACTGCAAATACAAAGGACTAAAGGGGTGGTGTGACAGCTGAGAGGGTCATGGGCAAGGGAAGGGTTCGTGTACATTGAAGAGGCAAGACAGGAGCTGCTTGGCTTTCTCACCCGCATCGCGCTTCACAGCAGCGTGGACAGATAAAGCCTTCCAGCCAAGGGTCTGCCACGCTTTGCCAACACGGCAGGGCTGGGGGAAGATAAGAACTAAAACCCTGCGCTGGGGAGGGATGCGATCCCTAGGAAAAGGACGCGCTCTGATCACAGGCCACTTTTAAGTTCCCATCACGTGAGAGAGCTCAGAATAGACTGTGGGGCTGGCGGCCGGCAGCTCAGCCCGCTCTCCTTCCCTCTGCCTCCAACAATGCGTGCTGATTGCCACGCCGTGCCCTTCAGTCAAGGGCTGGCTTCCTGGGGCCTCATCCTGCTCCTCCGGAGCTGTGTGCAAGTGAGCCACACAGCTTAGCCCTTGCTGAGAGCTGAGGAAAGCCTCAGCAGGGCTCGCCCTGCCTGCAAGAAGGACACGCTGCTGTTTTTCCCTGCTTCGCAAGAGTGCAGCAGGCATTTTCAAGGGCCAAGCTGTAAACAAGAGGTAAAGATTTTGCAGAACATCTCCTGCTGTTTTCTGCCTCTCCTCCCCTTCCAGCAACAAACAATCCAGCCTTAGGGCGTGATTTTAATCTGCTTTTTTTCCAGTGTGGATGTGTTGCAGGGATAGAAATGATTCCTTTCTGGGGAGGGTCTCAGCCCAGCCCCAGGCATGAGCTGTCTGCACACGTGTCCCCATGCATATAGTTGGGTGGAGGGGGGGACTTACGCATCCATGTGGACCTGCCAGTAGGCCTTGCGCGTGACGTTGACCCAGCTGAAGTCACCACTGTAATACTTGGGGTCTGTCCCTCCCAGGAGCAGCTCGCCACCAGGCTGAGCTGTGGGGTCTCTGAAAAAAAAAAAACCAACCAATCCAAACCTGTGAACATCAGAGGCAGGGCAAGAACAAACCCCTCCATATGCCCCCCGAATACATGCCGGGGTGCTTGGGGGTGAAGCACAGCATTAGCAGCATTGGAAACAAATGACTTGCATCATGCTGTAATATGTCAATATAAGGACAGATACTGTGAGATAGGCTGGGGTGGGGACACGGGAATGTTTTGTCCCAGCCAAAGCATCTTGCAGCTTTTTGCCTGGTGCTTTCTCACAGCCACCTGGAGAAACTCACTGCAGAGAAGGGGGATGGCAAAGGGGAACTGAGCACTGACACAGGGGCCCCCAAATAATCAGCTTGTAACAAGCACCTGTGTGGGGTTGGACATGGCTGATGCAGCATTAGGTTATCTGCACTCGACTCCGCACCAGCCAGCAGCCTCAGAGCCGAATCCTCAAGGTTACCATGAGATAAAAGCTTGCTGCTGAGCAGATGGGAAGAAATATGGTGATGGGGGAGGGCCGGCGCTTGAACGGCGAGCAGCAGCCCTCTCTGCCCTCCCTGCTCCTGGTGTGCTACTTTTGGGCTGAAGTAGCCCAGAGTCCCCCTTTGGTGCCAGGAGGGTGATGGGGTGTCCTGTGGGGAGGATCAGTGTGTGTGAAGGCACTGGGAGCTGCAGAGGAGGATCTCCTGGGGGATGAGGGAACGTTAGCCCCATAATTAGTGACAACCTGTGGGGGACATGTCTGCCTGGGAGGTGACATGGTGGTGGCCATGTGGCTCATGGATTTTGGCAACAGGCTGGGGCTGTGTTTACTTCCCTAACCGGGACTGCACTAACAGCTTGCAATCTCATGATCACAACCCTGTTTACTTTTATTTCTCTTTCCTCTGGAAACATCCTCTGTCTCTTAAACACTTAAGAAATCCAGTAGTAGATCTACCCAGCTTTTTATCAGTAAAATGGCTGCATTTCTACTTCCCTTCTTAATTCAAAGCAGTAAACAGAAGAGATTTTGGCCTGACTGCTCCAGAAAAGAGACCTTGCTGAGACCTCCCCAACAGTGCTGGCCACGGCACGAGGTGTTACCAGGAGACATAGAGAAATGCCCAGCTGGGCTTGCCCTTGGAATGAGAGATGTGGCACCAAACCCAACACTACCTGTTCAGGTAGAATGAGAAGATGTTTTTCTCGATCAGCTTCTGTTGCATGATGTTATCGAAGAAAGGGGTGACCTTGTCCACAGAGATCCTTGGGAATGCCATGCCCAGGATGCCATCGAACTTGGCAGCGATGAACGTGATGCCTGGCTGCTTCACAGCCTCCCCAAAGATCTGGTTCTTGATTTTCAAGTTACCGAGCTGAGGGGAGATGGGGAGGGAAGGGAAAAGCAGATTATAAAGAACACTGGCTTGGGGGACCAGGGTGGAAACGCGATCTCACTGAACACAGGCTGTAGTGCATCCCTCAATACACTGCCACACTCCTGACTGCTTTTACCCTTGCATTTGTAGGCAGCTGCAGAAACCCTGGTGCCACTCTCCTCGGGGTGGGGGGTACAGGGCACTCTGGTCACATAGTGGCAACTCCTGAGTCCCTGCAAAGCCCAGCGCACCCCCAAGGGCGGGAGCCCCCCACTGCTCTTTGCTCTCCTCACTCAGCCTTTCAGCCTTTTGCTGGGTCCTGGCACTGGCCATGCCATTTTGCAGCTCCTCCTCTTTGCACAGAGGGCCCTATATCACTTTGTCCTCCCTACATCCCTTCCCCTGTCACCTACTTAATCCTTTCCTCCCAGTCTGAAAAGCTCTTGTGCTGCGCCTTTAATCCTCTTCCCCACTTTGGACAACTTCTAAGTCATCTCTATGTCCTACCTCCTCGGGTGCTGCACCCATGCCCCGCTTGGGAGCACAAATCCCTCTCACCTCTGCCAATGACCCCTGCGATCTCCCCTGCATAAGAAACATCCCTGGGATATTGCTGTGTCTCCCAGAAGAGCCACCAGCCTGCAGAGAGCTCCTGTGGGAGGGGAGAAGACCCAGCCAGGGAAGCAAGGTTGAGCCTGAAGCACGAAAATAGCAAGCGGAGTACTGTGAATGCAAAGGTCACCTCTCTTGCCAGCCATGAGAAGGACTGGCATTCCCCGCTGGAAAGCTGAAACGCTCCGCAAGGGCAGATCCCCGGAAAGAAGGAGATCACAGAAAGCAAGATAGCTCTGCTGACAGGGAGCAGGATGTGTCTGCTGGCTCCTGGCTCTAGCAGTTCAGGAGGTTTCTGAGCTTCTGGCTGACGATGGGCAATTTTAGAATTTTAGAATCCGTGCTAGGACAATTTCAGCCTCTCAGCCTGCAGCTAGCAGCCCTGTAGTGAACCAGGCTGGACTGAAAAGCTGTCCTCTCCTACCTGATGGCAGATAACGATCCCTGTAAATTACTAATATCCCCCCAGGGTTAGACAGTGCAAGGCTGGGTTGGGTGGTGCTGGCTTTAATGGTATCGGAGACTTGCACTAGGAAAGGGCAATCGAGCCTTGCAAAAGCTAAAAGCCACAGGACAGGATGTGGGGCGAAACAGCTCACAGCAACACATCCGCTCGCCAGCGCGTGGCAAGCGCCCCCGTTGTATGCCACAGGTTTACAAAAGCCACCACTCCACCACTTGGCACAGCTGGTCCTGCAGCAGCTCAGAAAGTTCAAAAAAGCTTCCACTTAAAAAAAAGTAAAATGCAATGGACTGATAAAACTGAGCGCCAGGTTTGTCGAATATTGCCCTGGTTGCACATCCCAAGAGGGAGGCAGATATCTGCTTGGTGGTGGGGTCTCAGCAGACCCTGCCCGCACTTGGTCCTCATCAGGACTGAAAGCCAAAAGCATCTTTAGCAGAGTGCTGGAGCCAGGCGACAGATCCTTTGTCTCTGTCCCTCGGCTGGCTCTCGTCCAGACACAGAGAGACCAAAAATCATTACCAGTGGATGGCTGTGCGGTGGTTGCCCTTCAGCGCTTTGCAGACAGGTGTCGGCACCCTGCAGCTCGCCTGGCCTCCTTGTTAGCGGCCTCAGCCAAGCGACGAGCGCTGGGTGGCAAAGGCAGACTAGAGGTGAGGGTCTCCACGGCACGGTTTGGCACCAGGGCTTGGGGCTCCCTTCTGCAGAGGCACAGGGGAGAGGTGAGGAGGGGCATCTCCTGTGTGGCATATCTGCACTGCAGGCCTAGGAGTGATGGGGCCACATCGCCGTGTGCTCCATGGGCAGTGAGATTTCCTCTGCTGTCCTTGAAGGACATCTCAAGGTCAGACTGCAACAAAGGGATGAGATGCCTGAGCAGCAGAGGGCTGGCTGAACCGACTGCTCTTCGGAGAGCGAGCAGCACTGGGGAGTACGGTGCTTCAGGGCATTATTCCTCCACAGAAGGAGGCGGGATGTTCGACATGAGCTCGTCATTCTCTCCTAAAAAAAATTCAGGGCTGAGGGACTCTGGACCACCTGCCAAGCAGTACTTTTTGGTCAGATGTCAGTGCTTACCACAGGCTGCTGTGGCTGCTTCCACCCACCAGGATGGCTGGAGCCGAGAGGGTCACCCTGAAGGCTGTTCCAATGTCTTGTCTTTCCAGACTACACCTGACTGGGAGCTTCCCTATGGGATGTTGTGCATCAGAGGAAGCATCTTGATGTCCAAGCTGAAGGTCCCTGACCCTCTGAGTTTGCCTTGCTCCTCCTGCATACTGCAAGCGTGACACTGCTCAGGCTCCATGCAAGAGGTTTCTCTTGCTTCTGCCCAGACAGAAACTAAATGCTACAAGCTGTGCTGGCTGCCAAGAGCCATCCCAACTTCCCAAACAAGCTCAGGAACAAAATCCTACCTCTGAGTCGCTGGGAAGTGGAGAGCTAATTAGCAAGCAGGCATTAGGTTGATAATTACAAAACCAAAAAAAAAAAGAAAAAGCTGCAATTTTCCTTCTGACTCACTTCAGCCCCTGCATTAAGCCGGAAAGCGCCTAAACCAGCCCACACTTTCACAGGACAATAAAGTTCACTGTTTGCCTTGCTGGCCTGCTCTATTACTGGGACAAACGCAGATGCCTCCACCTCCATCTGTATTTTGCAAATGTAATGTAAGAGAAACCATTAATGCTACGTACATGGTGCCTTGCCTTCATTTGGCGAGAGCTGCGGGAAGGCTCAGATAGGTGGCTTTTTTTGCATCAGGGTGATTCTAAGCCCACTGAGGGATGTAGGAAATAAATGGCATGAAACGAAACTGAAATGGTCCTGAAGCTTGGTGGGCTGCAGGAGGCAGAGAGCAAAAGCAGAGGTGCAAAGCTGCTGGCAGCCCCTGCGGCTCTCCTCCACAGCCTTGTCTGCACTTATTTTCAGGGTTCATGGAGCCCATCAAAAGCCCTCTCCCCCAGAGAGGGTCCTGCAGCCAGCCTGAGCTGCTGGCATCTTTGGATGCAGCTCAGGGACAACGGCTAGCCTGAAATTTTCCTGCTATAAGAACGGGCTAAAGAGTGCTCCTTACATGAGCCACCCACTTCAGGCTCTTCTTGGATATTTTTCTTTTGATCCCGATGAAATTGGTAAGCCAATACTTTTCAGCTGAACCTAACATGGAAAACCCCAAATCCCTAGATTTATGTGCTTATTCAAAACTTTTGCTTTGTCTCACCCCTGCAAAGCAAACATATGCTTTTATGCCAGGAGACCAAGTAATCTGGGAGCACATGCGCCGCTAACTTTTGGCAGCTGGCAAACACTCACGAGCATCTGTACCTGGGAGGCAGTCATAAAATGCACCCGCCCTTCACAGGACAGAAAGCTCAGCCTTTGCTCACTGAAAAGGAAATGATGGAAAGCAAGCACCAGCAACCTGGCTACCTCAAGTTGGGCCCTGAATACTGCTGGGGAACCCCCGCCCAGGTGTTACACAGCCTTTGCAAACATAAGCACCATTTCTTGACACGAGACCAGGATTGGGCAGTGAAAAGCCCATTTCTGGCCAGTATTTGGGCAGCTTCCCATGTGGACATCCACTACCACATAGATATTGGCCAGGAACAAGCTGGGCACCACCAGCAGCCTGTGCAGAGGTGCTGGCATGCACTTGGGCTAGGAAATTTCTGGGGTCAGCAGGAAAAGGGTTGGAGGGATTGGCCAGAGACCATGTTTGCAGGGTACCACGTGTGCGGTCCACACTCCTAGCCTGCTGACCAGCTGATTAATACCTTCCCCCTTCTCTGCCTGCCTTGGTCATTGTCACCTCCTCAGCCATCATCACCACCTCATTTCAAAGCAATTGGAAACATGGAGCTGAAGCATGCTTTATACAAGTAGGACACTCAAGAAGGGAGATCTGTTGAAATCAAACGGCTTTGAGCACTCTGCTGAAAGCAGGCTGGGGCAGCTCAGGGCAAGGGCAGTTGTTACTCACTGTGACGGTGTCCTGGCTGAGGTATCCAGAGAGGCTCCCTGTCCCGTAATGGATGGCAAACTCAGTGCCGTTCTCCACGTAGGTGCTGGATTTAGAGGCATCATACTTGTGGTGCAGCACTGCAGCCAGGGAAAGGGACACAAGGGGACATACAACATTGGTGCTCCATAATACCTAGGGCTTCCGGATACCTAACCCCACACCACCTGGTTCATCGGGACAAATGGACACTCAACAATGTTAAGGTGGGCCTGAACCCAGCATTTGCCAAGCCCAGACTGCTTAACAAAGCATTTCCGATGTCTGGTGAATTAGGTGGGCAGATCCAATTTGGCTGTTAAATCGGATTTGGCCAAGGGGTATTAAAAGCCTAGAGCCTACATGGCTGGTGTGTCAGGGTGCGTTAAAGACAGCAGAGTGAAATGTTTCCCCCTGTGCCATGGAAAATCAGGGTGGCTTTAGATATAGCCTGCCCTGGGCACGAACATTTTTAATGGATTTATCTGTTCCTTTTCCTAAGACTAGCTGGAATTTTTTTTACACAGTCACTCTTTTTCGCACAGAGAGGTCTCAAAATATTCTTTTATTTGCAGAGGAGAAGGGCTTTCCCCTAGTCTAAACTGCTTTTCCTCTTGGAAGTGTTGGGAACTGTAAGATATCCCTGATTTTATGGCCAGGCAGATTCCTCCTCCGCAGATTCCTCCCGAGTCACGAATTGGACAGCAGCTTGTGGCAAGCTCGGCCAGCCCAGCTCCACAACTGCTTGCTGAGCCAGGCAGACAGCGGCTGAGGACAAACCAGCCGAGCCCTATGGAAACTGACACGCTACACGGGGACTTCCCCAGCTGGGCCGTCTGGATCCCAGTCTGGCAGAAGGTTAGGCTCATTGCATACTCATAAAACAAGCCTTTTGTCCCAGCACTTCCCGCGCCACTGCCTTGGGAAACCAGCTCCCTGCTACAGATCAAGAACCCCAAGACAGACTAGGTCTGGACCTCACCGCCCTACCAGTGTTCTAGATCTCATTTCAAGCATGCAAAAAGAAGGTCCGTCCCACCTCTGGGTGCTACACAACCATACAAGAAGTCCAAATTTCCTCCCTACCCTCAATGAGCACTATGGGCTGGCTTTCACAGTTGCATTTGTTGTCTCCACAGGTTTCTCCACTCTGCTTAAGCAGCACAGACAGTGGCTTTAAATAGCATTTTGCCATAGCTGGGTTTGACACCTTCAGCTGTGAAGTGTTACTGTGTAAGAATGCCACAGAGCAAAAAAACTTGTAGTCCCTAAGACATTCTCACCTCATTGTGCCTACCTGGCTCTTGTTAATTATAAATCCATAAACATGCATGCACATGCTCCATGCGGCAATAAAGCAGAAACTAGGACAGTTTGTATCAGATCTGGCAAGGGGCTGATTTTTTTTCACCAGCCTTGTGCAATGGGGCAACAGCAGCGTCGGTCTATAATTTGGGGAGAAACATCACAACCTGTGATGCTGCTCCCTGGCTGCAGGGCCGAGGCTGTTGGGGAAGGTTTGAAGCTGTGCGTGGGTGACTCGGCGGGGAAAAAACAGGAAGGGAGTAATGAAGGATTGATGTGGGAGGTTGGGATCGTATTTCCAGCTCTGACCCTAAAGACCCCATCAGCCTCTGGCGAGCCCTTTCATGCTGCTGCCTCAGTTTCTCCTCTTGCAATGCCAGGATCTGCATTTTGCAGGGAAGAAGCTGTTGAGCTGTGGCTGGCACCGGTGACACTTACGGCAAGCGATGTCCAGCAGGTGACAGTGCACAGATGGCACCCAGAGGTTGGAGGAGCCAGTGTCGAAGACCACAGTGAACTTTTGGGGGGGGGTTCCGATGCCGATCTCGCCGTAATACTGGGCCTGCAAAGGAGAAGGGAGCCATGAGCCGAGGCAGCCAGCTGAAAGCAGGGATTAAAGACTGAAAAATCTCTTAGTATTGAAAAAGGGACCAGTTTATTATCTAGACACTGCTCTGCTCTTGTTTTTTGGCAGTAATGGGCTCCCGGTTTTCCTCCTCTGGAAGGGAGGCTCCCCTTTGCTGTTCGCACCTCATTACAGCGGGTGTGAAAAGGATAAATTGGGGAGGAGAAGTGGGATGGGTGCTTGTGGGGGAGGACTTTTGGGGCAGGGAGACAGGGCAGAAGACAAGGGGGAAGGTCTGCAGGCTGGCATGCAGTTCACTATACGGAAGAGAAAAAAGATGGGAGAATGCCAAGCAAAACACCTGCATTACTGAAAAGCTGAAACTGGCTGGGAAGCTGCTTTGCTGGCGAGTTTGCAGAGGAACTGTGGGTTGCAGTGAGCAGCATCTCCGCCTGCTATGGGTGGAGATACTGCTGCTGGGGATTTTGGTGGGTGCTGGCGAGCCCCTGGGGTGGGGAGGAATAAACAAATGCTAAGTCGTGGGCATCGCAAGACTTTGGAGGAGCTGGAGGGAGAAAAGGGCACCAGCAGCAGTGCCAGAGAGGGATTTAGGGCTGCGGGGTGAAAGTTTGGGAGAAGTCCCTGTAGCGCAGGTATCTGATGGATACCCCTCTACTCTTAGTGCATCCCTGCTGGGACTGGAAGAAACCTGAGTGGCTGAGATGTTTGCAGGGCATCCCTCTATCCAGAGGGGAGAGGATGAATGGGGAATGCTTGGCCGGTCCTGGATGGGCCCGTTCTTCCCCAGCCCTCCCAAAGGGGCAGAGAGCCGTGACATGCTTGGAGAGCAGCTGGATCAGGGCCCTGGAGAGAAGGCTGCGAGCAAGGGAAGTCAACCTGTGGCCTTTCCAAACCTGCTATGTACTTAATTAAGGGGGGGAGGGGAGAAAACAGGATTATCAAAGGTGCTCACCTCTTGTGCGCTTAGTTTGCAAGGGTTGCTCGCTGAGTAATTAATAATCCATTGCAATTAGCCATAATGGGGAGGCAGCACTTGCTGCCAGTGATTCTGTAATTATTTCTGGGGCTTGAAAATTAACCCCCAGTATAGGGGACCCATACATCATATACATAGACCTGTGAGTGGTCCCAGGGGCTGGTGGGGACCATACAGGTGGTCTAGGGGAAGCTGTGCCTTTCATCCCAATATCTCCTCTGGCAGCGAGAGCATTTTTGGCCAGGCTGGGAGGGGTCCTGCAGTCCCAACTGCAGGTTGCGCTAGTCCCCCTGGGACAAGTGAGCAGAGTCCTTCCCCAAGTGGCGGCCCGACCTGCAGTTGCAAGAGACAATGCTGTGGCGCAACCGCTAGCACCCTGGCTTTCAACACCACTGATTAAAACACTGGTGGCCCTTCCCAGCACAGCCCTGGCAGGATGGTGCTGGCTGGGTGACAAGAGCCCCTGGGGAAGGGGAGCAGAGGGGAATATCCTGAATTAACGCCCAAATACCTGGCACCAGCTTTATTCTGCTGGCCAGTGCTCACATCCCACCCCCCAAGAGCCATGAGGTTACCCGGTGGGGAACCCAGAAACAGGAAACCCCACACATGTCTGGCAGCTGGGAAAGGGCAAACGTCACATCCTTTACCTAGCTTCTCCTTTTATCACTGCTTCCACCACAAAGGTCCCTTTGCTCCTTAAGCCGCCAAGAAGAAGGTGGAGGTGCAGAGTGGCTTTTCCCAAAGCCGTGCAAAAGATGAAGGATAGCAAGAGGAAGGGTCTTGCATTTCCAGTCCCATAGCAACCTGGTGCCCAGTCTGAGCCCTCTTTCCCTACCCCATGCTCACTCTTTTATGCCCCAATGCCACAAGGAGTGGAGTATGATTTTTATGCCCCTGTCTTGCAGAAAGTAGAGCCCAAATGGGGCCAGAAAATACTAGGAAGGACCGCAAGTGAGCAGGCCCCTATTTACAATCATTACCAAGTGGCAAAAGGGAAAGGAAATAGGTCACAGAAGCTGCAAAGCTCCCACTTGGGTGGCAATGGCTTGTTTATTATTATTATTATTATTATTATTTTAATTATTAGTATTAGTATTTTTAGTTTAGCAATGATGGGAAGCAACTTTTGGCAACCACCCACCAAGCCGTAGGTGTGCATGAATCTCTCCTACAGGATCAACATCTCTCCCTCTTTCAGTTGCCTGGCTGTGGTGGGACGGCAAGGCTGGCATGTCCCACCACCCCCCTAGGATGGGCACCCCCAGAAGTGACAGCCAGGCGACTGGCATCGCGCTGGGGTCCGCTGCAGTTGGGGGTGGTTGGCAGAGGGGCTGTTACTCACATCCATGTAGTTCTTCAGGATCTCCGGAGTGGGCTCAGCCAGGTCAGCGAAGCCCAGCTTGAACTTGAGGAGCTGGGTGAGGGCATTCATGTCCGGGATCTCACTGCCCACCTCGTTCAGGACACGCCGCATGGAGGGAAACTTGGTCAGGGGGATCCTGCAAGGGGAAGGCGAAACGCCCACCTGTTAATGGGAGTGTGTGTGGGGGGGTGGGTCGCCCTGGGGAGGGGGGCTACATGGCTCCACCGAAACAAGGGGACCCGCCAGCATGGAGTGGGCGAGGTTTAGGCTCCTGCCAGCCCCCCGTGCTGGATCTCCCGTGCTCGGTGCTTTTCCCAAAGCCGGAGGGGGGGGGGGGGGGTGGGTGGGCCGCGGCAGGTGGCTACCCCAGGTCCCCGGG
>JAVJGG010000021.1:11582835-11693626 GCA_035590195.1 Aviceda cuculoides
GGGGGAGGGAGGGCAGCGGCAAGTGGCTACCAAAGGTCACCGGGAATAGGGGAAGCCGGAGCGAGACCCCCCCCCTAGGCAGGGCATGAGCCCTGAACCCCATCTGGGGCGGTCCCAGCCCCTCTCCCCTCTGCTTTAACGGTGGGAGAACAGCGCCGGGGCGGGGGGCTGGGTGGGCCGGCGAGCGGAGCCGGGAGGCCACCACTGAACCAGCACCCGGGGTGCCGGTCCCATGTCCCATGCCCCCCCCCCCGATCCCCACCAGACCCTGAGGGACCCCTCACGGCTCACCTGATGAGGGCTGCGCAGGGCCCCGCCAGGGTGAGCAGCAGGAGGAGGCCGCGGGGCCCCATGGCGGCGATGGCGGTGGTGCTGATGGTGCTGGTGCTGGTGGCTGGGGGGCACCGAGGCCGGAGGGTCCCGCTGCTGGCAGGCCGCGACGCCGCCGTGCCCGGCTGCCTTCCCTGTTTTTGTAGGAGCGGCGGCCCCTCTCCAGGGATTTTTCAAGTCAGCTGACGGTCTAAAATTGCAACCAGCGGCGTCACGTGAGGGCGGGCTGGGGCGGGGGCACCCGCGTGGGGTGCTGGGCCGTGGGTGCTGCCTCACGCCCCCCCCCCCTCCCAAGTCCCCAGGCCTGACCCCCGATGCCTCGGCCCATGACTCAGCCTCCGGGAAAAGGGGAATAAACACCATTAAATAAATCACGAGGCGCCCCACCGGCTGTGCGTGCTCGCTTTTGTTGTGTCTGTAACTTCCTTTTTGTTGGTTTTATTTTTGTTCTTTCCAGGTTTTCTGGCTTTTCTCTCTTCCCTGGGGAGAGGGGGACACCCCCCAGGCCAGCAGCCCCCCGAAACCCTGCTGAGCGCAGCCCGCACCCCCAGGCTGGCATGGTGAGGGCTCAGCCTGCCAGGAGCCCATGGCTGCTCAGGGACCTCAGCCAGGCACCCACTGTCACCAGTGGGGTTTAATTTTGCAGCCAGGCTCACCGGGATGTCTGCACCCACCCCGGCCAGGGGGGCTGTGGCAGCCCCCCGGCCCCATGCTTCTCCCTGGCCCCAGGACACCCCTAGTTTGGGGGGACTCATCCCTCCAGGCTGTTTTTTTGGGGGGGGAGATGGGCATATCCTGAACCATAGCTTGTTTGGGATGGGCCGGGGGGGAGGTTGCCAAGCCAGATGTGGTCCCCCTCGAAATGCCACCGTGGCAGTACTGGGCCGCTTACAGCCATCGAGGATGGTGCTGGTGCCGGGCGGGAGCACTGGGATGGGCTCTTTTCTACCTCCTGGCTCAGAGGTGCCATCCTGCCAACTTGGGAAGTGGCGGATGGAGCTAATCTCTGCCCAGTTCGCCCTGACCAAGCTCTTATAGAGCCACGAGACCAGCTGGAAAAAAAAATACAAATAAATAAAATTGGATTTGCAGACACTTTCCCTTCCAAGTCCTGAGGGCTGGAGGTGTTTGTTTTCTGCTCCTGCTTGTACCCAGCCTTGGGGATGGGAGAGCAGCAGTCCGTGGGAAGAGGTGGGCACTGTTGGAGTGGGGGACCCCTGGCTTCACGATGGGGTCCCTGGCCCTGGCCCGCCTCCTTCACGTTCACGCAGCTTCTGGAAAATCGCTGGGTCATGTTGCTAGCACCTTGCTCGCACCATCTCCTCCCCACCCTCCCTCCCTGAGCCTCTTTCATCTTCCCACGGCCTCATGCAGCATCCCGCTGCCCCAGGTCTGTGCCTCCTGACCCCCAACTGTGGTCCATGCCGAGTGTTTTTAGGAGGTATTCCTGCCCTGGGCTGAGGCTTGTCCCACTAGCTCTCCAAATTGCCATGCCTCGGTCAAGTGGGGGGTATTGGGAAACCTGCCGCCTCCCTGTGGGACACGGCACCCATTGGGATGCGGTTTTCCGGAGCAATGGCTGGAGGCATTGCTGAATCTGCCAGCTCCCGTTATTTCGGCCAGCCCCCGCTTCCCTCCTGCCCCGCGGGCACGTGGTCAAGGCGAGTGCCACTGACCCTGAGTCAGCAAAACCCAGCGCCCTCCTGGCCCCGCGGCACTGCGTGACTCAGCAAAACCCCGCGTGGCTTTCTTTGGGCAAGGGGCCAAAGTGTGGCATGTCCACAGCATCTGTAGCCCAAGCCCAGAGGCATCGTTGCTGCCGCAGGCTCCAGCTTGGGGGTATCCTCCTCTTGTCCCCCTGAGTACCGGCAGCCCTGGCACTGAGTGCCCATGGGTGGGAGTGGGTCAGACACAAACAAACCCAACCGCAGTCCTACTCAAGCAAACCCACCCTCCCCAAGGGCTCTAAACCCCTTTGCAAATACGCTTTGCAGATAAAAAATGATAGTCCTGATACTGGGCCCGGGGCTTCCCTACTTTCAGAGCTTTCAGGCTCTTCTGGAGCCTGCGGTGGAGCCGGGGAGGGACCAGCCCTCCTCCCTCCTCTTTGAAGTGGTTGGGAAACCATAGCTGGCCAGGCAATGTGCACCTGGCCCCTGGGCTGGGGCACCTACAGCATCTCGTCTGCGAGCATTTCCAGTCCGGCCAGTCTCTCCCAGTGTCTTGTGGCTACAGAGCGGGCTCTGGCATGCAGGGATGGGCTGGTGAGGACAGCACGCCGTGCTAGCCCCGTACCATCACACGGTGCAAAGCAAAGTCCTTCAGCAGGGTCAAGCAGTCCAGACCCAGTCTGTGTCTGTTTTTTTAATTCCAAGGGATTAAGGGTAAGCTTTGCTGTTAGCAAAGTTGTTATGAACAAGCCTTAGCTTGGGCTTCGTGGTAGCAGGGCTTGTGTCTGCATCTGGAGCTGCTCTCACATCAACGCGAGAGAATAACTGCTTTTAGACATGCTTCTCTAAGCGACTTATATGTCCATCACACCGGTCAGCCCAGACGCTTCCCAGTGGTTTACTGGGAAAAAGGGAGGATGGGGCTGTGTCAGGAAATGTTATGATACTGGTCCTCTCCTGAATGCTCACAGGATGGGAAAGGGACTGGGGGCTTATCCCCAGTGTGTTTAATTTGGCCCCAGCCCTTGGCACCAGTGGTTTTGGAGCTGACACCACTGTGCTTGCGTGCTGGGGGACCAGTGGCCCCAGCAAGGAGCCAGGATTTCTGCATTCAGGCTCCCTCAACAGCTCTGTGGGATGTTTGTCCTGATGTCAAAGCCCTGAGAGGTGCAGCACGGATGTTTAACCAGAAGCTGGGAGCACGTCTGGGTATTTATAGGCTGGGAGCATGAGAGTTGCAACAAGTTATCTTCAAAAGATAGACTGGCATGAGCCTGGCCTTGGGGGTTTTTACACATTTTTCCTTGCTTGCAGAGCGAGAACCTGAGTGCTGTAGCTGAGGTGGCTGGAGCAGGCAGGGATGTGCAAGAGATGGCCAAGGGACCTGTCCCTCCTCACTCCCGTTTTCAGCATGGTGGACGAACCCCTTTCCTTGCTGCTCTGTCTCCCCAGCCCGCAGTATCCCCCCAGCTCTGGTGGGTGAGCCAGAACGCAGTCCCCCACGGCCACGGCCCTGGGTGTGGGGTGACGCGCCCCTAGGAGTGGGTCACGCTTTCACAACCTTAGTCCCTGCCAGAGAGGATTCCCAAAGAGGGGGTGGGGGTCGAATGACTCAGCCCCAGCGGCTCCCACAGGGAGGAGCACCCTGGCCCCGGCAGATTGGGGTCCTCTCCGTGGGTGACGCCAGGTTGTCCCACCTGCCCTTTGCCACACGGCCATGGACCTGATGCTGCTTAGTTTCAAAGTCTTTATTTTTTGGGGGGCTCTAGCATCTCCCCCATCTGCAGTCTGGCAGCACTGTCAGGGGTGCTACGGTGGCGTCTTTCTCCTTACACATGGCTGTGTGTTCGCCTTCACCCTTTCCTTGATTTTTTTTTTTTAAATTTATTTATCACAGTGGTAGCCAATGCCCTGAACTGCAATGACAATGACATAAAGGGCAAGGAAAGCTTCAGTTCAGAAATGCTGATTATTTTTTGGCCAAGAGGTGTCAAATGCAAAGCTGCAGGTGGGATTTCTAGAGGACAAACATCTCTAAATTCAGAAAAACGGGTTCAGGATTTTGCAGCTTGTTGCTAAAGGATAAAAGAAAATTCCTTGGTTTGAGCTGAGCAGAGCCTACAGGTGCACAAGCCTGGGCAGGTCTGGTTGCAAACACCCTGACTCCAACTCAAGGTCCTGGTGCCAGTGTGAACTGCTGGATGCAGCTAATTAGCGGAGCCTGATTCACCAGCCCCGAGCCCCAAGGCGAAGCGGTGGTAACTTTTTCCTGGTGCAGTGCCAGGACCTCACCCACTCCCAATGCTGTTTCCTAAACTGAGGTACAATTTGCAATGTGAGGGTACGTTTTCCAGTGACACCAGCACATCCCAAATTACGCCCTTTTTCTGGGTGACACCCGCAAAAGCAAACCTGAAAGTGCTTTAGTAGCAGCTCTGGCTGATGGGAAACCTGGGAGCAGGGGAGGGGTTGCACTGAGCACGGCAAAGGGACTCATCCAGGCTGTGGCCACCACGTCCCAGTGCTGTGGGCACTGGCAGAGGTGTCCTGGGCATCACAGGCAGTGACAGTCCCCAGCCCATCAGTGCCGGCTGGCTGGGGCTGGTTTGGAGGCAGAGCTAGCCAACAGCCTGCTTCAACATTTTTTGGCTTCCAGCATGGGCTGCAGTGACCTTGGAGAGATGCTAAGTGGAGTTGCAAAAGGCTTTAGCTGGGTGGTAATTGTTCCCTTGGTGTCTCTCACAGAGCAAACCCTGATCCCGGTGGCGGGCGAGGGTGCCTTGCTGGCAGCTGGGTGGCATGGCTGGCTGTCACGATGGGCAGGAGCCCTGAGCATGGCTCCATCTCCATCAGGGCTGTTTGCAGCAGCCTTTGAGCATGGTATGCTTTCACTCCAGTGGACCTTCTTCATCAGATCCTGCTCTTCCAGCCTTTCCCCTAGCTATTTAACAAAAAGGAAGGCTTTATGCAGCAAAATGTCTATGGTCTTTAAGCCTGTGAGCTGCCCTGGTGCCTTCACTAGGGTTTACTTGTACACCGCCTTGCCTTGCTGGGCTGCTGCCAAACTCGGCATCGCCCGTCCCCATGTCCCATGCCCTCTGTGGCCCTGCCCAAATCCCCGCCGCCCCCACACCACCTGCCCGCACCTGACCCCGCTCGGAGTCGGACGTCCTTCCGCATCCCCCAGCCTTCCTCCCCCGCGGCCAGGGACGCACCTAGCACCCACCTTGGGGGGAGGATGGGACCTGCCTCACTCAGGCTGTTGGTCCCGTCCTCTCCTTGGGGCAGGGATCTCGTGGTGTTTGCCTCACCGGAGTTATTTTGCAGCAGGCTGAAATTGCTGGGGACGGGCAACAACAACCCCGGCAGGCGCTGGCAGCAGGCAGCGTGACCGGCGGCTGACGGGATGGGGTGGTAAGTGACAACGATGGCATCAATTCATCGCCTCCCACGCCAGGATGTGATGGGGAGCACTGAGACCCGGCTCACCTCATCGCCCGCCTTGAGCAATCCCTGCTGCGTTCCCTGGGGCCGCACGAGCCTGACTTGGGGCAGGGGGACTATCGGCTCACCAGTGGGGTTTCTGTACACAATCCAAAGATGTGCCTCCAGCCACATCCAAGCACACCATCCATCTCATTTTCTTTGCCAACACTAGATGTCATTTAATTAGTTCCTTTACTTTCCAGCCGAAGCTGCCCTGAGAAGGCCATAATTTATACAATCACATCTCCTCCATGTGACAAAGTACTGAAGCATTTGAGCCTTCTGGTCCTGGGAGGAGGGTGGGCTCAGAAAGGTGTGGGTCAACACCCCATGGTGACCCAAGGATTGGCTTAAAATTCCGATGTGTTTCCTTGGAGAGGGAGCAACCACCCAGCTTCCACTGGTGATTTGGTGAATCAATCCTGACCTCCTGGGGCGGTTGTTGCTGTGTGAGTATGTCCATAAAGGCTCTTAATTCCTACCTATTTATCGTTGCCTTTCTCCTAAGCTCCAGCTTCACTTGCTGCCACAGCCAGCATTTTCCAATGTGCCTGCCTGGGGTTAAGATCTTGAACCCACGTTTAAGCACCTTGGCAAACACAGTCTGTTGCTTTGCACACCCTGTCTTTGAGCTTCTGCACACAAAGTACCCTGTTAATAATTATTTGCAGTGTGGGACTTGGTATGTCAGCCGCTCTGGCTGTGAACCCCTGAGTGTTTCCCAAGGAGCTCTGCCACCAGGGTGGCTTAGGGTTAAGGTTACGGTAAAAAATGTGATGATGCTTTGCCCCGTGCTTGTGGCCAAAGGCGCTTGTAGGTTATGGGTGGAGGGAGGTGTGGGAGCATCCCT
Organism: Aviceda cuculoides; assembly: GCA_035590195.1. NCBI lineage: Eukaryota > Metazoa > Chordata > Aves > Accipitriformes > Accipitridae > Aviceda > Aviceda cuculoides. Next base: position 11,589,172 of record JAVJGG010000021.1, read on the forward strand.
GGCAGACACGGCAGCTGTGCCCAGGTCCTGCAGCCTCCAGCACCCTCTCCCGCTGTAGCCAGGAGTGAATAAGGCTGAGCTGCTTGGACACTGCCAATGCAGATGTCTGTTAGCAGCTAAATACCTGCCAAGCTTCCCTCCCTGCAGCACCACCATTTCATAAAATTTTTTTTCCCTCTCATAGTGCTAAGTTGTTTTTTCTTTAGCATTGCAACCCTAAATTGACTGGTGCAGTGAGTGGGGGATTAAAGGCACGCTCCTGAGCAAAGGTCTCCTGCAAACTCCTCAGGGCCGTCTGGCTGCAGCCTCTGATCCCTGGGGTCACATGCCAACCCCCCCAAAGCAAGGGCTGCTTGTTCGGCAGTGCTGGCAGGGCTGGGCTCGGTGGAGGAGGCGGCCAGCCTGCCTGCGGCTGAACGGAGCGGGGGCATTGCCCTCTTCCCTCCCTGCACCGGGAGGGCATCCTGGGATTGTCCCAAGCAGTGGTGGGTCAGCACCGGGGTGGACCCTGACACTAGGTGGCTTTGGCTGGGACAGGATGGGGTTGCTGGAAAGCAATGGCGAGAATCAAGTGCAGGTCCTTGGAGCCCTCTTTGCACCCGTTCATTTTTTTTCCTGGAGTGAAAAGGTGTGAAACTCAGCAGTACTCAAAGGGAGCCTGTCCCTGTGGGTGGCACAGCAGTGTGACCTGCTCTTGCCTTGCCCTGACCTCCAAAATCTGAGATGGATATCAGAGAAGCATCCCATGACCAGCCCCAGCAGCCAAACCCCCTTTGGGTTGTAGCAGCAGCAGGAGACCCCTGGGCACCAGCAACCCCTTGAAGGAGGGAGATTAAAATGCCTCAAAAAGCCAAGAGCTGAGGAGCATCCAAGAGCTGAGGAGCATCCACAGCATTAATGAACTTATTACAGATGCCTCTAAGACAGAAACAAGTTTGCCCTTGCAGCAGGGGGTGGAAGTGGCAGTAGTCCTTGCCAGAGAGTGTTTTTGATGCTCCATCTTCAGAACAGGGCACAAAAGGGGAGGTTTTGATGCCACATCTTTGGAGTAGGAAAATAAAGAGCAGTTTTGATGCTACATGTTTAAGCCATGGCCTGAAGCAGCTGCTCTTGGCCCCTAGGATGCAACCCTACCAAGCCTGAGTTTCCTTCCTTCTTTCCCATTTTGGTCATGTTTTGCCCTGTCGTACCCCACTGTGCTGACAGTGCTGGAGGAAGGCACGTGGCTCCTTCCCCCTGCCTCAGCAGCTCGTGCCCTGTGATGGCTCATGTGGGCCTGTCCCCACCACCCTTGACTCAGCTAATTCCCCCTTGCCTGAGGCATTGACCAAGCTCCTGCTGGCGCCATCCAGGCATTAGCAAAGGTGATGAGTTGGAGCAGCAGAGGGTGTCCAGGTCCACCATCACTACCACCACTGGGTCCACGTCCCCACCACCAGTGGCCACTGAAGCATCTGCCCGTGCATGGTGAGCGGGGCTGGAGATGGGTGCTTGGATCCCTGCACCAAGCCTGGTGGTATCTGACCTGCATAAAAGTGTGATGAACATCTGTACCTGCTTACCAGGCATGTTTTGCACATCCTGTAATTAATGTTTGCTCAGCGATCAAGGCTGAGGGGTGCTTAGCGTTATTAGCAGATGATGAGTAGCTGACATTGTTGATGTTGGTACCTCGAAATGTCTAATTTCAGCATCTGGACTGAGCAAAAGGCCCAGGGGCCAGACTGCTGGTGTCAAGACCCTGCCGGGCTTTGCGTCCTTGGAGGTGGCTTCCTACCACAGCCCTGCACATGGGCATCCCTGCCCTGCCCTGGCAGCCTCGAGTTTGGACCCACGTGATGGCCATGGTGGCAGGGACAGGACCTGTGCCAGTGGCACAGTGGGGCCAGCAGCTGCTCCTGCTAGGGGGAGATGTGCAGAGCCCCCAAGCCTGGCATAGCGAGAGTGGGCTTAGGGACACAGATGTAACTTCTTGCATGTTCAGGGGCCTAATCCAAAGCCCACAGTTGGTTTCTTGTGTGTTTAACCCATCCTGATGCATGTGTATAAGACTGGACAAAAGAACTGAATGTCCATAAAGGAGCACTGAGTTATCCCAGCCCTCCACCCACACTGCTGAGCACAGGCAGGAGGGACAAGCACTCATGCGGGAATGCTCATTTATTTATTTATTGGAGGGAAAAAATCATTGGTGAGAGCAATGCTTGTGAAGACTTTAAAAAAATTACTTTCTGATTACACTGAGATTAAAAAAACTAAGCCACTGTCATTTTTATCTCCTCTGTCCATATTCCTGCTGCCACCCAGCAGGCACTGCCCTGAGCAGCCAGTTTGTATTTTTTTCACGAGGCTGTTCTGGGGAGCTCCCAGGGATTTGGGGTGCCATGTCCCCAGGTGGCACAGTGGCCTCTAGTGGCAAATGCTCCCATCCAGCCCTGAGGAAAGAAACCCACAAATTAATCTTGGGGGGCTGCTTGCTATTCAGGAGAATTAGAAGCAGAGCCCAAATTGCCAGAGAAGCAGCCCTCCACAGGGGGGGGGTGGCTTGGTGCTGGGCAGGGTCCTAAGCACCCCCCTGGACCCCATCTGCCCTAAGCAGCCGCACCTGGGACCCCCACCCACACCCCACCCATGACCCTGGAGACCCATTTAAGCTCAGGCCTGGGCACACAGTCCTGCCCTGGCCTCTGTGGTGCTGGTCTGGAGTCCTGGTCCCTTGACGGGTTGTGCTGTAGGCAGCCCAGCTCCGGTGCCCTCTCCTGGTGGGATGCTGGAGCTATGTGGCAGCTCCATCTTCTGGCTGGACCTCAGAGCTGGGTCGCAGCCTTGTCTCTGTTCCATCTCCTGCAGCTCCAGAAGCTGAGTGTCCTACAAGTCTGAGTCTCCTAAGGGCACTCTGTAAGCAGCCTGCATGCCTAAGGAAAGGTGATTTGTGCTATAATCTCTTCTATAAGGGGGACTAGCTTGGGCTTTCTTTCTTCAACCTGGTCACCATTTCTAAAAAGTTTGTAGGTTCTTTACAGCTTTGAAATCTTTTTCCCTTTGCTGAGTTTGGCTGGAGCTGCCTGAAGGACTTGCTAGTACATCAGCCTCCTCAGGAAACCAAGCTGAGTGTGTCTGGTGAGGCAGGGTCTTGAGGGCTTCCTTTGGGCAGACGTCCTGGGAATAAATCTTGGAGACTGTCTGAGCACAGCCAAAGCTAGCATTTTTAGTGCTTTGTTTCATGCTTCCTTTAGCTCATGTGTGGGGCAATAGCATAATTTATTTCTTTGCAGAAAAGTCCCCAGGTCCTTCAGGGCAGGTAGATGTTAGTCCTCAGTGTCACAGCAAAGGTGTCCTTCCTTGCTGAAGCAGTTGCATCTTTTGGCTTTATCCTAAGACCTAAAGGACCTTGTATCAGGAGCAGAAATGAGCATCAAGTCTTGCCTGGTAGTCCATGCCCTCATGCAATGCTCTCGCCCCCTTTTCCTGAGGTTTGTTTGCTGCAGATTAGGAAATCCTTCCCTTTCCACCAGAAGGTTTGCCTGCAACTGGCCCAGTCCCCTGTGCTGCTGGGAGGGGAGGACTGCTGGCCTGCAGCCCATCAGCAGCTGGAGGGGACCCAGGCAGAGGGTACACCCACATTTTGAGCCCCCTGGATGTTATGAAGCCCGTCATCAAAGAAAATGTGGGGCTGGATCTGGGCGAGGATGGGGCCCTTTGGAGCCCCGTCCATGAAGAAAGCCTCATCGATGGCCAGACCCCATTCTCGGAGAGTCTTGATGGCTCGGATGCCCATGTCCCGGCCACTGCGGGCAGTCACCAGGTAGGTGCGGATGGGGGATTTTTCCTGGCTGAACTTCTTGCGCATCTTCCCAAGGTGCATGGCAAAAGCCTTCAGAGGACCCTGGAAGCACAGCAAGAGACTTGGGAGTGGATGGGAAATAAAGACATCTACTCTGCCTGTACAAGCCACTTGTTCCTCTTTCAGGGTTTCTCAGGGCTCTGCAGAGCACAGGGACACCTGTGGGGTGCAGGATTGGGCAATGCTGGGACTGGTGCTATGCACTGGGTTGCCTGCGAGGAAGGTGAGCATTGTGGTGCTCATCCTAATCCCAAAATGACCAGGAAGGTACGTTCCAGTGAGCAGTGCCTCTGGGTCTGAGTCCTGCAGGGATTTGGACAGCAAGAGGTCCCAGCCTGCAAAAGGTGATGTTGGGGATAACCACAACCCTGGATATTTGGGAGCTGATGCTCACTTATAGGAGACAGGCCAGATCCATCTCCAGTGGGACTCCAGATCAGGCCCACACCAGGGACTGTGTGGTGGATGCAAAGGGAACCTTTAAGGGTTTGTGCTTTTTTGGCTACTTGTGGAAAAGCCCTAGAGGGAAAGATGCTCACGGTAGGTGCAGAGCTTGTGGGTGCCCATGCAAAGCGAGATGGCTTGCTCACCTCTCCCATGGGCACAGCCTCCATCACCCTCTCATACTGCATTGCACCCTCCAGCCCCTGCTCCCGGAAGACCTTGTCCGTCTCATCGGAGAAGAGCACGGCATCCCCGTCGAACACCACGCGGAGTTGGGTGCTGGGGGCCTGCACCTCCTGCTGGAAGATGAGTGCTGCGGAGACCCCTGCGAGACAGAGCGAGGTGAGGCTTAGAAGGAACAACCCCTTCTGGGGGCATCTCATGCATGGCCAGCTCCTCCCCATGCCCTCTCCCATGCTGCAGTGTTGGGGTCTCCAAGCCAGGGGCTTTCTGTGGGGGTCAGCCCCTTTCTAGGGCTGTGTTATCCCCCAATGGGACTGGACAAGAAAGTGCTGCTGATCAGAGACTGATGTCTGGAGAGATACCAAGGTCTGCTAAGAGATGGTGGGTGGTTGCGTAGGCATGAGCAGCCCTCCTCCTGGTGCTCACTCACCCTGCCAAGCCTGGCTCTAATGCCTGGTTTTAGCACTCTGTGCTGTGAGTAATAGGGACTGGCATCTCCACTTGATTGGGGTAATTGGCTTAATTACAGGTCTCTTCCTACAAGTTGCTCCCTGCCCGCCCTCATCCATGGACCCAGGCCCCTGGATGAGAGATGCTTGTCAGAGCAATGATGCCCTTCAAGAAGGCTCCAGGAATGTGCTGCGTAGCAAAGGGAAGCCCAGGCTGCAGATGGCTTGCTCCCGAGCTTGAAGGGCCTTGGCCAGCTGATGTGCTCATACCGGAGCAAATTAATAAGAAGGTGATTAACCCCATTAAAGCTGTTGGGGAGACTGCACTCTGTCCAATCCAGGTCAAGCATGTGCTTACATCTATCACTGAGCACATAGTAACTCTGCATGTACCAAGAAAGCAAATTTCTATAGCATCCTCACAAAGCCCTGGGAATCGTCAATGCTCTCTCATTGATCCAGGGAGCAGCCATGGGCAGCATCTTTGGTTAGAAAGGCTTAAATGTCAGGCAGGGAATGACCAGCCAGCCCATGGTAGAGGTACAGCCAGAAGTATGCCTAAAGCACTTGGTGACTTGTGAAGGCATCTGAGAAACCCTGGTGTGTTTGCAGGCTACTCGTGGGGACAGAAGAGGAGACAGAACTGTTCAGGAGTGTACTGGCAATCAGTGTGCCATTCACTCCATTGCCATTCGCCTGTGAGTGCATGGGCTCTGGCATTGCCTCTTGGTACTGAGCTGCCTGGGAAAAGTGTGGTGGTTTGGGGACACGGGATGGAGTGAAGAACTTGCCTCTCCGGAGAGCATTGCAGACATCTGTCCTGTCAGCTGAGAGGAAGAGCTTGACCCCGTGGGACTTGAGGTACTGTGTGGAGTCCTCGTTGCTGACGAAGCAGAACTTGGAGATCTCCAGGCCTTTGGGTCAAGGGATGTGAGCAAAGTCTGTTATGGGGCAACATCCTCCTTGCAGCACCCCCCTTTGCTCCCTGGGTCTTGGCATGCTTTGCTGCAGAGCTCAGGGCAATTCATTTCCCAGTGCTGTGTGGGAAACCCACCCATGTTCTTGCTGCATCTTCTTGCCCTGTTGTTCCTACAAAACTGCAGAGTGCAGCTAAATATTCCCTCCACCCCACCCTGACATGAGCCTTCCTGACAGCCCTCTGGGATTTATTTATTAAGAACTCTGTTTCTTTAGTTGTTGCCCAAGGATGCCCAGGCTGTGCAAAATGCTGCCAGACCCTCTGGTGCAGAGGATATGGTCAAAGGGAGCTGGGCTCTGCCAAGGAACCTGTACCCTGGGTGTGCTCCAGCACACTGGGCAAGCTGCTGGCAAACTGGGCTTGTTTCCAAAATAACCCCTTCCCCTTCTATCCCCTGGCTCTGTATTCACCACTGATGCTCCACTGTGGTGCCCTATCTGCTTCACAGTCTCCTGGGGGAAAGCATGCACCCCCGGGGCTGGGTTCCCCTTACCGTAGTGTTTGGCACTGTTGATGATGCGCACACCGCTCTCCGGGCTGTTGTTGGAGAGCACTAGGATGTCGAAGAGGTCCTTCTCTGTTGGGGTGCTCTCCAGGATCTTCTCATTCACATACTGTGCTGCCTGCCAGGAGAAGAGGAGACTCTTTTGGAGGGGCATGACTGCAATGGCTTTGCCAGGTGTCTTTTGCAGTTAAGGTTAGTCGTTTGTGCTGCATCCATCAGCTATGGCAAGGCTAGCATGTTATGGAGAGCCAGAGCAAGCAACCATTCTGCAAAAGCCACTGCCAAGAGGGCAAGGAGCAGGATACCCCACAAAGGGGGAGGTGGACATGTGGGACTGGTGAGGAGCACAGGTCTCGATGCCCTGCAATGAGACCAAGAGGCCAGGCCAGGCATATCTGCACCACGTGGTGGGAGTTGAGACCTAAAGCTGGGAAAGCTGAAGTTTTACCCCATCCTGTGAGTGTCTGCATGTGCCCCTGGCCAAGTGTGGACCTCACCTGGATGAAGGCAAAGGCCGTGCCTGGTGGCAGGGGCTTGTCCTGGTTGGCCTGCTGGTGCCTTGTGTATTCCTCCTTGCCCTTCTCCAGGTAGAGCTTGTGCTCTTCCTCCAGGTTGAAGATGGCTCTGGTGGTCACTGCAATGACCAGTGCCTTGCTGGGGTCTTTCTGCAGGACAAGGAAGAAAGAGGGGTTGGGGGACAGCAAAGCAGGAGCTTGGGGAGGGGGTTGAGCAGGGGGACACAGGGTTCTACTGACCCAGGTGGTGGGGTTGGGTGTTGGAGGCATCACCCATGTGTCACGGTTCCTGATGCCAGAGGACCTTTGGAGAAGAGGTACCAAGCCCAGTCTTCATCTTCAGGCCACCATGGGGCAGGCAGTTGTGAAACCCTAACCTGTCTGGTAAGTGCCATATGCTCTGAGGACAGCTCACATCAGAGGGGATTGCTTCATAATTTTGCTGTTTGTGGGCACAGCATAGCCATAGTAATCTGCTTGTGCTGAGCTGGGCACTGCTGGGTTTCTCTGTGCATACTGGTGGTTTTACTCTTCATTTGTGTCTGTTCTGGGGAGTCTAATAAAGACTCTACATATGAATGGAAGCTGCTGCTTTCTCCCTGGCTGCTCCAAAATTTAAGTGTAAGCAAAATGCACCTGTCCTGTCCATGCAAGTGGAGGTTCAGCCCTGCAACCTCTTCCCATGTGGAAATCACACAGACCTCACTGGGACCAGTGTCCAGCAGCCCTGGGACAGGCCACTTCTGCTGAGACCTAGGCACAAGCAATTCAGGCCACCACAGCTCTGGGTTGTGGTGTGTCCTCTCCTGTGGTGGCATTTCAAAACTTGCTTTAGAAATAGCAGGATGCACATTTTGTAATGAACGTTTTACCTGTTTCACATCGGTGTTTATGACTGTGCTTTCAGGCTCTGCCATCTTCAACTTTCAGCTTCAAAGAGAAAATATACAATTAAACTGATACATTATAATATAGCCAATCTAGAGGGGGGAAGAGTGGAAAAGAGATGGGAGACATCCTGCCCACCAAGTGGAGCAGCCCAAATGAACCTGCTTCTGCTGACAACAGCTCTGCTTGTAGAAAACCTGGTCTAACAGTTCCAATTAAATATGATGGAAAAGTGGGTTTTCAACCACAGATCACTGCTTCCCCCCCAAGAGTATTTTTCTCTGGGGAGAACTGTTGAAAGCAGTTGGGGAGCTCTTTCCCCAGAAAAAATAAATCTGTCTTTAAAAGCCAAAATAGGTCAGGTGTTATGTGTAGGCTTCTAGTGCACATCCTTATTGCCTTTCTTGCTACTTTTGCTTGAATGGTGAAATTATATCCACAAGTAAACAAGCTGACTGCATGAGCACCTTGTTTGCAGCTGTAAAAGGCGTGAATAAGTAGAGATGTGTGGTGAGGGCTTGGGTGCAGGATGGCATCCCCCAGTGGGACTGGTCTGCCCCTCCACAGTGCTGTGAGCCAGCCAGCCCCTACGCTGAAGGTCTGGGTGCAGGGTGTGCTAACCCAGGTCTGGCAGATGGAAGTCTTGGAGGGGGGTGTGTCTGCCTGTGCCTAGCAGCTGAATCATAAATCTCATTTATTTGTGCACCCAGGTCCTGGGGTTTCTGTAACCACCATGCTATACACTTCACTTCTATGCACCAGTCAGTGTCAGAAGTGGACTTTCAGGATTCAGCCAGTGGGATGGGAACAGTTCCCATTCCCACCAAGGGGGATTCTATGGGGGTTATTTCCACCCAGTAGCTCCTACAAGTATGCTGTGGGGTTTTCTCTGGAGGGCAGAGGCACCAATGACTGCTCTACACAGATGTGCTGGGAATGGCAAGGGCATTAAAACCTCATTTATCAGTTCATGCCCTACCTCATTACTGGGTTGGGGAGTGGTGCAAGCCCCTACCTCATTACTGGGTTGGGGAGTGGTGCAAGCATAGACCAAAGCCAGCATGCAGTGTAAAGGGTGAGTCGGGGTCTCCAGGGAGACCTTTCTTTTGCCCCAGTTTTCTTGTAATTAATTTTTATTATTCGGGGACTGCAAAGTGTTGCCTGGGCTGGTAGGAAATACACTTGGCTGATGCCAGCCCTGACAGCCAGACCCTTGCCATGGGGTGTTCAATGCTTGCTTATGCACTCCCTGACTGCCCCCAGGGTGGAAAGCCCTGCTGGCAGGGCTGCTTTCCCCAGCTGCTGGGTGCCTGGAAAGCCAGGAGAATGCTGAGCATCCCTCTGCTTCCTCTACCCATACCCCATGCTGGAAAGGAGTCTCTTCCCAGAGAGCAGGGCAGAGGGTGGCAACCACCAGCCCAGCTGTGCAGGGAGAAGCTTTCCTCTGATAGAATTTCAGCCAAGTACTTTTCTGCAAGTGAAAGTTAAATGAGAGGAGGCAAGGGAGCTGAGCAGCCCTTCCTGGAGGGAGAATACCACCTCTAACTTCTGCTCTATTCTTCCAAGTGCTGCAAACCAAGCCTGACTTCTCCTTTCCATCTCTAATAACTGCAGTATTGTTTAGATACAGATATCCATATATGCACACACACACATCTCCGCTGTGAGCACCCCCCATGCACACAATGTCAGACACACAGGAAAGCATTTCAGGCAGATGCCTGCTGGTCCCCGTAGCTCATCCTACAGCTGTCTAACATGGAGCAGGTATTACCCCCACTGCACACAGCCTGGATTTTGCTGGAGACCAAAGCCCAAACTCACCGTGAACGCTGCCTCTGCTCCTCGGCGCAGCCTGTCCAGCGGCAGCATCGAAACGTTGCCCAAGATGCTGCTGTTTATATTTCCCCCTCCCTGTGCTGGCAGGAAGCAGACAGGAGCCAGGATGGGGTGCAGCTCTGCTCCCCGGTGTGCTGGGATTTGTAGGCAGCTGCATGGGTTGACGTCATGCCCGGGCCAGACTGCATTTCCCAGCCGGCACCGCAGAGGCGGCTCACGGTCACCCAGGCCTGGCCACGGCCACGCTCTGGGGAAGGGGCTCCACCCTGGTCCCGCTTTTTGGACTCCCTCGGAGCTTGTGCTCAGTCGCTGCTCACTCCCCACAAATGCTGCAGCGATGCCTATTTTTGTAGCCAGGGTATTTATAGCGTGCCTCCAGACCTCTCATTTCCCTGCCCTTGAATGCATAATGGTTGTGGTTTTGGCAGAAAATATAGGGCTACCTGTTCAAGAGCGGCTTGCAGCATATCCAGGCAGATGCAGGGAGCTGGGCCAGGGAGAAAGGCTGGTGCGGAGTGTGGCAGGGTGCAGCAGGGGCTCACCCCATTTGCAATTTTACTGTCATGTTTTTGGGTCCCTTTTCCCTTCTTTTCTGAAAGCTGCGTCTTACATACCACCCTGAGTAGGAGTGATTTTGGGGCTGCGATCAACTTTTCCAGGTGGGCTGTGCAGCACCCAGCCCCGCAAGGCTCATGCTGCTGGGGTATTTCAACATTCCCTTTCTGCCCAAGAGTGAGACTGGGGGGTGGCTGACACAGAGGAGCGGCTGCCATCCTGCAGCTTTTCCCTTGCCCAGCCAGGGCATGTCCCTGCCCAGCTGCTGGAAGATGGCCCAGAGCAGCAGCCTCCCCAGCCTGGCTCCCGCCGAAGGAGGCCAAACTCACTTGCGTTAAGGCCAAGCAACTCTCTCCCTGCGTGGCACCAGGTTATCACCAGCATCACCAAATCTCCTTCCAAAGTGTGGGCTGCAGCTGGGGTCCTGTGCAGCTTGGCTTCACTGAGATGCTTGTCTCTAGCAAACAGCCTGTCGAAAAGGCTACTGATTGCTCAGCTTTCAGCATGCATATGCAAACCCCCTTTCCCTGACTGATTTTATTGGGCATGTTCCCTTTCCCCTGTCCCCCTTATGCATTTCTCCTTTGCATCCTCCGGGACTGCCAGTTTAGAGCAAAAGGTGTTTTGGCATCTGTTCCCCCCCACAGAGGTTTGCTGCAGTATCATTGCCACAGCATCTCCTGCTCCTGGAGATGATGCTTCTCTGAGCAGCAGGAGTGCGGGGTGCTTGTGAGTGGGGCCATGTTTTGGGTGGCTGAGGGTCAGCCCCAGTACCTCTTCCGTGGCCAGACACTCGGTGTAGCAATGCCTTAGTGGCCATGTGAAAATCTGGCAGGACCGGTGAGCCAGGGTGGCCAGGCAGAGCTGGGACGGGTCTGGTTTCCGGGGCCTCTCCCCCCATATCTGTGTCAGCCACCGGGCACCGGCGATACCGCTCCCTGCTTCCGGCACCAAATTTCCACAGTAACCAGGCACGTTTTGGGCTGACTTTGCTGAATTGGCAGCAAGAGAAGAAGTGTGCAAGCATAAATTTAATGCGACAGAGATGCCGGTGAAATCGCTCCTGGCTGTGTGCCTGGTGCTGCTCCCGTTGGCACTGAGGGATGGAACCACCCAAGCAATATCCCCTCGCCCTGTCTGTCCTCCCTGCTGCGTTGGAGCGGAGCATCCCTGTTCATCCCCATTGCCGCATGCACTTCCCGGGCCCTTGCATGGTGCAATAAACCACTGCACGCCCCTCTGGGCCAACAAGCTGGGCTCCCCAAGTGCAAGGCTCACCAGGGATGGATGCAGCCATGCACCCATCCCCTTGCAAGCATCTGTGCCAGCCCAGCATCCCTGCAGGGATAACTTGGAGAAGTGAATTTGCGGGGGCACAGAGCCGGGCAGCGATGCCCGCCGGCTTCTCACAGGCAGGAGGGCAAGTTTTGCTTCCTGGTCTGGCAGGGTGTTCCCCGCTGGCTTTTCACCTGCATGAGCACTGCTTGGGTCAGTGGCGAGGTGGGGCCGACGGAGCTGCTGGGGCCGCCTGGTTCCTGGGCTGGCAAAGCAGACTTTCCTGTTTCGGCTGTGCTGTGCAGCCACCATCCCTGCTGCACCCTCAGCTCCGCACCCAGCAGGGTCCTGTCTCACCCCGCAGCATGCCCCTGCCACGTGCGGCAGCTGGGCCCAGAGCCCGCACAGCAGGGAAGGAAGACTGAGGCTGGGAAGGAGCCGCGTTGGTAAGTCTGGTTTCGGGAGCCCGGTCAGCACAGGGTGGAAGCGAGAAGCAGGGCTCCCCCAGCCCCTTTTCCAGGAGCAGGGACGCTCAATGCTCCCTGCAAAGCCCACCAAGGCTGCGGTGCCTCTCCCAGACTGCAGCAGGGCTGTCCCCCTTGTCCCCAAAACAGCGGCTCATGGGGCTGGGGTGAGCTTTTGTTTTAAACCAGGGCCAATGTCAGACTAATGTGACACAGCCCATGGGGGTCTGGCAGGAAAAAAGTGCTGAGACACCTAATTTTTGTGCTGGGTGGGTGCGTGCTTGCCTGCGCTGTCGTGTCCACCCACCACTACAGCCCAAAGCTGCAGTCCGGCACCTCCTAAATATCACAAGCACGTCACCAGACACTGATTTCTGTGTGTGGGGACAGGAGAAACTGATAGGATAGGACAAGGGATAATGGCTTTAAACTGAAAAAGAGTAGATTTAGATTAGATATAAGGAAGAAATTCTTTACTGTGAGGGTGGTGAGACACTGGAACAGGTTGCCCAGAGAGGTCGTGGATGCCCCATCCCTGGCAGTGTCCAAGGCCGGGCTGGATGGGGCTTTGAGCAACCTGGTCTAGCGCAAGGTGTCCCTGCCCATGGCAGGGGGGTTGGAACGGGGTGATCTTTAAGGTCCCTTCCAACCTAAACCATTCCATGATTCTATGATCATTAAAGCTGCTGGTGGTGAGGCTGCCAGCAGAGATCGGGTGTCCAATGGCACAGACATCCCAGGTGGCCCTGGTCACCTGGCAAGTCACTTAACCTGCTCTTCATTGCCCCAGCAATGATGCTGCAGGGATGACAACAATTCCCATGTCCCTCCAGCCTTATGCCCGTGCGTGGCAAAGCCCAATATTGGAAAAATTAAAGGCTTTTGCTGGCTTTGCAGGCCCAGTGGAGGGAAGCGCAGAGGTGGTTTCTCCCCAGGAGGATCCCTGAGCAAGGAACCATGGCCCTGCGGGGTGGGCAGAGTGCAGGAAGAGCAAAGCGGTGTTGGCTCCTTGAGCAGGGACCTGCTTGGACACGGGGCAGGCGGCTGGGGCAGCCAGGGCAAACAGGCACATTCCTGCCAGCCTCGGTCACGGCACTGGGACCAGGTGCTGCACAGCTCTCGGCTCCTGCTGCCGCTCCTCACCTGAAAGGAGGCAAGAAGGAAGTTTTGGCTATGAGGAAGCAGTCATGCTAGAATAAAAGCTTTGCTATGGGGAAAGCAGTAGTGAAAAACCATTCTGCTTTAAATTTGAAGCCTTCCCTTAAACTGCGTCAGTGTTGCCATGTGCACTTACGCAAATTTTCCGAGCCTGTGTGACCTCAGCCTGGTGGCACCACTGCCACCTGCGACACAGGCACCAGCCCCGCTGCAAGCCCAGGAGCAAACCCTCCTGCTCCTCAGCCCTGTGAGAAGGGAGGAAATAGCCAAGAAAGGGTGTTAGCTAATGGTGGGGCTTGCCTGGGGCTGAGCAAACCCTTCAGCTCATGCTGCCTGGCCAGGGAGGAGCTAGCATAAAACAGCTCTTGCGTTTTCTTTTTTCCCCTACAGCCAGGTGATTCCTCTACTCACAAACAAAGGAAAACTCCCTAATCCACCTCCCCACTCCATCCCCATTCCAAAGGCAGACTTGCAAGGATATAAATGAGAAGGCTGTAGGCGAGAGGCTGGCTGGCGCAGAGCCCTCCCTGCCCACAGCTCCTCCCGCTCCGTTTCACACCCCGTTGCCAAAGTGGCCAAGCCCTAAACGCCTAGTTCTATGTTTTAATTGTGTTTGCTCTCATTAGAGCCCTGGGCCACCAACAGCACACGGGCTACTGGAGAGGAAATCCCCACCCTGTTAATTTTGCTTGTGTTCCCAGGTCAGCCCAGCTTAGCTGTGGCAGTGGCAGTGGCAGCCAGGAAAGGCATGGTGATGGCCTCCCCATTCACCAGTAGCCCCATGACCGTCCCCACCACAGCTCGGCCAGGCTTCCTGGGTGGCTGGCTGAGCCGGATCCCATGTGAGTACAGTGGTGCTTGCCCTGCTCTCTCATGCAGCGTTATCTGGCAGGGTTCCTGGAATCTGAGGCTGTGTAACCACTTCTTCCCTCTAAAATCCCTTTTTCCGGTGGGGTCCATTGGGGTGGGGATGCTGCAGAGTGGTACCATGCTACTTGAGGAGCACAGGGCGTCCTTGCTGCCCATTTGGGGAATAGTCTCCAGCTTCAGCCTCTCTGCATGGCAGTTGTCCAGGATTATAAGGGCAATTTTGAAAGTACAACTGCTTAATGCTGAAGCACCAGGAAGAGGTTTAAATGCACTCTATATGTTTTTGCTTGGTTTTAACTCCTCTGCCCATCTCTGCTCGCTGAACATCGCACCAGTACCCAAATGGGCGCTCATCACCGTGGCTGTGGCAGTTGGAGTTCTTCTCCTCCTCTTCCTCATCTGCATTGTCAGGTGCTGCTGTGGCAAGAAGAAGCCCAAGAAGAAAGAGAGAGTCAGCTTGTGTGCTGTTGGCAGCTCCACCACGGCCAGCCTCGTGCGTCTTGCTTTCCCCTCTCCCCCACCTCCCTCCTCTCTGAGAAACTTGCTGCCGTGCCGCCTGGTCCTGGGGGTGGTGGGAGCACGGCATGGCCAGGGATGTGGTGGAGCACATCCTGAGGGTAGTGCTACTCTCTGCCACAGGTCCAGCCCGAGTTGGAGGACCTGGAGCGGGGCATAGAGCAGACGGGGCGAGGAAAGCTGCAGTACTCCCTGGAGTACAACTTCCGTGCGCAGGAGGTGGGGATGCTCGCGGTCACGTCCCAGCACAGAAAACGCTTTGCTGTTGCATGGTCCCTCTTTGCTACCCACTGAGGTGGACCATACCCTCTTGCACCTCTCCACCTGCCTGCAGCCTGCCGGCTCTTGTGCCCGCATGGCGTGGAGGCATCCTCCCTGCTGCACTCGCTTCTCACCGAGCCCCCAGTCATCTGACCCCATCCTCCTCCACCTGGTGACTTTGTGCATCACTCCTTTTAAGTTGAAAGTCGGAGTGAAGCAGGCAGCCGAGCTGAAGGCCATGGACAGCGGAGGCACATCTGATCCATATGTGATCGTCTACCTAACGTCTGATACGAAGAAGAGGTACGAGACCAAGGTTTACCGCAAGACCCTGAACCCGGTCTTCAACGAGAGTTTCACTTTCCAGGTAGGAACTATAGCTGATGATGTTTTTTTTGGTCCCATCAAGAGTATTGCATTGGCACTGTTCCCTGGGAAAAGGCATCTCCAGGCAGGGAGATGCCTTTGCAACTAGGATGGGGCAGCATCAGAGAGAAAGACTCTTGCCGCATCTGCCGCCCCATCCCATGGGGCAGGGCTGCCACTGAGGAGTGAGGCCAGGTTTTGGGGTCCTCCTCTGCAGGTACCCCAGGTGGAAGTGCCTGAGTCCACGCTGGTGATGCAGATCTACGACTTCAACCGCTTTGCCAAGCATGACATCATCGGTGAGGTCCGGCTGCCCCTGGCCAGTGTTAGCCTGCAGCATGTCATCGAGCAGTGGAGCGACCTGGCAGCAGCTGGTAAAGTGAAGGTTGGTCTTGGAGAGTGGGAAACTCTGCTGGGAGGGATGTGCTGTTGCTTCTCTTGCCACCATCCCAAGAAGCAGGGCCTTAGGGCCAAGCATGAGAGTGGGGGAGACCCAGAAAACCTGGGGCCAGCTTGGTGCTCCAGCCCCAGGTGAGCCAGCTCCTCTGCCCGGTGCTCCTTGCTGGCATCTCTCCATCAGGAAGAGCAGCTGGGCGAGATCTGCTTCTCGCTGCGCTACGTCCCCAGCACCGGCAAGCTGACCGTGCTCATCCTGGAAGCCAAGAAACTGAAGCGGATGAACTCCCATGGGCTCTCAGGTCAGCAGGGGCTGCCCGTGCTCAGATCTCCCTACTGCTGCCCAGGCCTTAATGATGGCACCAAGAGCTGCAAAGCCTTGAAAGCTCTCAGTGCTGAGACCTGCTTCCTGCTGCCACCACCATACCCAGCCCTCAGCCAGTTCCCAGCCTTCCCCAGCACAGATACTCCAGCTTTGGGCAGAGCTGGAGGTATCTCCTGGGAGATATCATGGCTGGATGGTTCGGAGAGCTTGTGGCAGGAGGTGGTGAGCTCTGGGGTGGTTGGCAAACGGAAGAGGGGTGGATGCTCCCACAAGGAGTAACAATTGGGATTCTGTGCTCTGCTTGGGAATGGCTCAGGGAAGCTGTTTTGTGGTTGAGATCCTCAGTCAAAAATTGTCACTTGTGCCAGCTGTGTCCTCTCTCTCCTCAGATCCTTTTGTCAAGGTGCATCTCACCCTGAACAGGAGGAAATGGAAGAAGAAAATGACAAGTGTGAAGAAAAACACCTTAAGACCTTACTTCAATGAGGCGTTTGTTTTTCAGGTGCCTTTCAATCAGATCAAGGTGGGTTCCCCTGCAGCATCCAGGGTTGAGCAGGTCCCCGCTGTGGTGAGTCCCTCCCACTGATCCTCTTTCTTTTGTCCCCCCTTCCAGAACGTGGACGTGGTCATCTCTGTCTGGGATCACGACAAAGTGACCAAGAACGAGCCCATCGGCAAAGTCTTCCTGGGCTGCCGAGCCACAGGCAACCAGTTGCGGCACTGGTCTGACATGCTGTCCAACCCACGCCGGCCCCTCACCCAGTGGCACAGCCTGCAGCCTCCAGATGTGGTCGACAAAGCCCTGGGGCTAAAGTCCCACCTCAAGCTGCCCTTGCCCCCCAGATAGTGAGAGGTCTCCTCCACCTAGGGGGAAGAATGGAGGGCTTGCGGAGGGGTGAGGGGCTTCTGCTCAGCAACATCTAGACATGTTGGTCCCTGCTCAGTGTCAGCAGAGGGGAATGGGAGCTCTTTCGGGCTAAGAGATGATCTGACTGCTGGTGCAGCTCATGCCATGTGTAATGCCCAGAGCAGGGCAGCTTGGCACCCCAGGGCAAGGCTGGATGTGGAGAATACTAGAGGGGATGGCATGGGCACAGGAGCCGGCTCATCCCAGCTGCTCGCAGACTGGGGGGACAAATACACAGAACTTCAAGCTCATGCAAAAACACCGAGTCCATTGATATTTTTAAAGCGGAGGATTAATGTGCCAGGAGCCTGGGGTGGGCAGTTTCTTCAGTTGTGAATAACTCCACAAGAGGCGAGTTCTTGGGAAGGCTTTGTGTGTCCTGTGAAGGCTTTTAAACAAGACCAAGATCATGAAGCTCCCTAAGAGGCTTGAGAAGAGAGAAAGAGGACAAGCTGACAGGGAAGGTGTTGGAGATACAGGACTAGCTCATTAGTGCCTCTGTGATAAGCATGCTCTGTGTCCCGGCTAGAGGCTAAATGAGACAGCACAATCAGCCACTGGTTGTCCCCATGGGTTTACTCTTAGCCTACTCCCAGCTCGTGCTGACTCATGCACGCCAAGATGTGACTCAGGTTATGGGACTCACCAGTGACCATCCCTATGGACCATGCAGATGAGGATGCACAGTGTCAGCTCCATCCACCCTGCATGGTCCTAGTGCAGCAAGATTTGCACCTCCAGCACCTGGAGGTGCTGCCAAGGTGGAGGGGCTGAGGGCCTTGCTTTCATATCATGATCATACTACCCTGATGAAGGCTGGGTTGCAGCCCTCATGTCACTTCTGGGCAGGTTTCATGTAATCTGGGAGGTTTTTGTGGCCAGATGTCCTGCCTTGCCCTGCTTCATGGGGCCTTGGGGTGGGGGCTATGTAAGTAAAGATCACTTCTAGAAGGATGAGGGCATTGGAGAGCTGCCACTGTCCCTACCTGACCTTGAGTACGCTGCAGTTTGTGGTGGCTTGAGAACAGCTCCTCTGAACCATCTGCAGGAGGAAGCTCACTGCATCGGGCTGGAGGAGGGAATCGCCCTTGCTCCAAAATACTTCTGCTAAAAAGCAGCCATAGCACACAGAAGATTTGGGCTCATATGATGGAATTTCAGCCCAAAAGACAGAAGTAATTTGCACTGTGGGGAGCTGCAGGCACAATGCTAATTGCTATTGCCTGGGCTCTGGCGGGGGAGGGAGCCTGGCACATTAATGAAGAGCCATTAATATTGAAAAGCAGTTAATCTGCAATTACACGGAGCTCCGTGGAGCGACCATTTGAGAGTTAAACAAACACAGTGAAGCTGGGGAAGATTATGAAAACTCTCGATAGAGATTAATGACCTGAGCTTAACCATAAAAATCTACTGTGTCTGCTTCTTGATAAATATTCTCCAGGCTTCACCATGGCCGTGAGAAGGGAAGAAATGACAGGGTGGTTTCGAGATGGCTGTAACAAGTGGAGTGTGGCTTCTGCTGGGGAAACAGCATCTGCTGGCAGCTGCTAATGAGATGGAGGAGAAAATCAGTCACCTGAGAAAGACTTGTAAAGGGATGCTTTAAAGCCTCAACCTTCAGTTTCAGCCTTAAATCAGGCTGGAATGGGCTGTGCAGAAGGGAACATTGGGTTTGGGGTCCCAAGTCCATCACCAGGTTGGTTTTTGGTGATGTTCTGTGGTGATTTAGGGTCACGCAGGACCCAGAAGAGCTTTTGGAGGTGTTGGGAACAGGCATTTCTTATTCGTGCATGTGTGTGTGTGTGTGCTTTTTCCAACCCACTTTTTTTGAAGCCATGGCCTTGAGGTTCACTGCATAATTTATGAGGCCGGGCATAAAAGCACATACATATTAGTCCCCAAACGGACACACTTGAAGAAGGTGCAGGGACATCCCCTCCTTGAGAAACATTGCCCCCAATACCAGTGCCTGCCGCTCCTCTCTCCAGCTTTGGCCCCACTCAGAGCCTGAATGGCCAGCACAGTCCCGGGTGAGCAAAGCTGGCGTGAGAAGCCCAATGGTGCTTTAATGGGGGAAGCCAGGGAACCTGGGAGCAAGTGCCCAGCTGGGCTGGCTCTGGGCAGCCTGGGCTGAGCCTTGGTGCAGTAATACTCAGCAAACTGATGTGTCTGCTCAAGAGGGAAAGGTGAGCACGTGGGGTTGATCTCCACCCAGCTCCAGTTTTTAATGTACTGCTGAGGCTGCTTTCTTCTTCCATCATTGCTCTTCCTTCTCAGTCTGCCATTTGCTCTTACAACGAGGCTTTGAGTGCTCTCCTCCTCTGGCAGGATCCTCTTAGTATCTGCTGGCAGCTGTTTGAAGCAGGGCTGGTGGAGCTGGGCTTTGTTTCGTGGGTTATTTCACCCGAAGTGAACATGGCCTGCTTGGGAGCCTGTTCACAGGAAGGTGGACAGCCCTGCCTAGTGTGTGAGCATCTCCTTTTCACCTCCCTGTGGCCTTGGCAAGGCTAATTGTCCCTCATCCACCAAGGCCAAATGTCCAAGCATCTTCTGCCTGTCCAGTACTCCTCGTGTACTTGGGAGGGCCTGGAGCAGGAGGATTCCCCAGTGGAAGATGCAACAAAAGAGAAATTAAAAGAGGGGGGAAACCAACTCCTCCTCAGCTTGTGTCTGTGCTGGATTCCCACGTCTGCATCTAGAGGGCAGGGCAGGTACGTGCTCCGAGCTGGCGCTCTGTATCTTCTGGTCTGTGGCCCCGGTTAGAGCCTCACCAGCCAAGATTTCTTCTGGAGATGGAGCATGTATGCGAGAGGGAGAAAAAGCTGTGATGCTGTGATGCAAGCCCCTTCCCATTGCTGCAGAGCCATGCGGCAATGCTGGGATATCCAGGTGGCTTTTTATAGGAGGCAGGAGCCAGCCCTTGCCTGATCGTGCACCACAGGGGCAAAGGGGGTTTTGCTGGTGGGTTAAGAGGGGGCAAAAGCAAGTATCCAAAGCCAGTCTGCACTGTGCAAGGTGCCCGGGTGGTGGGCGGGGGGTTTGTTTCTCTGCTTCACACAAGGGACAGTCCCCCTGTGTTTAATTAGCAGCTTTGCACATTGGTGGCAAGGTGAAAAGCAGGACTTGGGCCAGGCAGAGGTCTGTAAAAGGAGACAGGAAGTACTGAAAATTGAGGTGTTTGCTGTTAAGATCTAGAATCTCAATTATTTACATCCAGATCCAAGATTTCTGGCCTCCAGAAGTCCCTCCCAAAGCAAATTATTCCCTCGTTTAGTGATTTTTATGGTATTTGTCCCTGCACTTCAGGAAATCAAAAGGGAGAGCTGCACCAGGAGAAGGCTGAGCCTTATACGTGCTTGTCACCAGTCATCTGCTGTGAGATAAAAATGATTATGGGCTGTCATCGTTCAGCCTGAGTACAGGCTGGCTGTCCTCCAGCCACAGATTTTTTGGCTAGTCTCACAGTTTTGAAAGCTGGAGAGTATCTAAGCTCTTCTCACCAGGAACAAGCGTGCCCGTTTTATAAATATTCGTTAGCTAGTATCATTATGTCTTGCAATTTTATGGGCAAAACGTGTACTTTGCCGTGCATGGGTCTCTTTTTTAAAAGCTCCAGCTCCTGGATTTGTGGGGTCTTATGCAGGTTTGTAGCATTTTCTTTTAAATCACATGTTCATCCTTTGTGGTTGCGGGGCGGGGGGCAGAAATATATGAGGATGCCTCCCGTCTCAAAACCGAGAGGATGCTTGGCTTTTGATTGAGGCTCTTGCAAAGTAGCAGGGGTCCCAGCAGCTGCCTGGCCATGCTGCAAGCCCAGGGCTTGCGGTGGAAGGCTGGCAGTGCTTGATGGCAGAGAGGGGCCCTGTGCAAGGGTTGCTGGCCACCACCGAGGTTTGCAAGGTGGGCGGCAGGAAAGCCGGTACCCTCGGTGGGAGCAGAGGAGGGGAAGCGAGGCGGTGTGGGCTGCAGCCAGCCTCCCCAGCCCGGAGCCTGCTGTGTGCTACTCACCCTCAGGGGGGCCTGGCAGCCCCAAAACTACTTCTCCCAGGCTCCCTGGCATGCTGCCCTGCTGCTGGCTCCCCAGGGAAGGCTGCTTGGGGGAGAGGGAGGTGTAGCCTCTGGCCCCCCGGCACCCACTGGCCCTGGCATCCTGCCCTCACCTACTAAAGCACTGTGGCGGCGGGGGAGAAACTTTGCTGAAGGGTCCTGTGTGACATGGGGCAGGAGGGATGGCTACTGTTGGCCAAGTGGCCTCTGAGAAACTCCAGTGGGAACGGGGGGTGCTGGGAAGGGGTGCTGGGAGAGCCCCCTCCCGCCAGGTGCCAGTGGGAAAGGGGTGGAGGGGAGAAGTCACGCCTGGGTGCTGGGGTCTCCGGGGGGTCAAACGGGCGAGAGGGGACGGGGGCTTTGTGCTGAAGCTGGGAGCAGGGAGCAGGGGAGAGGAGAGCAGGAGGGGGCAGTGGGATGGTGTGCTGCTGCCTTTCAGGGTAGTTGCTTCCTCCTCTGCTCTGACCAAGTCTGCTGTGGACGTGACTTTCAGTTTCTCAGACAGAGGCAGGGAGCCCTGCCCTTATCCTTACCCTTATCTTTATTCCTTTCCATATCACATTTTTCCTACCCTTTTCTCCCTTTTTCCTACCACTCTCCCCTGCCCCGACTGCTGCTGGGGCTCTTACATCTTCCTGCCCCAGACTGGGCTTGTTTTGCTTCTGGATCAATCTGGTCACATGGAGGTATTTTTTGAAACACTTTACATCCCGGTTGTACCTTCCACTTCCATGGCAGGAATGGAGGAGGGTTTCCCTCGTGGGGGTAGCAGCCTCCTGCCCCAAACAGCCCAGTGCAAGGAACAGGACTGATAACGGGTACGTGGAGATGCTCCCCAAGGGCTCCTTGCAATTGAACTTTGTGGGCAGACCTAAAAAACTTAAACCTCCCATTTCTCCATATTTCAGGTCTTGGCAGGAAGAAGCCAGGGGAGAAGCAGCACAAGAACTTCATAGCTTTCATGTTACTGGCCAAAAATTGCCCCCCAAAGATGATCAGCATTATGGGTGAGTGGGTACACATCAGTGATGACTTGTTGCATGTCAACAAGATGGGAATTTCTCAACCAGCCTTGCTAACTTCACGTAGAGGTGATGAAACCCTTGCGGGCATTTATTGCAGTTCAATTTGAGCAGAAACAAGCACAAAGTCAATTAGGAATAGGAGTTCAGCTGAGCTGAAATGAGGCCTTGACCTGCAAACAACCTGACCCATACCTTATTTTAAGTCCTGTCAGCAGTGTCGGGAAAGATGGTAGGTTTTCAAACAAATGTTTCATCACCCTGCTCGTAAACATGAACATTGCAGATGTCCCTGTCTGAGCCAGTTATCTAGGGGCAACAAGCCCTCTGTGGGAAATGGGCACTTTGAGTTGTTGCTTAGGACAAGAAAAATTGCGCCCTTGGAAGAGCCAGTGAAGACCCCATTGCCTGTGAAGGAGGTGGCTGGTTCAGGTGGAGACTTCTGCCCAGTTGGCATCTGGGTTTACCCTGGATGGGAGAGCATTTTCCTCTTGACTTACATAAAAGTCAAAGCAGTTTAGACATAGGAGCCTGAATTTTGGCACAAAGGGTGTCACTTAAGACAGCCCAATTAAAACACTTGGCCTTGGTGTTACAAAAAGCTGATGGAGAATGTCACTCTGGATCTGACAAAAGACATGTTCACATCTGTAAAGGCCTCCTCTGAAGGTCTCTCTGCTTTGGTTGCACTCAACCCACACCACCCCTGACTTTTGTGCATGTGCTAAACTCAGGTCTGGCTCCTTAGGGGAAAATTCATGTCTCGGATACTGCCCAAATTAAGCAGCATCAGGGATGTTCTTGAAAGATGCTTGGTGGGCTTGGGTGTTGAGTTTTCCTGGCTCAGCCCTCTCCTAGTCTGAGCTCATGTCCTCCCTTCCCAGGCCTGATTGCGAAGCACCTCCAGAAGACCTTCCAAAGGCCCATCTCCTTGCACCTGTCTTCTCCCATAGCTCTCTCTGTGTTGTGCAGGCAGGTGAGGCTGCTGAGGATCTTTGCAGCTGCCAGCTTTTTAATAAAATGTGGTGTCTAGGTGCACAGCACTTGCAAAAAGCCAGTGAGCTTGAAATGGGTAATTTCTGCAGAATCGTTGCCTACATGGCCACTGGTTTGTAGGGCAGTTGCTGACCTTGGGGAGAGAAGAGCTTTGTGATTTATCACTCTTTTTCTTGGGCTCTATGGACACTTTTTTTTTTCCCCCTACTAACACAATATTGTCACTGCTGCTTTGTTTTGGCACAGAGAGCCTGAAAGACCTTTTGAGAACAGAGACATGTTGCAGCTATACTCATTTGAGCACACAGAGGTCTTAGCCTGTTCTCCAGACACATTCTGGGTCATGTCCCGGTCTTTAGCAGGCTTTGAGGTTGTGCAGACACACAGAAGATTGTGATCAGGTGTCAGGTCATTGCAGTAATGCTATCCAGGGGCAGGCTCGGTGGGAATGCCAGAGGGATCACCTCCCAGACACATCAGCTGCTGAAGGCCTGGGCACGGACCAGTGTTGGGCAGAGACGTTGACTTTCCAGAGGGCTGGCCAACTCAGGCTGAGGCTGCAGAGAAAGGGCCACACTGTGGTAGGGTCCAAGGCACCTTCTGGTCCAAGTGTCCTGGGTGAAAATGGGAAAAGCTCCTGCGAGGAGTGAGGTGTGTGCCTGTGCCTGAGCTGGGAATCAAGCGATCCTAACCCTGGCTATGAACACAGCCTCTCCATCGCTACAGACTGAAGACCCCGGGTGCTACCGTGGTCAGAAGGGGCTTCATCTAGAGGGGTTTTCTGTTATTTGCCCTCTCCCTGCAGCTGCTTTTCACCCCTTTGTGTTTCCAGTTTGAAACACTGTCCTTCCTCCTGGCTCCAGCTTGCAATGAGTTGCAGACCACTCCATCAGCCCACACCGAAGAGTATCTCTCTGGAGTGGAAGGAATCACTAAAATGCCTTGTTTCTCTTCAAGGCCAATGTTTATATTGAAAGCACCTGCGTGTGGGTACTTGTGCACGTTCATATGGAGTTGTTCTGTTCCTACAGGCTCTTGTCCAAACTTGGTGATGAGTAAAAGTGAAGCGTGTGAAGAGAAGGGTGGGAATGTGGTGTCTGTAGCCCTGCAACCTGGCAGGACACACTGGTCACTCTGCTTAGTGCCATCAGCAGGAGGGGACGACCACTCCAGTAAGCCGGCACCCCAGGACTGGCAGAGCAGTCTGCAGGTCCAGGTGAGCCTTTATGGTGTGTTTGTGCCTGTCCTGGGAGAACAGGATGGCTGGATATTTGGGCTGGTTATGTGCAAGGTCTTCAGGGCCTCTGGTGTCTCCTAATGCTGCTGTGGGCAGAGCCAGCTGTCAGCTTGTGTATCCTTGCTTGTGCAGCTGGAGAGCTACATTTCTGTGGTCTCACCAGCCCTTTCCTTTTTTTTGCAGATGGAAGAGGCTGAGAGCAGAGGGGCAGCCCACAGCACTGGGTCCCTCGTGCAGGCATACCTTTCCTGTGCCCATGGATCCAGTCCCACCCCTGGTCCTCCCCTGCCTTGTCCAGCAGACTCCCCTTCTAAGGCCAAGCTCTCCAGCCACTTCTCCCTCTTCTCACCACTGTCACAGGGCTCTGAACCCAATTCCAGCCCCCTGCCCCATGCCAGCTCCAAAAAATTCCTCAGGGGGAGCTGGAAGAAAAACCCACAACCTAAGGAGCCCACTGCCCCAAAACCAGGGGAGCCTGCATGCTCCCCCTTCACAGGACCCATCATTGCTCAGATAACTGACTGCACCTACCTGGGGAATCTCAATGCTGCCTACAGCAGGCAGGCGCTGTGCACAAACAGCATCATCGACATGAGCAGCCTGGCCAGTGACCGCAGCCTGAGTGTCATCCCCTGCACCTGCCAACAGGGAGGATTCAGGCACAGCTGGTCATGCCTCAGGGTTGACACCCAGGCTCCGCTCCATGGGGATCATCATGAAATGGGGCAACCTCACTTCCCACATGTGCATCAAGTGCATCGAAGCCTCACTGGAGGAAGGGAATTGTGTCATCATCCACTGCAGGGATGGTTACTCTCTAGGTCCTACTTGCACCGTTCGGTACCTGATGGGTACTGTGAGGGCACAGTACCTGCTGAACATCCAGGAGTGTTATCAGGTCCTGCTGGTGGGTTTGGAGATGTCCCTGCAGCCTGAGGGCGTCAACGTCACGTGCCTGAAGTACTCCCTGTCAAGGAAGATGGCATGGAGCTAAATGGACAGTGTGGCTGTGTTGTTTGGCCGTGGCCCTGAAAAGGAGAAGCCAAAAGTTTTAACTCCACCTCATGGCTGCTAGAGGCTGGTGTAGGCAGAAGCGGAGCATGGGGAGCTCTTTTAGAGATACACTGGAGGGAGAAGGAATGTCCTGGGCAGGATGGGAGCCACATACTTTGCTTTGGTCTGATGTGATTTTGGGAAAGCAAAGGGCAGTCGAACACTGGTTTGCTCAGTGGTCCTGCCTGAGCTTTTACCATGAGAACAATTGCTGCTGAGCAGAAGGCTTGTTTTTTTGCTAACAGTGTCATCCTTGGAAATAAGATGTAGTGTCATCTGGTGTCATGTCACTCCATAGCCCCTGCCCACTTGATGCTTGTAGGATGTTGAAGAGAAGGCAAGGTGTAAGGGTGTAGGAGATGGCCATGAGGGACAGCATACATGGATCCATCAGCCTAATCCTTCCATCTTGAGGTGGTTCCCTGGACGAGCATGGCCCAGAAGTGCCACACCTGAGTCTCTCTAAAGCGTAGGGCAGAACGTCCTGCATGTGCCAGGTCTTCCCTCTGTCTGGCCTTGCAGGATGGTGATAGTGCTCTGGGAATTGTGGACCATACCCGTGATGCATTCCTCTAGCATGAGTGGAGGGGACCGAGGGAAGGGAACAAGGTCATCTGCTCCACAGGAAAGGTACCCAAGTGTGAATGGTGCATCCGTTCCTGGCCCCTGTGCAATACCCTCACTCGTGCTTCATATTCACAGAGCCGAGCACCTCTGCGAGGGGCTGCCTAGAACTTCCTTATGTCTTCCCTGAGTTTTTCTGCAATGAGCTTGTTCATTCCTCACTCAAACACTTAAACTACTTCACTTAGAAACCTTTGTCTTTCTTAATGTTAACCATAGCTCCTAACTTCAGGATGGTTTTGTTTTTCTGTTCTTCCTCCTGACATTTTAGGTCTGGGACCTCTTTCTTTTTCTGTGAGAGCTGCCCTACAGCTTAACCTCTGTGCAAGGTTAATTCTAGGGAAAGACTTATGCAGATTCAGAGGCTCAACCTTCTGCTCACCCTATTACTACACCTCACCATCCACTCCTTTCGCATCCTACAAACACATCTGTTAGCCAAAATTTTGCTCATGGGAGTTCTTTCTTTGAACTGCTTTGTTTAACTATTTCAGGCCAACACTTCCCTATCACAAGGTGATTACCAAAAACTCAGGGCGAATTTCTTTTGCTGTGCTGCAAGCCTGGACTCCAGCAGGTTCAGAAAGACTTCATTTTACAGGGCTGAAGGAAACTCCTTGGGTGTGGGGAATTTTTTAATAGAGAACTCCACCAGTTTGGATCCCTCCACCAAGAGCTGAGATGCTCTCTGGAGGACCAGTGGGCCAGCAGTGGCTGGAATGTGTGTAGCTCCATAGGAGCTAAAGAAAATGTAGAGACTTTGGAAAGAAAAATAGTTGGTTTAACTCTAGAGTCAAACATGACTTATGGAGTTGGCATGAAGAGGTGAAGCGGCTAAGCTGTCCCTGAATGGGGTGATTTTGGCTGTTGGCTGTTGAGCGTGGCTGCTGTCTGTCTGAAAATGTGCTTGCTTTCATCTCTGTTTTTTCGTTTTCTGAGAAACTGGCTTTAACTGGGACAAGCAGACATTCCTCCTGCCAAACTGTCCGTTTTTTGCTGAAGTCGAGATGGGTGCTGGGTGCAGTGATGTCTCTACCAATGAGTCTTCCTCAGCAGCCACAGAGAGGTATGCTCCTGAGGGCTGCTGGAGGTTAACCTCCATGTTTTCTAGGTCTGCCTGGAGCTGAAGACCCCTGTCTCCTTTAGAGCTTACCATCTGGGGGACATGAATGTGCAGGAGGTGGCTGGGGAGAAGGGTTGGATCGGGCTGATCCTTTTTACAGCTATTCCCAAGCCCAGCTCTTTCAGTAGGTGCTGACCCACAGGCATTGCATGGGAGCCCAGATGAGGGCAAAAGCAGCCAAAACCTCTGCTGAACTGCATCTTTGCTGGGAATTTTCAAGTCTCATGGTGAATTTGCAAGGGGGGTAGCTCAGATCTACAGGCCAGCATACACTGACACCAAGATGTTTGCTACCCAAACCATCTACTGCTTGACGTTTCAGAGGGACAAATCCTGAATGGACCCTGCCTTGCCCATACTAGGGGTTTCTCCCTCCTCTACCTGCTATGGGGGGAAACCCTTGCAAGACACCAGCCCCGTCTCAAGGACTTGCTCTTCCTTCACCGGCATCTGCAGCATTACTTGCACGATGCTGAAGGTGATGAAACAGGAAGCCTGCAGCAGTGGATTTGCCGCTATCTGTATGATGTCTGAGAGGTGCCTGGAAAATATTGTCAGGGCCATGTCTGAATCAGCCTAAAAAACCCCAGCTGAAGTGGGAGGGAGTGTCTGGGTGGGCGGAGGAGGGCAGGAGCTGTTTGGGCTCCTGTCTCCATGGGATCCCCTACACACACATACTACTTGTGCTGTGACCAGGGCTGGTGAATATGTCCAGCTACATTTCCACCTGCCTCTCCTTTGGAGATATGGGTCTGGATTATCCTGTGGCAGGGATTACCTTTCTTGCTGGTAGTGTGGGGCTGCTCCCCCATGCTCTGCTGCCTCTCCCCAGCCCCCCCGCACTGCAATGAACCTTGGGGCTGCCCACAGCAGCTCCACAGGTTTGTTTTTTAAAAGACCCTAGCTGTGTTGAAATATTTCACATGGTGAGGAGCTGAAAATGTTTCCCATGTGGTAAGTGAGATTAAAAGAGCGTGCTAGAAATGGGTGGCTTGCTCAGGGATTGCTCTTGCATGTGCTATCAGTGGTAGATTGTGGGGTGCAGCCTTTTTCCCCTCTTCATTCCTGAAGGTCAGAGCTGCTCCCCAGTCCTTGGAGGCTAATGGAGCCATGCCCTTGTCCATGGATAAGCCACTCTGTCTCCAAAGGGAAATTTTATTAGTGGCCTTGCAGATGGATGGCTGTGTGCAGGGAGCCTAGGCTCCCCACAACCTTGAAACCATTTCTAGTGTGGCTGGTTGGTGGGAGGAAGAGGGAGGAGAAGGCTCCCTCCTCGGCACTCCCAAGGAAAAGCACTTCCCTGGCTCCACCGGGGTTGTTCCACTTGCCCACCCCACGGGTGTCCTCCCCCTCCCCACCCCTCCATCCCCGGTGGCTGCCCTCTCCTCTGGGGCTGCCTGCCTGGCCTGCCCCAGCCAAGGGAGGTGCACAAGGGACTCTTGCACATCATTGGTCTGAGAAGGTCTCCATGCCCTTAAAGAGAAGGTGGATTTTCTGCTGAGCCACCCGAGAAGCCCTTTTATACCTCCTTATTCAGTCAGCTGTCTGCAGCTCTCCAGTCCGTCCTGTCTGGCCAGCGGGACTCTCTGATTTTCTCCTCCAGTCTTGGGTGAGCCATTTTGCATGTCTCTTAATGACCCAGCTTGCTCTTATGGGGTGATGGGGGGAGCAGATTCACTCACCTGAGTTTTGGGGAGATAAATACCAGGTGGGGGTGACCTGCTGGGAGAAATGGGGGATGCTATAAAACCTTCTCCACCCTTTGTCTGTTGGAGAGGGTCTGTACATTGGAAAGTCTCCCTCTGACTTTTCCAGTGACCTTCTTTGTCTTTGGTTTCATGCCTTCCCCTCCCTTAGTTGGTTCTGCTCTGCAGCTTGAGTGGCAAGGGAGCTGTAGGCTGCCTAACACTGACCTTCCCAGGGCCATAGGACACGGGGATCATTGCCTGCGGTAACTTGGCGGTGCTACCCACTTACACCCCTTTCTCCAGCTTCCAACCCAGTCTTTGCAGTGCCTTGCTCCCCAAAACACCCTCAGACAGGGACCGACATCCAAATTTACCATGTTCTCCCCTAGAACAGGTGATTTAAAGCCCATGATACAGGCAGCAAGCTGCAGCCTGGTGTTCCCTCGCTTCCTCAGCATTGCTGTCACCGAAGTGGGTGCATGCACGCGTGGGGCAGGGATATAAGTAAAAATAGCTGGCGTTCCTCAGCCGCCCCGTCCCTCAGCTATAGCCCAGCCACCTGCGGTGGCTTTTGCTTTGCATCGCCCCGACCTCCCTGAGTCACGGGGGCTGGCACCGGGGAAAGGCTGCCGTCCGAGGAGACAGCTGCAGCACCTTCTGCAGCTCCCTGACCATTTTTAGAAGCACTTTTCCTCCCTCCTCCCTAAAGTAATGTGATGGGCCTGCACATTTTCCAGGATAAAGTTTCCTTGGCCCTGCAAGCTGTGCCTCCTCCCTCGGGCATGAGCCCCCGTTAACACTTTACCTCCCGACAGACCCTCCCAGGTCTGCAGATGGCTGTGTTTCGGGGGCTTGTCTGCTCTGCGAAGGACTAGCTTAGTTTGGGCTCGGCTGACACTCCTGCATCCTTCCATTAGGAGATATAAGCAGGAGATATTGCTCTGCTAGAAAAGTAAAATTCTATTTACAGGGAAATAATTTACAGCAATAATTCCCTAATACTCTGCATTGTACCTGTAAAATTTCCACTTAAAGGAAACGCAAGGAATCGTCTGAGGAAACTCTTTATGCCTTTACCAACTCAATGACAACTTTCAACCCCATTCGACGTCATCTGTGCTGAGGTTGTTGCAACACGCTCCCCTGCCCCATACAATGGGTGCATATGCTGGCAGCAGCACCCTCTGGAGTCCTTCCTTGTCACCTGGGGTCACTGCCAACCCTCTGCAGGCTTTGGGGTATTTCTTGTTCACAAAGTGGGGCGAGACAGCATGGCAAAGTGAAGCAGTAAACTGAAAATAGCTTCTTCCTCTTCTTTGTTTCATAAAATGGTTTCCTGGGGGTCAAATAAGAGACATACCTGCAGGAATTACTGTTGCAAATCTCTCTTTTTCTGGCCCAGTGCCATTTAGTCTTGTCCAGAAGTCCCCCAATGCTGAGGTTCGTGTGGCTGTGAGTAGGCACGTGTTTGGCTCTCATCCACAAACTGCAGCCTAGTTCCCTATGTAGTGAAAATTTGGAGAAGTTGGGAAATAAGAGCAAACCTGTTCCTCTTTTTTTTTTTTTTTTCTAGAGGAATCTTGCTTTGTTTTTAAACACAAGAAAGTCACCAGCAGCATGAATAATTGTGAACCTTTTTTCTTGGTTTTCATTACAGGCTCACGACCATCTAAAGCAAGATGTCTGAGTAAGTTCCCATTTTTCTGTCTCTCATATGTTGTTGGCATTTAAAAACTTTTGTTCAACCCCCAACTTTTTGCGCTTGTTAAGATTCCTCTGCTTGTTTCCAGTTCAGATGCTAACTGCCTTTTTTTCCTCTTTCCCCTTTCTCTTCCTTCCCTGCCTTGTCCATCTGCTCTTCCTGAACAGTGACGAGGTAAGTGTGTCTTGCTGGGGTTTTTCCTATAGCTATGCTCGTGGCTTCAATCCTGGCTTCACTGTTCCTCCTTAGAAAAAGCAGCTGCTGGGTGAGGAGGGCAGAAGAATGGTTCATGGCAAGGCTTTCTTGCTGACTCCTCCTGGTAAATATGGGAAGGAGAAGAAAAATCCCTTTCTAAGGTCTTTTCTGCCTCCTGGTTTGGAGTTAGACTTTTTTTCCCTCCTTTCCTGCTTCCCCAGCAGGCCACAAGATGGTGCTGGGAAGGCGGTGGTCCAGAGCCGCCTCTCCTCTGTCGCTCACCTCGCACCCAGCCCTTGGCCTACCATCGTTTCCTCCCTCCCCACACCTCGCCCCTCATTTTCTGCCCACCGAACACTGCCAAATCGCTTCTCAAAGGCGATGCAGGGGAAAACCCGGATCTAGGGGAGCGTGAGCAGGGTGGAGGTTGCATCCTTAGCAAGTTTTCCCCGGCTTCTGGCGGAGCCAGAGCAGGGCTGGGCTTGAAGCTCGGGGGTGGCTGTGAAAAGGCAGGGGAAGGTGTGGGAGGATTGTGTGTGGCTTTGTCACTCTACATCTCCTCTTTGCAAGGTGCTCCATCCTTCATCTCTGCTTGGCATCTTCCCATGTGTCTGAAAGACCTCAAGCTTGAGCTTGTCCTCGCTGAGAGAAAAGAGGGTTTCAGGGACACATAGAAACTCCATAATATAGTGCTGATGTCCAACAGGTGCTTTTATTCCCCATCAAACCCAGTGCCCCTAGAAAAGGCTGGGAGGGCACTCTTTGCTAAAGTACCAGTTTTCAGGTGGAGAATAAGCCCTGGGCTAACAGTGTTCAAGGGATACACGCTCTGTCATGGCCCAGATTCATATAAGTAAAATCCTGCCGGTTAATGGTGCACTGCATCTCTGAGCTGGATGCCCTTTCTCTGTAGAGCCCTCCAGTCCTGTCAGGAGGGCCTTAGCACCATTTGCATAGGCAAAACCTGTCAGATTTTGTTACACTTCGCTCTGCAGATCCTTATCCACTTCCTCCTCTGTGCAGCACAGACTCACACCCAAACGCTGCTTTCTACTCCTCCACCACAACATATCAGATGTCAGGGTGCGTTTCCCCTGCCCCAGCCACACTCAGCCTTGCTCAGTCTTCTGGGCAAAATGCTGAGGAAACAGGCGCAATGCAGCGGCACATCAAAGTTGTGGCTTCTTTTATAAATAGGAGACCTGTTGCTGCTGTTCCAGCACATCATGGGTACAGAAGGGCAGGCTTGGTCTTCCAGGCTCCGCATGTTATTTCTTACCTGACATCCCAGGGAAGAGAGAGCTGGCTTGTGTCTTGCAGCCACAGCTTCGTGGCCCTCCCCCTCTCCTGGCCCTCCACCTCTGCTGGCCAGACTAGCCTCCAGGCCTGTAGACCCTGTAGTCATGTCTGTCCTCCAGCTGTGATGAGCCCCCTTCAGTGTCACTTGCACTGGGTCTTTTCAGCCCCCAGAAATTATGCAGCCTTCATGTTTTCACCTGCCTGTCCATCCTTCTCACCAGGTGTGCCATGGACCACTCAGAAAGACATCCCACAGCTTCCGCATGCCCAGGGGCATCACTGCTGTTAGCTTGAGTGCAAAGCAAAGCACATGTCTGAGTGAAGACGAAATTAGAGAAAACACTAAAAGTCCAGAGAAGCCAAGTCTGAAGTTATATTTTATATGCTTATCTTCAAGTTTGTCACCCTCATTATCTTTTCCTGAGGCACTTTGTAGGTTTTAGCTACCTGAGGCTGGCAAAGCTGGGTTCAGTAGGGAGCCTCTTCTTTGAGTGCCACTGGTTTGGGGATCAACTGTGTGTCAAGCTGTCCATCCCGGCTGGAGCCAGGTCCCTGGCAGGGCTGCAGGTCCTCAGTGGACTGACAGGGCTGCACGGGGGAGGGGGACAGAAAGGGAAGGGAGACTTGGTAACCTGCTCTTCTCTCGTTCCTCCCACTTGCAGAAAAAAAGGAGGGCAGCCACTGCCCGTCGGCAGCACCTGAAGGTATGTGGCACTGCTGCGGCTGGGTGAGGTGTGTCCTGACCATCCCATCTCCCATCCTGGGCCAGCCAGTTCTCAGCAGTCTCCCTTCTGGAAGAGACCATGATGCACAATGTTGGGGCTGCTCACCCCACACCTTACTGGGTCCCTACCAGTATGCTTTGGTTGGAGATGCTGGTATTGATGGGGAGCAGCCCAAGCTGCCTCTCCATCAGAGCTCTCCCTTGCTTCCCACCCCCCCTGCCCTCCTCCCTTGCCTCCACCCCGTGTTGATCATCCTCCTGCTGCCTTCCAGAGTGCTATGCTCCAGCTTGCTGCCACTGAAATAGAAAGAGAAGCAGCTGCTAAAGAAGTGGAAAAGCAAAACTACCTGGCAGAGCATTGCCCTCCTCTGTCACTCCCAGGATCCATGCAGGAACTTCAGGTAAAGACTTCTTTAACCCTTTCACTGTGCCAGAGCAGAAAGGATTTGGCTCCATCAGTCAGCCTGGTGGATCTCGAATGGCTTTCCCATCTTGACCCCCTTCTTGCCTGTGGGTGCCCTGGAGCTGGCTGGATGTGGAACTGGCGTGAGAAGCAGCTGGGGTCTCTTTGCAAAAAACGGGGGTCTGGCTGGCAGGAAAGCTGCATTTCTAACGATGTGTTGAGGCAGCATTTGCATGAAGCCAGTAGCATGGAGACCAGGAGCTGGCCTGCAAGCCACTCTTCACCATCTGGTCTTGACCCCACCTGCTCTTCTGGACTAGAGGTCTTTCAGAGCTAGAGTGGTCAGGAGAGAGGAACCACATGTGTGGGTCCTAGCAGTCAACATCCCTCTCTGCTTTTCCTCCCAGGAGCTGTGCAAAAAGCTTCATGCCAAGATAGAGTCAGTGGATGAGGAAAGATATGACACAGAGGTGAAGCTACAGAAGACTAACAAGGAGGTGAGTTTCCCCCAGAGCCATCCTTCAGGGGAGTCTCCAACCCATCCTTCACAACTCCTCATACAACTTGGGTCCATCTCACGAAATCCACGCCTTGCTCTCTCTCTGCTCCCCCTCATTTAATTCCCGCGCAGCTGGAAGACTTGAGCCAGAAGCTCTTTGACCTGCGGGGCAAATTCAAGAGGCCGCCCCTGCGCAGGGTGCGCATGTCCGCTGATGCGATGCTGCGGGCCCTGCTGGGCTCCAAGCATAAGGTCTGCATGGACCTCCGGGCCAACCTGAAGCAAGTCAAGAAAGAGGACACTGAGAAGGTACTCCTTCCCTCTCCCCTGTGCCCATACAGGAGTTGGCCCCCGTTTTTTGGGGCTCATGCCTCCCTGTGTGATAGACAGGACTGAGCATTAGCCTGTCTCTGTAATGTTCTTCCTGCTTAATATTTCCTCCTCTGGAGCCCATGATGTTGAAAAAGGAGGGTGCAGCCCAAAAAGTTGTACAGCATGGGTGGAATTGGGTTCCTCTAGCTGACATGAGGTTTTCCATGGGTATGGCCCTACCCAGGTGGGTTCTCACCCCGGGGGGCACCAGTCTCACCCACATGCCCATCCCTCCCCCAGGAGAAGGACCTCCGTGATGTTGGTGACTGGAGGAAGAACATTGAGGAGAAGTCTGGCATGGAGGGCAGGAAGAAGATGTTCGAGGCTGGCGAGTCTTAAGAACCTGCCTCTCCACACACGTCCTCTGCTCTCTCCTGTTCTCACCTTGCCCCGGGGCTCAAGGGCACTGACTGGGTGCCAATTTTCCTTTGGTTTTGCGAAGAGCTGCATCCTGGCAGCAGCAGTGTAAATAAAGCTTTGGCAGGAGAGGCGGGTGTTGCCTGCCTGGGGGGCCAGACCCTGACCCATGCCATGATGCCAGCAGGGTCTTCCCCCACCATGGGGATCCTGATGGGAATGGGGAGGCTTTGGTGGGGTCCGTGCTGGGGGGATGGGGATGGGGGACCTCTCTGATGTTGGTCCCCTCCAAAGCTGGGAATGCTCATTGCCCTTGTTGCGGGGAGAAAAGGCTGAGGCCATGCCACTGTGCTCTGCTGGCATCCTCCCGCCAGGCTGTACCACCAGCTCCTGGCCATGTCCTCCACCAGTGGCAAAGAGACAAAAAGATAAGAGGCCAAGCCCCAGGAGGTGTTGCAGAACCTCCATTCACGGTGGCAACAGCAGGAAGCCGTGGGGCAGGAGCAGAGGTGGGAAGGGAGATGAGGGGTGATATCCGCAGGGTAGCGGACTCTTCAGCTCCAGCGGGCTTTGAGAGATGCAAAGTCGGGACAAGCTCGGCAGCCTCTGTGGCAGCATCCTGGTACCGGTGCACTGTAGGGTGCTGCAGTTTAGAGATGCTGGCTGTCCCCAAAGCTGAGGGAGCAGCAGGTCGCTCCTCTCCTTGCCATGGGGGGATGTCTGTGCCCCCTGCTTTCCCTTTGCGTTAGCCCAGCACTTCCTGATTTCAAGCTGCTGGCAGAGGCAAAGCATTAAAATAGTCCCAACAGTTTAAAAAAAAACAACAAAAAAAACCCCCAAATTTGCCTTCCCTATGCCCCTCTCCCATCCCCCCAAACCCTCAGCCCATGAAGTTTCCGGCACAGCTCACTTCTGCTGAGCACAGGAAAAGCAAAACAGTGGCAGCACCCTCGCGCCAGAGCTGGCTGCTGGGCTGCCGTGCCGCCCAGGGGAGAAGATGTCGGACACGGAGGGATGCCAGAAGGGTGCGGAAGGTGTGAACCAAGTGGGAGATGAATCCCCTGGGGAGAGTGAGAGGTGAGGCCTGGGGACCTGGTACCCCAACACCACAGCTGTCTTCCAGTCCTGGGAGACTGGGAGGCTGGGAAACAGGGTGAGGGGGGTGGGGTGGGTGGGTGATGGTGGGAAAGGAGGATGCACAGCCAAAACGATGATGACCGATGAGGCTGAAATGGGCCAGATACTCTGGCCGGCTTTTGACAAGCTCCTCCAGCTAGAGAGAGACTTAGGCTTCCTAAAGGTCTCATCAACTTTGAACTTCAAAGCCCTTGGGAGAGGGATGATCAAGTGGGGAACAGCAGCTCCAGCAGCGGGCAAGCTCAGCAAGGGGTCTGGTGACCTGGACTTGCTCCACAGCTGAAATCAGCCCCATCTTTCAGACCAGTGGGTGGAGATCAGCTGCCTTCTTTCCTTGCAGGAAACGCTAGGCACATCTGATTTCTTGCTGTCTCCTATGTCTCTAACTAAATTAACCTAGCAATATTTCAGGCTAGTTGCTGTAAGGTTATACACCTCCACTCTGCTTCGTTGCTTTATCAGCAGAGATTGTAAAGCTTGGAGTCTGTTTGCTCCAATGCAATAAGCTTTCCATGGGGGTTAAAAGAAGACAGATCAGTAGCGGAGATCACATCTGCCTGTGATGGATAAGACAGAGATAAGCTCAGCTGAGGTATATCACCCAGAAGTACTCAGATTTGGACTGGATTCAGGCTGAGCATCCAGGGAGTTGGGGGGTTGCCTGATTTTTTGCCTCCATCTTCAAAGCTCACATTAGCATTTTTCCCCAAGGCTTCTGAAAGCCAGTGCAGTTAATGTTGATGGAACACCCCCCCCACCTTGAGTGACAGTGAGAGGAGAAAGGTGTGTCATCTCCTGTCACTAATGGTTGCAGTAAGTGCAGTAAGACACCTGACAGCAATTAGCCTTGGCTGAAGGCTTGACTGGAAACTTCAAAAGGTGCTGGAAGGCTCCATGCATGGTTCTCTGCTGAAACAAAGGGGAAGCCTTGGCTGCTGGGGGAGCGCAGAGGTTTCTCAGCGTGATGTATGTGATTCCCAGCATTGCTCCAGCCTGGCTGTGCCTCCACCGCAGGCTCAGCTTACCTTGCAGGAGCAAGGAGCGGGTGCTGGGGGTGGCCTAAGGCAATCGTGCAGCAGCAGGCGCAGGTATGGCAGCGCAGCCAGGGCCAGCAGCAGGGGCTGCTGGTGGGGCAGGGTCAGCTTGTTCCCTTCTCTGTTTCCTGCTGGAGTTTCAGCTAAATAAGAGGCTGTCTGGAGGGGGCTGTTCTGTAGCACTCCAAATCTTGCAGCCTTTCAAAACATATTTAAAAAGTGTGTATGTGAATACTGATGGCAGTGTGGCACATCCCTTCCTCCCTAGCTGCATTTTAGAATTTTAATGAAATATGAAACTTGATGGCAAAAGTAGCGAGCAAAAATAACTTCCTTTTTGATTTTGAAATACGGAGAATTGCTTTCCCTCTCAGTTTGTGTAATAGTTTCACGTGCAACTCTAAACTTCTCCTGCTTTTACTTGCACTATTTAAATGCTTGCTAGGCTCTGGTGATTTCCACTCCCAAAATGGAGGAAGGAAGCATTTACTTGTTGTTTGGGGCTACCTTTTCTCGCCCGTGTCTAGCTCAGCTCTCTTATCTCCTCTCCTTGAGGACAAAGCTCTTTTCAAGCTGACCTGTGTATGGATGGAGTCAGGAGAGTGCTCCTAAGACAGCTTAAAGCATGCTGGAGATGTGAGCAGTGAGTCTTGTCATGGAGGTGCCAGGAGAGTAAATCCCAAGGCTCCCTGGTATAAATGCACAGTGAGGAGATGTGGGGAGAAAAAAGGTGCTGGGTTTGCTTAAACAATGAATCTTATCTATGTAGCTGTGCCCAGTGCATATAGAAGAGGCGCTCACATTAGAAAATGTCCTAGGAATCCTAATTTGGACATAGCTTATTCCATTCCCCATACGAATGGGGATATGCTGGCAAAGTCTTGCTGACACCAGTGTAACACCACCTAAACCAAACTGGTGTTATGCTCTCTTCCATGAACTGGAATTGCTACATAGGGAACTACTGCTGTGTAAGCCTGATGGGAAAAGAATTGAGAAGCTGTGGGTTGCTCTGGAGAGGTGGCTGCTTGGGTTGTCCTGCCCTGATGGGACACCATGGTGCAGGATGAAGGAGCCAACCCTCCCGCCTTGACAGCAGGAGTTGGGAGCCTGAGGTGTGGGAGAGGTCTGCCTTGCACCAGGGCTAGATAACCTGATATGTATTGGATCTGCTACTCAGAGCAGTCTCCATAAAGCTCTGGAGGTTTCAGGTAGCCCCTGACCTTGGCTGCTACACCCACGGCTGTGCCCATCCCTACAGCTTGGGCTGTGCTCTGCAGGATATTCTCACCTGAGCGGCAGCACAGCTCATGAGGCAAGTTTCTCTTGTCTATGGGGTCTGAGATGAGAGACTGGCTTCTCACAGATTCCCCTGTCTCCTTCCTTCTGGGGTTTTTCCCACCCCATGAGCTGCAGGAAGCCCTTGGCAGCCCATGTATGGTCACTGCCTGGGAAGAGGCTCTGCTGCGCTAGCAAGCCCCTGGCTTTTCTTTGCCTTGTCTATTCCCAGCTGTCTTTGAATTCTCCAGATCCTTAGAGGAGTCTCAAGGGTCCTTACTAGGATAACTGCTGTTGCTAAGTATACCCGTGGTTGGAAGGAGGTTGCCTGGGAAAACTGATATGTGGAGAGTCTTTGGACCCCCCAGTGCACCAGATTCCTTGGGGGAGGGATGGCTGATCCCTGCTCAGGAGTAAGTGGTCACAGTTTGACCCAGCTGGGCTCACTGAAGTGGAAAAATAGTAGGGAAATGAACAGGGGAGGGCCAGATGGATAATTTAATGAAGCTGGGCAATACTTTAGTGTTTCCAAATTAGATCTAGGTGCTCTGGCAGTGGCATTAGGGATAAAGAACTGTCTCTAATTATAGGGAGGTATCAGGTGCCTTCACTGCCCCTTTCTCCTTGGGTTTAAAAAAAAAAAAAAAAAGCCTGACTTGCCTTGCCTTGCCTCTGAGCTTATTTTGCAATGTAAAGCTATGGGTTTGGAGGTGTGTGTGTTAAAGTAGGGGATCGCCCACCAGCCTTTATTTGAATTTTACTTTTTTTAAACTGCAGAAGCCTCTCTGCTGGCTGGAGGGATGGCTGTTTTAAAACCCTTGGGGTGAAATCTGGCTCTGAAGCTTGGGGGAATCCCTTGCTCCTGGATTTTGGAGAGGCCTGGCTGTGGGAAAGGCTGGGCTGGCTGCCCCAGGAAGCATCCTGGGGGGTGGTAGGAGGAGGTTTTGCCAGACCAGCATTGCTGGGGCTCCTGCTTCTCTGGAGGAAGAGGGGCAGATGCACAGCCCAGCCTGCACCCCGGGGTACCCAACCCCTCTGGCTGTGGGGGCCCAGGCATCCTCTGGCAGCACCCAATGAGGGGATGAGCTCTGCTTGGCCTGATTTGTCCAACAGCACCAATAAATCTGCAACAATGAGGAAAGCGGAGATGTCCAGGCAGAGTTTTGGGGCATGGCAGGGGTTTACCACTTGCACGGAGCAGACAGGCATCCCCCAAGGTGGAAATGTCCCCAAGGGAGAGCTGCTGTCAGGGGATACGATGGCACTTTGGGACGGGGGTGAGCTCATATTAATGCCTGCTGTGACTTAGTCTTGCATCCTCCCCAGACACATGGTTTTTTTTTTATGGTATGCTGCTTCAGAGGGTTTCAGGCCTTTCCCAGAATCTGAAAGCCCTTTTCCTAGCAGTAACTGGAGGGATAGAAGGTATCATGAGTGGCTCCGCAGCAGTGAAGCGGTTAACCTTGGCATGCCCTGGGGATGCTGGGCCCCTCTGCTCTGACCCCCACTGACCCTGCTAAGCCAGCCCTGGCTGATGCTCTGCCTGCATCCCCTCTTCACATCCATCACCCCCGTGACCCACGTGCCTGACTCTGGGACCTGTGCGGCAGCTGAGTGGGGTCCTTGCTGCCTCAGTGCTCTCCCCAGAGCTGGGCTTGCTCCCAGCTAGGCACTCATCCAGTCTGGCTGCTGCCTCTGTTGGGACACTGACTTGCCTCTGGGCAGACCGCCTGGCCGGGAGGTGCTCTGAGGCCTTGTTGGTGCCATGTTTTCATTAGGAACAGCTTTTTCTTTGCGGGGTGTGTGTGTGTGTGAGAGTCCTGGCTTGAAGAAAGTTGTTGCCCAGGTTCTGGGGGGATTGGTGGCTGCCAGGCTCCTGGGACTGTAATCTGGCTCTGACTGACAGTGCCAGCCTGCTGTGATCTTCAGGGGCTCAGAGAAAATTCCAGAAGGATTTGCTGCTCTCACTTCATCCTCCACATGCAGCCCTCCCAGTACAGTCCGGCTATGCGAACCTGTCTGGGAAGGACAGTGCCTGCTCACCCAGCGCAGGTGAGGAAGGGCTCTGCTCTGCCCGAGGCAACATCCAGCTTGCACAGCAGCTCTGACCTCCCTCTCTGCAGTTCCTGTTCCCTTAATATGAGTCCAACAAGCTCCTCATCAGGCTGAGTCTTTGGGCTCACTGAGGAGGTGCTTTGGCATCCTTTGAAGCCAAATGCATGGGAAATTGTCTCTCATGGGGTGGTCCTGTTCTCTTCAAGCCCTTCACAAGGAGAAACCTTGAGGTTTTACATCAATGAAAGGAAGACACAGGAGTGTACTTGTATGATAGGGACTCAGGGGTCTCTTTACCCAGGTTGTGTTCTGGATCATGGTCATCTGGTGTATGGGTCAAAAATCTGTCCTAGGAGGTGCTGCGCATGCTGGGAAGGCAGCTGTCCTCCATGGCATGACTGCAGTATGATCGGTACTAGAGCAGAACCTACAGTGCCCAACCACAGTCAAGGTGTCACCATGGTGGTTGCTCTGTGGCTATCCCAATGGCCTACTGCCTCAGGGCAAAGAGAACAGGTTATCTCTACTGCAAGGCCAGACTGCTGAGGTTGAGATGTTTAGGAAGGGGAAGAGATGCCCTAACTGTAGGACTTGCCCACTGTGGGCTGGGTACCCAGAAGAAGTGGCTTCCTCTTGGACCCATGTGACATCTGTCAGGCCTTGGCAGATGTCTTAGGTAACCCAGGACATCCTCAGTGGCACTTGACACCTATGTTTAGGCACCTGAATTGCTCCCTGATTTCCCAATATCACCTAGGAAACACAGGCCACTCCTGAGGTTTGAGCTGAGCTCTCCCAAGGCTTGGCCAGATATCTTGCAGTCCTCAGGCTGTCTGGGTGCTCCACAGAGGCTCAGTCATGAATGGGTTAACCAGCCCTGCTTGGAGCCTGTGTGTGTTTTTCTTGCCAGTGTATCTGTCCTAACACACACCAGATGTGCGAGGCAGCCGCTGGAGTGTCTTAATCCCAGGTTTCGGCACTTGGAGTTGTCTTTCTCACGGGCAGGTCTGCAGCGGCTTTCTGGGGGCTCCACCACTGCTCGTGCAATGCCTGAGCATGGAGGCTGGCAGCCCCCATCCTCTACAGGAGAATTTGCAGCAAGGCGGGATGAAATATCTTCTGCTATTTGCTGCTTTAAACAAGTCACTCCTGGGATGGGCTGCTGGGGCTGGCAAGCAGAGCCGATGCCAAGAGCTCCATCTTAAGCCGTACGGGGTGAGTGTTAAACCCAGGAACTACTTGGGTTCACCCTATCTCAAAGGAGCAGTGGGGGTTCATACCAGCCTGGCGTGTCTGATAACTGTCCAGGGAATACATGGCTAAAGAGGAAAATACATGAGCAAACCCAGGTGGATTTATTAATGAATGGAAAGGCAGTCAGTGAGCTTCTATTATTAGCTTGACTGGTGACTTG
The DNA here is from genome assembly GCA_035590195.1 of Aviceda cuculoides. Taxonomy (NCBI): domain Eukaryota; kingdom Metazoa; phylum Chordata; class Aves; order Accipitriformes; family Accipitridae; genus Aviceda; species Aviceda cuculoides. The sequence goes on from JAVJGG010000021.1 coordinate 11,630,173, forward strand.
CACCCAGTGGTCTAAAAACTTGGAGCCACCTGGGAGCAATGGATCTGAGATGTGCAAGACTTGATTTATTTGGAGCTCAGTTTATTTGGATTTCTCTTGCTATTGCACGGACATGTAGGCCCAAATGTTTTTGCTAGTGTACATCAGCACGATCTCACTGTCTGCCATAAAGCTGTGCCAGTTTGCACCAGTTGAAGGTCTTTGGTTCTTTCACTTACATGCCCATTTTGAAAATAGATCCTTTGCTAGGGATTAATTCTGCGTTACTGAGAAGGCTCTCTCCAAGCTCTAGGTATCTGTTGCTTGCTGCAGCTAAATAGACAGTATGTGCAATGCCTTTTATCAAGTCCTTGCCAGACAGTTTGGAAAATATGATCTCTTCTTCTGTGCTCGTGCATGCATGTGCTTTTCTGCTGCAAAAACACTTTCCTTCCAGTGAAAGCCTCCTCCAGAGCCATTAGTGTTGACAAACCCTGAACTATTGACAGACCCCAAACAATCATGACTGCCAGCTGCTTGGGAGGGGCAAAGTTCCCCCCCAGTAAAATTGTTGGCAGTAATTATTTCCTCTTAAAATAAGTGCCTCCTTGCAGTTGTGTCTTAGCTTCATGTAACAAGAGCTGACAGCAGTGTGTCTGAGCTGTCTTGAAGGACAGACTGATGTGATATACAGGCTGTGCACCCCTGCTCTGGTGGGGCTTCTCCTTCCTTGGAGTGGCATTTGTCTCTTCTGCTACTTCTCTACTCCAGTTGCCATCTTCCTGCATACAGCCTTGCTACCCCTTGCGCAGAAAGGCTCATCTTATCTTTTCCTTGGGCCTCACTTAGGAGCATTAATGACTATCCTCTGCCTTGATGGGGGCACATGTTGGTCTTCAGGCTTTCTGGATGCATGATGATACTTTTGCCTGCCCTTTCATGACAGCTCCCATCTTTTGCCCAGCTTGGTAAGGGAGGCATGGGTGGATACTGGCAAGCTGAGACTAGATGCCTTTCCCCAGGACAAGGTGCAGCTTGAAGTGAGGGTATGGCTTGGAAGCAGGAACTGTCAGATGATGCTTGGGGGTTATCCATTAGTCTACCCTGACCCCAGCTGGAGTAACCAGCCTGGCAGTGTGAGGCAGGGATTAATGGTTGCTAAAACTGCTTGTGTTGCACAATCAGTGCTACATCAGAGCCTCGAGCCAGCTGCAGATGAGCTAATAAGTTTATATCGGGCAGAAGCTGTATTTCACTTCTTGAAAGCTGTGCTGTGCTGGTCAGCTGAGCAGCATGACTTGGGCACAGAGCTGTACTCCTGCGGTGGTACTATCCTACAAGCCTAGCAACAAAATGTGTTGCTTGGCTTTGGGTGGTGCTTGAACACGTCACACAGGTACCACTTGGTGAAAGAAGGTGGTGCCTCTATTACAGGTTGTGCCCCTCTTACGCTAAACATAGGAGATGTCTGAAGGCATCTTCAGCTGCCCAGTGTCCATCTAATCCACGTAGCCAAAGCAAAGGCCACTCCATTTATTTTGAATGGACATTCAAAGTTCAAATTCATTCAGCAGCTTTCCAAACTTTGGTGAGCAGATTAGTGACAAGGTAATGTGATGCTGTAAGAAGGTCTTTTTTTAGACATTTCCTACAGGGTCTGCTGGTGGGGGGGACAATCTCTTGGCAGTAGTTGCCTATGGCTTATTCATCCCAGCTGGAGTCCTTTGTCCTGCTTCTTGGCCCTTCGGTAGTGAGGCATCCCAAAGAAATGGAGTTGGTCTCCTCCGGGCCAATAGTTCTCCTCTTGTCCTGTAATGACCCTCCTGTGTGGGCTGGGAGTGTCTTATCTGCAGCCATTGTTTTGTCTTCCTGTCTCTTTCCCAATGGCTTTGTTGATTTAACCTAATGTATAGATATGGTGCATGCTGCTGTAACCATGCTGGCTCGATGTGCTGGACCAGCTGCACTCCTCCAGGGCTTGGCTGAGTCACTTGGCCTTGGCCCTGGTCTGTAAAACCTGGATGGTAGCTCACTGCGGTGGTATCTCCGTTTGCACAGCACCTAGTGCATCAGAGGCTCTGATCTCCTTTAACCATGCTGGGCTGCCTGGTTAATGCTTATACCACCTCTCTTTGCTTCCTTCCTCCCCCTTTTTTAAATCCAGATTTCAGATGTTCCTTTTAGTTCCTTCTCCCTCGGTCCCCTTATCCTTTGTGCTTGTTTGTATCGCCCCTGGAGCAAAACCATCTTCTCTTACAGGGCTTGTAAACTTGTGTCTTCCCCTCTCACTGGCAGATGAAGCAAACTCTTGGGATTTTAAGTTTATGGACATACCCATGAAATGCCCCACAGGGAGAGTGCCTCCTCCATTCTGTGTGAGGGTGAGGTAGAGGAAGAGGTACGTTCCTTCTAGACCTGGCTTTCTTTCCCTCTCATTTCTGTCTCTTTGAGTGTCATAGGAAAAAAGTCATCATTGATCCCAAGCCAAGTACTTCAGACTTAGTATGACACGTTGTTTGTTGACTCTTTGGACCCAGCCCACAATTATACATGTTCTTCATGGTGCTCCTCTGAACGTGTGGGCCAGGCAAAAGCTCTGAGCCAAGACAGCTCCTGCCTGTGGAACCCCCTCCCCGAACACCCGTGGGGTCAAGCGTTTGCTTGGGAATGTCCCCTCCTGACTCATGGCCAGGGCAGAGGAAGGCTTGCTGGGGAGCATCATTGGGACTGGACTCCTTCCTCTGCACCCTGAGCTTATTGCACAGATGAGATGCCCTGCCCTCCTGACAGCACACTTCTGGAGTTTGTAATGAGCTGTTCTGGTGTGAAGGAGACAACGTGCTGCTTTTGGCTGCTAGACACCCTGTTTCCTCAGGATTATCTCTGTCTGCCTGTTTTGGCCTCTGTATTTGGCTGCCCAAAAGTGAGTGCTGGCAGAGTACGCTGGACTGAGCCAACTGGGAATTAGGGCTGAGGGGTGAGATGAGCAAACCCTATCCCTCAGGCTAATGTGTAAACCACGCCATCTACACAGCTGACGTACCAACTGGTGTGCCCCTTTCACTGAAATGGGGTTCCCGGGGGCTAGGCAAGTGCTGATGTCTGCCAGGCTAGTTTAAAAGTGGGGGTTGCACGTGCACGGTGAAGAGAGGTTGGGGAGGTGTCAGGATAGGGAGAGAGGCTGAGATGACAGAGGGAAGGATGCATCACTTAAAAGGCAAAATAAGAAAGACCCCATCTACTCCATCGTCCTGAGGGTCTGCTGGTGGAAGTGCAGGGTCTCCAGCTGAGGCAGGACTGCTTAGCTCTTGCTGAAGAGGTGAGGCTTTTTCCATGAGAACATCATCTCTGGGTGGGATCCCACCACTGACATGCAAGCATGGACGTCTGGAAACCATGCTGGCAGCTGATGGCACCTGTAAAGGAGTGGCCCTTAAAGCAGCTGTACGTTGGGGCTTATGCTGACAGTGCTTTGCATCCCAGCAATATCGGAGAAAATCGGGCTGCATTTCTTTGTTAGCAGGACAAGAGTCTTTTTATTTTTGTTTCTTTTTTTCCTAGACCATGTGTTAGCCTCCAACTGATTTTGCAACTAGTCCTACATAGCAGAGTGATTGTGTAATTAACAGGAACTGGTGCAGCCCTATCTCTCTGGGACTCCCGCCCTCCTTCCCGCAGCAATGGAGACAGACTCGCTCCCTCCCGGCGTCTCACCTTCTCTGCTTCCCCTGCTGCTGGGAAGAGCTCTGGGAAGCTCTCTGGTGCCCTGCAGCATGTTTCTGGGTGCTCCAGGCATCCCTGCTCCTGTAGCAGGGTACAGTTTCGCTGCAGAGATTTATGGTGGTTCTCCTAGCTTAAACTGTGCCAAAAAGTAACAGATGAATTAATTCTTTGTTTTTCTTCCCGTGTCCGCTGTACTCCTACCCGCTTCCTGGTGGGACCAGGAGGTTTGTTTCTGTGAAAGGATATGAGCAGCTGTGGGACTGATGCTGACCTTACTGTTCTTGGATACATGGTGTGACTCAGACTGATGCACCTGGGCTCGGCAGCAAGAGAGGGAGGAGAGGGGACAGAAGGAGCCTCTGTTCTGCAGAGTGATGGTGTGGGATTTCTCCTGCACTACTCTTTCTCTGTGGTACCTTAAGCCCATCCTTTGTGCTTTTGAACAGTGGGTTTAAATACTCCCTGCCCCACGGAGATGGGGCATAGTGACTCTGTCTATGGGTCAGTGCACAGTTGCCTCCCTTCTTGCAAGCTCTGACTTTACAAAGAGGGTCCTGCTCTGCTCTCCTCTCCCTGTGGTCCTGCAGGACCCTGCTGATGCTGGAGGAAGGATGAGTTTTCTTGCCATATCTGATGTCTTTCTCAAAGATGAAAGCCAGGGAGAAGGGCAAGAAAGCTTCCCCAGAGGTCAAGTAGCACAGCCACCTTGTGAAGGCAGGAGGATTTTCCAGGCGGAGTTCGGTACCAGGAATTCCTCTCCCTAAGAGCAATGCAGAGCTCAGCCTGCTGCCTGTTGCAGTGTAGGGACCCCTTTTCTCACTGCTTCACTCCTGGTGTTTCCAAATGATCTTAGCACCTTAGACCAGTAAGAGCTAATGTCACGACCTCTCTCTGGTCCTGGATTTCATCATCCAAGCGTGTTTTTTGTCAGCCCTGTTTATTGAAGACCCCCATCTTTGAGAGGCAATCAGTCCTGGGCTTGAGGTGGAAGTCTGCCAAGTGCTTGCAAGATGAGGAACTCATGCTGGCATCTTCCAGGAGACAAACCTGGTTGTGGAGGCAAGGCTCTCTTGCTGGGAGAATCAACAGCTTTCCCCTCTACCCATTTACATGGAGGATTTCGCCTCCGGTAAGACGTGGCATGCCATTGCCTCTCCCCCTCCCCACACCCAGCAAGCTCCTGCCTTCTCCTGGTGACAGCAGCTGCATTCCTCCTTGCCCCTCCTCAGCTCCCTGCAGACTGCCTGGCATCTCTGCCTGAAACAAGAGCGCTGCTGTGATTTCATTCATCCCCCAGTTGTTGCTGGCCCATGGCTGCTAGCTACGTCTGCCTGCCAGGGCTCCTCTGCCTTGCACCCTTGGCTGGCTCAGACCTTGGGAGTCACTGGCAGGTTTGGGCCGATTCTCTCCAAAAAGAAAACCCTGTAGGTGCATACTACTCTGTGGGCAATTGCAGTGAAGTCAACAGGGGAGTGTTCATGTGCTTAAACGTAATTACTCCTGTAAGCACTTGCAGGGCTGGGACAGGCTCTTTTTCAGCAACAGAGACCTTTTGTCGTGGATCTCTTACATTTTCTCACCCAATTTAGAAAGAAAAAAGTGCAGTGTGACAGCATCTGAGCAACCCATAGAGCAAAGCCAGCATCAATGTCTGTGCTTAGTGGTTTTTGTTGTTCCCGGTCACTTAGGGTCTGCTTAGTAAATACCTGCAGAACAAAATAAACTATTTTGAAATGAAGAGACAGTGGGAAGGAGGGCAAGCACTTCCTTCTGATCTGGCTTTAATACACTTCCTTTTTATTGAGATTTCTGGGTATATTTCGTGGGCAACTTCCCCATTTCAGCTTACCAGGTGGCAAGAAACACTTCTGCAGAAGTGATTGAAAGGAAACGTGTAAATGAGATGAGCGGGGCTGAAAGCAGAAGGAAGGTGAGGGTCTGAGCAGGGTGGTCTCATCATAACTGCTCCCATCTTGGAGACGGCCAGAGGAATACTCTCACTTACCGTAGGGGAACATGGGCAGGCCATGCCATGAGCACCATGACGTGCAAGTATAAGGCGGGGTGGAACTTGGTAGGTAAAAGTCCAGGCACGTGTTGGTTTGGTATAGCATAAAATCTTCCCTCCCACCCCGGAAAAAAAAAAAAAAAAAAAAAAGCGCACATGTGGACCAGGAGATGAAGGTTAGGGGAAAAAAGACTCTTTTTTTTCCAGGACTGCTCCCATGATGAGGTATCATGAAGAACAATCCTCCGAATGCATGGCAGATGGGAATTTTGTTTTAGCAGGTGGCAGTGTTGTTAGTCCTTCATCAACCACTCATGCCCTTTAATCTCCTGAAATATCAGTGCTTCATGGAGGCAAGCCAGATTTTTTTGCTCTTGCCCATTTTGATGGCTGGGGAAACTGAGGCACGGGAGAGTTGGCCACTTGAGCAGGTGAGGGGGAGGTTTGAGAGCAGAAGCAGGGTGCGTGCTGCTTGCCCGCAAGTGGCTTCCCCCGAAATCCAGCTGCTATGTCCATGCCAGGAGAACATTTTTCTCTGGTGCAGCGTTTCCCAGCACAAAGCTTGTCTTGCATTAATCTGGGTCTTGGTTTGCCTCCGGGTGTTCGGGGACCGTTCAGAGGTGAACCCTTCGTGGAAGACTTCTGCTGTGAATGGACTAGGAGTGATTTACAGGCCACCGCAAGTTGCCGACCTGGATTTCTGCTCCCAAGTTGCTTTGTGTAATCGGGAAAGCAGCGATAAAGGTGGAGGAAAAAAAAAAGGGGGGGGGGGGGAATTGAATAAGGGAAGGAGGCGGGGGCTGGAGACGCTGAAGGAGGGAGAGAAGCGAGTTAAAGCAGAGGAGGGCGAGGGAGAAGCTCCCCTCGCTGGGGAGCGCCGGGCTTTGTGCTGCGGGACCCGCCGCCGGCTGCGCTCCGGGAGATCCTCCCGTGACACCTCCACGAGGGGGAGGGGGAGGAGGAGGAGGTGGAGGTGGAGGAGACAAGCCGGGGGTGTGGAGCAGGGAAGGGGGGCTAGCAGAAACAAAAGGAAACCAGCTGCAGAACTTCCTGAAGGCGGAGAAGGGGGGGACGCGGGAGCGGGCGGGCGGGCAGCTGCCTGCGGTGCTGGGGAAGGGGGCGGCAGGCGGGACCCTGCCCGCGACTCGAGCCGTGGCCACCATGACCAGCGCGATCCTGAGGAGGAATTCCAGTAAGCAGGGCCTGCAGAACCTCATCAGGTGAGAGCCCACCTGCCCGCGGGGGAACCCGGCTCTCCGGCTGGCTGCTGCCTGCGGGCGGGGGGTACCGGGGTTGGGGGGGGGAGAAAGGGAATGAATTCCGGATCGACCACCTCCCTGTCCCTTTAAATCAGCTGGATTTCTTTCCTCGAGTCCGGTTCTCCAGCAGACGCGATGCGTTGGAAGGAAGGAAAATAGATACCCCCGCTCCTTCCCCAAAGCAATATGAGAAAAGCAGGTTTGAACTTACTGATGGCTTTTCCAGGAGCACACAACTGAAATAACTGAGCACAACTGTACTGTGACACTTACCTGAGCCGGCTGATTTTCCCCCTCCCTCTCTGTGCAAGGAATGTCTCTGTGTATGTCTTTTTGTGTCCCCTGAGCGCTGAAGGCTTCTGCCTAGAAAAAGGATTTTTTTTTTTTCTTTTTTTTGGGTAGGAAATGTACGTTGTCCATGCGGTGATGTGCATTTTCAATTCAGAGCTGTGTAAAGGGCCAGATTCTCCCAGGACTGCAAGCTGACATTGCTCTTTTGATTTAATTAATCGCCATAGTGCTTTGAATCTTTCTCTTGGAATATAATTGCCAGGGCAGGGAGGTGAACAGTTCAGTTGGGTTTATTCCCTTTTGTCAGCCGGGGCTGAGCCGGGGAGGACGGTTACATTGTCTGCTGGCGCTGGGATTCCCATCCATGCGGTCACTCTGCTCTTTCCTGGGGGCTGGAAATGCTGCTTTCCTCTGTGGGTCTCTGGGATCCTCCTCTGGCTGATGGTGTTGTGCCATGCCGATGGCTCTGGGCAGAAGAGAGGCACTCCTTGCCTCTTTATATTTGATTGAGCAGCTGGAGGGGTGAGAGATGGAATTAGGGGGTGCTGGACTCGCATCCTGTGTCTCGGGCACCTCTTGGCTCCCTTGTGCTCGCCAGTGCCTGCTGGTCTCCAGCTGGGAGGTGGAAGACATCAAGGTGGGGGTTATTTGGACAGGCGCTTTCAATTCAATTTGGGATTTCCCTGGCTGGTGATGCAGCCTCTAAACCTCACCTCTTGAACAAATTTCTGGCCTCGGAAGGGAAACTGGCTCCTACAGTCATCCAGTCCCTCCTGCCTTTTCCTGGGGCCCATTCTGGACCCAGGGGAGTCGGCAGAAAAGCTCCCACTGGTTGCACAGGCCCCTGGGGCAGCAAGCGGGCAGGAGGAGCTGACTCCTCTCTCTTCACGTCCTGTTTGGCCCATTGCACTCTTTCTCTGGCCTCAGCCTAGAGTGACTGGGATCTCAGTTACACATCCCTGTTTCAGAACAGGGCTTGGTCAGGGGCTTGGGAGGGCTATGGAAACCTCTGTGTGGCTGTGCAGCGAGCAGGGATGGGCTCAGATTTGGAGCCAGCTGGTACTGAGGAGGGCCAGGGAAATGAACTGAGGTGGGAATCACCCGCTCACAGCTGGGCAGCAACTTATTTTGCAGGGTGGCAGATGGGGGGGGGCGGGGAGCAGGGGGAAGCACATGTGCGTCATACACAGAAAAGGGGTGTCCAAAGAGCTGTCCTTGATGCAGCCCAAGCCAGGGGTGTTTTCCTGTCCTTAATGGTGTTTCCAAGTTCCTCCTGCTGTGGATAAGGGACTTTTGGTACTCCAGAGACTCATAGCGGCTTTTACCAGAGGAACTCTGGGATGACATTTGTTCTGATTGGGGTTATTACGTTTAATCGGGCTGAGGTTTGGCTTTGTGGCTGTGTTTTCCAGTCCTGCTTACAGATGAGGAGGGAGGTGGGGCGTGAAGATGTGTGAGGGATTTTATCTATGGTTTACACCCAAATAACCCCACTAATGCTCACAGGAGAATAGGCAGGATCTGCTGCACGCACAGCCCAGCCTTTTTTGTAGCTGTATTTTCTCCCGGAGCAGTTTCCCTCCTAAGCCCAGCCATGGGGCTGGCTCTGCAAGCCCTGCTATACCTTGGGTGCAGGCACAAGCTCCTTCAGTCAGTGAATGGCTTGAGGCTCCTGGCTTGAAGATATATTGCTGTCGAGATTGCTGTGCTCTGCTTTTGTCTGTCCCAAGGTGACTGCAGGCAGAGAGGTTACACTGCGTAGGTCCTAGGCTTTTCCGATGTCCCTGAGTGCATCAGTGACCTGGAGCACAAGAGTGAAAAGGGCTGGTCAGAGCCATATTCATGAGGACCAGGGATTTTGGTGTGATGCCAGGGTTTACCTGGCCGCTCCTGCTGCAGAGCATCAGCAGGGATAACCAGGGAATTACCTTCTCTGAGCATTACTCAGCCAAAGGAGCTGCTTGCCAGGCTGTCCTACAGCTGGGTTAAGGGATCCTGAGCTGAAACCAGTGTAAAAGTCTTGTGGATTTTGGGTTGACGAGCTGAGTCACAATGCTTAAGCATCCAGCCTTGTGCTTGAGACAAAACCCCAGCATTTCAAAGTAGCCTATGCCTACGTGCAGAGCACGAGCGCCTGGCTGCAATCACCCAAACATCAGTCCCAGGAGCCAAATTTGCAAGAAATGGCTTTTCCACCGACTGTGCTGACGGGTTTAGTGCACGCCATGCTTCAGGGTGGGTTGGTGTGCTGGAGAGCAGTGGGCCATGTTGGAGGCACTGCGGGCTGAAGCGCCGAGTCAGCACTCTGGGAAACATCCTTCACGTCTTCCTAGCCTGGAGGTGGGTTGGAAAAATGACCCCTCCTCGTTCCTCACTGGCTTTGCAGAAGGTGCAGGCCGGAGCGTGCCATTTACATCTGAAAGGTTGGAAGCTGAAAAGAGCCCAGGGTTATGCCTTGCGACACAGAGCGTGAGTGGCTGAGTAATTACCTGGGAAAGGCATGGGGAAGAATGGGCAATTGCAGGGTTATCTACCTCCCCTCCTTTGCCCTGTGTGCCCAGGCACTCCCCTCCTCGGGCATAGTCTCTCTATTGGGATATCCCTAGAGAAAGATTTCTCCCTTTGTAGCAGGTAAACAGCGGTGATCCCTCACACGCCTGCAAGACTTTGTATTTTTTAAAGTCCTCTCCAAATGTAAGTCGCTTTATCTTGTTACTGCGTTCTATTTTTCCTTATCCTTCTAATGAATTCCTACAAATAAGATAGGGATCCCGTGCCTGTCATGTTGATTCATTCAGTTTGTTATCTGCTCCTGCTGGAATTTTACTCTCCCTCTATTTATCGAGCCCCGAGTGTTTCACAAAAGAATATGGCTGTTTAATTAACCTACAAATCAGCCTCTCTGTATATCAGCTGTGCCGCTCCTCGAAACTGGATTATCGGGCCTTTTGGTTGACACCACTCCCACTAAGTGCTGCGGTGGCTTTCTACAGTCGCATCCTCATAGCCTGTCGGTGCCTGGTTGGGGTGTGCAGCCGTGGGGTGAAGAGTGTGTACAGAGGTATGTGCGTTCGAAGCACCACCGTTCTCATCTTGGCTGGTTTGGTTTTTGTCCAGCATGTGGGTGAATCTCGGGTGTCATTAGGAAGTGAGCTGTGATCCGTTCTTGGAGGGAGGGAAAGGATAGTTTTCTCGCACACTACTTGTATGCTTCCTAGCACAATGGGGGACCTAGCCCAAAAGAGGGGCTCCAAAGCATGGCTGCTGCACAGGCAACAAATAAACGAGAGTCTATAATGACATGTCTTTGCAATGCCATGGAGTCTGAAGTGCAAATAATGCTGTGGGGAAGGGAGACTGAATCTTGAGGATGAAAAAGCTCAAGGGAAGAAAATGAGTCAGAAAATTAGATCGGGTGATAAACCCAATTATTTCCTCTGTAGGATGGGACTTTTGTGTCTTTATCTTCTGTGGAGTCATTAACATGGGAAGCCAAACTGTAAGATCTGAAATCATGCTTGCACGCCCCTGTGTTTTGGCCCACCATACATCATGAGACACTTTCTGCCTCGAGACTGTGCCAGCACTCGTGCACCTGGTGCCAGCAAGGCAGCGGCATGGCCCCTTCTTTCTCCCTGCAAGGCGCTTCTGCGTTGTTGAGTGATGCCCTGGCAATGCTCAGAGTCCCCCAGCATTAGGGGTAGCTTTAAAATTCCCTGAATTCCTTGAATTTTGGTGTATGTCTTGAGTGTAATATTTAGTTTGATGGGGAAGTGGGGGCTTTGCCCACCTCTGCGGGATGCCTTCCTTTCAGCCCGCATGCGATGTTTCCTGGAGCTTGCCAGGATGTGTCTCAGTAGGGAGGATGCTACTCCAATATTTCTGTCTTGACCTCCTGAGCGCTGAGCTGGGAACAAGGAGCTTGAAGTGCTTGGAAGGTGCTTCGAAGGGGGAGAACATTTTTTGGGGAGGTGTTTGATATCAGGACATGGTCTGGGCACGGTTTGTTGCCTGGGAGGTAGCTGCTGTCTCCAGGGGCTATTGCAGCATCTCTTTACTCCACCTCCCTGGTTTGTGGATAGGTATGGGGAGGGAGGAAAGCTTCCCTTGAAGAAGTGGGGCAGCTCTTTAGGGGGAGGTGGGAAAAATGGACATGCAGCAATGAGCCAGTAGCAGAGCTGCTGTGTGGGGAGAGGAGGGAGGGATGCTGGCACTGGGATGGTGGGGGACACAGTGCCTTCATCAGTGCAATTCATACTTTGCAATGCTGCCCCAACCTTTCATGAGGAGTCTATCGTCCCTGCTGAGCTTACCCACCATGGTGCTCCCCTTCTGGAATCCTCCCCATTTTGATGTTTTTATTAGTGGGCTTTTTTTTTTTTTTTTGTCCCTCTGCATCCCACCACCAGGGCCAGGGCAGAGCAGATGAGCACCTTTGTGACCCCCACGAGTGGAGGGTGGATGGGAAGAGAGAGATGACCAGATGCTGCTGGTGGGGAGGAGCGGCCAGGAGAGCCCTTTGGGCTAGACTGATTGCCCGGTGCCGGTGGGGCATACACAGGAGCAATGTCATCGCATTTTGCAAGCCAGGAAGGACCTGGGGCTTTGCAGCCCAGCTGAGCCATGGGGCAGGGTGGGGGTAAGGGGCCAAGCCAGTGCATGGCAGGTACCCCCTCCCTGGGTGCCTTGTGGGATGCCCGCCCTCTGCTTTCACTCCAAGGAGGGCAGCTTATCCTTCTCTCTCCAGTTGCAGTGGCTCATCCATCCCTTCTGAGAACCCTGTGGACCCATTCCCAGATTTCTCCAGCCCTGGGGTTTGTTTCTTCAGGAGCACTCCACCTACCATTGACTTTTGCCAGAAGGCAGCTGATGGTCTTTTTTTTGCTTTAAGCCTCGCTTTTCTCAGACTTCTACCTGCTCTCAAGCCATGGGATATTTAGGGCCTGAGCTTGAGCCCGTGGAAATTCTGGGGAGCAGTAGTGAGCCTCTGAGCCCCTCAGGGCTGCAGCCGCAGGTTATGTACATCCTCTGGTGGGTGGAGAAGGATCACCATGTGTATCTGAGCGTGGTTCAGCTGGAAAGGGCACTGGATGGGGATGCTGAGGTCTGAGGCTTTGCAGCTGGGTTGGTGTGTAAGAACAAGTTTTCAGCTTCCAGACTCTTTTTTTTTTCCTTGTCCCACCATTTGTATGACTTAACTCTTTCGATGGGGAATGCCAAAACAGGCACCAAACTTCAGCAGCACCATCCCTCAGCTCTATGTCGGGCAGAGAGACAGAGGGCAACTGGGCCTACCAGGTGCCTCTGTACCATGGCAAGAGGCTAGCGTGGCCATGCCCTTAAGCACAGGAGTTGCAATCAGTATTTTGGGGCAAAGACTGGTTTTTCTCATGAAGATGCACTGCCTTAGTGCAGCAGAGACCGAGGGCTTGCTGCTGACTCTGGTTAGTGTTGCAGCACAACTCGTCAGCGATGGCCATAAACGAATAGAGCCTCAACTCTCCCAGGGAGCGGAGCAGCACATTCCCACGGCCTCCCTGCTGCCTCCTGCCAGTGCTTGGGCAGCGAACTCCCTCCTGCTGCCAGGGTCTGCAGGAGCTGGGGGGGACCACATCACCCCAACGGCTGCAAAATGAAGGACTTGCAGCCAAGCCAGCAGTGCTATAAAAGCAGCATACCTGGTACAAACGTTACCCCTGCTTCAAGCCAGGCTTAAGAGTAAGGCTATCGCTTGCCTCCTTAGGCTCAGACTTGTTTTCCAGCATGAGTGTATCAAGAAGGATGCTGGCTGACTGTAGCCAAGGGATGGAGGCTATGGAGGCTTGCTTCCCTCTCAGAGGGGGGAAAAATAAACTACAAAAGCTGGGTAAGGCAGTCCGAACCTCTCTGACAAGTCTATTTTCTCCTCTGGCTTGCTTCTTCCTTACAAAAACAGAGCTCAGACTTGCTCTTTAGAAAAAACTGATTTCTTGAACCTTAGGGCTGAGATGGAGAGATCGTGAGAAACGGCTGCGGTTTGAGGTCCTATGCAGCACTGATTTCTCACACCTACTGAATACTGTGGAGCACTGGGAGGGCTCAAACTCCAGGCCTTTCCTTCCCCCCGCCAAATTCCTGACCGGTGATGTTAATACATTACCGCACCAGCCTATCTGTGTGCTAAGCACCCATGGTCCTGGGGGTGCAATCCATCATCTTGTAAGGGATTCAGTGGGATTCTGTCTGCCATGATTAAAACCAATAATAATAAAAAGAAACAGTCTTTCCCATCGGCTGCTTCGTGCCTCTACGAGTGAGCTGTGCGTCACCAATGGCATGGACCATGCCCTGTGCCTTTCTGGAGCTGCTGTCCTGTGAGATGCAGGAGGGGACAGACAGAGTCTCGTGATGGAGGACCAGCCCTGCCTGCACCCTTCCTCCGAGGTCTGCTCCTGCCATTCGCCACCAGCTTTATCAAATGTCTCTTGTTTTTCTTGTGGAAGTGGTAAATTACCAGCTTGGGGCTTTCCCTGCCTGTCATGCCACAGTGACAGGTCAATCTTTGCAGGGAATTTAATTAAGGCTAAACCAGGCAGAGTTTTATACCTGGCGCATATGGCTGCACATCTGCACAACCTTCTTTGAACAGAAATGGGATGTGCTTTTGTGGAGAAAACCCAAGATTAATTTAAAAAAAGAAGAGTTACTTTTATTTTTAAGGGGAAGATAGGTCTTTGCCATGCTGCATGTAGTTTTTCTTCTATGTCTGCTTGATGAAAGTTTGGGCTTGATGAAAGTATTCTGTTCAGGCGCCTCGGTGTGTCCTTATCGCCCCACGCATGATGCCTTTCCACACCCCCCAGCTCCAGCGGGTTGGCTGGTACAGGCTCTGCGCCTGCCCCTGGGTGTGAAGTGGCTCTATCCTGCTGTTTGCATCTTGAAGGTGAGCCATGATTTATAGGAGAAACGGGAAGATGTGGCTGAGACTGCGCAGCTATGGGTGGGGTGGGGAAGCTTGGTATGAGAAAAAGGCTGAGGGTGAAGCGCATATATGCATTTTTTTCCTTGCCACCCCACCCCCCTCTTGTTCAAACTCTGTAGCCTGGACTCTGAATAGGGCAATGCAGCTGAGGAATTACATGAATGTATGGGAGGGAGAGGCTTGTGCAGCATCTCTGGCTGCCTTTGACTGACAAGCTGATCTTTCAGAGCTAGGATAACCATATCCCTCAAGACTAGGCTGAAATAAACTCCAGGCTGTGACATAATAATTTTTTATTTTATTTCTTTTCCCAGTCTCCCTGTATCGTACTGCTATCCATACCCTCTTCCTTATCCAGTGGGATGATTACCTAGCTGTAGCTTTTGCTATAAAGCCATATTACTCCTAAGCCACAGAAACCCATCCATCAAGAAGTGTTAACTGTTGCTTGTTCTCTGACTCGGTGATGGCCGTACCGTAGATGCTTTGCCAGCCTGTGTCCCCTGGTAGCAGGGAGCACAGCTGTGGTCGCTAATGTTCAGCAGCAGCCTCTTGGCAGAGCATTAATCAGGGGTTGGGATGCCAGCTGGACCTCCGCTCCATACACTATGTCTTTCTAGCTTTGTGGTGACCTTAGACAAGCTCTTGGGCTTAGGGACAGGTTTCTGAAGGTGTCTTGACAGGTGGAGGTAAACCTAGGTCTTAGAGGGACCTTTGGAAAGGGCTGAGATGCTGAACTCGGATGCCTAACACTGGTGCTTGTGGTGTGAGGCATCCCTTGGGACACTGCTTTGAGCCAGGGCATATGTGATTTGCCTGAATGGAGAGAAACCGAGCCATGGCAGCATGACCGTGCGTTGCACGCAAATGTCCTCAGCCATGACTTCTGTGGTGGCCTGACCCCAGTTGTCCCAAATGACGTGAGTGGAGGCGTTATCTGGGTATTTCAGCATACTGTCACACAGATCCATTATATGCTGTTTATACGAGATTAATAAGTGATTAATTTGTTGGCAGAAGGTCAAGTGAGTAAGGGAGATGCTCCATTGTAGCCTTTTGAGGGTGTCCTCTTCCATTTCATGTGACAGGGTGAGCCGCACATCTCTGTACTCCTGCCAATCATGTCTGGGCCCTTTATAAACTGGTGATAAATGCAGTATGAAATAAAGCCTGGCCGCTCTGCTTGGCAGAGGCTGAACTTGTTGACAGTCCTAGGCCATGTTCTGCACCAATATTGTATCTGGCACTGCGACAAGGCAATGGAGGCTGCAATGGATTACACAGGAAGATGGAACTCCCTTGCATAGGTTTCTGGCATCTCCCTTTCCCCTAACCTCAACAGAGAGGCCAATGGGATGACTGCCGAGGGATGCAGGGTCACCCTTCCCAGTTCTTCTCTAGTTCATGCAGCCCCACCTCTTGTGGGTGGTATTTTCAGCAGTGGTAGATGCTGTTGCTTTTGCAGGTGATGGGGCAATATATCCTCTGGGAAACAGCAGCTGTCATGCCAGGGGTTGCACGTGGTTCCTCCTAAACCTTGTTCTCAAAACCTCTTCCCTCGTGAACCCTGGCTCTGCAGAGGCAGCCTGCCCGACAGAGGCAGCGACCAAAGTCAACACTGTCCTGGCCCAGTACACCGGCGAGCTCAGGAGACAGGAATCTCCAATGCACTGGTAGAGGGTTCCTGGGTTTTTCTGGTGCAGGTCTGCAAAGCCCAAAGCCTCTGGGAGGCATTTCATTTTCCTTTCTGGAATTAGCTTTAGTGCTGAAGGTTGGATTTGGGCCAGCAAAGCTTCCTTTGAGCTGTTGGCCGTGCAAATGACTCCTCGAGTCTGCAGCATTTCCCTTAAACACAGCTCATCTGGTGCCAGAAATTTCCCTTGCCTGAATATTATAATCTCCTCAAGTGCTGGTGAGGAATTGCCCAAAGGAAATGTGACCTTTCCAGCAATGCTGGCTTGTCTGGAGTGGGCATTTGTGGCCATGTGGAACGGTGCAACCAGAGCGCGGGTGCTTGTATTGTTCTGCAGGAGGAGGTGTTTTGTAGGGCAAATGGAAATAAAACCCCTCCCTTGGCTGGGGGTCTGGAGGGAGGTGAAGTCAAGAGCTGGATCTAAAATGGGCAGCCAGCCCCAGTCAGAGCAGAAGTCTGAGCATCCCAGATGCTTGGCAAGCTGTGACTCCGTGGCCAAAGCTGAACCAAGGTGCTTTCTGCCTGTCCTTAGACCTGCTAGATCTCCTCACCTCCTCAGGACGAGATAAGCCCCTTCCACAAAGAGTGTTTTGCCCCAAACCAAGACCTCCAAAAGCTGTTGGCAGAGATGTAGGGACTACATAAGAGAAAAGATACGGCCCTGTAATGAGGACTTGGTGGATCAAACATTGCTGCAGCTCCTGGCTGCTGGGGCAATGAAGTGGTCTCTCTACCCTTCCTCCCTCCCTCCTCCAGTCCCCCTAATGTTTACGTGAGGGGGGGGAATTTCCTTTCACCTCACATGAAAATCCCTCTATATAGGCAGGTGACTGGATGCAGGAGTGTAGCACGCTGTAGCTCATCTTTTGCAAGTCTTCAAGCTTCAAGTCTTGCTTTCCATTTCCCCATCTTGTGTTGGGTGAAATGGAGAGCTCTCAGTCCCACCAGCAGCTATGAGCCTGCTTCTTCCCAAAACTTCCCCAGCTTGGGACCGACCTGGGAAAGTGCTGGCTAGAGATGAAGGCGGGGGTATGTGGTATCAGCCCAATTCTGAAGTGTCATTATTTCTAGAAATGGGAAAGACGGTTGTGCAACACCACTGTGGGCTGAGCACGTTGAGTTACCACATGTGATTGTGAGCAATTAGAGCAAATGGGAGACCACGGCCCCTTCTTAGAAAATGGAACCGTTTGGAAATTAAATCTTTCCACCTTTTTGCTTTGAAAGGCAATTTAACAGCTGACCCCCTCCTCACACTTGGGCTTGTCCAAATTGGAATGGCACATTCTGTCTGCAGTCCAACAAACCCCTATAGCTGACAGAAACGCAAGGACTTTGGCAAAGTTTAGTTTCTCATTTGTTTGGGGTTTTTTTTGTTTGTTTTTCACTGAAGACAAATATTTGTGTGCTAGGTCAGTGAAAAAGGAATCATCCTTTTCCCTCTGCTTGTCAGTGTGACTACTGAACCTCAAAGCATCACTTATTAAACCTTGCTCTGCTGCCAGCCTGTTTGAGCGTGAGAAAGAGCTCTGAATCTGCTAATAAACTGGTTTTAGGTGTTTGCTGAAGAGTGCTGATATTTCCGAACCCAGGGTGAGTGGGGACTTGCTGGGGGCTCTATCTGCAGCCCTTATTGCTGAGAGGAGCAGGCAGGGAGCTCCCAGCACTGCAGCCCCACAATGATGCTCAGTGTGTCTGAGCCGCATCCCAGCATGGCGGCAGGCAACTTGGAGGCAGGTTTGCTCTGTGGCAAAGGGAGCCGGGAAAGATGTTTCCCCGCTTTTGCAGAAAAATCCTTCTCCCCAAAACGGTCGCCCCTGGCTCTGTCCTCAGCCCATTCAGAGGATGCAGGGACAGAATAGCGAGCCGGTGAGGTCATGGGGAGAGAGTTAGTCACATCCAACTGGGAAAGGGAGAGGGCTGCCAACCAACATTGCTCTCACACCATGGAAAGCTCGCATGGTTTGGAGGGGACAGGAGCCAGGGGTTGGTGCAGTGCTGCCTCTGCAGCGGCTTCCCAAGGAGCTGGAGGAGGGGTTGGAGGAAATAAATCGAAATCTACTTTGTTCTGGCATAAAGATGGACCTTGCTTCTCGTAACTGGGGCGATATGGGTGAGAGGGGGTTAAGAGCCTTTCCAAATTGGAGACTATCTGGAGCTGTCGCACAAGGGAGGGAGATCGTGGCAGAGTTTAATGAATGACTTCATTTATATATTAAAAAAACCCCAACACAACAACATGGTGGCTTCCTGCCAGGCCCACAGACAAGGGTTTCTATGGGAACCTGGGGAAAAACAATAAATAGGAGTGTGGGATATGTAGGGAAGGGAGGAGGGGAGCCTGGGCTCCGGTCTGGGTCCGCTTTTTTCCCCATGGAGAGCAAAGTGGCAAGGGGCGATGAGAGGGGAGAAGGGGAAAGAGCGGCTGAATTCGCTGCTTGCAAAAAGGCCCCACCCAGAATAAGGCAGGCGCTAATTACACAGCGACAAAGTGGTCTCTTGGCCTAGTCCTGGGATGTGCTTCATTCCCTGCTCCCCCGTGGGCTCAGCAGGGATGGGGGACCTGTCTCCATCTGGCTCTGCATCCTGGCTCTGCCGCCTCAGGGGAGGTGGGTGTTTGGGTGGGCAGGGATGTGGGGTCACCCCCAGCTTCCTGCCAGGGTGGTGGTGGGACCACTCCACAAAGGGATGCTAATGGGGCTAAGCTCAGCAGTCCTGCCAGGACTGCCAAGTGAAATAGGCTCTGAGTGAGTCTCCCCTGGAAAGGCTGACAAGTTTCATAGTGTAATCAGAAAAGTAAAATTTTTCTTTAACAAAATGTCTCCATTAATCCCAACATTTTTTTTTTTTCTTTCCTTTGCTGTGAGTGGGGGAGACCTGTCGTGACTCTCAAACGAAAACAGCGTCTTGGTGAGGGCCTCGCATGTGGATCATAGTCCAGGCTGTGGGCAAAGCTGGGCAGGCTGGCAGAGTGGCACTTCTGGGGTCAGCTGAAACTTGCCCCTTGTTCACTCAAACTGGGCTGAGACAAGTCTCAACTAAGGCATTTTTGTTTTTTTTCTTTCTTTTCCTTTCCACAAGATCTTTGCCCCAGTCAGAACTGATACTACACCTTATCTCCTACTGATCAGGTTCATCCTATGGGGACTGCAGTCCTCGGGGTGTGCCCGAAGGTGTGGGAGGCTCAAGTTGAGCTGGGTCCTGCTGCTCACAGGAGATCACCTTCCCAACACCCATGTGTGTGCCTTGCACAAGGGCATTTCTATAAACACCAGGGGAAACAGCCTTCATGGTCTGTTTTGGACCCGGCCGAGCCAAGCATCTGCCCCAGCATCAGCCCCGGGTACCATGAGTTAGACCTGCCCTGCTCCAGCTGCCATCGCAGGCCCTTTGGGTTAGCGGTGACCGTGCTGTGGCAGTGTGTCCCTTTCTGCCTGCATCCCAGCTGGTGCCACCAGCAGTGGAGTGGGAGCCGATCCTGCGTGGGGACCAGCATTATCACTGGAGGAGGAGTATGGCAGCCGCCTTATCACTTCCTCGGGGATGCGAGAGGCTGTTCTGCTGACAGAGGTGTTATCATCTGCTGGCTGAGATGTCTGGGAGAAGCCAGGGCAGGTTTTTCTTCTCTGCAGGGGAGGAAGAAAGCTGGGCAGGACAGAGCAGGACACAGCCGCTGCCTTCCACCACTGTTCCTTCTGCTCCTGGTCAGGCAGGAACAGCTCAACCGCTTAAGGAAACTCACCCCCAGGGTGCAGATCTTGCCCTGCCTGGGCCAAAGCTTGAGGTGGGGGTGTGGGATTTCTTGCAGCACTCGAAGACCCTTTACAAACCCCTCCAGGGGTGCAAAGCTGCTTTGCAGGGAATGGTGCTTCTCAGTGGGCTTCCAGCCCACAGGAAAGTGGCTGATCTGGGAGGAGGGGGATATGCACCACATCTTCCTCAAGGTTGGGAAAGGCTCTCCTGCACCCCTCTCCCAGTCTGTGTATCCCACCTTTTCCTTGTACATCAGTTGGTCCTGCTGCAGAGCCATGCTGATGGGGGCAGGGATGCCACTTCGAGGAGCGCTGCTCATGGTGGGAGCACTCCTCTGCAGGAGCCCCCTGCCTGCCAGGGGGACCCCAGGCACCTCGGGGGATTGTTGCCAGGTTTCACAGGCACTGCCTGATGGCGTTAAGGATGGATTTTCCCTCTGGCTTGGCAGGCTGACAGCGCAGTGGAGCGTGGAAGACGAGGAGGAGGCGGCAAGAGAGCGGCGGCGGCGGGAGCGGGAGAAGCAGTTGAGGTCCCAGGCAGAAGAGGGCTTGAACAGCACTGTCTCCTGCTCGGAGAGTGTGGGTCCGGCACAGGAAAACCAGTAAGAAATACCCATGGATAAATCCTTCAGTGACAGACTCTCCCCTTGCAGCAAAACCCTCCTGCATCCACAGAGTGGGTGACTCTGTTGTTTGGGGTGGTTTGGGGAGATGGGGAAGTTCCCTAATAGGTTTGGGTTGGGGGATTTAGCCCAGATTAACAAATAGTGTGTTTCTAGCTTGGGCAGAAAAAGCCAGAATCCTTGCTTTGCTCTTTTTTTTTGGCTGGGGGGTGGGTGTTCTACTGCCCTGAGAGGACTAGGACAGCCTGGGTAAGACTGAGCTCAGCCAGGGAGTCCCCATCACCGGGGATTTCAGTGCCTGGTTAAATTTCAGCTTGTGAATCATCCTACGCTGAAACCGATGGAAGTTCCTAATACGTGCGAAGACAGACACGTGCCTGAGGATGTGATGCACAAACTCTGGCAGATCATGGTGCTGGTGGCCAAGCAAGTGATCACCTCTCCTGGCTGGGCTCTTTGCTCTTCCCTTGGAGGATGCTGCCCTGGCAGCGGGGAGCATGGAGCAGCTCCTGAGTTGGTGCAGTTCACAGCTCCAAGGGTTAAAGTTAACTTGATGCTTTAATGGAGCAGGTCCTAAATGCAAGTAGCTCAGGAGGCATTTATGGAGAATCTGAGCTATCTGCTGTCAGTGAGGAAACCCCTGGAGAAGAGATAGGATGACCAGTCATGTCCCCAGCATCCCACCACAGAATCCCACCACAGCCTCCCTGTGTCCACGGCACAGCAGCCCAGGTGCGGTGCGGCACTGAGGCTGGCACAAAAACCAGTCTGCACTCTGAGTTGCCAAACTCTGTCTTAAAGACCCCAGTCTTCCCACTATTCATGTGTTCAACTTATTTCTAAATATATTAAACACAATGGAAAAGTGGTGGCAGGATCTGGGATTTTAGTCAGAGAGAAGCAGCAGCTTCATTTTACTGGAAAACAGCAAAAGCTATTTATAAAAATCTATTACTTTCAAAATTATTCAGGAATTTTTGGTGTGTGTGTCTAAAAGTGTTGCAAAGAAGCTTCAAAATTTTTTGTAGAAATACACCCAGTGATATTCTGCAGACAAAACCACTGCAGTCTGCCTTAAAAACAAACAGAAGCTCTAGAAAGTAATAATAGCTTTTCCAAACCCCCTTCACACAGGGGCTGGAAAATAATTTGTAAAGGTCTTTAAAATGGCAGACAAGATCTCTGGTCTGCTTTACCGGGAGATGCTGTGAGTGGCCTTGGGCACAGAGCAGCGTGCAGCAGCCCCAGTAATCCAGCTTGCAGGCTCTGGTCCCGTGGGTATAGGCAAAGACACACCGCTGGCCCCATGGGACCGTTGGCATTGCTGAAATTTAATTGAGTACTTAAGCATCTGTGAAGGGGGCCATGACAAGCAGAACAACTAAAATGAGGTGTTTTGCTCCCCAGTCCACCGTGCTTGATCTTGCTGGGCCAGGCTTCACCAGAAGGATGTTTCTTCTCTGGCCATCCCCTGGTTTCTTCTGCAGCTGCTGACGGCCGCCTGGGCTTGCTCATGCAGCCGGGGTCAGCCCTGGCTATTAATCTTCTGCAAAGCTTTGCTCTCTCTTGTGTAAACACTGTCTGCTCCTTCCCTCAGCTCTTCCCGCGCTGGAACTCATCCCATCCATGTTACTCCTGTTTGTGCAAACCCACCCTCGGCATTTCCTTGCACCAAAGGGACAGAGCGAAGCTCCTCTCCTCCCTTCCCCCACTAAAAAAAAAGATAAATAACCAGCAAAACAGCGGGTTTGCAGGAAAGACATATGTGGCCTTGGGACCCAGAGGGATGGACATCAGCTTAAGCGGTGCTGATGGGGCTGTGCTGGCTTGGTGCTTCCCCTGGGACCATGTTTGCAGAGGGGCACAGGGAAACGACCAGTTTTCAAACACATTTGGCCGGTCTCCCTTTTCTGATAGCCTGAGCACGTGTTTGTGGCCAGGGCCACAAATACTGAAGCAATTCTGCCTTGGGCATCATCAATGCTGCAGCTCACCTGAAGCCTTGACCAGGGACTCAGCAGATCCATAGTCCCATCCTGGCTCCATGTCAGATTTCCCAAGTGTTATTCTGGGGCATTCACAAGCTACTGCTACACATGCAGTGGAAAATAACCCAGCCTGGGCTGCAGCGTCCTAGGCCTATGTGGCATCACTGCTTGGCAGTCTAAGGGGATGCTGAAGTGAGGCAGGAGCTGGGCTGTGCTCCAACCTGTGGCTGAGCAGCTGGTTTTGGTGCACACTGCCTGCTACCCTCCCTGGTGAGCCTGATGAGGGCACATGTTTTTTGTAAACCCTCAGCTCTTGCAGTCAGTTCAATATGAGACTCCCAAATCTCAGAGAAATGCCCTATATTTCAAGCCACTGGCATCATGGAGGAGACTAAGCATCTCGTGACACCTCCTAAGAGCCCAGAAAGGCAAAGAGAAGACTCACCCACATTTATTATGTATTTTGATCCTCTGAGTTTTAAACTAATCTGTGAGTCTCACATCCTAATTCCCATTCCCAGGTGACACGACAGCCCTGCGTCCCAAAACCATCCATGAAGCCACCTCCTCAGGCCAATGCTTGCAACGTGGCTGCCCACCCAGGACCCCCAGCCAGGAGGCTAGTCTCCTTGTGAACGCAAGGAAAGAAACAGGAAAAACCCAACAAGCCCCGTGCAAGGCCAGCCCGCATCTGGCACCAGCAGCTGTGTGCTCTGGGAGGGCTGCGGCTCTGTACAGCAGCAGAGTATTCACAGGCAGGGAGCCAGAGTCATGCAAGTGCATGTGACTTCTCAAAGCTGGAGGGGAATGTGAGGATCCAACCCAGAACTTGAGCCAGTGTCCTAATCTCTGGGTCTTCATGCCTTCCTCATCCAGCGATCTGATCAGGCCAGCTCCTGCTGATGTCTTTTCTATGGGGACAAGCAGCAACTGAGTTTGAAACACCTCTGGTCCAAACAAGCTAGGGCCAGCTCTGGTGCAGAAGAAAACCAGGGGCTTTTTGGTTTTGTTGTGCTGCTTGTCTTTTGCTCATCTGTGCGTGGTCCTAGAGGTCAGGCAGGCAGCAGGGTGCCCCTGCTAGAGACATGGAGCTGCTCCTTCTTCATCTTGCAGTGATGCCCCGAGAGACCCCCTCTGTACAAGGGTGCTCCTAAGCTCGTGGCAAAGGTGTCTTTCCTGTAAAAGAGAATAAGGCTTCAAGGGGGATTTGGGAGCAGCTGGAGGAAAGAAGATGCAATAACTGGAGGGAGAGAAGGGCAGTATCAGGCTGGGGCTCTTTCAGGTCAGGTTTGGGGGTTTTTTGCATCTCATCCTAACTTTCCTTCTTGCTGTGTTTCAGCTATGACTTTAAGCCATCCGGGACTTCAGAGCTGGAGGAGGATGAGGGGTTCAGTGACTGGTCCCAGAAGCTCGAGCAGCGCAAACAGAGGTGGGTATGACACAGCCGGACCAAGGGGAGGGGAACCAACATGCCCAACAAAAGGACAGTCCCTGAGGAGGGGTGACCAAGCCTAGCATGCATAAGAAAAAGGCCAGAGGCTGGAGCGTCAGCAGGACAGTACGGGCCCCGCATGGCTAAGATGAATGCTCTCCACCTGCCATTTGGGCTAGTGGGGAGGAACCGGCTCAGGGACTGCCCCAGGCTTTGGGGATGTTTGGATTGAGCTTTGCACTCCAAGCAATGGCAGCCTGCCAGGACGCCTGGGTTTAGAGGAGTGACAACAGTGGATTTAAGCCACCTGAGCTGCTGCAGGGGTTGAAATGGCCCCTAACATAATCCAGGCCAGCCTAAAAAGCTGTTCTAAGTTATTGCTGCTTCCTGGCTCATGTCAGCATAGTGGGTGTTGTGGCCTCACCCCACCTTGTGCTTGACTCCTCTTTCAGCAGGGGAAAACAGGCAGCAAAGAGCCCTGAGAAGTGCTTGTGTGCCAACTGTTTAGTCCCCATTCCCACCACTCTCCCCTTGCTGAGCTGAACCAAACTCCCGCCTTAACTACTTCCCTCAGACACCATCAACCTGCGTGTGAACTCTGTGACTCAGCTCTCTCGGCAGCTTGATTTTATAGGGAATTTTTCCCCTGTGATGACACAGCCTCTTCTTTACCCCTGAGACTGAAATAATGCCTAAGATTAATATTTACTTACGAAAAAATAAATAGAGCTTGCCTTTTTCTTACTTTTTCCCAAACACTGTAGCTAAACCACTCTGCAAGCTGTACCTTTTCAGCCCTGACCCCATAAGCATTGCTCAAGCACCTCACCATGGTGTTGAATATCACATCTGTGGGAACAATTAGAAGTCAGCCCCATCTGCTTCTCAGCATGATGCCTCTTTTCTCGCCCTCCTTGCAAAGAGTTTGTCCAGAGAGAAAGGCTGCTGCTATTCCCTCCTTGGCCTTCAAAAGAGAATTAGCTGGAAGGGTTGTGTTATCCTCTCCAGGAATTGCTCCTTGGATTTTTTATGTGATGCTTGTGTTTATTCTGTAGTGGGGCAGGAGGGTGCTGAGCAGGGGAGGTGGCATCCGTAGCAGGTGAAGCCTATCAGAGAGGGGTGGTACTTTAAAGGCAGTAGCTGTAGGTGAGCAGGCTTTTGGCTGGAGGCTGGTTGGGAGAGGCAGCTGAAGGTGCTCAGACCCTGTGGGCTTGCTGGGAGAGGGCTTTTTGCAGAAGCTGGGCTTCCTTCCTAGCAGGTGGCTGTGCCCTATAAAGTCCCTTCAGCAGCTTTGCCCTTACTCATCTGCCTCACCCAAAGGACAGGCTTGGAGCAAGCACAGGTAGGCTGGGTGTCTGGCTGGGATGCCCGATGCTGGGACAAAGCAGTGCTGTGGCCTGGGTTTTCCTACTCCCCTCCTTCCTGCTTAACTGAATATGAAGCAAACCCTGTTTTTTCATGTGAAGGATGTTTAGGTGGTGGCTACAAATGAGAGGACAGAGACAGTCGCTCTCCATGGGATGGAGCTAAGATAGCCTGTGTCCCCCCGGAGGGCCTTAGTGCTAGGGTGCATTTTCTTTTTGGGTCTGGTTCCCTGCTTTGTGGGTGGAGATCCATGCTATCAGCTGCATGCAAGAGGGTGGGAGCTGTGTCAGACTAGCTGCCTCCCATACAAAATTGCTAGGGTGCAAAAGGCATCCTATAGACTGCATTGTATCTGCTGGCTTTAATTTTTAATATGAGCTTGTACTTTAGCTGGAGGCACTGCTGGCATCCTGGGTAAGAGAAACTAGTTCCCTGGGCCTTCGGAGCCCATTTGCTGCTGATGGCTGTGCTGTTGTGGGAGTATGTTTAGTAGCAAGCCAAGCGAGCCAGCAGATGCATCAACTTTTTCTCCATGTGGTCAGTGAGGAGGGCTGGATGGTGGCTGTCCTGTAAGCTGCCTTCCCAGCAGCAGAGAGGTGGGTGGAAAAGTCTTGTTTGAACTTTTTTTCATGTTTTGGTGCTGGCTGGTGAGTCAGCCTCACACTTTGGCCGCTGCCTGCTAGCCAGCTCTCTAGCCTTGCTGTCACAAGCTGGGTGATTTTCTAAGAAATGGGTGGGAGGAGAAAGCTATTCTTTGGCTGGGGAAAGTAAGATGACAATAACATCTTGGTGCTCTGGGGTTATGTGCTCCCACTGACTCTGTGCCCAAAGGCATGGGCTGCTCTGCTTTTGCAAAGCTGATTGCTTAAACAGTCTGGGTCTCTCCTCTCTGTAGCCTCAGAGACCTGGAGGAATCCTCTTGTACAAACCCCATTGTGGCTTTTTAAACCTAAGCCAAGGGGTGACCCTGGCTGCTTTGGGACTCCTTTGTTTTGCTGGGCTGTGACGTGAGTAAAGGTGTAACTTATCCCAGTGGGCAAAGCTGAGGTTCGGGGTCAGGTGTAGATACAGCATTGCTTGTGAAGCGCTGTGCCTCGGAAACAAAAAAACCCCCCTGTGTAAGTAGCTGTGTAGGCTTGCCCTGCAGTTTAGCTTCGTCTAGGGAAAAGGGGAATCTTGGGAAGCATGTTCATGTGTTGTTGGCTGGATCCTCCTCCAGCAAGAGGCTCTGTTAACATGGAAGATGAGTGTAGGCAGAGGAAGGCTGCGTTTGGTGCTGGGAACTGTGGGGGCAGTATCAGATCTGTGTTTGTGCACCAGGACCACAGAGCACACTGTCTTGCCTGGGATTCGGGCTGTAGCTGAGCAGAGAATTGAGCCAGCACCACATCACGGCGGTAGTGTCCTCTCTGCCTGGGGTCTGAGTGGAGCTCTGATCTCTGTTTTCCTGTGGGTCTTGCCTGCAGTGAGGCTGGAAACACACAGATACCTCCAGCTCTGCCACAACTCTTAGTTGAGCTGCGTCTTGGACATTCAGAGAGTGAAAGTGTGATGTGACTGCTGTCACCTCTGGGTGCCTGGAACTGGATGGCACCATGAAGTGGCTGTGAGCCCTGGTGTAAAACACCCAGCAAGTTGTAGGCTTGGGGGAGTGACAAATTCATATTTCTAGAGGTCTGAGGCACCTGATGGTGTCTGTAGGCTCATAACAACGTGTTTTGCTTCTTTGACCTCTCTCTTGCACCTCTAGGTCTCCACGACAGTCGTGTGAAGAAGACGACGGTGGTGTGAGGGAAGCTGAAGTCAAACTGGAGCAGATCCAGCTGCATCAGAAAAGCCTGGAGGAGATCCAGGAGGAGAATGTGGTTATCACAGAGGAAGAGAGGCTGTGCCAGGAGGAAGAACAGCTCCGTGAACAGGAGGAAGAGGAGAGAGCCGAGCAAGAGGTGGGTTCAGGAGGAGCTGACCACCTCCTCTCCTCAGGGCTGGTGGGAGTGCTGGGGCTGGGGGCCGCTCTCCAAGAACTTGGCTCACCGTTGTTGCTAACGTTGCTTGGCGTTGAGCCGACATGGACCTGCTTTCACAGCATAACCGGGCGCTGGTGCCACTCTTGCCTATGTGCATTCTGGGGGTCGCTGCAGGGAGCCTCTGCGCTCTTGCAAGGGTGGTGTGTTTGCTCCCAGCATTTGTGGTGGTTTAGTCATGCCCCTGCAATACTGAGAAGGAAAGTGCTACCATTTCTCCTGTGGTTTTGTGGGCAGTGAGTGGCTCTTCAGGAAAACTCAAATCTAAACTTCACTGCTTGTTTTTCTCTTCCCAGCCTTTACTGCACCTTTGGAGCACTTTGGCTTGATGCATCTCTAAATCTTGCATTGCTCCTGGCTGAGGTTTTCTTTCTTTGCTTTTCTGACGAGGTGTAGTTCCTGGTTAATGACAGAGACAAAGCTGGAACTTGAGTGGTGTGCAAGTCTGTTAGGGTGGCTGAGCTTCAAATATCTGTTGTTGTAAATGGATTTTGACTTGCTGAGGCTAGTATGCCTTTTGCATTTGAACTGTGTGTGTGTCTCTTTCTAGCCCTTTATTCTGAAGGCAGCTGCTCTCTCTCCTTGTGGCCTCTAAATGAGAAATTCATGTTTTCCTATCTCAATAGTGGTAAGAAATCTTTATTAACTGATGCAAGGACCCCTTTTGATACCATTTTGGAACCTTGAATCTGCAAAATTTCTCTGATTCCTCCCCTGCCCCCAAATGACTCATGAGCTTCTTCCTGGATGTTTCAAAATTAGATGATGTGAACAAAAAAGTTTCTGTGCTCATGTGTTTTAGTGTGATGCAGAAAGCCTGGAGAACAGGGGAAAAACCATTTTTGTTGCATAGTAAGCAGTTTGACCAGCTAATTTCCTGGCTTGTTAATTTTCGGCATTCAGGAAAAGAAGAGAAGAAGAAATGAAGAAGAAGAAGAAACACCAGAAAAACGCCAGAAGGCCCCAAGCCAGGCCAGCCTGGAAGAAGAGCTGTGTTCTGACCACACCGCCGTGTGCTCCACGAAGGTTTGTGTTCCTTGGGCCCCTCTGGAGGCATGGTAACTTGCAATAGAGCATCTAATTATGAGGAAAGATGATCCAGGGCTTACGGTAATGTAGGGTGTGAATCCTGTTATCCCACTCCTGCTACAGGCTGGGACAAATCACTTTATCCGTTTCCCTCATCTTCCTTGGTTGTCAACCTCCTCTCCTCCTTCTTTGCCTGCTTGAGCTGTTGGAGGCCCTAACTGTCTCTGTGTATACTTTGCCAATCACTGTAAAAGTCTAAAGTTCGCTGAGGACTCCAGAGAATTTGTAATACTGAGAAAGATGTCTGTGTTTTCAGCTTGTGAATTTGTTCAAAGACTAATCAGAAAATGAAATTTCCCTTCTCCCCAAAACCCCCAAATCTTGAAGCACTGGAATTTCCCTATCTTACTTGGAATAAAAC
Source organism: Aviceda cuculoides (assembly GCA_035590195.1). Taxonomy (NCBI): domain Eukaryota; kingdom Metazoa; phylum Chordata; class Aves; order Accipitriformes; family Accipitridae; genus Aviceda; species Aviceda cuculoides. Next base: position 11,658,721 of record JAVJGG010000021.1, read on the forward strand.
CAGAAAGCATGGCTTAACTTTTTTAAACATATGGGGATTCCTGATCTCCGAAGCATTGTGTCCTTCCCAATTGCATCTGTCTGCATTGACGCTCATGTGAAACTTCCATTTTTAACACCACCTGAATTGCATCTCATGACATCTGTTGCATTTACTACAAATCCTCATCTCTGTGCATGTGCTTTTAAATACAATAGACACAGATAAGTGATTTCTGTAGTGAATGGCTTTTTGTCTTTTTCAGCCCTAAGCTTGTTGGTTATACCAGTGAGGGAAATGGGGAGGAGTCTGGGTAGCCTGTTAATCTGCTGATGGTATTATCTTTGGGTTTTTTTGCATGCAGGTATGTGCTATTTGCTTAGTCAATATTTCCTGGATGGGGAGGATTGTATGAGCACTTCCTCTTGCACCAGTAAATAGATTGTAAGAGGAAGGTTTCATCATCTACAAACATCATATTCTTGCTCTTTATGGAGAAGCCTTTTTAAAGTCAAATAAAAAGAGGGGAGAAAGGGTGGGTTTGGATGCAGACCATGTGCTAATGTTAGGTTTGAAAAGTGGAGTGGGGGTGGCCAAAGCATATCCCTGGAGTGGGACTGGTGGGGAAATGTGGGAAACACTTCCAGTGCCTTTTATGTGCTGAAACTTTTGTCATTACAACCTCAGAACACAAATGGCTTCCTGACCTGAGCTTAACTGCTGCTGCTAGGATTAGCCCAGGGAAAGGTTTAGAAATAGAGTCTCTGTGTTTTATAACAGTGATGTCAGAGCTCACCAATACACAAAGCCAAAAGTAAAGCTGTTCAGGAAAAATATGAGCTTGGGATCCTTCCAAAGGAAGGAGGATCTTTACACCCCAGCTAGCAGGGCTTTGTGCAAACACTAAGAATTAAACACAGTGACCACCAAGAAGGTGTTTTGGCACAGGATCGCTCAACAGCAACAATGCTTGTAGTGGAAAGATGAGAGCATCTGCAGTGGGTGGTGAGGTCCCCTGCCAGCTGTGGCTGGTGGAGGCCAGGTACACATCTGGGGCGCAGGCAGATGTTGGGTTGCAGTGTGATGGGGTGTTTGGGGTTCAGAGGGCCAGTGTGGCCTGGGGGCTGAAACAGATGTGTGGTGGCAGGGAGGAATCCTCATACCAGCCCTGCTTTGTCCCAGGCTTCTTGTGAGCTCTGAGTTTTGAGGTTTGCTGAGTGAGGAAATGTGGTTTCTTCTGGCCTTCAGAAAGCGCTTTGGACCAGAGAAATGCACAACTCTCGCTGCAAGAAATTGCCCTACTGGGCAGGGGGAGGTGGTCTCCAAATAGCTTAGGGAAAGTTTGTTCCCACCTAGACTGTCATGCTAAGATCTACTGTCACCTACAGCCTTTTCTAGGCCCCTCTGTGTTTAACTTGATGTACATTTATGACCTTTTGGAAGCACCTGTGGGTGGTTTGCATCTGCACAGCATCTCTCTGGCAGGGTTGGCAAGGGTTTTTGTATTGATATCTTATCTACTTGTGGTTGAGGAGCTGACATATCGGCAGGGATCTACCAGATTCCTCTTTCAGGTGCTGTTATGTCCCATGACGTGCCAGCCTGTCCATCAATGTCCCAGAGGGATGAGCAACCCAATTTCTGAAGTCCCAGCTTGGAGGCAAGGATCGATTCCTGTGGCACCAAGCAAAGGAGTGAGCTGGCAGCAGGCAGACAGCCTGCCCGGCAGAAAAAGCTGGCTGTTGGGATATCTGTCACGCTGCTGTGTTGGGACCCTGCAGAGTGACTCTCCCTAGCACATCTCTATTAGCCAGGGTTGCATCGTTTGATGGTTGTGCTCTTCCACAATGAGCCTTGTGCTCTTGGGCACTGCTGTTAAATGTGTCCTCTCTGTGATGCTGTGTTGTCTTCTGCTTAGCTAAAATTTAGCACCGGCATCCTGAAAGCATCTTAAAATGAGCACTTAGTGCTGTTTTTTATCTGCTAACTTGGTAGGTGATGTTTCCCATGGCACAGGCAACGGTTATATAGGGAGAGAAGGCTCCTTGTTACTTGGTTGCTGCTCCTTGGCACTGTAGGAGCTGGTGTTAAAAGCGAGCCTCCCTTTCGGCTTGAAAGTGATTTTTCTCTCTGCGTTCTTGTTTTCCGGGGCATGGAGGAACTGTGAGGTTTAGCAACATTTCAGCTTTCATTTATTCAGTGGTTGTGAAGTGTTTGCTTGCCTTCCTGTCTCAGACAAAGAGTTCTTGCACAGGAGCCTCTTATGCAAAACTCTTTCTTGATGGCTTGACGTGAAGGGCTGCCTTGCATGTGGCTCCATGTGCTGACTTGCTCTGTCTGTATGCTTCTCTGGTGTGGATAAGTCTATGTAACTCATGCATGTGCTGCTCTTGTGCTTGGCTCCTCTTCTGCAGATGTGGCTGGCAGTGCCCCTAGTTTTCCCCCTTGTCTTTCCACACTTGCCACTTTCTCTGTTGTCTGGCTAGGAAACCAAGTGTCTGAGAGATACCTAGTCCTTGAGCAGAGGGAGTAGAGAAAATGGTCTTGGTTGCTGTTTCAGCTGTCAGTCCAGCTGTATGCTGTTGGTTTTCCCTGAAACTGGTTGGGCTGCTACTGTGCACTGGTGCTTTCGGTCGGGATTCTGCTCACCTGCCTTGGAAAGGGAATGCTCATTGTCTCTCTAACCAGTGTGGGAACATGGGACTGAGGCATTTCTAACCAAAATCTGGGTGAGAGATCAGGGAAGAGAAATGTTTTGTGTTATGGTCCACTGAGGTGACCTACATCCGTCTGAGGTCCATGGACAAAAGTAATGTCTTTGTCTTCTCTCTCCCACTTTAGATCACAGACAGAACTGAGTCGCTGAACCGCTCAATAAAGAAAAGGTATTTCTAGGGTTGACCTCGGGGTAAAGCAGGTCCCTTCCTGCAAATGGAGGATGCTGGAGGGCCCTGCTGTGGGGAAGGGCAGGCATGACAGGCTGCCTGTGGCCCTCAAAGTCCTCCCTTCTTCTTGAGGCACTGGGGGATCACCATAATCCTCTTCTCTCCTCTGCTCTCCAGTAACAGCATAAAGAAAACTCAGCCTCCCCTCCCTGTGTCGAAGATTGATGACAGGCTGGAGCAATACACACAGGCTATTGAGGTGGGCTGCTGTGTTGTCTCTGTGTCCCCACTCCCCAAGGAGCCCTCTTTGCTGGGCATTGCTCTCCCACCGTGCCTCTTAGTCTTACCGTCTGGGAGGTGAAAACTGAATCGTTTCCCCTTGGGTGGCAGCAACACTTTTTCTTGTCTCTATCTCCCTCCACAGTATAAAGTAGGTTTCTTTAGCGAGCTGTCCCATCCTTGTTTCCTTGTGTTCCTTGCTTAAAGTGTGGGAGTATCTGGCAGGAACTATCAAGACCCTACAAGTCTCCTTTTACAGCCCTTCATCCCTGAGGACCTCAAATTGGGGGGGAGGAGCACACACTCCCTGATGGTGATCTTTCTCCATTTATTTTCCAGACATCCACAAAGGCTCCAAAACCTGTCCGACAGCCCTCTCTTGACCTTCCCACCACGAGCATGATGGTAGCCAGCACGAAAAGCCTCTGGGAGACTGGAGAAGTCGCAGCTCAGTCTGTCACGAAGTCCCTGCCCTGTAAGGTATGGCATTTGCAGGACTTGCCTTGCTTGTGCAGGGCAGAGGGGTTGGCCTCTGGGCACAACATGCATTACGCTTGCATTAACCTGTTGGTACGGCTCATTGGTGGTGCCCACCAGCCCTAAAGGAGTCTATATTAGAGATCCTAATCGCCTTCATCAGAATGCAAGGCATACCACCTTAGAGCTTTCCTTTGTCTGTGCTAGGGCCCCAAATTGTTTCTTGGTGGCACACCTAGGAAAGCCTCTGTGATTCTGGTTGAGGCTCTGTTTTGAAATGGGAATAAAATCAGCTGGTAGGGAGAATGTGTGTGTCTTCTGCAGGGGCTAGGACTGAGCGCCAGTTGTTGAGCACAAAGTTGCAAGATGATAAATCTTGTACTTGGAAAATGCAGAGTATTATGTATTGCTCTCTTAATAATTTCAGTTTCTGGTCATTGAGGGTGAGGCTGATTCTGTAACACATTGGTTGCAAACCTGTGTTTATGTGAGCAAAATTCCTTCCACATAAGAAAAGCCTTGATGTTAACACATCTTGAATAGTTGACAAACTTAAGAAAATAAACATCTTGGATCTCTGATGCAGGCTTTTGTTGAAGAGAGTGAGAGGAAGACATAGGATATACTGGGAATAGGAAGAAGTTTTCACAGTCATGGGGTTTAGCTGCAGCTGTCATAGCTCAGATCATGTGATATTATAAATAAAAAAAGGACATCAGATGTGTGGGTTTGAAAGGGACGTGAACAAAGGCATGTTCAGCAGCGTTAGCAGTAAAGGGTAATGAGACCATCATCTCCTCAGGATATCGTGGCTGGAGACATTGTGAGTAAAAGAAGCCTTTGGGAACAGAAAGGCAATCCCAAACCTGAGATCAATATCAAGGTGAGTTAGTATCTGTGTAAGTATGAAAGCATTTGCTCTGCTGTGAAGAAAGAGCTCTTGGCTGGGTTGGAAGTATTGAGAAGATGATGATGTTCTGTTGGGACAAGGGCTGCCTGTATCAATCAATGCAATGGCATACCTAAGAGCTCTTCCTAACAGTGAGCTGCTATTGCTTCAGTCCTAGTAGAAATGGGGGCAAAAATAATTTTGTAACCAGTAGTACCGAATAGTCTCATGACTAGCATGTTATTCTCAGCCCATGAGTTGGGAGCCCCAGCCTTCTAGGCTCAAATTGAACTGCAAATGTGAGTTACTTTGGTCTTGTTATGCTTTTTAATCTTGAGAATAAAGAAAACATGCAAAATTAAGTGGAACTGAACCTAAGACAGTACCAACGCTTGCACATGGATCTGGGGTTTTGTGCCTACCGGTACATTTGCGGGAATGCTTATTAAAATGCAGCAAGTGGCTGTTGCTCGAACTGTCCAGGCTGGGAGAGGAAGATCAAAGCATCTTGTCTGTTCCTCAGTCGGTACTGCTGCGAGTATGCGGTAAATGAAACTGGCTCTTGCTATGGGTGAAACCAACCCTGGCCTGGGGGATCTGGGCTCTTAGATGAGCCCTCCCTCATGAGGCCTGGTGTTGCATCTTCCCTTTCCTATTACACGTCCTGTGCTTGCTGTATTAACTTATGCTTATAGAAAGTCGTGGTCAGTCTGTGCAAAGAGTTTATGTGGAAGGGGCAAGAAGGGAGTACAGAGTAGGCTGACTCCGAGACCTCTGGGATTACAGACAACCATATTGCATACTCCTCTGGATTCAGTTATTTGATCTTGACTGCCTATTTGAGGGGGAAAAAAATGCTGACTTTGGCTCTTTCTTTCTCTCCTATTCAGTCTACTCCTTCTGGCAAAAAGTATAAATTTGTTGCAACAGGCCATGGCCAGTACAAGAAGGTGTTGATAGATGATGCTGCAGAGCAATAGCATGCCTGGAGAACTCATTAACCAGGTAGGTGGAGTATGGCCTTGTGCTGTGTAACAAACTCCTGGTGGTGTTCTGGCAAGATGTTGGGGTTATTTCTGCCAGCTACACTTTGGGCGAGTTGGAAGGTACTGTATGGTAACACCTGAAGCCTTGCTACTGGGCAAACGCCTGACTTTGAGCTGGAAGGGAGTGGGTACACAGCAGGGGTTTGTTTTGTTCTCTGACTTTCTGATGCTGCTAGAAGCTGGATACCTGTGTTAGTTTAATCTGCAGAGTAAGTCCCTCAGCCACTGCTGTTAGGGTGAAGATGTATTTGTCTTTGCTAGTTCAAAGGAACAGTCTCTAATTGCCTGTTTTTAATTATGCTCTCTTATGTTGCAAGGAGAAGTAGGTAGCTAGAGGTCATTCTGTCTGAGCATAGGGTCTGATATACTCCTGAAATTCAGATGCTTCTGGGGTCTAATTCCCAGATTTACTGAATTAATCAGGGGAAAAACTTCTAATGATTTCCGTAACCTCTTGGAACCAGTGCATAATAGGGCTGAGTGGGGAGGACATGAACATCTGCTGTGCTGGGTAGACCAATAGAGCAGAAAGCGCTGTGCTCTGATGTGCAGCAAGGGGGGAGGCAGAGCTGGGTTGCTGTTTCTGCCCTCTTGAAACGATCTTTGGATCTCATGCTCATATTGTGTTTATGTTAATAGATATCCTGGTGTTATCTTGAGTAGATGATAGTAGAGGCTTGTGGCAATACGGAGGAATGGTGTAGTGTGAGGTGATAACTGGTTGAATCCAACCAGGCGGCATTTGGCACAGTCAGAGGAGAGGAAGCTGTTGGGGGTGAAAACAAGCTCATTCTCTTTTTTCCTACTATAAAAAAGAAGCTTTATTTCATAGCCAAGCTTATAAATAGCACTGTCTGGTACAAAACACCTTTTGTTTCTGAATTATTCCGAGGGCTGTCCCCCCCCCCCCCCCAGGGAGCTGACTTCTGAGTGCAGCATGTTGTCTTTTGGATTTTTGCTTTTGTGGTGCCGATTTAGAAGAGAAGGTTTCTTGAATGGCACTTTGAGGTGGGCAGCAGTACAAACCCAGGCTGCCCAAAGCTATGTTTTTAGATGTAAAGAAGGAGGAGCCCACAGGAGTTGCATCCTCAACTTGCTTCTCTGCCTGTGGCTTTCAGAAGCCTATTTTAAGGTCTCCTTTTTGATCAGTCCTCTTCTTTTTCCTGAAGTCTGTTTCAATGCACTGAGTGGGATCCTACTGAACTTAAATTCTTTATAGCAAACAGGTGTTGCTAGGTTGTCCGCAGGTTTTGTTTGCCCTACTTCAGCTTCTGCAAGGAGCTCAAAGGAAAGTGCCCTTGGCTCTGGTCTTTTTCCAGCATCCTTTCTTGAAAGGCCAGTGACTGTCACAGAACATCCTCTAGGATCCACCCAGTACTCCAAACAGTCATGGCACAACGCTGTTGCCCTGTGGGCTCGTTCACAAGGAAGGGTTTTTGACTGTGAATAGCAAAATGACTGTGATAGCTGGAAGGAGTCTTGGCTTTTTTTATCATCTTTAGGTTTTTAGCTGGCTGTTTTGTGTGCCGTGAGGTCCGCGCTCCCCAGCTCCTCTCAACCCCCCTGAACTATGTTCATCCTCTTTTCCCTGCTGGCAGATCTCTTCGTTGTTGCCTTTTTGCTTCCAAACCCTTCTGGCTCACCCCGTGTCACTCGCTCAACACCACCTTATCACCTTTCTAGTTGCTTAAGCACAAGTACAGTTTTTCTTCCTCCCCTCCATTCCTGAGCTGCAGGACCTCTGAGCAGGCTGTGGAGCAAGAGGTTTTCTGTAAGCAGCAATTTGGGCTCTTAGCAACTGCCTGAGATTGTTTGACACTGAAAAACAATCAAAACTGTGCCCAGCAGTGTTCCCCTTCCCTTGCTCAGCACAGCACATCAAGCTGGGACATGCTGCAGTGGCACCCAGTGCAGAGCCACTGGTGGAAATCTGTTGTCTCCAGGCATCTGTCCACTCCTCTGTGATGCTCTCGTGCCAGGGTCTGTCTCTGCAGGACTTGCCATGCCTGCTGTATGCCTCTACCCTTCACTCTTGGGGCAAAAGGGCTAAACCATGTAGCCATACCCGCCTTCCTCTGCTTCCCACTCTGAGAATTGCTCTCCCCACTTGCAATTTTCTGTCCTCCATCCCTGTGCAGTTGGAACTGGGTTGTGGACACAGCCTGATGGGAAGCCCAGCAGATGCAAGATGTAAGCCTTATGTGAGAGTCGCTGGTTTGTTCTGGGTAGTCATCCTCACTGCAGGACACAGTGGATTAAAGCACAATTGCTTCTGAAACCATCTTCTCTGGCCAGATTCACATAGTGTCCCAAGTCTAATCAATATTGGCTGTTCTGCTTCATGCTAATGCTGTGGATCTTGTGAATGCAGAATCTTGTGCATAGCCATCCATTTAGCTGTGCTACAGTAAGGTGCCATATTATCACTGTGTGGTAAGGTCATCTTGACCTGCGTTAGGCTTTCTACATGTTTTACGCTGCACTCTGATTTTTTTGATTTTGTGTTGCTGTGTGGATCTCTCTCTATGGCCTTCTCTTGCAGCATGTTGAATTATCCTGCAGAGGCTTACCTGGGATTCATTCGTGATTACTGGCACATTTCTAACCTACCTCTTTTCAGCTTTTTCTTGGAAAACTGGGGGTTGGTGAAATCTAAACTTTAGATACTGGGGTTATTCCTCTCCCCCCCCCCCCTTCTTTTTTCTCCTTAGAATAGGCAAGGGGTTACAAAACAGAGAGGATAAGACCAGCAAAGTGAAAAGTTCAGAGAAGGTTTGATGATAACTGCGCTCTTCTTATGGCATCATTGCAAAATTGGAAGACTTCAGGAAAGCAAAAGGGGCTTTTAGTTTCGTTTCTATGTCTGGTTGCAGTTTGGCTTGGGAAAATATTGGTCAGCTCCATATCCTCTGTGCATGAAGAGAATGTAAAGAGCTGTGTATTGAGTTTCCTGTTTGGACTAAACATAGCAATCCTATATTAGCTGTGTAGGAACATCCCAGCATATGACAAAGCCCTTCTGAAACAGAAATAGCTGATCTCCAGATGTCACACTCATAAGCCTGGTGGCAATGGAGATGTAAAGGGTGAATGTAATACTGGAAAGCACAGTTGTCTCTGTGGATGGACAGAGTTGGGGATTTTGTTTTAAATACCCTTTTTTCCAGGACATCAGGCACCAGTGGGTATGCAACTATCATGATGTTCCCCCTGAAAACAAGACTACATGTGGTTAGCAGAACCTCCTGGAAAACAGCACCTTGTTAAATACACAGAGTTGGATACCCACATGCTGAAGCAGGCTCTTGTTGGTTATCATGAAAACACCAGTCCCCAGCTGTACTTAAAAAAGCATGGTAAAATACCTAACAGAACCCGATTACTGCAACAAAGTTAGTCTTCTGTGTGCTACAATTTAGTAGACTGACCTAAGAGGACATCAAATGATGATGCCCATTTTTTTAGCCAGGGGAACTGCTGTGTGAGAGCAGGATGGATATCTTATGCTGTCCCTTGTCTGTGCCTTGGGTGAAAGGATGAATTTCCACCTTGTTCTCAGCGAATGGATGTGGGGTACACTTTTGGTGAAGAAGCTAAAGAAATGATGTGTACTTTCTTTGACTTCAGTTTCTAAAAATCCCTAGAGGAGATGTGGAGCAATCTAGATTCCTTCATGTTGCCTCACCTGCAATTGTTTCTGTTTCTAGGATTTATTTTGGTCTTAAATAAACACAACAAAACAAACTCAGATTCCATCATCCTCCTCTAAACTGGGCTGCTTCTTCAGGCAATTTGTCCTCTTCACTGTGTGCCTCCCCACTCTTCCCCATGTTACTGCACACAGTGCTTGTTGCTGGCTCTTCTTAAAACAAGTGCATGTTTGTTTTCCTGGCTCATGACTTGTGGATGTGGTATGTTATGCTTTTAAGCTTATATACATATGCAGAATAACCCTTAAACCCACAGCGTGAGGCTGCTGGCTTGGGGGGATTTAATATTATTTTTTCCTTACACTTGGCTCTGTTGAGCAGTAAACTTAGTCATAGGTGCTTTCTTGCTTGGTGCTCTGTAGGAACCTCCAGCGATTTGGGCCTGGTGGAGCAGTCTGGCTTCAGTTGACTGACCATCCTGATGCCGTTCTGTTAAAGCTCTTGCTGTGCTCCTCAGACGCTTTAGGTCTAAACTGGCTCACCTCAAACACAGTGGTGATCTTTGTCATGGGTTTGGCAGCCAGTTCCTTCAGTTTCCGAGCATCGAAGCGTGGCTTATGTAGAAGAATGGGTAAGCGGCGGGGAAGAAAGTTTCTTTCTTCCTTCTGCAGCTTCTTCTCTTCTGCTTGCTGCTTCCTCTCCTTGTTGACTGACATCTGGTATAAAATAGCATCCCACATCCTTGTGGCCCTTGATTTAAACAGCCTGCACTCTTGACTGATGGTCGGTTGAGAGCTGTCCTTCTCCTTGTTCCCTTCCTCATGTCCCAGCTTTTCTGGCTCAGGCTCTGGGAAGTTGGGTGCTTCTGGCTGCACCATCAACTGCTTCCTGAGGCGATGCCAGCCACTGGCATTGGCTCCAGGCGGTCTTGCTGCTTCTACAGATGATAGTGCTGGTTCAGCTTTGAGGGGAGGGCTGGTGTTTGTTAAGTTGGGGGTCAACTGAGGCTGAATGATACGTTCTGCCTCGGTGTCTGTGGAGGTGGCCACAGGAGTGTCAGCTTGTGCTGGGGTTGCTGTTGCTGAGTGTGCTTGCCTCCAGGGAGTGCTGGGTGTCAGTGGTTTTAGGATGTCGTCATCTTGCTTGGGTAATTCAGGAGCTACCTCTGATTCAGATATTTTGGTGTTGCTTCCATGGGTCATAGGTTGATCAGTGTGGGCATCGGAGGGGCTGGGCTTGGGTGAAGTGGCCTTGATGGTCTCTTCAGTAGGAGCAGGCCTGGGAGCTTCGTTAGGAGGCTCCACCTCTGCAGCAGAAAGGAAGGGATGTTCCAGTGCAGGAGCTGTGGCCTTGCTGTCATCGAGCAGGGTGGGTATCTGCCCCAGAGATGGTTCAGAGTAGCTTGTTTCAGGTGCTGGAGAAGAAGCCCTTTTGTCTTCATGGCTGACAGTTTCCTGGATCTGATTAGATGTGGATATCTTAGCCCTGGGTGGCTTGATGCTGTGGAAATAAGTGTGCACCTTGGTGATATAGGTAACATCTGGTGCCCTTTCTTTAGCAGGTGTACTGGAAGGAGGGCGCTGGGAGAAAACAGATATTGAAGGGTTGTGTGGAGTGGGAAGGTGGATGTCTGTGCCTTCAGGCTGCTGTGGAGTCTTGGGAGTTCCTGGCTTGTGTAGCAGGGGCATGGCCGGGGAGGTCGTGAGCATGAGGTGTTCGGCTATGCGCCTCTGCTCAGTGACCTTCAGTGTGAAAGGCTTGCTCTTTCGGAAAGGGGAGGGGATGCGGTGGGTGATGGGCTTGATGGAGAGGCGGGTTGGGAGGCTGGCAGAGGCAGCTGCTGTGGTTTCGGGGGTCTCTGCTGGGGGAGTGCTCTCATTGTGCTCTAGGTCAGAGCTGGCCTCATTCACTGGTGAGAGGCTGGACCGAAAGGACTTGGCTTGCTCCGAAGCTAGGATGGCGTTCTTCTTGGCTGTCTTCTTCAGCAGCCGCTGCAGCCGCAGGTTGTCCTTCCCAGGCTTTGGTAGGGTGGGAGGGGGAGAAAGGTGGTGGTGGATGGGAGCAGGCTGAACAGAGGATGATACTGTTATCAGCATTGTCATCTCCTGGAAGAAAACACAAAGCTTAGAGTTGGTGTGGGCTTAGCCTTGAACTAGACTCTGAAATATTCATACATAAGGCAGTTTCTTCCTCTCTCCAAAAGCTATGAGTATGAAGTCAGTATTGTAGGAGAAGAGCATCAGTCTTGATTTCCTTAGTCTCTCAAGTAGTTTCAGCCAGTCTTGAGGGTGGTGTGACAGGGCAAGAGATGTACTGGGGGAAGCTGTATTGCCAAACCTGGAGCCCTTCCGCTCCTGGCGATAGTGCAAAATCCAGTGAGAGCTCCTTGGGACCACAGATGTTTGTGTCTTGGCAAGTCCTAAAGGGATTTGGAAGGAAATGTCAAGAGAAACAGAGAGGTTCTGAAATTCTGAAGCTTTGAAACATTCTCCAGAGGCACAAATCAGGAATGTTTCATAGCTTTCCAAATTCCAGTTATTAATACTCTGATACAATGTTATGTACAACAGAACAGCCATGAACTACATGTGTAATTTGAGTCAAAGTCAGCACTGGCCTTGACTGATTTTAGCTGGCAGAAAGACGTCCCTGTGAAATATAGGACCTTAAAAAAAACTGTGTTTATCTGGTGAGAAAGTGCTTTGTCACAATGCTATAATTCTAACTCGTCTTTCCTTGCTGTGTCAAGCACAGTGTCCACCTTCTCCTGCACTCAATTTAAGATGAAACCAAGTTTTCTCTTTCCCTTGGGAGCATTGCCACTGTCCTGGCTGTATCACTCATTCTTCAGTGAAACAGAAATATGTTGTGGTCTGGGTCAGGTCTTATCCCCAATGGCAATTGCAGCTGGCCCCCCCTTTGGCCAACACTCCTGCTCCTGGGGGGATGCATGGCTCTTTTCACTGCTCTCTTTCATGAACTCACCACCATCTCCTCTTCTTTGTGGTGAGCACCGGTCAGATTTCCTGCACAGTGGAGCTACTAAGGATCTGTGTTGGGGATAGAAAGATAAAACTAATCTCAGTTCTCTTCTTTCTCTTCCTGAGCAAGTCTGGGGAACACCAAAAACTCAGCCTCTGACCTGCAATGACTCTTTGGCAACCCCCCGAAAGAAATCTGACTCAACCCTGCCTCTCACTCGGCGCAGAGTTGCTGAGTTTTGCTATGAAAGGAGGCATGAATCACTGAGCCCCTTAATCCCCAGTGCTGGATGCGACTGAACATCCTGAAACAAGGAAGAGGTGGTGGGCTGATGTCAGGGTTGCCCAGAGGGGCTATTGCATGTGCTCTGCTTGGTTCTTTGTGGCTCTCCAAACAGCTCTGGCTAGTGTGGGTGTGTAGCATGATATCTACCATGTGGGAAAACTATCCGGAATAAAACTCTCAAAAGCACAGAACAGCTATTTGTGTTTGAGTGCCCGGTGTTGCCTTTAGGCTTGCAGTACTGCTGTCAGCACTGGACTGAGAAGTTGATCTGTACTGAGCAAGCAGGCAGTGTATCTGCCAAAACTGGTTGCAGATGGGAGGAAGAAGGATGACTCTTCTTTAAAGAAAAGAAATAATTAAAAAAAAAATGCAGCAGCAAATGAAAGCACTGAAGAGGTGGCATGTGGGGCATAAAGCCTTCAAGGTCAAGCTCTCCCCATGGTAGATGAGCTGTCCTCCAGAGCAGAGGCTGTGGTGGGCAGGGCCTAGTAAGTGGTGCACTACTACCAGCTGATTTCCTCAGTACAGGAAAGACACAGACCTGTTGGAGCAGGTCCAGAGGAGGGTCACAAAAATGATCGGAAGGCTGGAACACGTTTCCTGCAAGGAAAGGCTGAGAGGGTTTGGGTTATTCAGCCTGGAAAAGAGAAGGCTCCAGGGAGACCTTATTGTGGCCTTTCAGTACTTAAAGGGAGTTTATAAGAAAGATGGGGACAGGCTTTTTAGTAGGGCCTTTAGTGACAGGACAAGGGGTAATGGTTTTAAACTAAAAGAGGGTAGATTCAGACTAGAGATAAGGAAGTAATTTTCTGTGATGAGAGTGGTGGAACACTGGAAGAGGTTGCCCAGAGAGGTGGTAGATGCCCCATCCCTGGAAACATTCGAGGTCAGGCTGGACGGGAGTCTGAGCAGCAACTTGATCTAGTTGAAGATGTCCCTGCTCACTGTGGGGAGGGGTGGGTGGGGTTGGACTAGATGACCTTTAAAGGTCCCTTCCAACCCAAACTATTCTATGATTTATTTCAGCTGCAGACATGAGAAACCTCCTGCTGTTTCAGTGAGGGGGCTTGGAGGGGATTTGTGCCAGCTGGGGGTGACAACTGTTGGGCATTCCCAATGGCTTATCAGCCTCATGCCTTAGGCATAAGGCTGGGATTAGAACTTGCTCTGTTTCAAAAGCTACTCTTAGAAATAAGTCTGCACTGGCCTGAAAAAAGGCTGAGAGCCCATTCCTTCATCATATACCTGCTCTCCTCCCCAGCCTTGTGGATATTCTAGATTCTTCTGGGCCAGAAAGCCAAAATGCCTCAGTTGGAGAGATGCATACTTGCTTTTGTGCGACTCTACGCTGCTTCTGTTTGTATAGGAATTTGTAGTTGTTTGTGTGATTTTTGTCTGCTGTGAGGTGAGCTGGTACATGCATCTGATGTTAGGATTGATTGTAGAATGACTTCAGCTGCTCCTGTTTAATGTCTTCCCATGGACAGCCTGTACTACAAGATGAGCTGTGGTCTAGCAGCACTGGTAAAGCAAGGTTGACCTGCTTCAAGCTTGTGTTGGGAATACTAAAGAGGCAGGGCAGTGAACTTCCCAACTACTGATAATCTCTTTGAGTGTTTTCATTGTCCTACAGATTGCTGCACCCCAGAAAAATGCAGCTTCCGACATGGGTCAGAGCAGGATCTTGTCTGGGATTTGCTGTGAACTGCCAGATGCTACCGAGGAGGGCATGGGGGTTCTTGGAGTGGGAAGTTTAGATATAATCTGCATGCACCAGGAAAACTTTCCCTCTGTTCCCAAAGTTAGAGGCTGCTTTGTGCCCTATAATCTAAGATTTGTGGTCTCTTACAATAGTCTGTGCTCTCAAAATCACTCTTGCTACTCTCTCAGCACCTCAACTAACTTGAAACCTGCTGTGCTGTGGGTCTTGAGGACGTGAGTGGTAACTTCCATGGCAAGTGACTGTGCTGAAGTCTGTGTGTTTGACTAGTGAGGCAGAGAGACGCTAAGAGACAGCAAAAGGAAATCGGCTGTTAATTTATTTGCCTTTCTTGTCATGCTTGGCTTTGTTTGATGACTCTCCTTCAGAGCTTTGTGTGCTCAGGAGAAATTCCGCAACAAGCAGGATTTGTGAGTGTCTTCCCCCCCTTGCTGTGTAATGAAGCAAAAGCAAAGGGACAGATGGACTTGCTTTATTGCCAGCGGAAAGGCCAGAGCTGAAAACCCAGAGACAATGGGGAAAATACTGCCTGAGAAACTTGGGTGGGTTTGTGCTAAGTTGGAAGAAAATGGAGCTAGAAGCTGAGTCAAGAGGCTTTCAAAGGGTTAAGTTTTCTTGCTGCTGGTTGAGAGCTTGTGGGTGGAGGGGAGGTCACCCACTCTTGGACCCCAACTATTCTCCTGAACTCTGCTCCATCTGCAGTCAACCCCAAACTGAGAAAGTGTCAGCATGGAGGAGTCATTTATCATATGGTGGAAAAGTCATTTGTGTGCAGGAGTCCCTCAGCTGCACCAGCTGTCGCACGTGGAGCAGATAGAGAGCTGCAGGAACCCTATACGGCTGCAGCTGGTCCCAAGTGGAGAGCTGCGGCTGCCGGGGGCTGTAGGAACGTGCTCTCTGCTTTAGTGGCTTTCTCAGGCTTGGAAGGAAACCTGCTAATCTCCTCCTTCTCAGGAGATGGCTGGGCAGGAGCACATCCTTCCCGCTGCCTGGGCAGCTGTGACCTCTGCCGGGCACGCAGCCCTTGGCATCTACTCTGCCATGGGCGCGTAGCGTGGTTTTGACTGTCCTGCAGCGCTGAAGCTTTATGGGCTGATTCACAGGGCTTTGTGGAAATGGGTGGGAGAAAACTACCTGTAATTGCTAGACAAGATGCAGCCTCTGTACAGCCCAGGGTATTGCTTGTGGCAGGCCAAATGGTATGCATAAACTTCTTGTTTTCTTGTCTTGCAGCTGAGCTTGGTCCTGGCTTGATGCAACCCTCAATGCCACTATTTCCTCTGCTCCACAGAAGACAATTGAAGGATTTTTCTCTTCTCCTGCCTGATGTCAGTGTGCTTTGGTACAGCCTGACTCCTCTCGGGGTATAAGCAATACCCCATGCTGCCTCTGGTTGGACGAAAGGAACTAGATCAGCTGGCAAAACTGTCCCTGTTTTAACTTTCTATGTGACTCTTTGGCGCTTTTTTTTTTTTTTTTAAATCTGGCTCTGCTATGGAGATGGGAGGCTGTGGTTCTGCTCCCTCTCTCCCTCTCTTCTTTCTCAAGTGTTGGAAGAGGGGGATCTGCTGCCCTGCTGAGCTGACAGGGCTTTTGCTATGTGATGAAGAATTTCTGCTTCTGTGGCTCTTGGTGGCTGGGTGGTGGGAGAGAGGGAGCTCAGAAGAAACCCAGTAAAAGAATCAGTGTTTGAAAGGAGGGCAATGGGCAGATTCTGAGCACGAGGAGACTGCAAGGACCACTCGTCACCCTGTTGGTGCCATCTGTGGGTAAACTATTCCCCTGTTTACAATGCAGCCTCTGTCCCTCTACATCATCTGCTTTGAGGGACTTCCATCTACTTGTCTCTGTGTACAACAAATCACATTCAACTTAGTCACGTTTTTTTCTTTAGTTCCCAGATCAACCTCTAATCACAGTTACATACCCATGCCAAAATGTTCCTGCCACTTTTTCATCTCAACAGTGGCAATAGCAGCTTTGTTTCAAGTAGCTGCTGCCTTCCTCTCCCTGTCTAACATGGACTGGAGGTCTCCTTTCCCAGATGAGGAGTGCTGACCACTGGTATTATCTCCCTTCTCTGGGAAAGGGATTTGCTTGTTCTCTAACCTGTGGGCTCCAGTGCCAGTGATTGAAACACTTCTTCTGAATGTCACATGTGGTGGGTATGTTGATAACCTGCCTACTACATTCCTGGAGGCGGACAGGATATCTGAGAAACGGCTGCTTCTCTTACGCTGGAAGCTGCATGGTGAAAGGGCATCCTAGCGAGTTGTTTGGGGAGGTCAGGGCTTGCTGTGAACGTGGGGAGACTGAGTCCCTAAAGAGTGGCACTCTGGCCTTGGGCCTGAGGTCTATAAATCAGCTCCCAGGGCTGTTTCTGAGCTCTCCCATGTCTTCATACTTCACGGTGTTAGCATGTCCCCCATCCCCTCTTAAAAGTCTTATTCCTACCCTCTTCCTATGTCAACACAATTTTGCAATTTGTTTCTGCCTTCCTGGAGGGGACGGCATCTTCTCTCTCCTCCTTCATCAGTGCGCTTTCTGCTTAAATTTACTGCAGCCTGGATTTTTTTTTTTGTTTTTGTTTTTTTTGTAAGCATTTAATAAAATTTGAGGAAGATGTTGTAACAATGGCAACTCTGAGGATTTTGTTGATGTAGGAGTTCCTGCAGCAAAGCTGTTTTCCAAGACCTTGCAACTCTACTTGAGCAGGAAGTGAAGGAGAAGAAACATCAGGCCGAGTGACAAGAAGAGAAGGAGCTTGATGTATGCAAGAAAAGGTTTTCTGTGTGCCTACCCCATTTAGAAGATCCTTGTCATTTCACTGCATTCTTCATTGTTATTGGGGGTAATTGACTGTAAAATGGGAATGAGTGGTGTTTGGGTGAGAGGTGGAGCAGCATGCAGAAGAACTTGCATGAAGTGATCAGCTAGGAGAAGCACAGAGCTTAGGTCCCCAACTAATAGACCTCAGCAACATCACAGGTTTCAACAAAAATCACGGGTGACGTCAGCTAAAAAAAAAAAGAAAATATCCTCTATTGCCTGCTTATACAGCTTAGATGAGACCAATATAGCTGTCTGTGCAGGATCCCAGTGCTCTAATGAGCTGACTACCCTATCTGGAACCATCTAACGAAAAACCTTTTTTTATGGAGCTGACCTTCTGAGTAATAACACTTCTGTGGTGTAGAGACAGCAAATAGTTTGTGCTTTCCTTACCTATGCTTTCCTAAAGTATTAGGAAGAGGACAGTTATCAGACATTGCTTCTTGCTGTCATCTTTCTGCTTATTGGTACCCTAGTCCCCTCCATCCTCTGCTTCAGCTCCTGCTGGAGGTAGGAATTCAAGGAGCTGGTGTTCCTTAGAGAGCACTGGGGAGCATGGACACCATCTGGCCCCATCTTCCTCCCTTCAGCCTTCCTCTGACATGGTGGGATTTTCAAGCAAGGCCAGAGCAGTGGCAAGGGGTGTACAGAGATATCCTGGCTTGAGGAGAAAGCAGTGCTATTGTACCCTTGCATGCATGCAAACTGTTTCCATCAATTTGTTTCAACTCTGTTCTGCAGTTGGCTGGTGGAGAGGATGGCCACAAACTCCCGTTACTATTCCTGTGCCCTTGGAGAACACAGAAAAGGCCACAAAGGCTGCTTGTGTGAGATTCCTTCTCTAAGGAGGGTTAATTTGCAGGGCATATTGTCCCCACTTAAAGCCCATGTGGACACAGATGTGGTTTCAACAGAAACCACTGCTGTAATTCAGGTTCTGGTCACAGCACAGAAGTGAGCAGGTTACATGGAAACTCTATGGGGAGACCAGAGTGCACTGGTGATGGTGAGGAACCAGGGAAAAGACCTGGCTTAGAGCGGATGGATATAGCTCTTTATGAGTTACCTATACCTGCCAGGGGAAATTTTTCCACAATTAAATTAACTTTATGACATGCTGTTCTCCTCCCAAAGTAATGTAGTGCACACATGGTGGTGGGAGTGGCAGTGGGGTTACCAGAATGGTGAAAGACCCTCCAAAAAAAGGGATGCTGCAGCCCAGGTGCTCTGGATGTGCATCTTGGGGAATGCTAAGAGGGGATGAAGGCTCATTTCTCCCCTCAGCAGCAAGCACAGGGCATTGTGGCTGACTTTGTTGCTCACTTCAGAAGAAAATGCAACATCTGTGAATTGCTTCTGCTCATCTCTCACTAAAATGAAAAGCTCCTGCAGGTGAATTTGCTGTGGAGAAACCACTGCGTGTGGTGAAGTTATGCTGCAACCTTTGAAAGCAGCTTGCTTCCAGCTCTCCTGTCGGTCTCTGTGTGTTGCTGGGACCTCTGCTCTCCTAGGGATGTGAAGAGTGCTCCTGGGGACTCATCCTGCTTCTGTGAGTAAAGGAGAGCAGGCTGTGCCTCTGTATAGCAGTTACCAGTCTGATTTCATTCGGTAGCTGACCGCTCCATCTTTCCTACATTCATTTTTCACAATATTGTAATTTTTTGCAGCACTGGCATCTCTCAGGCTTTCATTGTAAGACTATAGCTCTATCTTTTCCTGGGACTGTTGCATTTTGAACATAACAAGGACAAACTGAGGCATTGAGTGAGACTTTCTTGCAGGATTAAGTTTACTCTCAAAGCCTGGTGGAGAAGAGCAATGCTTTCCTGGTCCCTGTATCTGTTGGCTGCCCGTGTTCCCTGTGCTGCCAGGCTATCTCAAATTACCATCCCCTTGGCAGGTTGATGGTGCCCGAAGAGAGGGGCTGGAACCCCTATGTGGGCTCTTAGTGCTCGACCCTGAGGCACACCTCAGGGTGGTGATTCTCGCCAATTTTCTTCTTTCCTCATCCTGTCTGTTTAGGTTATGCAGAAGGGGAATGCCCTTTTGTACAGCACCTACTCTTAATAAATCTGTGGGGGCTACATTAATACTGAAATGTGCTGTTTGTCCTGTAGCAGGCTTCAGGGCTGGTTTTCTTCCAACCAGGTTTAACAGATGATTCTACGAGAGCATATGTGACACGGAATTGAAAAACATGGTCCATGACCATTGCAATGCTTATTTCTTGCAGGCCATAAACCGGTGTTGTTTAAACTTGGGGAAGGGTTAGCTGATGGAAAACTCAAGTCTGTTTTGAATGTTATGTCTTTATATAGCACTTGTTCTGCCTCAAGAGTGGGGGCTAGACTTCATCTGGTTCTCTTTCCAGGTATAAAATAATTACAGGCTCATTTTTATGACCATCCTTATGTATATGTGCTGGCTAATTAACAGATCTCTGCTCAACCCTTGCTTGCAGCTCTGCACTGGGCCTCCAGTGAGATGGTGGATGCAAGAGTCTAGAGTTTCCAAATGACTTTCTTCCTTGAAATGTGTCTGCAGTTTCTGCTCTTTGAATGAAAGGTCAGACTCAGAGACACCTGGGCCTGAATGTCAGAGCTTCCCCTCCTTCCACCACCACCTTAGGGAAGGAAAATAAACAAGCTCAAAGAGCGGGGTGGCTATAAATAATGAGGTGGCAGCTGATATGCTGCTTAACAAGGTTGTGAGGTTGGTCTACTGGTAACTCTTGCCAGCTCAACACACTTTCCCTAATGCTGCATGATATATATATATATATACATACATATATATATATATATATGGGTGTATACATATATATATTTCAAAGCAGGTAAAGAATGGATCTGACAGTGGCAAAAAGTGCAATCGGAGCTAGCATTTGCTTCAGAAATGATGGAACCATTACAAGGATCCTGATAATGAGACAGACCATAGGCAATTTCCCTGTGATTTTTGCTTTGGGTCCCCCAAGGGTTTTGGTTGCTGTGGAACAATTTGATTTAGATCAAATTTCAAAAAGGTGCTTAATCTCTTCACAAAAACTCTAAGTAGTAGTGGTTTAATGATGCTAAAGACATGCACTCTTCATCCTTCAAATAAATACAAAAAAGTGTCACGGGCTCAGGGCTTTTGAGGGTGATAGGAAGAACAGGGCAGAGATGGTGAAGCATAGTAAGGGGAAAATATTGGAATTTATATGAGCAAGCACTTTAAAGCATGAAAGCAGCAAACTGCAAGTGTAATTACTGAATCAGATGTGCTTGGTTGGGTAGGTAGTCCTTCACCAAGGTTGTGGATGGTTGCTGTGAGCACCTTGGCTGTTATCCTGCCTTGCTCACCTCCTCTGGGGACAGCCCAAAACAGCAGCTCCAGGCACTGGTCCTGGTTCCCATCCTGCTGCTCAGTCTTTGTCCTCACTGTCCGACTGTTTCATCCATTTAGGTGTAAATAGCCTGAGGATGAGACCCAGGCTATGTCTCGAATGGTCCAGCCTGATCCCTTCAGAGAGACATCTAGCCTAGATCTAGCATGTGCAAGGAGGATCTCCTGAATCCCACAGGGATTGAACCTTAGATGTCTAAAGCAGATGGAGCAAGCACATCTCCCAAAGCAAACAGCTGAGTGATGGAGCAACAGTCTACCAGAAAAATCGGGAATCGATATTAACTGAAAAAAGATGAAATTCAGTACTTACTGGTGTGTAACTTGTTTCCATCTGCAATCACTTGCATGTTGGGTGCATCATGTTACTTGGTTTGGTTCACAAAATTAACAGGTCATTGGTTCCTTCAGGATAATTTCTGGTGCTGTTTTCTTGCTATTTTTAGAGCCCTGTAGGTAAGTTCAAAACATTGGATGGAAAAGAGTATTTACAGTAGCCAGTAAGTACAAGAAGTTTCTCAGGAATAAAGTGACTTCTTTTTGAAAGCATGAAAAGTTCTGTCACCTAAAATTAGCTTGAAGAAGGGCTATCGAGTAACACCATTGCATGCTCCCAACTTGGGCCCTGCAAAGTTCAGCATCTAAAGTACTAGAAAGGTGAAGGGCAGATGATGGTGATGTTGCCAGGACACATATTTTAGCAGAGTAGCTCCAGGCAATGAAACCAGTTGGAGGCTTTTCAAGTTTGCTGGTCAGATCTACTGTTTTGCAAAAATCAGGGTTGCAAAATGCAAATTTGGAGCTGTGCTTTGATTGTTACCATCCCCAGAGAGGAAGAGTGCAAATTCTGGCTCTGTCTCTTCTTGTTCCTGGTGAGGGGTGTGCTGTATGCTGAGGGTGCAAGCATGGAAAAAGCTGCACCAGGAGCAGAGGGGGTTTGGAGTTGATTGGTTTGGTGAATTTTGTTTGGGGGTTTGTGTGCAGTTTGACTCGAAGATCAGGGCTGAGACTGCTAAAGTGAGCTGGTGAGGATGGCACCAGTACCTGCCTTTGCCCTGGCCAAACATGTGAGCTGCCCAAATGCCACACAGTTATTTACTGCCTCTTGGCCCTGGGGTGTTTCATCCCCTTTTCTAGCCGTCATCCTGGTTTGGGCTTTGCTTTTTCACAGCCTTTCAGGAGACTTTCAGTGTGTGTGCCAAGGCAGCTGGTAGGTTAAATGTGCTCACAGGGAGATGGGGGCATGTGAGAGCAGCTTCTTTGAAGGTCTACGAAGCAGCTTTACACCCAGGTTAAGTTTGATCTGTTCCATCTGGCTTTCGAAAGGCTGATGAGCTATGCCAGAAAGCCAACACTGAAGGCAAATTCTCTCTGCTTCTCCAGTGCCACCCTGCTAAGCCTTGTTGCTTGCTGACCATGTGCACTAATGTATCTCTAATCTGAGTCACTCTGTTGTGGACCAAGGTAGCAAAGCATTTACCACATCCATCAGAGCTGTGGCCCGTCTGATGAGGCCAGTTCTTATGGAAGGGATGCAGATGCTGGTATTTTTGGGTTGGTGTCGGAGGTGAGTTCTCCATTTGCTTTCTCCCTCTCTGCTTCCCTGATGACCGATGAGATCAGGGCTGGCTCTGCAGGACACGCTGCTCCTTAGAGCAGTGCCAACCTGTGGAAGGATTGGGGGATAGGTGCTCAGTTCTTCATGCAAATACCCTAATGCAATTAATTCCTCTTGGACTGATGACTTCAACATCTCAAAACTGCCATTGTCTTTTAAGAGTGCTAGTTACTTTGTGTGTCTCCAACAGTGAAAATGTTGCTGGGAAAAAAACCAAACAATAACAACCAGAGCCAACCCAACTGGAAATTTAGAAAAACCTCAATTACAAATAAAAAAATTTCAACAGAATTTAAAAATGCCCAAGGACACATTGTACCCTGCTCTGCCACCATCACCACCAAAACCACACCATCCTAATGAGTGTATCTGCAGCATGCACTGTATGAATGATGCACAAGGCTGGCTTATGTTTGCATCTGATGCTGAAGTAGGAGGTGTGCAGATCCCTCCCCATTTCTTATGCAAAGATGTAGAGTTTCTGCTCTTGCAGGCTAAAAGGGGCTAAGACGGGGGTAGATTCTTCTACCAACTGAGCTTCACAGAAAGGTTGACACACTAGAGTCCTCAACGGAAGTGTTGGTTGCCTGCCTCCCTCCAGATGCAAGTAGGAGAATACCAGTATCGGGAAGGTGGATGGAGGTGTACATAGGTAGTTTGGTCATTAATAAGAGAAAGCTTGTTTGTTGGCCTTTATTCTCTCTCCATTTTATGCCTCTGAACCTTTGAGGTGTCATGAAGCCATCAGGAGAAGGTGTTGGCACCCTCAGATTCCCCAGCCACCCTCCAGGATTCAGGCAGGTGAACCCACAACCTGGTGAATACTTGCTCTCTCCTGGATCTGAGCAGCTGCTGCAAGATGTGCATCGCTGTGCATGGCAAGCACTGCACCAGGTCTCTTCCAGCTGGGTGAGGAAGAGACAAACTGAGGACTGAGATCCTGAGCCCAAATGCCAGGTGGGGGTATTAGAGGAGCCGGCGAGGAAGCATGGTCTTTGCTCAGCCCATTTGAGTTGTGTTTCAGATTCCTCAGCATCCCATCATCACTGGTAAAATGGCAGCAGTCTGCTGATACATAAATAGAGGAGCTGATTTGAAAGTTTAAGGCTATTCTGATCTCTGTTTGACTGGCTGTGCAAAACAGGTCATTGGATTTTACTCAGGAACAGACAATAATTAATTATATATATATTCTGTCCTTTCTCTGAGTGCACTTACTTAGTCACTATCTGATCTGCCTTTTTATTAGCAGCTACTTCAATTAAGTTGGAAAGAATGTTTCAGTGAACGTAGGACATCTACTCTAACCTTGAACTGCTGATTAAAGCCCACTGCAGAATCTCTTTCTCTGGGATGGGATAAAGAGAGGAAAAGAAAGGGAACTAGATAAGGATTTACTTTTCCTTCCCAAATGGCTTTTGTGGTTCCCATTTCCCACCTTCCCTGAGTCATGGTAAAAGGTTTATAATGGAGTGTCACAAAACAGGAAAACACATCCCCACCCTTCCCCAGTCAGCTTAATGAACCTGTTTTCCTGGATAACTTCAAGTGTTTCAGTGCTGATGTATGTACAAGCGGACAAACACATCAAAACCATTTGTATCATGCAACCCCTGCCCCCCCCATCAAAACCATTTGTATCAGCAAAAAAATCAAAAGATGTTGTTTTGAAAGCATTCAAATATGACTTTGGCGGAGGGGAATAAAAGAAATATTCAGAATGTGAATGATGGAACAACTCAAGTAAAACATATTTTCCCTGCAAATAAATTCACTTCGGATAACTTAACTGTTTTTGAATGACAGAAGATGTCAGTGAAAATTCATCTGTAGCTCTAGCACAAAGGTGTAAGTGCAGAGTCATGGGCATGTTTGGGTGAGGAAGGACCTCAGGAGGTCCTCTGGCCCAACTTGCGGGCCAAAGCAGCATCTGCTTCAGTATTAGATTGGTTTGCTCAGTGTTGGTCAGTAGTTGGTGAATAAGGGATAGGTATTGTTTCACTTCAGGAGTTAGTTTTCTCCTGGGTTGTGAAGAGTTTTAAAGGAATGATGTAGCTGATTTTCTTTAAAACTCTGTAGTCTTTAACGAATGTGAAGCTGCAGGTAGGATTTCAGACTGCCAGGACTGTAGAGCTTTTCAGATGGACTTTTCCAGTGCTTTTTCAGCTTGCTGGCTGAGTGTCATCCAGCCATAGGAGGCAGTGATCCATGGAAATGTTGCCCACTGACTGGTGTGCAATGAGCATGGGGGGTGAGGGTAAAAAAAAAAAAAAAAAAGGGCAAGCATTTGGCCAAAGTGCCCATCTTTATGCAATTTGTAAAATTATCAGAGCTAATGTGTGTGCACTGTATTTAAAGGCATCTCCCTGTGGGTGCGCTGGCTGTTGCAATAGGTCAGCCAACAGGCAGAAAAGATGAGAAGGGCTGATTACAGCTCCCCTGCAAGTGGCCCTGCTATGCCGTATATTGCTGCGGTCCATCTCAAATAACCAGTTTGGGTGCTCCTACCTACTGAAAAGAAATGTGATATTAGGGTAGGTTATCTAGTGGAAACTTCTCTAGGTCTGTGCCCCAGCCTTTAGTTCCTATTCAAGGAGGAACACTGGTTTCCTGTATCCTCTCCCAGATGGAGATGCTGTCACTGTAAAATCATGACAGGCTTTGGCTTGAGGTCAACAGGTAGCTGGACTTTATGTAGTCTGAGACCCTGGTTCATGTTTGTGACTTGCACGTGTGCTTTCTTTGGCCTTGGTGCTGTCTCCTAACCTGATAGCTGGTGAGAGGGGCCTCTCCAAAGACAGGGGCTCACTGCGCCCTTGCCTAACAAAATCTGATAGCTCTTGGTAGAAATGCTGCCACAGCCAGGATCATCTCTCCCTCATCTGGTCTCTGTGATCAGTACGGAGCATGAGGTAGTTGTCGGTGGTTTGCTTACTCTCTAGGCTGGCACGGCTGTGCTGCAGCAGCTCAAAGGCGAGTCCAAGTACACCTTGCTGCTGATGCAGGGAGAAGAGCTGATGTCAAGACAGTGCAAGATATATATCCTACAGCAGGACAATCTGCAGTAAAGAGAGGCAAAGCTGCTGATGAAAATGTCACAGGCTGTGAATAAAACTGCTGTGCAATGGCATCAAAAGGTGAAATAAGGACTAGAACAAGGTATGTGTGAAAAGCACAGGGTATGCGGCTAAGGCATGAAACAAATATTGGAGACAATTATAGTTACATGCCAAAGCAGATAGATACCCACAAAGGGAAGAAAGGGCGAACATAAAATGGGCTGTGGGGAATGAGCCTTGGTTGTGAACCAGTTGACAGCAGAGCAAGCAGAGGATGTGTGCATCAGATAAGCCCTCTTTCCAGAGGGATGGAGCAGATCCCCTCAGTCCTGTGGGAGGAGGGAACTGGATCATGCTGGGACTGGAAACAAGATGCATGACATGGACACCAGCGCTCTGATAGAGGCAGCCCGTAGGACGCACAGATGTCCTTTGGGACAGTACTGAGCAGACGGGCCATGCTCGCAGGAGGTGGCGATGGGCAAGATGGAGCATGGATATGATGCATAATGTAAAGATGGACATTGTCTGGAGCAGTTGCCCAACATGGACGGATCAGGAACTGAGCTAAGCGCAGACACACATGTACAGGAACTAAGGTGATGCTGCAGGCAGCAATGTTTGCATCTCATCTATTTGAAAATGGAGCTGCAGCAGGTAGAAATGTCTGGTTACCTGTCCCTGCTGTAGCGTGCATCAACATCACATTTGTCAAGATGCTTAGAGGGAAATCTGAGTGATGCAGAGTGCTTCCCTGCCACTGGTGCGCAAGCAGCACTGCTCTGGCAGAGGCTGTGCAACCCTGCAAGATGCTCATGTTGCTCCTGCCAAGTGACTGGCAGCAAATGGGCCAGATGGGACCACGGGAGCATTCAGCCTCACATCTGCTGTGAACTGACCTGGTGTAAGCCCAGGCTTCACGTGCACTTGCACAGACACACTTTCTTTTTAACTGATTGATCCAATCCTTGGTGTAGGAGACCTGAGTGGCGATGGCCTGTCCACAGCGGGGACAGTCTGTAACAGGCAGGCAGGCAAAGGAGGCTGGTGAATACCACTGCCAAACCAGGTCCACCGCAAACATAAAAGGAGAAACAGCTGGGGACCAACCCTCCCATACATCTCCACTCTGCTGCCAGTTTGGGCTAATATGGTATTTCTTGGAGATGTGCCTGGCTGGTGGAGCGCCTGAGGAAAATAAGCCAGTGGAAGATGACAAAAATGCTCGATGATGCTGAAAATGCAGCATGAAAGCTGGTTTGCAGCGTTAGCGCTTTTGGCAAAGTTGGGGAGGGGGAGTGGAGGCCGTGACACCTGGTCTGGCCATGCGTCCCCATGCAGGTGCTGCTCTCCTTGGCAGCACTGGATGCCCACCCCAGCTCCCCCCACCTGCCAAACTCCTAGCCAAAGCCAGGGCACTGAGGATGGATGCACTGTCCCCCTCCCAACCAACAAGTAACAGAAGCATTGACTTGAGCTGAGTTGCCGGAGGGAGGAGAGAGGATAAGCTGCTGGACAGCTGGAGAATACAAGCTGGAGAGGGGACTTTTGCTCATGCATGTTACCTGGTGAATGGGAGGCTGCAGTGCTGTGCTCCTGCTCCACGGCTTTAAATGCTTGTCTTTACATCCTCGGCTGGGGACCCTTTCCTGCAAGTGGCAGGGAAAAGAGTGGGCAGGAATCAATCTGTGACCTAGGCCAAAAATATCACCTGCCCTGCAGCTCCTAATTTTTTCTCTGCTCCTACAGGCTGGGAGAGAGGAGGTGCTGGAACTGCCAGGCACTCCGGAGGGCACGCTTTGCGTCGCCGGGGAGCCCTGCCAAGGGTGGAGAGGTGGGAGGGAGGGGATGGGGAGCTGAAGCCTGTGAGGTTTAGTGAAATGGAAACCGTGAGTTAGAGGGTTGTCTGAGGCACTGCAATCCTCTGCCGGCATAGCTGTGCAACTGTGGAGGGTGCTTGGGCAGCAAAACCCCTCCAGGCACCTAGGAGATTCTAGGTGGAGTCCAGCCACCTGGGTTTTGCCATCTCTAAGACATCCTTACTGAAATACTGCTTTCATATTGTGCTAAGAAAGGCTCTGAGTGTGGCTTGAGGTCAGACGAGCTGCATTTCTGCTCTCTTACTTTTTGTTCCAGGTCTCGTCAAGCCCTGATGCATGGCAGAGCCCTACTAGTCTTTGCGAGAGGTGGGTGTGTTCCACGCACACCCATGCATTAACACACATGTGATGTGTGTGCTACATGCTTCTGGCTTCTTACGTACCCCGTGACCATTCATTTCAAAGAGTGTCGGATGGCAGGAGGTCCCCAAACCCTCCATAGGCTCTAACCCTGCAGTACACCCCAAGCTGTTTACATGTAGAGGGGCAGCAGGGAAGAGCCCCTACCCAGCCGGGAGAGCAGAGGCTGCTGCTGTGTGTTGAGACTGCAAGAGCCAGGGTGCCACAAACAGGTTTTAAGCAGTGACCATGCACCACGGAGCTGCGGGAGCCCCACAATTTGTTTCCAAGGTGCCTTTGCCTCAGACACCCCTCTTAAAGCTCTGCCTGCCTGGTGGGGTTGTAAATATAGAAACATAAGCCCTGGAGGTTTTTTTTTTCTCCAAACATGTCCCTCCCATCGTAGCATCATCTGTGCAATTCCTCCAGCTGCTCCTATACATGGTATGACCTTTTTTTCTGCTTCCCTTGCTTCCCCCTCCAGCCCCCTCCCGCCCTGTCTCTGCTCCCCTTCCCTGCCCAGCGCAGGGAGTCTGGGGCCAATCGGCTCCTCCAGATGATCAAATGTCACTATAAGTTGAGAGCTGCATCACCTTGGGACGCTCGCAGATCCCAGCCCACCCGTCCCCTTCGGCAGGGAGCTCGGCACTTCTCTCTGCTCCTCCCAGGTAAGCAGAAGCCCCTGAGAGGGATGTTGCTGTGGGGGGTAAAACCACAGAGGGGCTGAGCCTTGGTTTGAATGGAGAAGGAGGGGAGGGTTGGGGTCCATAGGATCTGGGATCCAGCACAGGATCCTAAGGAAAAGGCACTTTTCTTTCCTAGCTTTGGCTGGGCATCACACAAGGCTTGTGTCACCCGCAGAGATTTGGGTACTCTGAACTCTCAAGGATTGGTGGTGGGAGAAAAGACCCTTCCAAAACCAAGATGTAGGGCTGGGAATGAAGTGACATTTCTTGGGGCATTTGGGAAAACTTCTCTTCAGCAGCGGGAAGGAAGCACTGACCTTCACTGCCCTGTCATCCAGAGAAAGGGACAGCCCAGGCAGGAGGGATGAAGGGTAGGACCATTGGGGAGCTGCTGGCAGGTGAGGATGGCTGTGGGGTATGGGGCTAGAGGGAGACCTGAGAAACACAAATGTGGTCATGGAAAACTTCCCCCTCCCACAGAAAAGAAGAAAACTGGGAGACAGGCGGGAGGAGGGGGTTCAATTCAGAGCAGTGATGGGATGCAATCTTCAAACCCCTGCGCTTTGCTGGCCTGCCCACCTGGTGTGGGTGGCTCTCCCCTGCGTGGGGGGCATCTCTCCCACCGGCCTGCAGCTGCCCTGCGGGGCAGAGCTCCTTGCTGTTGG
The DNA here is from genome assembly GCA_035590195.1 of Aviceda cuculoides. Lineage (NCBI taxonomy): Eukaryota > Metazoa > Chordata > Aves > Accipitriformes > Accipitridae > Aviceda > Aviceda cuculoides. The sequence continues at coordinate 11,687,379 of JAVJGG010000021.1, forward strand.
GGGGTGTGTGTGTGTGTTTCCTGCAAAGGCAGGAGTGTCACCAGCACAGGTGGCTCTGATGCCAGCAGTTTGGGTGGGAGCTGTGCTGCTGGTGTGGGGGAGCTCAGGCGAGGCCATAGGCTATTGCTGGGGCAGGCATCCGACCCTTGTGGGAGTGAGACCAGGGAAAAGGCAGGGGATGTAAGCTAAGCATGGTTGTTGTCTTTTAGTCCTCTGTCTCAGTCTTGTTGTTGCTAGCAAACTCCATGCAGGGATCAAACAGATCCTATCGCCCCAGAGATGAAGATAAAGGGTACATTTTGGGGCAGGGAATTGGGATTTTGCTATCTGTCAGTGGAGCCTGCAGCAGCACTTGGGTCCTTCTACCCTGTTTCAGCAGCAGCGTTGCAGTGGGTGCTTTGCTTTCCAGTCCCCAGGGAGAGAAACACTTTCTGCTGGAAAGTACTGAGCAGTTCAGGAATACAGAGGAGGCAAAGGGAAGGAAGAAATATATATTTAAAAAAGTATATTTATATACTTTTTATAATGAAAAGTCTATGTATATATTTATATATCTAATAGATATATATAATACTTTTTTTTTAATATATATGTATGTATATAAAAGCCCAGATGCAATGGGTTTGCAGTGGCTCCTGCTGGGAAAGCATGGCCATGTGTTGCTTGGTGGATCATACCCCTAGTCCTTGCCTGATAGCTGTCCCTTGCCAGGTCCCATCACCTGCACGTGGCCACTTTTGTCCTCCCCCCTTTCCGTATGGCTCCTGCTACCTTGTCTCCCTTGTATGGCCTGGCTTAGGAGGGGATGACTGATGGGCGGGTTATTTCCAGGGATGGCCTGGAGGTGCAAGGCAGCCCATTCCCCCTCCTGGGTGCATTCTCAGCTGCTAAGAGGCTTCTTGGGATGTGCTGGCTCTGCTCTTTCAGCTGAGGGCAGGAGCACTTGGGGCCAAAAGGGATGGGGCATTCCTGCCCACTTGGAGCTGAGGAGGATTGGGGTATTTGTCCTTCCTGCCATGACCTGCTTACCTTGAACAAAATGCAGAACATAACCTTTGCATTCACCTTTGAGGAGTGGGAACAGGCAGGAAATTTTTGGTCTGCTGAAACTTTCCTATGTCTTTTGATCTCCTTCCAAATGGTGGGCAGTATTAACTAATTGATTTTATTACATCCTTAAACCTCAGTCAAGACCAGACCCTATTTTTCTGCCACTGTACAAACAAAACCCAGTTATTGCCTTATGGTGCTAACAGCCTTAATCTTAGGCTGCATTTCCTGTGCGTAAAGTGATTTCCGCCAAAGGGTAATCCTGAGCCAGCTGGAGACTTTCCATTGCCTTCAGCAAACTTAATCCTAACTGCAAAAAATACTGCTTTTAGCAGATTGCTTGCTTTATGGCCTTTTGGATGTAAATATGGTTTGGTTTTGTTGGCTGCTTTGATGACAGAGTTAGCTATGTGGACAGTGCTGGGCATCAAAGAGCCTTTCTTGTCTCAGGTGGCTGTTGCTATGATGGTCTGCATTTTCCCCCTGGCTTTGACAGCCCACATGGCTTTTGAATGCCACAAAGTGGACAGACACCTTGCTGTTCTTGAGGCGAGACATTTTCGGCTTTCCAGCCAGGGCAGTGGCAGTCAGCTACAGCCTTAAATGCCAGCTCCTCCCGATGGAATGGCAAACTTGGCTGAATGTTTGGCCCTTGCAAGGCTGAAATCTGCACCCCGCCCCTGGATTTTTTTGTCCCCCTTGCCCTAGCCTGTGGGGTTTCTGTGTCTGGCTCATCTCTGCACAGAGTCTGCCAACGCACTTGTTATTAATTCATTTTATCCAGGGGCCAGAAACCCCGTCAGGGTTGGGGTCTTACGGTGTCAGGGATGCTGGCATTCTCGCTGGGCTTTTATAGCACACGGACAGATGCCATGCGAAATCCCATTCGCGTTTGCAGCGCTTGGATTAACAAATATGGAAGGGTGTAGGGGAACAGCCAATGTGACAACTCTCGGCAAGATGTCCTTGGAGCTAAACTGGAGACTAGATGAGCTCATTCCAGTAACTGTTAATGGAAAGCCTGATTGCAAAGACTCCCGTTGACTTCAACTGCCTTGGAACGAACAGCATGTGCTGCATTATGTGCCTACCCTACAGCGAACAGACGTTTGCTCTCTGTATGCATATGCAGGGCTCTCGAGCTGATTTCTTTTCCAGCACTGGGCAGTATTACTCTTCTTACTGGAGTGAGAGGGAAGAAGAATTTACCCCCAAGTCCTTTAAGAGTCCTTTTTTTCCCCCCTCCAGCTTGGGAGAAGGAAATCTGGGTTTGTAAATTAAAAGCAGACTCTGTGGGAGGATTGGCCATTGCCCTGAGTCTTTATAGATCATGCATTTTGGAAGAAGCCAACAGCTGGACTTTTGCCAGGAGAAGCTCTACTGTCCAGGTGCATAAACCAACATAATGTCAAGCATTATTACTAATAGCTTGAATAATTTTTGGAGGCTAAAATGAGATTGCAAACCTGCTAGCCACTGTGCAGATAGCAAGTGGAAGTCTTTATCCTGAAGTTTTGATGATCTAGATAAAAAAGACCAGGGGAAAGAGACCAGGGGTGTTGTAGCATCCAAGTTAGTAACAGAAGAAGTAGCAGGAATCAATGCAGCAGAAAAGCCTTTTGCAGAGTTGAAATTCCTCCCAGATTCCTCCTGCCTGGTGGGATTAGAGTCCCCAGAGTACTCCTTGGGATGGCTGTTGCACTTCAGGAGTGGGCTATCATCACAGCTACCAACTTAAAAGCAGCCTGGGACCAAGAGATCGCTGAACCCAAATCTCATGTGTCCTAGCAGTAGATCACCCTCCCGTCCAGCTACTCAGATTGTGTCGTAACACAGCCACTGCTGACACTACTTCCAGGGCAATGCTGAATTTCAGAAAGAGGATAAATGAGGAACCAGAAGAAAAAGTGCTGGCTGTTTATAGCTGCTTAGAACATGGGGGTTTTAAATCCTGTTGGTGTTAATGTGTGGTGCCCGGGGTCATTGCTGGGGAATGGAGAGAATCCCTTATAGGGCAGGGTTGGAGCCTATGGGATTACTGCCTTCCTCTGAAATAGAAAGCTCCCGAGCTGCAGTTGTTCCTTTTGAACCTAAGTCAGCCCACCTGCTCCTTCAAGATATCTCTCATATATCAGCTGAGTAATGAAGTCAGGAAAGTCATGGTTTGGGTTTCCCAATGAGGAGGAGCCTGGCTTTCTAATTTAAGACCCGCTGTGGATTGGGAGGAAGTTTTGGGGGCCCCTTCTCCACCTTCTCCCCTGGCCTCAGGGCAGCTGATGCTTTTAGGTAGAGCCATAGCATTGCACCACTGCCATCACCGAACCCGGCGCAGCATGCGACATTACCACAGTGCTCCCCGAATAGCAGTGCTATTCCCTCCGATTCCATCTGAGGCTCTGATACACACATTTGGGGTTCAGCAACGATCAGAAGAGTGGCCATATCCATCCATCGCACTTTCCTGGCTGCAATGTTCTGTGGGTGGTGGTCTGCTGGCAGCCCTGACTCGGGCTATGCAGAAATGCAAGCCATGACAGTGTCGCGGATGGGTTCGTTTCTGCCCTGTGGTGCAAGGATTGGTTGCAATAAATATATCTGGTTATACTGCTGTGAATTGCCTAATCAGGCATGCGGCCAGTTTTCATCTTGAACTAATCAACAGATAATTGTTCATGCATTCACCAGCTGTATAAACCAGACACATTTTTGGGTGCTGACAAATAAGTAGTTATCTCTGGGTATATTGGTAGTATCAGTTATTTTTTGTTAGCTCTGACTAATGCTTTGGAGCTGGTGCCTTCCCACTTGTGGTAGCACAAAAGAAGGAAAAATTTCTCTGATCTTGCTGGAGTGATGGAAATGTCAGATGGGTGTGAGAGGACACCCTGGCCTGCGCTCGTACCCCTGAGGTCTGGAGCTTTTGTAACTTAAACCCAGGTCCAGTCTTCCCCGCTGGGCCTGCCTGTGGGAAGGAGCTGAGTTGACAGGGCGTGTCTTTCCAGATGATCTTTTCCTCTTCCTCTCTCCTCCTCTGACCTGTCTGGCAAAGGCCTGTGCTGCTCCCAAAATGGCAGTGGTGGTGGGGGATTGGCTGCGGTGTGGGAAAGCAGGTGCCTGGCTTTTTTCGTCCTCAAATGTAAACCCACCTGCTCCTGCCTTGGCATATTTTAGGAGGCACTCTCACTAACAACACCTTTTTTTCCCCCTTCTCTTCATCTTTTGTCTAGAAACTCACTGCCAACATGTCTGATACCGAGGAAGTGTAAGTAGAGAAAAAGCTGCCTTCATGTTTGTCTCTTCAGCTTGGCTCCACACAATGAAGCGAGGGCATCCCCACAGGGAGGAGGGACTGGTTGCCATTCTGTGCATAGCCTGAAATCCACCCGCTGCACTGGGGAAGGACCGTGTTGGCTTTGGGTGTCAAAGGGTCCATCAAAGTTCACTTGATATCCTCCCTGTCCAACACAAGATGTCTTCCAAACACCTCCACTGAGCTGATCCTGTCCTTGGTGGCTGTGGCCCTACACCTGGAGGAGGGGGAATAAAACACACAGCATAGTGGAGGAGCCACTTTCTGCCCTGATTTAACAAATATAGAGTAGTATGACCGAACCCAATGGGATTATTTGACATTTATGCATCAGTAGGTACAGAGCGGAGATTTAGGGCGATCATGGGATCAGAGGCATTAGGGACAGACCTGCAGTGGTCACTTAGCCCCCTCATATGCTACAAGGCAGGCTTAGGTCAACCTGTGCCATTTTGTCCAGCCTGCTCTTAAAAAAACCCCCACTTCCAAAGATGTGATTTGGCACCTTCCTCAGGCAATCTCTAACAAACATGTTTCTTGTTTAGGGTCTGGCCCCAGGTCTGCTCTGGGGTTTGGGTTCCAAGCAAGGTGATGGTAGAGCAGGAGAAGCTGGCAAGGTGGGGGCAAAGAGCAGGAACAGACCACAAAACTGATGTTGCTACAGCCATGGGACAAACATTGAGCAGTATCTGGTTTATGCCAAATTTTTATTAGACAACTCTAGGGTTCAGGGAGCCTGTAGCACATCTGGGTTGGCATGGGCCATTGGCTACAGGCTGGCTTGATATCCAGCTTCATCAGCCCCTGCAGAGCGCTCACGTGTGGGTATTGTGTTATAGCCCTGTGGTGGTAGAATTATTCTTGGATACGGATCCATGCTCACCTTCAGAATCAGGAACACTATTTAAAATAAAACTCAAACCCAGACACTTTACTACTCTTAAAACCAAACGGCTCCTGGAAGAGCAGAGGGAGAATGGGGGAAAGAAGAAACAGCAGACTTTAAACAACAGTGCTTTGGGTTCCTTCAGTACATGGTTTAAAGCTTGGCAATAATATGGAGTGGAAGACATATTTATCTAGTTTCAATAACCTTTTTTCCTCTCTTGCAGGGAGCAAGGAGAGGGTAAGTCTTAAATCTGTCTCTAATTGCTTCCATGCAAGCCTGCAGCGTTTACTGGCCGTGTCTGTCTTCTTCTTTCTGCCCATTGTTGAGACGTTAACAAAAAGTGCCGGTACGGTTAGACAAATCTGAGGTTTCTTTTTTGTGCATCTGTCCATCTGACTGTCATCAGCTTCCGGTGATTTTACACTACTTGTAGCACTTTAGCAGTCTTCGTGCTGCAGGCAGCCCTTAGGGTTTCAGCGCCACATTGATGCCCTGGTTGCAGGGGACGCTACTAGTTTTTGTAGGGGCACTGCCATCTGCTGGCAATTTATTTTGAGGCTTTTGTATACGTAATATTTTCTGTTTTAAAACATAAACCCCCACAATATATATAAGCAATAAACATAAAACATTTTTTTCTTTGCTGTTTTTTCTTATACTCGGAGGCCCTCTCTGCCACCTTTTTCCTTCTAACGTGTGTGCACACCTGAGTTCCCATTGCCCAAGAAAAGATTCAATACAATATCACCCTCCTCCGCTTTTTATACATCCTCTTTTTTCTCAAAGTAATTTTATTTGCTATTTTACTTGCTGATTTGGAAGCGGCCTCTCAGAGACCATCTTGCCCGGCATCCCTGTGAGCGCAAAGGGTTCTGCCATGGGTAATGTCCTACTGATGCATCAAGGCTGACTGTTGATTTGTCTGCTGGGGGGGGGGGGGGGGGGGGGGGGGGGGGGGGGGGGGGGGGGGGGGGGGGGGGGGGGGGGGGGGGGGGGGGG
>JAVJGG010000021.1:11693726-11704479 GCA_035590195.1 Aviceda cuculoides
CCCCCCCCGGCCACTTCAATGCAGAGGAGTACGAAGAAGAAGGTAACAAAAAAACTTGGAATGTAATTTATCTTTCTTTGGTTCTTGGTCCTGCTTTTTCCTTGTCTGTATTTCACCCTTCTCTTTGGCGCTTGCCACTAAAGGTGATCTGAAACACTTGATTGGTAAATCAGTCGGAAATCATAAAACAGGCCGTTAGGCTGTGATGTGCAGAGCCTTCATGTTACGGTGAAGTGAAGTATTTCTATGAGCTGTAGAGGACGGTTGTAAAGCCAGGAGCTAACCTGTCCATAAACTTCGAGTGTTTTAGAGCAGGGACTGGTGCAGAGCCCACACACTGTGTCATCAGTGAAATCCTTCATCATTTTGGCCATGTCCACGGATTGAGTTTAAATTCTGAAATTGAAAAGAACAGCAGGTTGCCCAGCTCCTGAGGAGCACCTGACAGGGTGCTGCCGAGGATGGAAAAGGTGAGGCAGAGAACCGACTGGCAAAGATGAAGTTTTTTAATGCGCCTTTAGCTGGCAAAAGGTGATTTGACAAGCTGCGAGAGACTGAGTGCTGATCTGGAAGGATGGAGCATGAAAAGCCCTTTTCACCCGAGTTGTTTCAGCTTTTGTAGGCAGGAGGGAGAGGAAGATTTTGGAGATGTATTGCTGTCTTTGCTGGGCACTTTTGACACATTGGCTTCAGTTCAGGTGAGCGTAGCTGCTGGTTGTTGTCCTTCATTTTCCCAAGGTGTCTTGGACAGAGATGAGGGCCAAATTCTGGGGCTTTGTCCCAGGATCTGCCCTTAGTGTCCAAGACATCTTCTAAGGGGTCAAGAGCAAAACCTTTACTGGGAGGTGGAATATTTGCACGTGGAGGGTATGAGACCAGCTCTGAGACAGAGACTTGGCCCTTTGTAGAAATGTCCATCTTGAGCATCTTATATACAGATGCTCCTCCCGCCCCGCTACGGATTCCCCCAAATTGTTGCAACTGGCTAATTCTTATCAGTGGTGGTGGGAACAGAGGTGCAACTGTGGCCATGCTGAGAGTACCCTAAGGTACATTATCCTTCTGTCTCTATTTCCCCCAGCATTGCTTCTGAGGGCATAACAGGCTCGAAAAAAACCCCCACCAAAATAGAGACACCAAACGGGTTGTAGGGCTGCCTTCAGTCATCATCACGTCTCTAGTCCTGCCTGGAGGGGCAGAGCCAGGGAAGTGAAAGTGCTATTCATGCTCCATGCTTCATGCCTTGTCAAATGTCCAAAGAGTAAGCAAGGGTGTTGCTCCTACTAGACGAGCCTTCCTTAAAGGAGAAGCATTTCTTGCCTTTCTCCTTCCTTTCCTAACTGTCCACTTTTGGGTTTCAAAAATTTAATGATTAATATGAAATTAATAGGCAGGTGACTTCCTACTTTTTTAATCTGCATGACTGTCTCCTCTGAGGTGCATCTTCTCCTTGCTCCCCACTTTTGCTTGGCCTTTGTGTTCTCTTCCAAAGTCATCCATTTCCTTTCCATGTAACTTTTCTCCATCGCTGTCTAACCACTTTTTTCTCCAGACCCTAGCTCACCCCAATACCAGTTTCTAACAGTTTTCTGTTTTCATTTTCCTGCTTGTTGTTGCTTCTTGTTCCATGACACTTGCCACCTGAAGCTCAGGAAGAAGGTATGTGACATGGTTTCTGCTTTCTTTCTCTCTCAGTGTGGAGAAAGAATGTGTGTGAAGAAATCCAGAGCAAATGGTTCACACCCAGTGGTCGGGACTTGGTCCCAAGCCACAGACATCAATGCAATGATGGACATTGATGTTGCTTATTGAGCTGGCAGGAAATTGGGCCTCATTTTTTGTTTAAAAAAATCAAACCAAAACATTTGTGTGTATATATAAAAAAATAAATAAAATACATGCATATATACAACCCGATGTATATAATATACACGCATATATATGATTTATATATATTCCTATATGTGTATATATGTATATGCATATATGTATATGGAAGCAAATATAGATATATATTTGTTTTGGTCTACCTTTTTTACTGAACTGTTTGGCTTTTTTTTTTTTCTGTCACAACAGTGTCAAGTCCTCTCCTTTGCCTCTAAAAGCTTAGATTTTTAAAAAGGAGGGGGACATTCTGCAAAGTTTATATCCTTCTGTTGAAATTTGAGAATTAAATTCTTGGAAATTTCAAAAATTGATACATGTTGGTGAAAATTTTTCACCATTTGAGAAAAAGTTTTAAAACTAAAGAAATTCAGCAATTTTATTTTTGGTTGAAAATTCACCAAAAGTCAGTTGTAGGAAATTTTAGCCAGCTCTAATAAAGAATAAAATATTGGATGCATTTTTTATGTGGTTTTCATTTGTGGTCATATTTCCATATTTCAGTAACATTTATAACCCCATAATATGCCCATAAAAATGTTATTTTTAATTCTCTCTCACCTTGTAATTCCATCATTGTGTATTCTTACCCCTAACGGCCTGGGAGCTTGGCAAACCTCAAGAATGTTCTAATAAGATATTTCTCACTTTAATTTTTCTCCTCCTGTTCCCTTTGCTGCGTGACGTTTCCCACTGCAGAAGAAGTTCAAGAAGAAGGTATGTGAAACAGCTTCTCAGCCCCCCTTTTTCCCGCAGCAGGGCTTGGTGCTGATGTGCGCCTCAATTTTTCAAGATGGTAGAAGAAAGCAAGAGGCAAGAGAAAGATGCTGGGACAAACGATCTGCAGGCAGAGGGCTTTTCTTGTCCCTTGCACAAATTTTCACTGAGGGTGCCCCGTGTCCTTGAGTATCTGCGTGGACACCTCTGCTCTGGTTTTGGGGAGGGAGGAGCATGGGAAATGCAGATACCATCCCTTCATCCAAACCACAGCAGGCTCTGAGGCTGATTTTTAGCCCTGGGTGTTTTTAACTCCTGCCGTGGAACAACTGGGGTCTGGCTAGAAAGGTTTCTCTCAGGTGTCAACTGGTTTCTCCTGTGTAGCTTGGCAGATAATGATCGGATGGATTTTTGAAAAAAATCCATCTGTGGTAAGGTATGTGTGTAGCCATATGTTACATAGTACATATTCTATAATATGTATATAATATATAATATTATATATAGTACATTGTATATATTATAAGTTTATAGACTATAATATATCCTATTATATATAATATAAATAATAATACTGCAGAATGCAGATCTTATTAATTATATCTATGTAGACACTGGCAAGTAACCCCAACTGACTCCCCTCACTGCATGCAGCATTTGCAAAGTGGGATAGGCAGGGCAGAAGAGGGTCTGGAACAGAAATCCACCCTTTGCACTTGAGAAGTTTGAGATGTGGTGCTCCAGGTACGAGGAGCCAAAGGGTGTGTTGGTTCCACATTTGCAAAGCTTGGTATATTTGAAACAAAGATAAGCCTGTTTATAATGACATGGGAGACCTGCTCTGAGCGGTTTGCAGGGTTTTTACAGCATCCAGGTCCTGAAGGTTTTACATTTCTTGTACCTGTGTGTGCTTTGGTTGCCTGTCACCATTTCATCTTCTCTTCTGTTTCTCTATTTCATACCCCCTGTGGTTTTTTAGACTCCCCTGTTGCATTCACTCACTCTTTAGTCTAACTGTTCTCATTTTCCATCTTGTTGCTCTTGCTTTCCTTCATGTGCCACCTGACGAAGCTCATGAAGCAGGTATGTGCTGTTGCCTTTCGAATTGCTCTCCATTGTCTCCTTGGTGGTGGTGGGGGATTCAAGCGTACTGTGAGAGGAACAGGAACCAGTTACTTTGTCTTATGGCTTCTGTTGTCCTCGCTTTCCACCTATCCTCCATGACTGGCTCTGCTGCAGGCTAACACATGGGAATGGTCTCAGTGCAAGGTCCAACAGACGTCGGCTTGGTGGTAACCCAGCCTCTCTGCCCCTCCTGCCATGTGTGGAGCTTCCCATAAAGCCCATCTGGGCAATGGCAGGAGGTTGTTCCTCTAAAATGGGAATTAGAGAGAAATTTCAGCACAAATTTGAGCTTACTGTGAAATTTCCCCTCTCTGACATGTTTTTTGCCTTGTTCCCTTACATGGTGAAGTTGTTTCCCGACCACACGTGTCTCAAATTCCTTCCCTTCCTAGCCATTACTGAATCCTTTACCGGGATAAAACTTTTCCCTCCAGCTTAACAGAGTTTTCAGGCTGTGTAATATCAGCCCATGCGATAATCTGTTTCTCCTCATGTTCCTTTGCTTCCTGTCCTGTGGCTCTTCCCACCTAAAGAAGCACAGGAGGAAGGTATATGACAGGAGACCTGAATTCCTGTCTTTCAGCATAAGCTCTGGCTTAGCCAGTAAGCTGTAAGATGTTAAAAGGAAATAGCAGTTAAAAATAGGCATATTAATATAGAACAAAACTTGCTTCCATGTTGTTTTTTGTACTCTCTTCCTTCATGTTCTGTCTTGACATTGAATGCACTGGCGATGCTATGTGGTAATTGTTGCATAAAAAAAAGTATCAAAACTGCTGGGAAATGTAAACCTCTTGAAAGGACGATGGCTGAAAAGCCTTCACTCTGAGACTGGTTGGGTCTCCCTGGGAAGCTTATTTTGGACCATTTGGGGTGGGTCAAGCCTCTGGCTGATATGCAGATGTGCCCATGATTGGTCTGCTGCTACAGCAGCTGCCGATGTTGCAGCTGCGGAGAGGATTTGCACTCCTTTACCGGACTGACATTCTTACGATAGCCTTTCCACATGCCCTTTTTTCAGTGTAAGCTCTGTTGTATAAAGTAACTGGTAATAATTTTGGTGCTTTAGCTTTGCAGATGATTAAAGATGGTTTTCTTCTTCATGCTATGGAGTTTCTAGACCACTGTCTCACAGTAGTACGTGCAGCCACATGCCACCAAAAAGCTGCTGGCATCAGGTTGTAAATCCACTTGGGAGAGCGTCAAGGTTGTGAAACAGCATGCTGTTCTGGGCTTTATGCAGGACTCCAGGAATGTGCATATAAGACAAATGTCATCTGATACAGCCACTTAAATCAGCTTTATGTTTTTAATCTCTCAGACCATTTGCACCCTTACTTCCAGTAGTGCTTTTCATACCCATATTAATTTTATTTCCTTACAATATGTTCTCAGGCTTTCCCTCCCTCTCCATTTTGTACGAGTGAAATGTTGTTCTGTTTCTAATGCTCTTGTCTTTGCATTTTGCTCTGTGACTCTTCCCACCCACTAAAGCTCATGAGGAAGGTACGTGCCATGACTTGTGAATTCCTCTGTTTCTGTCTGGAGTGGTAACACGTGCAGGAATTCTGGAGGTGGTTGAAGAGGAGACAATGCAAAAATATCCTCTGCATGCTCACTGATGGCTGCTTCTCTCTCGTAGGATAAGCGGTGTGATGAGTAACAAGTACTAACCACTGTTTTGAAAAAAATGCCCGAAGCACAGGCTGGGCATTGCTTACATATTCTCCAGCGCCCTGATGTCTCTAACCATGCTATCCATATGGATACCAGTTGGTACAGGGACAGGGTTCCCAAAAGCATTTCCTCTATGCCATGCACTGGGGCTGGAAGTGGGACAGCTGTGCCCTGTGGCAATGCCACATCCCTTGGTCAAGCGTACCTCTTCCTCCTGTCCCCCTGCCACTGTGCAGAGAAAAAACTCACTTTTGCAGCAGTGTATGCTGATATGGAGAGACTTATATCTGAAGTCATGAGCAACAAGTGACACTGCGTCATACCTAGTTTTCTGTTGGGCTAAGGATTGAACTGAGTGGCATCGTTTTGGTCACAGCATATTTGCAGAAAATGCCAAGTCAGAGAAAAGAAGTAGTTGCATTCTTTTTCCATAACTATTGGATATGTTTCTGGGTTAATGTGCATTATGCAAAAATGCGGGGTAGCAGGGTTGCATTTTTGCTTGATTTTATAATGTGAATTAAAGTCCAGATCTGGTAAGACAATTTGTGTGATTAGCAAAATAGTAGGTCATGCTTATTAAAGCACCAGCCTGCCAGCCCAAACCCATTTACCTTTCAATTGTCCTTCTGCCTCTCCCTCTCTGCATGTCCAGCTAGGCTTTCATCGGATACTTTATCCTGCAGGTTGGAGAGCAGTAACATGCTCGTACTTACCTTCCCACATTGTTGTGTGGTTCTACACACCAGTGGTGAAATCCTGGGCCCTAAGGAAATCAATGCCAGCTCCTCTGAGCCCATTGATTTCTGCAGAGGCTGGGATTTCTATGCACATGAATAAGAACAGGTTGTTTATAGCCTTTTTGCACATTCAAACCTATGGGTAATGGACTTGATTTAAATACAAGCAAATATTTTTGTCAACTAAAGGCTACCAATGCCACTTGATTTATAACATTATGAATAATGTTAGTCATCTGTATCTCTTATCTCCCAACATCCCCTGTCCTTCCTCTCCATGATTTTCTAATCGACATCCATATGTGCCCTCTATTTCTCTCTTAATCTTATTAATGGTTTTTATCCCTCTAATCCCTCCACCCTGGCTAAAAAAAGTGTAAGGTTTTTTTAATCATCCCCTGTTTCTTGCTCTAATTATCTTATCTTTCTTTGCATCTCCTTCCCTGCTACTTCCCTCTTAAAGAAGTCCATGAACCAGGTATGTGACTTCTGAATTCCTCTGCGTCAATCTGAAGGGTTATTGTGTGCTGGAAATTCAATTGCGCTTGGCAATTTCACAATTGGGTCATGTTCTGAATTGGGACAAACTGGAAACTTTTCAAACAACAACAACAAAAGGAAGAACGCCTTGTTTGGCAGCTATTGAAAATTATTTTTTTTTGTTTAGTTGAAACAAAACATTTTGTTCCAAGATTTTTGTTTTTCTTTCCCCTATGGAAGATTTCCAAATTTTGAAATGAAAATTCTATTTTAGATGCTTCTGAAGCATTGACTTTATGGATAATGTGGGGTATATATAGTGTAACACAAGAACAAATCTGGAATGAGAGACTGTCACAAGGCAAAAAATGAAAAGGTTTTTTCTAGAGATGTTAATATCTATGCAACCTTTTATGGTTGTGAAACTTTCTTTTTTTTTTAAACCAAAATCTTAGCTAAATCTACATAAGTTTAGAAATATTGAAATTTAATCAAAACTATGATTTCTTTTGGAAAATGATACCAGCAACTCTAATATTATACTCAGGAATTCAAAGATGGTGGAAGAAAACAGATAAAAATCAAATATTAATGATAAATTGTAACTTGCAGCTTCCTTACACCTTCCACCAGTAATAATTTCCTCTGCTCTGTGATGCGTAATAATGAGGATAAGAGCTAACTGTTGCATGAAAAATGTAATAACATTTTTGTAAACAAATATCTCTGTGTATAAGCTGTAATAATAGCCACTGACTGGACTCAGACCCATCCTGACACTGTGTATGGGAATATTATAATGTTTACTCTCTGGAAAAGCAGACATCGAACTTGGAGCGTCCTCTAAATTGTTTGTGAAAATTATTCTGTGCCATTTGGAGTAGCTTTATTAAAATAGTCGCATCTCAACGGCTGCCCATCCCAGCTATTTCACTCTGCTGTCCGCAGAGGGAGACCAGCCTCTTAGTTTAGATGAGATCAGTACTTTTGCCAGGGTTGAAGTGAGTGAGGTGAAAGCTGTCCAATTGATTTTTGCATGACTTAACACTTCAACATTCATCTGTGAGCTGCTTCTCATTTCCCCCCTGTTCTCAACGCTTCTTGGTTCATGTCCTTTTCTTCTCCTTTTAACCATATTCATTCTTGTCTGTTAGCTGCTCCTAAGGCTCTTCTGACCTTGGTTTGCACAAGTTAAAGGTCATTGCTACCATCCCAGCTGCTTTCCCTGCCTCTGTACCTCTTTTCCCTGGTATTTATTGAACCGCTATTCACTACTTGAGTGTCGGTCCTAAGCTCTGGCATACATATGAGCTTGAAATCTGTGCAAAACACCAGGTATTAACATAATCTGATTAACAATAAGCCTACAGCCTCCCCATGTTTTCTTTTCCCTCTGTAACATGAAGCATAACAAAAAGGAAAGTTTATAAAGAAGATGTAAATATAACAAGCTTAAAAGAAAACTTCTATGTCAGAGGGAGACTGTCCCAGCTTTTCATATCACTGTATGATTATTTAGTTTCTCTGTTATTAATGCTGTCTTTGTCTAACACATCTTCTAAGTCATAGCTGTGGCCCGCACAAGTTCAGAGTTATTGCTGTTGTGCTATTCTTGTTCTAATTCCTTTATTTTTCTTTGCTGACACTTTCTACCTAACCAAGTGCATGCGTATGACATCTAAATTCCTATGTATTAATCTGAAGCATTCCTGTACATAGGAATTTGAAGTTGTTGAAGAAAACCAGTCATGAAGAATCAATCCATTCTTAAGAATCCCTAAAATTTATTTTCCCTATAGGAAAGTATAATTATTGTTTCTAACTGAAAAGTCACCTTCTAAGAAGCTTAGAAGAAACATTTTAGTGCCCCTGAAACCATTTAGGGCTGTGACTATACTGCACCCGGGGCAGAGAGCAGGCACCCGAGCTGCAGAAGCACAAGCTGCTTGCACTTGCGGGTATTGCCTGCAGCAGGATCCTGGCATGCAGGCTCGAGCAGTTTCTACTCCTTTGCAGCAGAGACAAGCCCTGTGTAGACCTGAATATTTCCAGTTCTGCAGAGCTAAGCCCCAAAACTGCCAGTGGAGGTTCTTAGATGGTGGAGCTTCAGGTGCAAGCAGAGATACATCCAAAGCAGTACTTCCTTGCAGTAACTCTCATATCCCCGTACCTCTCTGACAGCTAAAAGGGCATGTGCATACCTGAAACATAGGTTCCACTGCACACTTGTAAAATGCGCTTCTTGGGTATATTTTCTTTCAAATTTAAGGATCACCAGTGTTACTACAATTGCCCACTGTTTATATAGTTGCATGATTTAAACTGTTGCGATTCATCAACATTCAAATTCCCTTTATCTTTCACTTTTTCATTTTTATGGCATCTCCTCCGTGTCTACTTCACACTCCACTGTAATTACTCTCCTTTTCCACTCTTATTAACACCCTATCCCTATAACCTAGTCTGCAAATGATATCCTTCAACCCCGTCTTACCAAAGTTTGAGGTGATCCCCTCCTGAATAACTTATTTCTAATTCTTTTATCTTCCTTTCCTATGATTTTCCCCTGACACCTCCTACTAAATGAAGCCCCCCCTCCAGGTATGTGATTTAACTTCTAAACTCTCCAGTGCCTGTCTGCTGGGACAGTGTGTGTGTGAAGTGAATACAAGGTGACAGGAGATAACAACCTATCTGTTAATGATAGCTTGTAACTTGCATGCCTTTGGGGTGGTTGCTATTTTTTAGTTTAATTTTTTTTTTTTTTTCCTCAGTAAAGTGTAATCAGCAGTAAGGACGAGGAAGCTTACCTGTTGCATGAAAATTTTACTAAAAACTAGGGCAATGCATATACTATTGTGAAAGAGTAGCTCAGCAAAAAGTGTCCTCGTGGAATGGGTTAAATTCTGCACCGTGATAGGAGAATGAATGTTTCTTTCTATAGGGAAAGCTTCGTTTCAAATCTTGGGGCAGAATTTGACCCATTAACTGTACACAGGCAATATAAATGCCGTGAGATTTTGCACTATTTTTATGCCTGCTTTGCAAAATATTCAGTGGTGTGTGTACAGCTGAAAAGCAAAATCTACCCTGCAAAAGCACATTGCTGATCGATTCTTGCTTTGCCAAAAAACCTAGAAGAATGAAATGTAGACCTGCACAGACTTTTAATGAACATTTTCTTCCTATGAAGTAATCTGTTCATAATTCTACATTGCAAATGGATGTGAAGAACAGCAGTAGATTTATATAGACATCAAAGTTGTCTTCAAGGAAGAAAATGGCCTAAGCCATAGATCTAGAAAAGAGAACAGAGCTTCTTTGGAAGTTAGCTGAACGTTGATGATGAGTTACAGCAGGTATTTCAGTAGGTTTGGAAACCACACTGTGTTTATTTCAAATGACTGAAATACTGCTGTAGAAAAGGATGGATCCAATAGTGCTTTGAGAGTGCTGACTATGTTCATGTGCATATTTCAAATCAAGGTAAACCCTGGTACACTGTGCTGTCAGGTTGTGCTTTATGTCACGTAATGCTCAGGTTTTTTTAATCGTTGTACTATTATCGTAAATCTGCCTGTTTCAGCTGACTGAATTCCTTTCCTGTCCTGTGACTTCTGTTTATATGCTATTTATTTCAAATGTAATTAATTTATTTTACCTCAGGTTTACTTCTTAACTTTGCTCCCCTCTTCCCTCTTCCTCTCTGCCCCTCTTCCCTTTTGGCTCAAAAGCTCTTTTGGTGTGTGAAATAACAGGTTTCTCGTTCTCATTCTCTTATTTTCCATCGCATCTTGTTCCATGACACTTCACACCTGAAGTTCATGAGCCAGGTATGTGACATGACTTCTGACTTACTCCAGCTGCTTGCAACACAAGAGTGTGTGTGTGTGACAGACAGAGAGAACAGGAGTCCTGGGTTTGTAGAAGAGAACAAAAAAAGAGAAACAAATATTAACTATGATGATCACTTGCAGCCCTTTTCTCCTTTAATCTCCATGCTTATTACTACTTTAACCTTACAGTATCTTTAACTCCTGACAGCCTCTCCAGATACCTTTTCTCCCTTCCTTAATTCACTAATTCCTTATTTTCTTTTCCTCCTTTATCTGGGGGGGGGGGGGGGGGGG
>JAVJGG010000021.1:11704489-11725396 GCA_035590195.1 Aviceda cuculoides
TTTTTTTTTTTTTTTTGGTCTATTTCCTGTCTTTCCACCACTGCTTGCACCACGACACCAGCAGAGGAAGCCCCCGAAGAAGGTATGTGATGCATCTACAGACTCTCACCTTTTTTCTCTTTCAGCACTGAGGAAACAGCATTAAAAACACTGGCCTTGTTCAAGAGCAAAGAGAGCACGGGAGGGAAAAGGTCTCTCTGGATGGCTTTGGATGAACATGGAGAAAAGGGTTGTATGTTTGCCAAATCAAATCACCAAAAAGGTGTTTTTTTCTTCTTGTTCGATCTCTGGAGAGTCCGAGGTTCCGAGAGTAGCAGGGAGGGAGTGGGGACAGTTGCTCTTAGGAGAACAATGCTGGTTGTGGATTGACTACTGTGCTGCTTCTCTTTTGCTTTTACCCTTCAACCTACAGCTGATGAAGGCGGCGAATACTATGGTGGTAGCTTGGTGTTGTCTTAGGACAACAAAGTCACCTTTCTAACATCTCACCCTTCTTTCTGTATTTGTTTTTGTTCCTCACTTGATTTGAAACTCAGGAACTGGGCCAAAACATCTCTGCCGCAAAGAATCACTCGCTGTGCATATCCAATCACCCTTGGGGAGTCACTGTTGCATTGAGAAGCCTGTACATCCTCATTAGGATAGTAGATAGTGAAAACCAAGCTCTAGAAGCTTGTCTGGACTTGTCTTTTAGCTAGAACCTATTGTGTCGTAGGTTTCATCAGCAAGCCATCTCTATCCTCCCAAAAATCAGGAAAGTATCTCTTAAGTCATAGTGGCATGCTTGAAAATGGAGCTGAGCCCTGCATAGACATGCCTTTCTCACCCAACCTTAGAAGGTCATGGTGTCCAGGCCTGAATCTACAGATATTTAAACTTCTGCTCCTGCCATGCATCTAAAATTGTGCTAAACATCAAGCATGTGAATAAATTTATTCAGATTGGTGGGGCAGGCCGTGGGCTTAAGATAGTGTGTTCATAATACTTGGTTGAGTGGGTGCTGGAGCACATAGGTGAGGACAAGGCTGATGTGAAAGGACCAAATCTAAATGTTTGCAGGGTCAGCTTTGCTCTTGTATGTGGGCAAGATAACTTAGGGCCCCTAGGCCAAATTCAAAACCAGTTTAAATGTATAGACTGACTCATGGGGTTTAACAGGCCTTTGAAGTAGCTTGGTTGTGTTCTAACTGCCCCAATCCCTAAAACACCTAGCCAGCTGTTTTGAAAGACAAAGCCCAATGCCACTTGAAACCACTCTGCATTGTCTCTGTTTCCTTGTTTTGTTTTGTAGATATTTTTTGTTGTTGTTCATTTGTTTTAATTTTCTTGCTCGCTTTTCAGGCTTTTTCCTTATTTAGGGAAATACGCTGAGGACCTTTCTGAGCCCCTTTCTCTCCTTCTTTTTCTCTTTCTTTCCCTTTATTTTTAATAGCGTATTGTTTTTTTTTTTTCCTCCCAAGGACACAGTGTGAGTTAGATACGTTGCTTCTGAGAAGTGGGATTAAGGGAGGGTGTTTAGGGATTTTTGAATGAAGTAAAGGCAGTTCAGATGGATTCACAGAGAGGGGGAGCACTGTGTGTGAATATCTCATAGATTGAGCAGGACAAAGCAAGGTTGTATTTATGGTGTTGTGTACTCTTCCTGTGCTAACCCTTTTGGAAACCAGAAACTCTGAGACTGTCTAACCACCAGGGCAGTGAACTTGGATTTCCAGTGGCTCTTGCCTTCTTTTGGCAGGGTTGTATGTGGGGATTTTGTCACGGTTCATTGGCAGGATAACAAGAATGTCAGCCAAAATCTGCCATGGAAACAGGAATTTGCTATGACAATTCCTGCTTGTCAACCAATTTTGGCCCAGTTCCTTGTCTCAGTGTCTTGAAAGGAGGGGCATTTCAAAATAAATCACAACCATGGGCTGCTTTTGGTGCATACAGTATGGACCAATGCTGGGTCATGCACTGCAAAGGACAGATTTATTACTGTTTGGTTTTTAACAAAGGCTCCTATTTCTTTG
The DNA here is from genome assembly GCA_035590195.1 of Aviceda cuculoides. Taxonomy (NCBI): domain Eukaryota; kingdom Metazoa; phylum Chordata; class Aves; order Accipitriformes; family Accipitridae; genus Aviceda; species Aviceda cuculoides. The sequence continues at coordinate 11,706,505 of JAVJGG010000021.1, forward strand.
TTATTCCCTTTTCTGGTTTTCTGGAGGTACCTTTAAATATTCTAACTACAATTTCTTATTTCAAGAACAACTAACCTTAATTTTCCTTTTTATTTTTACAATTGTTTGTTGGTTTAATTAAGTTTAAAGTGCTGATTTGGTGGCAGCTGAAACCAAATTCGCAGTTATTGACAGACAGGTGTCTATCCTGGCAACCAAGGTCAACAAACCAACCAGTCATTTCCTGTCTACTTTTTTTTCCTCCCTCTCTCTGAAGTGTTACTAACTGGCAGCTTTAAGCTAAACAGGAATGTTTCTGAAAATTACCTGGGTATGTCATGAGGGAAGGGAAACCTGTGTGAATAACATCCCTGATAGACTGGTTAATCATCATTACTTTTCCTCTCTCCAGATAAAAACCCCCCAATTTAACTAATGTGTTAAGAAGCTCACTGGCTATTTGAAAAGCAAAACAATTTAAAAAATAATTGGAGAAACACAGAAGTATGCTGTTGGCTAATAGTATTTTTCTTTGGGAACAATTTGTGGCTTCCTTTATATGAGTGCTCTAAAACACTTTTCTAATTACATGATCTTTATTTTATTAGCATTGCTTTAGCATCTAGAGGCCTCAACTGAGATTTGTTTTGGTAGGCAGTGTTCTTGCAGTAAATGAGAAAAGTCTACCCCCCAAAATTTCATTACTGAAATTGGTATGGGAAAGTGTGAGAGAAAGGAAAGCTTCATTTCTGATCTCTTTTACGCATCTTTTCTCTTAATTATCTCAATAACCCATTTCCAGCCACCTTCTCAATTTTTTATTATCCAACATCCTTGCAACTGATGTCTCTAAATATTTTCCAGTATCAGTTTTTGCTATTTTTTCCTCTTATAATGCTTAATTTTATTTTATTCTACTCTGTGTCATTTGCTATTCCAAATTTCCTCCATCAGTCCCAAAACAGCTGGATGCAAATAAGCATTTGAAAAAATATAATAGCTTTCTGTATCATGATATGGATAGCAGGACTTGTGCACCCACTCCTGAGGGAAGGCTGTTTTTACTTTTAAAAAAGCTGGGTTGGTTTTTTTTAACCAGATTCAATAGACTGTGAGCTTTTTACCTCAGTTCCTCCCATTGAACCAACACCAGGAGGGTCTTGTACCACAGAATCCAGCAGCATCCCTGAAAGTTCAAATGTAGTGTGGTTATGAAAGTCAACCTGGGTCCCTGTGAGACTGGGTTTAATTTACTTCTGTTTGTGAGAATAACAGTGCTGAACTTACTGGCATTACACTGGAGTTAATAACTAAAGTTTAAAAAGCATAGCAGGGAGGGGAATTGAGCACAAGCACAAATGTTAAACAAGTAACTCATAAGACAGCACATTTTTGAGAGCCAGGGAAAGGTCACTTGTTGCACGGTAACACTTCTGACTGCCAGAGGGCCCCAGCTGACAGTTTCTGTGATGGTTTAGCCTGCCTATCAGGGCATTATACCTCTCCTGGAGATGCAAAGATCATTCCCATGCGAATTTTGCATGTACCTCAGCAAGAGAGGATGCTTGCTAAGAGAGGATGATCTTTTCAAGCTGGGTTTGAGGAGCACCACACAGTGCAGAACAATAAGCATCTTTCCCATGGCACCAAGGTATCTCAGGGACATGTGCCCTAAGCTATCTTGGGAGTCAATGAACCCGGAGAAAATGCGTGTCAGGAAGCTTTTCCCTTTCTGGCCTCCATGTGGGGCATTTGAGCAAAACTGGCAAAGCCTAGTTATCATTGACATGACTGTGAATTCAGGTTAACTTTAGTGAAAGAAGTGCTGATTGAAAAAGGCAACATTTTCTTCTACCCTCCAGCCCAGCTGTCCTCCTTAGAGCTTTGGTAAGGATGGTTTGAGAAAAATAATTTTGCATTTACATGAAACCATTTCTTTCCAGATGCTACATTTGGGACTTCTACACAGTCTCTTGATTCTTTTCTGACAAATTCTGTTTCAAGGGTAAAAACAGATTCACTCCTAGCAAAAGGGGTTTGTGAGTGTGTGTATTTGTTTTGGAAGTCCTTGAGAATTAACCAGTTTCTCTGGGATGTTTCCCCCGGGATTAAATCTCCCTTCCCTCCTTTTACTTTAGCAGCTGGCACGATCTCTGTCATTCTAACTGTTCTCCCTCTTTTTCCCTTTCTGTTTTGCTCCATGTTACCAAATACAGAGGAGAAGCCTAGAATAAAGTAAGTATGAGGGGCAGGGAGTTTCAAAATCCTGACATCATTTTTCTGATCTAGCAGAAGCTCTTAAGATTGTATATTAGGCAAATGGCCACTAGAAGCTTTTATCCAACCCTCCCTCATGCAACATCCAGCTGTTCCTGCATGCCTTTCCAGGATGTTTGCTTCTGCCAGAGGATGCCTTAGCAGTACTTACTGGCCAGGGTCTTAAGGCCAGTTCCTGATAAAGTCAGAGGACTCACAAACTGTCCAAGATACAGTGGTCTCACAGTACCCCACGATATAGGCGGCTCAACAGTAAATCCTCTGTGAGAGGCCATGGCTGGGAAACTACCCATGCATCCAGGCCTGCTGACAGTAGGAAGGGTGGCAAATGTTGGGCTGGGCTGACTTGCACTTAACTAAAGTTTCCTATGGAACTATGTCTCTGTGTCCCAGCGCCTTACCTTCCCACTCTGCCAGCTGCCCAGAACGGAGATTGCAGCACTGCACCAACAGCCTCGAGGACCAATGTCTTCCAATGTGATACGGAATGACCATAGGGTTTGGGAATGAAAAGGGTTTTTAGGGGTAGCTGCCTGCCATGCATGACCTTCCAGGAAGGACAATGGTCCTTAGTGCTATTCTGGAGTAGTTTTCCATTGACTTGCTGTTTCACCACTCTGTATCTCCATCAACATTCCTCCTTGTCAGCATCGTTCCTGAGGTCAGGTCAGGTCAGGATGTGCTATTTAAAAAGCTGCCTGTTCTTTAAGATGAAAATCCTTTTCGTTTGTTTGTTTGTTTTGTTTCTTTTTTCTTTTTTTTTTTTTTTTTTGCCTCTCTGCAGACTAACTGCTCCTAAAATACCAGAGGGTGAGAAAGTAGATTTCGATGTAAGTATTCCTGAAACTGGCTGTGTTTGTCTGTCTGTACCTAAGCCATACACACATGTGCAAACTCACATAACTCCTCCTGTATTGGATACTGCTGAGGATAAAGTAAAGGACAGAAGTATGGATGCTTTGCTGCCTGTTTTCAGTGAAAGACTACTCTTTGCTCCCTGAAACTCTCTGGATGCATTCATTGCTAATGTGACCAAGATAAAATAATGTATTTCTTTTTTTTCTCCTTGAATCTTTGAAGCCAATGTATGAAGAAAGGAGAAAGTAAGTGTTCTGGAAGATGTCACATCCCCTGTCCCATTGTTGTAAATGTTTTGAAAGTTGCAGGTTGAAATTAAGCAGGCCTATATGCATCTGTTGCTGAGAAACACTACCTAAAATAACAATATAATTTTAAGAATAAACAGAGATCCAAATACCTTCCTAGAAAGTTGATAGAAAAAAGAAGCAGGTCTGGCATTGAAAATCTCCACAAAAACATCTGCTTTGCCCAAAAATGCAGGAACATTTTCTAGGTAAGCTTCATATCCCAAAGCAAAGAGGAGGCAGCTAAGTATATGCAAATATAGGCAGCTAAGCAAAGCCAAGGCTAAAATATGATGTAGGGGAATGGGAGATGTGGATTCTGTTCCCTTCTGGGCTCCTGACTGTCACCCAGATGAGTCTCTGTCTCTGTCCTGCATCAACAGCTATTTAAGCTAATGCCATAGATTTCCACAGATACCTGCAGACATTTTCTGTTTTTGTTTCTCTGTGTAGGCAGGGTGCTGGGAATGTCCAGGGCAAGTTCCTAGAGCAATATGGGCTTAATTAATGCATTTGCCTGCTCTTCTAGGACATCCAAAAGAAAAGGCAGAACAAAGACCTGATTGAACTGCAGGCCTTGATTGACAGCCACTTTGAAGCCAGGAGAAAGGAAGAGGAAGAGCTGGTTGCCCTCAAGGAGAGGATTGTGAGTCCTTGTACTGCCATTTCCCTGTATTAGATTGAGAGATCCTCTGTAGATCGGAATTTGAATCCATTAGTCCATTGTCAGACTTTGGCAGAAAGCTGTATTGCCATGTACAGAAGCAACTGGTCAATTCACCACCAAATGGCTTCTCCCCACATCTGTCGCCTCTCTCAGCCTCTTGTTTTACACCTGAGAATTGCATGAGACCCTTCTGCATGTTCTGGCAATGGAGTAGGTAGCTCACTCTCCACAAACCAAACCTCAATGGTGGTAGGTAATACTGGACATAGATAAAGCCATAATGATGACTCAATGCCTCTGCCACTGCTTCTTGCAGGAGAAGCGCAGAGCTGAAAGAGCAGAGCAACAGAGAATCCGGGCTGAGAAGGAAAAGGAGCGTCAGGCAAGGCTTGCAGTAAGTGTCTTTGCATCTCTCTCCTTGTCTTAGCATCAAATTGGAGGAGATCTCTAGAGATAGAAAAAAACTACAGGTTCTGCCTCTCTCAGTGCGAAGAAGTGACCACCCTCTTAAAGCAAGGGCAGGAAACAGGAGTTGCCAATTCTCGTCAACATGCTTATCAGATTCCCTGCAGTGACACTGGCTGCTGGTGAAGTAACTTACTTCTGTGTGTTGCACTCCACAGGAGGAAAAGGCAAGGAGAGAGGAAGAAGATGCCAAGAGAAAAGCTGAGGATGATCTCAAGAAGAAGAAAGCTCTGTCCTCCATGGGTGCCACATACAGCAGCTATCTGGCTAAGGTAAAAGGCATGGATTGGTGGATGAAATATTAAATGTTAAACCACGGGGTTGACTGGGAACAGTGTTTATTACAAGTTGAGAAAACAGCTCAACTTTCCTTCTTCCGGATCCCTAGCAGCTTGTCTTATATGCTCTGTCACTGAAATCGTTTCATTCAGCCTGAATTTCTGCAGTCTAATGTTAATTAATGTTCTGAAAATAGGCTGATCAGAAGAGAGGAAAGAAGCAAACAGCTAGAGAGACAAAGAAGAAGGTCCTGGCAGAGAGGCGCAAGCCCTTGAACATCGACCACCTTAACGAAGACAAGCTGAGGTAACATGCTTATGCTAACTTACTGGATGTAATCCACTGAAATTTGGTCTTACTCTCCTGGAATCTTTGCTGGTGAAAAAAAATGAGGTAGAGGAGAGGGCCATCCTTGAAATTCATCATGGGACAATGTTAAGTTGTGCCCTTCCTTGATCTGGAGAAGGGAGGGGAAATGGGGATGCGGGGAATTGTTGAAGTGGTTTGGTAGCCATCTAGCCATGCTCCTGGCATAGCTCCATTAGCCTCTCCTGCTAATTAGGATTAGTCATTTACAGGACTAGGCACAAACTTTAAACCCAGCTCTGACATTAGTTGAACAAGCCTAGAGACTGGTATCTGTAGCATTACCAGGGGTGAGTTAGAGCTGCTAAGGTATGAGTTTGGATCTCCACTGAGGCTGGAGGCTTGGGAGCTGAGTGGTCAGGTGCAGAGCAGTCATCAGATGATCGTCTGGACTCCACACGTTGAAGTTTACATGACTGAAAGATGAGGTTGGCTCACCTCAGCCCTGAAACAGATGAGATTGCACAATGGCAGCTGCTCTGCTCACCTGGCAGCCTTCAGAGTCCTCCTTCCTTCTCATCTGATTCCCCTGGAATCTTTCATTAAGAGTTAGAGGGGAAATCAAATCTATAGGAAATACGTTAGTGTGTGACACATGCAAGAGTACAAGTCTTAAAGGTTCTCAGGTGAGAAGGTGAGAAAAATGTGACCTTGAAAATGGTCAGTAGCTTTCAGAGAACGGAAAGGGTTTGCAGGAAGATGTGTGAACTGCATTAAATAAAACATAAAAAGCCTTATTGCTAGTGATGTGAAAATCATAGAAAATATATGATGTGGTGTGTTTCTCCCATTTTCCTTTCCCCATAAACACACAGGGACAAGGCTAAGGAACTGTGGGACTGGTTATACCAGCTGGAGACTGAAAAGTATGACTTTACAGAGCAGATCAAGAGGAAAAAATACGAGGTGAGTTGAGAAGCCATTTTGCTAATGGCACCTGGTCCAATATGTAAAGATCTCTGTGACTCCTCTGGCAAAAGCCATGTGGTGATGTCATTTGGGTCTCCAATGCCCTTTTGCAATATTTAAGCAGCAAGACACCTGGAACTGCATTCCTCTAACGTACATACTTGGACTGGATTTCATATTTTAGGCTGAAATTGAATAGACATCTCTCAAGGTTTTCAGTGCCCCATGGAAAGGCAATCCCAATGGAAAATGGACTCCCTACCCTCTGCTCAAACAAATCTTGTTCATTCTTATTTATCTATAGGCAACTGTGGCCTGAAAATTCTGTAATTCTTAATTCACTTATCTCCATTGCAAAGTAATATTTTAAAATCCATTTTCGACTTCACACTTGAATGTTGTAAGTTTATTCCCATCTGAGACAGATTCCCTGTGGACTGAGCTCTCTCGGGTCACTGAAAACTGTCTCCAGACAGGAGCGTCTGGCTGAAGTGTCATATGGTAGCAGAAAGAGGACGTGTTTCCTTCAGTCCCAGGACAGGGCTGCACTCATCTACATCAGGTTTCAGTGGCTGAGAAATCCTACTGGATCTCTCTCCGTCTCGCTCTCCTTTTAATTCTCAACCACACAGACACATGCTGGCAGGGAATAAGCAACACCAATGTAACTATCTCAATCTCTCTTAGATTTTAACACTGCGTTGCAGGGTGCAGGAGCTTTCCAAGTTGTAAGTACAATGAACTTGCCTGTATAACAGCAGAAGCAAAGGCTACCGAATGCATGAGCCTGCTGCATGGTCAGAGGCCAGGTGCCAGACAGAAACTGGTACTTGGCTCCAACTGCAGAGAGAAAAGAGAAAACTGGATCTTGTGTCTCTCCCTTCACTTCCTTTTTCTCTCCCCTTCCATTCTTTGAAAAGAGGTGAAGCAGTAATTTAGGAAAAGAGTCAGGGTCCAACAGGGATGTGGCTAAAGACCTGAGCATGCAACCCACTCAGACCATCTTGAAAATAATTCCCCATCCAAAACTCTAGCATTGCGTGTGTGTGTGAGTCACCCTGATGCATGCACCTGGGATACACACAGAAACTTAGGGATGCACGTGTAATAGGTCAAACTTCACAAAAACAATGGTATCAGGTTTGGAAAGATTCTCCACCTTGTGGCACATGCTTACCCAGACCCAAAATACTGGAGAGGGCTAGCTTAAGGATAACAGGTCAACTGGGTGTGGAAAAACAGGAATTAAGGCAGTGCCAGGGGAGATGCACATGCTATGGTAACAAAACCTTTGCATAAACAAAGGATGGGTGGCTGCTGATGAAAAGCAAGGAGAGAAAGTACAAAGAATGAGCAAAGTAGAAGGAAAATGCATAGCTGAGATGGGAGAAGAAAAGTGGAAGAACAAAGGGAAGATGATAGGAAAAAAAGTGAGGAGAAAGGTAAATAAAAACAGCAAAGGGAATGAAGGAGACACAAGCAAGGATGCAAGGGAGAGAAAAAGGAAGGAACTGGGACACACAGGAGTGGAGCTCTTCTTTAGCTCTAATGTCTGTTGCTCTTTGGTGCTTCATTGGAAAGTGAGTGTTATAGTCACTATCACGAGGTTATCATTGAAGGTAAGTCTTAAGTCCTTGAGTCAAACTGAAGACAGCTGATTCTCCTCCACTCTTGGGAAAAATACTTGGTTGCAAAAAATAATTTGAACTGCTGTGGCAGATATTAAAACTTCCATGAGTAAGTACAAAAGCAGGTGATCTGCTGATCTTTCTTTTCTTGTGTTGTCCTGTTCCCGCTAATGTTTTGGTCTCTTATTTTGCTTCTGTTTGTCACGGAAAGACAAGAGCCAGGAAATACCGGTTGTTGGGCCAACCCGAATGTATGACTTTTGTTTTTCTTGTGTTGCATGTGGGGAATGTCAAGTGCTACTTTAAATATTCAAATATTGGGTCATCAATTCTTGGACTTGCAGAGCCAGTGGAGGACTTTGCCTCTGCTTTTGGTGTAATTCAAAGCATACGTCTTGGCAAGTGCATTTTTCCACCCCAGCAAAACTAGGCAGAACCCTGACTTGGTTACAAATGAGAAGGTGAAGGGGCAAAAGAGGGCTCTCTATCATACCCTAGTTCTTGTGGGCTTTTCCAGTACCTGAGCTGGAAGAGTCCTAGGATTTCAGCAGCAAGTCCTGTGCTATGGGCCAGGACTGAGGTGCTAAGTCAGGCCATAAGGTGCTGATCCTGTGCAAGGTAGGTGTTCGCTTTCCCATGCATCAGATTGAAATATGCAGTTTACCCATGGATAAACAAAGAGACACTCTGTCTTGTAGGAGAGACTCTCTAGTGGCTTGAAGGTCTTCAGAGCCCACTTCAACCTTTTCCTCTGTGGCTGCTGAAGCTCTCCTTGAATATTTTCTTCTTCAGCCCCTTTAAAAGTCATCTTCTCTTATTAGATGAGTGTCTGGGAAGGTGGTAGCTGCTGCAAGCTCCTCAACTCCTGCTCTGCCAGCCAGCAAAGGTACTCCAGCAGAATTTTCCATTCTTGACGTTCCCATCCAAAGACCACTGAAGCTCTTTGAGCTTACACACTTCCTAATGTGTGGGAGTAGGGGGAAGAGTGAGAAGGTGAGGTTGACACATACAGGTGATGGAGCCTTCCAAGAGCTTTCCAGCTAGCCAGGGTGACGCTCATTCTGGTTCACTTGCCTGCAGTTTGACATGTGAGTTCGTGCGGGATTAATTTGTATACATAGAAATTCTTCTAATAAGGGCTATAAAATTCTAGCTTTTCTTTCCCTTGACATGTGAAATTGGCTTGCAGATTTATTGCCAAGGAGCAACATTTCTGTCCTTCAAGCAAGGGTGAGCTTTTATTTCAAAGGAAGTATTAACCCCTACCACAGGCACCTGTTTCCAGCACTTCAGCAGATAAAACTCCCCTCACTGTGAGGGAACAAGGTATATCACTAAAAACCCTGGTCATGTATGTTGTTTGCAGATTGTCACCCTCAGGAACCGGATCGATCAGGCTCAGAAGCAGTAAGTACCTATATCCCCTTCCTAGCTCCTGGCTTGGGGATATCTTCTCAGTGTTCAAAATAGTCACTTCAGCCTCAACACCGACATTTTCTTATTGCACTGAAATGAGGCTAGGGATGGAAGGGCAACTCCCATCCTGCCTCACATTGAGAAAATGAACGGGAAACTGAAGTGAATGTAACAGCTAACAAGAAAAAATCATGTTTCTTCACACCATGTCTGCAAAATTTCCATCTGTTTATTGCTGGGGTTTTCAAACACCTGACTGAGGTGCTTTGAATACTTGAGGGAATACAGCCATTGTTTATGAAGGGTAAACAAGTGGTTGCTAAGATTATAAGGAATGGTGTGTAACAAGACTAACATCATGCGATTACTGTTGTGAGTTCTTTTCACTTATCATCTCTCTCCCACTTGCCTTCCCACAAGACTTCTGTTTCATTAGATTTTTTGAGTCTTACATCTTTAACTGTTCTAGGTGTTTACAGTGAACTTGTGAGAGACCAGAGCTAGACAAAGCCTGGGGTCCAGGGCATGTAGAAAACTAACAGACACAGGGAAGGAACTGTGGGGAAGCAAGGGGGGAGAGCTCTCCAGTGGTGGGATTTGATCTTCACTGTGCTTCTGTACCTTCTCAGCAAAGCCATGCCAAGAATGAAGTGGTGGTCTTTGGTAATATCTTTGGATGATAGGAATGACAAGACACTGCCTTCCCACTTCCCCAAGCCACCCTGCTTTATCAGATGAATGTAACACTAGGGGCTCAGTTGTCTGTAGATGCCAAACATAAGACTTGACCTTCCCGTGGTATTTTCTGTACAGAGCTGTAGGCTGATAAATCTCAGCAGAATGTGCAGCTGCAGAAGGATGCCATGGTTTGTCTGGGTGTTGCTGCTCTTCTGAGGGGCACCACCACACCACCCACAACAGGCTGTACCATTACTGCATGCTTGGTCCCCCAAAAGACATGATACTCTCTCAGGACATCATTTGAAAAGACTGCACTGAGAGGCCCACAGCTCGTGAGATTTCTGTGTACTTAAATTTCTATCCACACTAGACTGTATCATTCCAAAGCAATGGCCGCTAATGTGTTATACAAGGATCAAATGATCCTTTTGCTTCAGACTTTATTAAGTTTCCTTAAGCACACTCTAAAGGTTAGGCATAACATCAAACATCACAGGCGTTTGTGGAGATAAAAGGACTCTGCCTTCGTTTGAGGAGCTATGCAATTTCTATACCAGGTTTTGAACCTGCAGAAAGGCTGGCAAAAAGGACACTGAGATGAATTTCAGATAAGCAGAAAACGCTCTGCGCTCTCTCTCTCATATAAAAGGTCAATTTTTCATAATAGACCAAGTCTAACTTGGTCAAAAGGTAAAGTATCCACTATGTGTACGTCTGCGTCACTGTGCTACATCCTTCTGTAAATATGGCTAGCGCTCTTGAACCAATCCATGGGGCAGCACCACAAAAATCTCCTCAGATGTGTCGTCCACATTTTTTTCTGCTCCCTGGAGGAATCAATGGTTCTGAAGAAGGCCTCTCTGTTGATAGCAAGGCCCCATCACCTTGTGCTTGGCCCCCAACCCCATGATCTGCTGTGTTAAAGAGCTGCCCCCAGTTTGCATGTGCTTTGGTTCAAGAAGCAGCCTCATCACCGTATGTGTGAGATGGAAAGGTCTGGTGGTGTGCCAAGCCCCAAAAGCCAAGGTGCTGCCTATGGGAGCCGGTACAGAATCTAACTCGACTAACTTCACGCCTGGCCCCTCTCTGACTTCAGGCGTGCATGCTTCTCATTCAGAAGGTAAGTGGCTTGCATGTAGGATTGCCCTTCTGTGTGCAAGACGATAGTATTTGGAGAGAGTTTGCCTCAGGTGTTTTGCGTGGGGAGTGTAGCTGGACTGCTCCCACACACCACGAGGGAGATGAGGATGCTGATATGAGGGGAGGCCTAAAAAGTTGTTTGGACTGTTTTGGAGCCTCTTGCTCTTGTGATATAAGGAAGAAGCCTCTCTGGCTTTGCTAGAGTAAAGCAGTTCTTAGTTGTATTTAAATTATTGCTCAGCTTTTTGCTTCCACTACTAGATGACTAGAGCATCTGGGGAATTTGACCAGAGCTCCCTGATAATGAGGAAATTTTGTCCAGAAACAGCTCTAAATCCTAAAATCCAAATTACAGCAGATTTGAATTCAGGGAATTCAAAATTTGAATTCAGGAGTTTTAGGACCACCTGGACTTCTGTCCTGATAATGCAGGAAGCTGGAAGGGTCCACCTCTTTCAGGCACGCACATCCTGGCCTTTCACTAAAAGCCTGAGGAGGAATCTCTTTCCACAATATCGACAATATTTTTCTCAGGATGTGCTCTATGGCAGGTGTGCCCAACACGTGAGAAACAAAAGCAGCTCAAACATAATCTAGGCACCAGAAACATGCAGTGGTCACAGAGCCCCACCACTTCCACCGTGCTGACATGTTTTTCTTTCCTTTTGTATTGTAGCAGCAAGAAGGCAGGAGCCAAGGGCAAGGTTGGCGGGCGCTGGAAGTAAAGAACGAGGCAGGATGGCCCTTAGTGGCATGCTGAAACCCTGCTGGTCTCCTCTTTCTTCCTTCATGAATCACTTGTGTTCCCATGCCTCAACGATAACAAAAATTGCAACATCAGCCTGGGTTGGCTATTGCTGCTGCTTTTCTTCTTTTTCTTTCTGGAGGGGTCTGGCGGCTTCCTCAGTCAAAAGGAAGGAGGTTCCCTGTGGAACTGAGATGACTCCTTGCTGGCACCTTCGATTCCTGCTGAGCATGTCCTTTATCCTCCTGACACCAGCCCTATGCTGTTCTGTAGATTGCTGTGTACAAATCTCTGGATTTTGTAAATAAAGCATGACCAGTACCTACTCCAATGACAGCCCTCTGGAATGGTGTTTCCTACTTTATTTAATAGCATCCCATTTTGCAAGGATTTGGGAGTTGGTCCAAATTCTTACTTACTACTGTTTGATCCAGCTCTACAACTAGGAATGAGGCTCAGTATCATCAACAAAGACCCAAGACTGGGGGCCTGTTTTACAGCCACCATCGAGGCAGATAACAAAAGCTGACTGTTCTGGGCAAGCTCATAGTCTGGATGCCAAATGTAGTTAAAATTGACTTAAAAGTTTGAGTGATGAAGGGAATTGTAGTATCAGGAATAAAGGAACAAATCTGCAGAAGTGGTAGTTTTCAGCACACAGCACTTCTTAAATGCAGACAAGTCACAGTGCAATATAGAGTATGATTCATTCAAATACTACATTACAATGTTTATTGAGGCAGTTAACCTACATATAATACTAAAGCCCAATACTGAAGTGTGAATTACTTGGTTAATTCAGTGATGTCAAAACACAAATGGCTGTTATTAAATTCGGGATGTGAGCTATGCTGTAGGGCCTTTTCTCTCTGCCAACCCTTGAAATGCGCTGTTGGAGGGAAGTCCACCAGGGATGGTTGTTCTCTCCCATGTTTCCAAACTTCTGGCTGTTTCTGGTGCCTACGTTCACACTCTGGCTCTCTGTTAGCACATGCTGTGGCGTCATAGATTTGTAAGAGTCATTTAGGTGGGAAGGGACCTTCAAAGATCATCTAGTCCAATCCCCCTGCCATAGGCAGGGACATCTATCACTAGGATCAGGTTGCTCAAAGCCCCATCCAACCAGACCTTGAACACTTCCAGTGTGATGGAGCATCCACAGCTTCTCTGGGCAACCTGGTCCAGTGTCCCACCACGCTCACAGTAAAAAGTTTCTTCCTTATGTCCAATCTAAATCTACCCTCTTTCACCTTAAAACTGTTGCCCCTTGTCCTGTCATCACAGGCCTTGGTAAACAGTCTGTCTTTCTTCTAAGTCCCCTTTATATATTGAAAGGCCACAGTAAGGTCTCCTGGGAGCCTTCTCTTCTCCAGGCTGAACAACCCCAGCTCCCTCTGCCCTTCCTCACAGGGGAGGTGTCCCACCCCTCCCACCATTTCTGTGGGCCTCCTCTGGACCAGCTCTAACAGGCCCATGCCTGTCCGGTGCTGGGGACCCCCGAGCTGGATGCAGCACCCCTCCTGGGGGCTCACCAGAGCGAAGTAGAGGAGAAGAGTTGCCTCCCTCCTCTAACCATGAGGAAAAGACTGTGTTAAATGCGGCCAGCAGTGCAAAGCAGGTGCCATCTTGCAGGTGCTTCCCCCTGCCTCCCCAAGCCTTGTGGATCCTCTGGGGAACCCTTCCCCGACCTAAGGCTGTGCTCCCCCCCGCCGCCCGGATGGGCCCAGGGGCCGGCCGAGCCCCGGGCAGGTTGTGGGGGCCGCTGTGAGGAGGGGGAGCCACCAGCGTGAGGGGGTCAGCGCCCGCCGGCCTCCCTCACAGCCCCCGTCACACCGCCCCTACCCTGTCCCGTGGCGCTCCTCCGCTCCAGCAGGGGGCGAGAGTTGCCGTCACTGCCCCGCCGGGAGCCGCTCTCGCGCCGCACTGCTTCCGGGCCGGGCCTCGGCCATGGCGACGGGCGCCAAGAAGGCAGTGTGAGCTGGCCGAGCCGAGCCGGGCCGCGGCGGGGGGGCGGTCGGGCGGGTTTGTTGGGCGGCGGTTGGGGGTGCCGGTCGGTCGGTCAGTCATCAGTCACCTGGTCGGTCGGTCGGTCGGTCGGTCAGTCAGCGGCGGCGTCGTCGTCTCCCCGCAGGTACCCTCTGTTCCAGCTGGGCGGCCCGCAGCTGCGGATCTTCCGGCCTAATTTCTTCATGCTGGCGGTGCGTCCCGGCGTGCCGCAGCCCGAGGACACCGTCCAGTTCCGCGTCTCCATGGAGTGAGTGCGGGGACGGCGGGGGACGGGGCAAGGCATTGCATGCCCCCGCGCAGCGGGAGCCGTCGCGGGTGTGGGCCTGCCGCGGAAAGGGCCCATCGCCGCCCCGGGGGTGCAGAACAGCCCCCGCCGCTTCTAGAGCACACACTCAGCGCCACAGGTCCCAGCACACTGCCTCTTGTCGCCTTCTTCTGGGCTGCAGTTTGCCTTGTTAGCTGAGGGGTGGGGAGGCGAAGTTCCAGATAGCACCCTTTGGGCTGGGGGTAGGGGCTTCTGCATCAGGGAGATCTTTTAGAGGGCTGCGAGGGCACTAATTTAAGTATGAGCTTTGTTTGGCTCCTCTTTCTGAGTGTTAGTGAGGCTCAGCTTTCCCAAGGACGGCCTTCAGAAGAAGGAAGTGCTTATGAAAATGATCCAGAGGAAACAAGGTGATGTCCAGGTATTTGTCAGGGCTCTTTCAAGCTGACCAGTCTGGTTGCACACGCTAAAGCCCACGAGCCTGTGGCAGGTCCTGAAAAGATTAGAAACTGCTATTCAGAAGATTGGAAAGGGTTCTCAGCTCGGACAGTGAGAAAGCCTACTCTATTCTTGCTGAATACAGAATATATCTGGGGTTTTGACTGTTAAGGCTACAGAAGATAGATTATTTGTCATTATTACAGTTTATGGATAATGAATTGCTGTAGCAGTGCATGATCTATGTTGAGTTTATGCTTTTAAGCAGTAAAGCTACCTTGGTTAAAAGGAGAAGATGTACTTACTCCAGAGTATCAACCAGTCTATAAATACTCTGTCTCTGTTTTATTTTATTTAAATATTTATACTTTTCCTTCTTTCTTTACCCAAAATGTTTTTGCACTGCCTAGAATGACAAAAGTGGATATCAAAAATTACCTTGAAAAAATATACAATGTGCCGGTAGCTGCTGTGAGGACCAGGATACAGTATGGTAAGTGCAGTTGAGTAATCCAAAGGGGTGAACATACCATCCCTGCGCAGCGAGAATAGACTTTTCCTACCAAAAGGTCCATTAGATTTCAACAAACTTTGGCTCCAGATGCTTAGTTGGTGACATCTATCAGCTCAGTTGTTTATTTGTCCCTTCAAATGAATATGCACTACTTTGTATTTGAATGCTTTGATTAGATTAAGATGTAAGTTTAGTTTTAAGAGGAAAAATCTGAATTTAAAAAGCCTTGTCATCTTGACAGTTATCTAGCTTGTGCTCTATGCATTTGTAGTTGGCACTGTTTCTCCTTGAAGACCCATGGGTGTCTCACTTCAGAAGGAACTGCTTCATGTGTTTTAATAAAATTAGTAATTAAACTTAATTTCAGACATAGCCTTTTTTAAAAAAAATATGTGAGTTGAGATTACCTGGCATGCACACAGAGGAGGTGGTGTGGTCTAACAAAAGGCAAAATTTGTAGAGCAAAGAAGAGTATTCTGTTTGACCAGTAGGTAATAGCAGTAAAACATCTTGACAGACTTTCAATTTTTCATCACCTGTTGTTACCACATTTCTGCTACAGACTTGTATGCTTCCACTGATGGTGTTTCTCCCCTGTGCCACTCCTTTAAAAAAAACCCCAAAACCCAAGACCACCAAAAACCCAACATAAAACCAACCCAATAGAAAAAGAAAAAACGTTCCTAGTTTAAGTTATGCCGAACTCTGACTTGGAGCAGAGAGACCCATCTCTAACTGAAATAAGCTAAGTTTATATAATGTCACCTTTACATTTGAATGCTTCCTTCCCTAGAGCTTCTCTGACTACAGTTTGGATGCAGTGCAAAGCCAGGAATATAATTTTCCTGTTATTTACTTTTTTGATTACCAGGCAGTGCATTAATCAAATGCAGAATGACTTGTTGGTTAGGACATCTTTGATGGCTGGGGTTTTATTTTTTCATGTAGTGACTTTAGCAAAGGAATTGATTGATGTGTTTACAATGGTAAGAATAGGGATGATTTTAAAAAAGGGATAGGAAAAAAGAGCTGCAATAGTGAAAAATGAGAATGACAGAAAAATCTTCAAAATAAGGTTGTAAAACTCAGAACATAGAAGAAGAAGGAAAGATCATCTGTCATATGCTTATGTGAAAACCAGAATTAAATAAAGTCTTAAATACCAAACACAAGCAGTTCCAAGCAGCACTGAAAAACATTCATGCTTGTCCTTAGAACCATTTTATCCCCCACTGCTAGTGGAAGTGATAGTAGGATGTATATATTCTGGGGTAAAAGAGGAAAGGGGGTTAGAATGTCTAATAATTTTAAAGCTTTAATGTCTGCCTAACGTGCAGGGAATAAATTGAACTACCCACTCAGCTGTGACCAGCATACTTGCAGAAGGTTGAGGTGCTTTGGTTTTTTTGGATGTGGAGTATAATTTCCTTGTGTATGAACAGTAGATCCAGCTCATTAGCTGGGTAGTAAAAATTGAAAAGTTGAAGTTGTTTAATGGTCATTTCCTCCTTGTCTTCCTGAAGCTGTTGGTGTTGGGAGGACAGTTTATCACTCCTGACCCCCTACTCAGGAGACTTATCTCCTTGCTTCTTTGCAAACTTTTATGTGTGACGTGAAAGCACAAAGGCTGTCAGCAGCCTGAGGCTGGTGATGCCTCTGTTCCCTACTTGTAAATGAGGAGAGTAGCATCTCCCAATTTCAGTACATTTTAGCAATTCTGATGCTGTGCTGGTACTGAAGAAAGAGTACTCGTCTTAACAATAAATCAGAACTGGTGAACTCCTTTCTTCAGGTTGGCCTTTCTATGGGGAACTTGAAGTCCTGGGAAGTAAAAGGTGGGACTCTCTTCATTTTTGCAGGTGCAAACAACAAGAGGAATCACAAGAATCAGAGGGTGAAGAAGCCAGATTACAAGGTCGCCTATGTACAGCTGGTGAGTTAACATGGATGCTTGTGGGGAAAGAGGAGGGGACTGTTAACCAGCCAGGCTAGAAGTAATGTTCAGTGAATTGTCCGGTCGGCTGAGTATTTCTGCCAGTACTCTAATGATATTTCTTTAATACGTTCCAGAATGTAGAGAGATTTAAATGACTCAGTCAAAAAATGAAATTCAAACAAATGGTTAGTTTTCAAGTCCTGTATTTGTTTGAGGTCTGTATGTAAGTTATGGTCTGATGTCATACGGTGCTGCTTTGCCAGTGAGTTTCATGCTGACCCTGTACTCTGTGTGCTGGAAGGTTCATGACTTGTGTGGTTGATTGCTGAAATGTCCAGTGAGTGAAAGAATATATTGTAAGAGTAGGGAACTTCTTATTAAAGCTTTGGATTTCAGAGAAGACTAAGGCATATTCCTTGGAGAGCTTTTAGTCATGTCTAACAAGCATGCTTTGTGGCTAAACCGGGTTCTGAAATGTATGTTGGTTGCCCAGTGGAAAAGGAGCTTCATGTTCTTAGGAGTTTCTTTCATAACAGAAGCATATTATAGTTTAGACTTCTCTTGGGCTTACCTATGTAAAAAAGAAATGCAACCAGTGACAGAAAACCTCTTCACATACCAAAATTACATTAAAGGAACGCTATTTATGGTTGTAAAACCATAAGCTCAAAATTACTGTTGGCAACACACCCTCAGTGTTACTCCATCCTGGGACAAGGATTCAGTGTGGGGGGAACACTGTGTGATCTTAAAGACTGCATAAGACATCGTATGGACTTGGGGTCAAACTAAAGAGGCACAGACAATGGGAAATCTGATTTTTAAATTTTTCAAAGTTTAAATGTGCTTAGATGTTTTTCTGTAAGCCCCTTCTGGGAAGGGGAGTGGAAAGAAAAGTGAGGAGAGTGTGTTTTTCTAAACAGCCCTTACCTTTAAAAGAACAGTCTAAAGTACAATGTTAATAGGAAGTAACCGAGTTGTATTTAGATGACTAACATTGATTTACTGTGCTGAAGGTAAAGGCAACCTCATCTCTGTAAGGATTTTGCATTACAATGACTAAAAAACACATTCCTTTTTCAAGAAGGAGTCTCTGCTTTGGTGGGCAAATTGTCCCTCCTGGACTGTCTGTTCTAGGTTTTTGTCAGCGAGAGATCAGGTATGAACAATTCATTAAGAACACAGCTGAGGAATTGAATGCCAGGAGTGATGTTGTGTCTTACAAGTTGCTTTCTCTGAATGTTCCTTAGTAGGTAATTGCAGGCACTTTCCATTGTCATAGCCTCTTGCTAATGACTTATTTGCGTTTAGAAACTCATTTCCCAAGATTGAAGCAGACATGGATCTTTAGCAAACTGTGGTCAGTTCTCCAATTTTATACCACTGTATTTAATGTAGTCTAGTTTTGTTTGTCTGCTGAGTTGAGAAGGAGGTAGTCTGCAACCCAATAGATACTCAGGGGGAAGGAGTGGGAAGCAAAATGCTGCTGCTCTGTGGAGCAAACCACTCATTTAATGCAGTGCCTTTGTGCGTTTATTTCACGTCAAGCTTCTGAACCTAGAATGGTTGCTATTACCTTAAGCGTAGCTTCGCGGTGGAGTGGAGAATTATGCAGACTAGCTTGGTACTGGAGGCAGTTGCACAGCAGTAACTGATCATTCCTCCAGCCTCTCATTTTGTTTGCTGGGCAATGCACAGAGCCCTGCTGCACTGTGGCTGAGGACTATTCTTGGTACATGAGACAGCGAGTGTTCCTTAGCGTGTTGCCCTATACTATAGTACCATCATAAGTTTTTAAAGAATGCCATGTTTTCTGTCTGTCCCATTAACAGGATCAGGGGACCACCTTTTGGTGTTGTATTTCATCTCAAGTGACGGAATCCTGACCGTTTACTGAACTCTTGTTAGTGAAGCTTGGTCTGTGTATTTTCCCCTCACCTCATTCCTGGTTTCTTTGCTCTCTTTTTTTCTATTGTTGGTGTCTGTTAATTCTTTTAACATTTAGGTTTGTCTGTCCGTGTCCCGTCCACCCACCCCC
>JAVJGG010000021.1:11725406-11794107 GCA_035590195.1 Aviceda cuculoides
GTTCTTTGCTTTTCATCACTAGCTCTGGTGTCTCAGACAATGAGCTCCCAGTTCTGTGTTCACACTAGCTTTAAATAGTGGGTGAGGCCAGAAACCCAGTGTCATTTCTGAAACTGAAGGTTTTGCCTTCATTCTCATTCATGGTGTGATTCAGGCCGTAACAGGCCCCATGCAGTCCATTGTTAATATCTGCCTGATTTAGAAAAGTCTTTGGTAACCACTGTAAAATCCTTATTTTAATGAGAATTAGTTTGCATCTGCCCTGAGTCAGAGTAGTTGGGCTTTCCCACCATTTTTACCAGCTGTGTTTTCTCTCATTCTCTCGTAGTTTCAAGTTAAAACTGCTTATGACTGGAAAAATAAGGATATGTTTTTGGAAGGTCTTGGGTTGATCTTTCTATTGCCCACTAGGTGGAAGTATTGCTCTTTCCAGCATGACTTGGTAGCAGCTGTGGTGTGGTTTACCTGAATGAAATTGAGTATATTCGCATGATCAGTTATGCTTCGCTGCTTCATAAAACATCGCCTTATGTGTCCCAGTGCAACATACATGTCCATTAACTTACTACAAGTGTCTCAAAGGTGGAAAGTGTATGAAGTCATAGTCAACATACCCTTAGGTGTCAGATTAGTGCCCCAGCTGTTCCACATGTAAGAATTGTTGTCCTTTCTTTTCCAAATACTATTTCTTGGAGATTCAGAGCTGTTTACTTTATTCTCAGGCTGTAACTGGACAAATACATGATCTGTCCAAGCATAATATTTTCACACTGAAAAAATACCTCAAATCATAGAAGGCTGTGGATCAACAATATCTTGCCATTCCAGAGCCTGCCTGCCTTTTTTCCCCCTTTTGGAATGTGGTGAGGAGAGTTTAAGTTAGAGACTTATGGCCCTAGGTATCAAATGCTACTTTTTTACACTGTTCTATTTTTTTAATTAAAAACAAAGCTGTATATCTTCACAGAGTGGATAAAATGATTGCAATACAGCAACCTTTCTCTTTACTCCAATACAGTTATAATTATTCTAATGTTATTAAAAAAAACCCAAAAAGCCAGTGGGAAACTTTACAGTTGCATCAACATCAGGGAAATTAAAAAAAAACATCTCCTCCTCCTCCTCCTTCAGTATTCTCACTGGTTTAGCTCAACAGGTGTTAACACCCGTGGGAGCACAACTGTAGACAAGCCTCTGGAATCCAGACCTATTTTTAATTAAACCTGTTTTGAGAAATCTGATGGAGATGGCTGTAAAAAGGAGTCTGACCTTGTCAACATTAGGACTAACACCTATTTAGCTGTATGAATGATGGCACTGGTGGGAACATTTTTGCACATGCTTTCTCCTCAAACCCCATTTAGAGTGGCCGGTACATTCATAGTAATTAACTCATTTGCACATCAGATGTGACAGCAATTTTCTTATGACAGGTAGTGAATTCAGAGGAAACTTGGGTGCTTTGTATGCTGTGTCATTCCTGTGTGGATTTATGAAGTTTTTTTCTGTGCTGTTTTGCCATATGTTTTAACATCAGATGTTACCACTGCAATAGTAGGAGAATTGTTCAAATGCACTGAATTATTAAACTTAGCTGCATTTGCTGCTACTGCTGGACTGAATCCCATGCTGTTGGCAGTCCAACTTTTTTTTTTTAGTTAATGATACTATAAACATCACTTTTCTCCTAATTCTGAAGGACAGTAGTAAGTGCTTCAATTATCTAAATAATCAGAAGATCTCACAGTTGTTTACATGATCAGTGTTTGCTGCGTCATTCCTACACAATAATATCTGTGCTGACCTTCCATTCCTAAACTTTCCAAGGGACGCAAAGGTCAGAGAAGTACAAGTGAGTTCGTGCCGGATAATCCTTCCAGCAATTTTCTGACATGAGACTCAGTGGTGGAAAGGCTAACACTTGACTTCATAGGCCTGATTATGGTCACTTAACCTCTCATTAAAATGACTGGAGGCAATTTGTACCACTCGATGTGATAACTCCTTCTACAGACTCGGAGAACAAGGTGTGTTTTCACCCTTTCTAATGCAAGGGCTTGAAATCCAAGGGAAATATACCTGTTTGATGCTTAGGTCACTTTTTATCTAAGGATGTTAGCATTTAACAAATGAATCTTTATAAAGCCTTTTGTATAAATTGGTTTAACATTTGGGTAACGCTGAAGCGAGCATTAGAGTTGCGCAGGAGTAGAAGTTTAATGGCTCTCGTTTCTGTTATCTAAACACTGGACCACACATCTCACTTGTACATAACCTTAGAATTTGTAGGAAAAAGGGAGGTCTCTGGGAAGACCCTAAATTGAGACTAGCACTTCGTAAAATCATCACGTTGCTTTTATTTTTCAGGTGTTTCAGTACTGCCTCTCTGACTTGTTTTGTTCTTTTCTTCTTTTTTTTAACATTGTAAGGGCTCCCTTAGATATAAGGGCATGTGGTGGTAGAGTTTATCCTAACAAATGCCAGAGTATCAGTGCATCACCTCACATTGGTGAAAAAGTTCTTTTGCTGGCAGTGCAATATCCACTTTCAAGACAGACTAAATTATCTGAACAAAATTACTTTTTTGCCGGTGTCTGTGTTTTTTAGAGGATTTTCTTGTAGCACAGTTACATCAGGTAGGAAGGTGTTCTTGTTTCCTACCACTTTCTCTGTGCTGCTAAGTTAATTATGCTGGCAGAAGTTCTAAAGGAGGACCAAGCCCTAGCCTTTTTAGAGCTTATTTCAGCTTATATGAATTTCAGTAACTCAGTAATTAAAAGGATGACCTTGGTTAAATGGCTTGCAAAAGGTAAAACAGTGAACAAATGACAGGTTTATGAATAAGCCAAAATTTGGCTTTCTGGTTGAATATGCCAACATTTCATGTTCTAGCAGTTTGTAAACTAAATAAAACCCTGATGAACTTGATAGAAATTTAGTTGTTTGCTTTATTTCAGTTAGGATTTCATTCTGAGGATGCATTTATCATATGGTTGTCAAATGGTTGCTGTATAGGAGGGAAAACTTTTACAAAGAAAAAGCATAAGAAAAAGCAGCACTGTGTAAAGGAGTGATGATCCATTCCTTTGGTAGGCGTTTTTTTGAGAAAGCGGCATATGAGCTTTAACCTAAGTAGCCTCTGGCATCATGCGGAAGATGCATTGAATGTAAACATGCCTGGACAGACTCACAATCCTTTATGTAAGTCGATGCCTTTTGGTATTTTTGAAATTTTGAAATACCCAAGATACAGGCTTCTTCTGAAAGCTAGCTACTGAGCATGCACAACAGCTATTTTTCATACAGCTTTCATCACTCCAAAGTCTTACAGTGCAGTATTACTGCATAGTATTGTTACTTAAGATTTATCAACCTTCAGTTCTCAGGGTGTAATGTCTTGGCTGTTTCAAATCGTGTCTGGCTGCCAGCCAAAATCAGAATTTCTTCACAAAACAAGAGCTAGAAAGAGCCAACTTGTCTGTGCTGATTTTGATTTATTAAAAGACTCCAGATACAGATTGACATTTTCAGCTCAATATTTGACTTTCACCAGCCTTGAAATGGGAACTGTGAGCACTTTGATAAACAGCTGAAAGGTTTGTCTGGTTTTGCTACAGCCTCTGTGCATACCTTTTTTTGTTTTGTTTTGTTTTCCCTCCTTTTAAAATAATAACTGTTTTGCAGTGCTTAGTGAATTGCTGTGGATGTTGTTAGTACGCTTTAGGGACAGCTTTCCTTCATTCTCCAATAAGGGAAGTGTATTGGTCCTGGAAGCATACCAGAATGGAAGTGCTGCATAACAAGAACAGTCCCTTACTACACTGTTACCAATATAAATAGTTCTCAAATTTTCAGTGTAGGTGGTATGCCTACCATGTTAGCCTGAACTGTTTTCTGACTTGTTTAACTAAAATGGCTTCCTCTCCAGGGCAGATGAGTCCTTAGAATCGGCCCCATCTGTTCTATAGGTACCAGGGGGCTGAGTGACTCACCTGTAGTGCAGTTAAAACATGGTAATTTTTTGTAATATGAACAAATTCTTTTCCAAATGCTTCAGTGTGCTAAAATCCTGGGCAGCGCTTGGCCTCAAGGGTGCTTGCTGCTGATCCTACTACAGGAAGAGTTTCAGTAGGCTACAGCTTTGGGATTGTTCAAGGACATTGATAAGGGCAGTTTCTGTGTCTCAAAATGGAGCTATGCTTTAATTGTCATAGAACAGCTATTATAAGCATACCTGTTGGTAATTTAAAGGTACAAAACAGTTGAAACCCCAGAGTATACACTGTGGAAAAGAAAACCTTGATTTGTTCCAGTTGATCTTATCCAGACTAGAATCAAGGAAAGAGCAATGTACACAGCAGCTCCCTTGTTGTTTTTGTAGTATGGTCAGGCTTTTAGGAAACCCCCAAGAAGTATGCACTACAAAAACAACCGGAGCATTGCTGGGTATGAGTTGATATTTCCTAGATTCTAGTCTGGATAAGCTCAACTGGGATAAGTCATGCTTTTTCTTTCCAAAGTGTATGCTTGAGGTTTAAATTCTTTCATACCTGTAAATTACCAGATTGAGTGTATATGGCTAAATGAAACATAGCACACATTCACCTGGGTCAGGGACATGGTGATGGTTTTTTTTTTTTTATTTAATTATGTCATATTTCTGATCCCAAAATGTAGTATAGGTAGCTGTGTTGTGGAAGGTTGCTTTCATGTCCTTTGTGGAACCATTTCATAACGGGGCTTCTTGTTTGATTGTATTTATTGCACAAATGTAAAGAATGGCTGATCTGAAAAAAAAACCCAAAACAACCTGTTTTCACCTGAAGCAGTTGAGATTTCTGTATGTGGCGTTCTGCCAAAGAAGTTAATGTATGGTGATGTTTGTAAGTCTTTTGGAGAGTAATTTTAGAGTTATGAGCTATCAGTTACGAGTTTTATTATGCAAAGTCCCATACAGAATGGAAGGGCTAATATTGTTGGGTTTAATGAAGTTGTGCTTAGTGCAAACACCACACAAACGTAAGTAGGTAATGTTAATGGGATACAACATTTCCACAGAATAATGGTTTCCTGCTGTTAGATAAAAAACAGAGACCAAGCAAATGTTTATTTTTCCAAGTGGGAGACGTAGATCTGATGATGATGTTTCACTAAAATGACTTGTCTGTTAGGCAGAATGACTGATGCAGATGTAATCGCTTTAATCTCATCAGTGATGTATTAGATAGATTGTTCCCACTGTAATTGTTTTACACTACAGTCTTTATTCTTGTTGATAAGAGACCTCTGATATCTGTTATTCCGTATTCCCATATTGCACCCTACAATAACAGCTGCTAGGACTGTTCTCTCTTACCCTTACCTGAGATCTAAACAACTATAACCACTACTCATATCTTGAGTGTTAACATAATGAATGCCTGCTCCACCATATATTTCCCTGGTGGTGTTACTTTAGCAAAATCACTTATTTTGCTCATCTTGCTTTTAGCATGTGGCTCATACAATATCTCTGAGTTGGTTCAAAGTCTTTGAAGAGGTGTCCACCTCCTGACCATTCATCTGTAAAACAAAGATGTCAGTGCCTTAATTAGCACACAAAAGATGAGAGGCTGAATGTTAGCTTTTGGGGGAGGTGGGAGGATATATGTGTATCTTGGGGAGATGGGTGGAAAGAGATCTTGGGAAGTTAAGAGGTACCATTTTGCACTAGCTGAAATTTCAATGTGGTCTTTCATTGTAAGTATATGCATCATAGCTACTGCAGAAAGGCTGGAATGTCTCTCTGACCATTTGTTTTCTCTTTAGGGCCAAGGACAAACCTTTCAGTTTCCCAACCTATTTCCAGAGAAAGAACAAGACACAGAAACTCGCTCTTTTGATGACTTCAAGAATAAATATATGGAGAGAGAGAAGGAGAGGCAGAAAGGTGACCCCAGACGAGGTGGAGTCCCTGATTGGTTTGGACTTTGATGCAACAAGCCAGCTGCCTTTCTTTAGGCTCAGAGGGATTTTGATCAGCAGAACTTGTACTCTTCCCTTGTAATGACCGAATGTTTATTCTTGAGCAGCCCTTGCTAGCGTGTCTTTTTTCCTGGCTTTTTGTGCACGACTACAACAAAATGGCCCTAAAGAAATAAAAAGGTAAAATAAATCTTACTGCATCAGGTCTTTCCTGTGAACTTGTGGACTATTTCTAAAATGTGGAATTGCTTGTTGTTGTTTCTGACTATGAGAGTGTCATTGTGCTTACCACCTTCTTGTTTCTATGGTTTGTTTTGAGTAGAAGTAGGAGGCATTTAATTTCCCAGGATAAGTGTAGTTTGCATTGAATAGAATGTATAGAAGTCAAGATAGGTCAGAGGTGGACATGAGGGTGTAGATAACTGAACTATAGGCTCAGGACATAGGGTCCCCTTATTGTCAGTTATTGTGTCCTACTATCCTGTGCATCGTCTTCCTTGCAAAGTGACCCCTCCTTTCCTGGAGATGTGCACGTGATCTGATTGCACTCCTTTCATGGTTGTGTGGCATTTTGGAGACAGGGTTTATAGGGTAGGCTTGTGACCGATCACGTGTGCATTTGATCCCCAGAAGCATCAAGGAACAGAAAAACACAGTGCACAGTCTCTGCTTGCTGTTGTGCAGTGCATGTAGTTCCCTTCCCGTGGCCAGCCTGCCCCAGGAATGTTCACTGGCACGCTTGTGCTACTATTCCTTTCCCTTTCTGCAGCTACCTTGCAATGCTGGCGAGAGTCCTGTGTGGACACAGTTATATTGGCATAGAAATGCTTCTGCCAGTGTAGGCTGTTTTGTACTCAAGATTAATAAAAAGACTCTTTTTACTTTTTCTGGTGCAACTCCCTCTACTTCCAAGTTGCTGATGCCAGGGCAGTGGTAGCACTTTTCTAGGCCTTCAGGGCTGCCACGTTCAGGTTTTTCATTTCTTGGCTCTGCAGCTGTTTGTCCTTTCTCTGGTGAGAATATTTCCTCTATTCCTTTTGTCAAGTAACGTGCTTTGCTGTTGTGTCAGAAATGGCAGAGGAAAAGGAGGGCTAGGAACGACTTCACCACAGATCAAGAAGGATGTGTTTCTGCAAGTCATTGGCTGTAACACCAGCACATGCAGGGTTAAACATATGGCTAATGTTTCCCTGGCTTTTGAATTCTGCCACTTGGAGCAATTGGCAGGGTAGTGAATGAGCCCATGCCTTGAATGCTTCTACCCGGGTGCTCTCCTTTATTGTTCCTGCGTCTGAACTTCTTGTTTGGACAGCTAGCAAGATGTTTATAAGGAAACAGCTGTTCCCCAGAGAGGCAATCCAAGTAGGATTTTACGCACCCCCTTCTGTTCATTAGTCACCTCTTTCCCCCTGCTACTTCTCTTCTGCACGACAGTCCATCTCCTTCTGTGGTTTGTTGCTTACAACCCCAGTGACTCTCCCACCCCCCTCTTTGTCCAGTTTCCAAGGGAGATCGTGCATGATGATCCAAGCTAGCCGGTTCTTAAACAGAGAGGTGCTCTCAGAGAGGAGGGAGATAAAGGAGGATTTGCTACTCCCAGCCTGCCAGCAGAGTTACAATAATAGATGTGGAAAAATACTGACTTCACTGAAAACAGTTTATATGTTTGGCATATCTGCAAAGCCAACACTTCCAGAGTTTTGTAGTGACATGTGACACTCCAGGTTAAACCAGGAGCTGGCCTGCAGTTTTAAAGTTGGGTGACTGAATTTGTCTAGACACAAGGGTGGTCTCCTCTGCTGTACACAGCATCCCCTCTGGCCCTTTTTAAAGTTTTTTTTTTTCTTGAAGGAGCTGTTTTTCAGACTCCCAGCTCAGTGTGGAGCTTATCCATATTAGGGCTGGGGCTTTGTTCCTATGATGTAATACAGAATTTGATATTTTTTCTTCACTTTCCTTTGTAGTCACCTCCAATATAGGTAACTCCATCTTCTTCACCATGGTGAAGATAAAATGAAAAGAATTCATCTAGTGCTGCCATGTATCTTCCTAACTGGTTGGTCAGCCTTGAGCAACCAGTCAGGTATATGATAGTTCTGGGTAAATGAGGCCATATTCCATGTGTTAGGTATAACAGCAAGACATATTAACCATCAGCCTCTCTGCCTTCCCTGTTACGGTCCTCAGGAGAGGTTGGAGTCACCAGCTTCTGTTCTGGCATTGAAGACCCAAGCTGAGAGGAGTTTACTTGCAGTCCCACATATGCTCTAGGCTAAGTGAGTATCAAAAGCCCTTGGGTAGGTCTACCATGCTTTGCTACTCTTTGATTTCTCTGTGGGTGATTAATTTCTAGCTCATGTTCAAGACAGGTTTCTGTCTGGACTGGCACAAAAGGGAAGAAATAGAGAGATGAGTGTACCCATATCCCTATGAAGTTGCTGCAACCAAATTCTGGCAGATACTCAAGCTGCTTAAGAGAGCAATGTTACCAGCTACCTCTAAAATAGTATTCCTGTGAAATTAAGGTAAGATTAAAAAAAGAAAATTCAGAGCCCCTTACCCACCATTATTTTGCTTTAATGCTCCTGATCGCCATGGAAGTGGGATTAAAAACATCTCAAGTCTTTCCCAGTCCCTTGTTGGCCAGTGTTTCTGAGGAGGTACCAGTGCTAAATATGATCTGGTGCTTCACTGCTTCACAAATCCCATCCCCAGACTGTACAGGTAGGCTAGAAGATAACAGAGATGATACTTAATATTAAGGCAGAGATTGTATCTGTACCAGAGAGAAGTACAGCGAATGAGTGGTGAAACTAGGACAAGGACTCAGAATTATGTGGTCATGTTCACTAAATTGTGCTCCTTCCAGCACATCCTGATGTTTATTTGGGGTGATGCAAGGGATCAGCAGATCTTATGAGGTCCCATTTAGTCCTGCTGTCAGAGGTGTTGATCTGTCCTTGGCTATGTCAGCAGCCGTACCTGTGGGCCAAGGACTTGGATATATGTGTGAATAACTTCTCCAAGGACCAAAGTAATGACTTGGTTGAAGAGGCTGATGTTCACTGTGGTGCAGGAGAAGCCACGTCCCTCACTTGGCGTGCACAGCTTTGCAGCTGCTGGCTTCTCTGATGTGCAAGGGAGACATTGAATGCAGTTTCTTTCTCCTCTGAACGTGTGCAGCCCCCCAAAGAGTGATGTGCTGGAACAGTCAGCGGATGCGTAATTGACTGCGTAGGTCACTCTGGTGGAGAAAAGCATCCAGCTACGATGAGTGTTGTCCTAGCGATACCAGTACACTTCAGAGGGAACACGCAATTGCTTTCTTGTTTGGTTGTATTTACTATTTTTTTTTTAAACAAACCAGAATGATTTGCAGAGACAGTAAAGTGACTGTGTAAGTAGCTCTCCTAACATTACAGCTTTGATACGAGTTTTGTGTTCTAGGTCATGCTCAGTGGGGTGCTAGGGACAGGTTCCTTGTTGGTTGAAGCAGATCACATAAGAATGTGTGGGTGTCTGCAGGTGACAAAATTACTGTGTCTTGTGACCACTTGTCACCTGAGCCTTGCTATGTGACCTCAGAGGGTGCAAATGTTTGTCTTCACAGTTCCCTTCAAGTAGGAAGGCATATAGTGCAGCTCAGCCATTAAGTGGTTAGACACAAAACTGTGGTAGCTTCATCTTCTGTGTGAGCCACACTGTCAAAGATTAAGTGTGGCCTTCAAGTCAGTGGCCAGTTTTGCAGTCCTGTGCATCATTCCCTGTTTGTCAGGCTACTGGTGGTTAAAAGAGAAAAGGCTAAATAAAACAAATTACAGGAAGGAAGGAAGTACAACCTTGTGGTGGATTCTGGAAAAGGTATATGCTAATCCATTTAGCAAATATTCCTGCTCTGTGCAAAGGAAAGCCAAGTTGCAGGATAGCTCGCTTTCATGGCTGAACATGCTTAAGAATGGGTAATCCAGAGTTTCTGATATCTGCTCCCATTCTGGGACCCTCAAATTATGCATCTGGTGACAGAAAGAGGTATTCAAGGAGTTGATCCACTGTTGACCCACTGTCATTAGCACTTCTGAATGATTGAAACGGTAGGAAAATTTTGCTTATTTGATCCGAGGCTACCTTGCTGAGGAAAATGTCTTCATGGCTGGGGAGTTCCCACTCCATCCAGGTTATCCCAGTTACATCAAAGTTGGTTTGGTTTTTTGTTTTGTTTTGTTTTTTTCAGGAAAATTATTTTACTTATTTGAAGTTTCAGGTTATAGGACAGACTACTTCTTCAGCTCTGGTGTGTTTGTGGAATGGCTTGCAGAGAGTGGTGAGGGTTGGATAGAGGACGTCTGCTTAGTGTGTGAAACAGGGCAAGGTACACAAAGCAAGCACTATTTTTGCTAGGAGGACTGAAAGCTGTAAAACTGTTATCTTCACAGTGCTGCTTTCTCCTGAAGTAGAGTTCAAGGACTGCTCAGAGTCCAATTTAAAACAGTTGTCTGAGAATGGCTTTACAGGGTGGCTTATAGGTGCCAAGGCTTATAGGTACCATGGCTAAAAAAGAACATTGTGATAATCCCTTTTGACCTGAATAACACAGACCATAACATTTCATGCCATAGTTTCTGTGTATCGGCCAGAAACTTGTGGTCGAATGTTACCTGGAATAGATTTCAAGGCTTGAACTTGACAAGCATTGCAGGACGAAGTAAGTTTCCTTGAATAAGCTGTGCCCAAACAGCATGAAACTCAGCAACATGTTGTCATCTGTCCTGTGAATTTCTTAAAGTAGTTGTAATGGGGAAGACTGAGTGTTGCTGTTTAGGAAATTGTCTGTTTGTAGAGAAGAGAGGTAATTTTTATAAATATTATTTTCTTTAAATGCAAAAGGTTTTAGACTAGCTAAGATGACATCCTGCCTGAGCCATTTCTTTTAGAGTGATTTATGGCTGTTTAGACAGAATTTAGCTCTTTGTGTATAGTACGGCTTATCAAAGTGTGTGCTGCTGTTGTGGACACACCCATCTTGCAGAATTCAGGAGATGTACCACAGTCAGTTATTCTGTGGCCTGAAAACACAGTAATGAGGGCCTGGTGCAAAACAAATTGTTTGTAATTACAAACCGGGACTAATTATCAGTCTCTTAACCTTTCCTGCCTTCAGCTGTTAGTAAATGCTCCAAATGAAAAGTGATTAAAATTTTGGAGAATTTGTGCAGTGCAGAATTAGGCACTGCATTTTCTTCTGTGGTGACTGGGACTTTAGAGAGCATCTTGAGGCCACACACGGTATTCTAGGTAGGTAGGTCTTGCTTGGGATCTAGCCCTTAGTGCTATCTACGTTTCATTTTCCAAAGTTCTTGGTTTAGGAATCAGACCAGTGTTAGCGATTCAAGGCTTGGAAAACTTGCTTTCCTAAAAAAAGGCTTGGGAAACTCCTTCTGTTGAATCAGTGTGGTTTAGAAGTACTTTGACTGTTGTCTGTCTGTATGTACCTGGGAAAGAAAAGTTTCTCAGAGGCAGAGTATAGTTTAGTGTAGCTAAGCAAGTGAAATGAGCCAACTAGAAAGGGAATGGCTGTGGGCTGGGCAGGTGATATTCTTGTAAGTGGAGGGAGAGACCAGCGAGTTGTTTTGCATCACGTGGCACATTTCCCGTGAGCCTGTGCTGAAAACAGAGCTGGAGAAGGCCTCTTAGGTCATGTAGACTATCTTCGCAAATGAAGAGAGGCCGCTGCAGATCGAGCTGTGCCAGTGCTTGCACACATGGCAGACCCAGTGTGTGGCGTGTCACAAATACTGTCAAAGACTGGTTGTCATACCCAGAGTCTCTAAACATCCTGTTTATCCTTGCAAGGAGGAACACTTGATTGAAAGATAAATAAAAAAAAAAAAAACCAACAAAAAAAACCAACCCAAAAAAACCCAACCCCAAAACTGGTGCTAGGAACAACATTTGCCCTTGGGCTAACAAACCTGAAAACAAAAGAAAATAAACATAGAATGGAGGCAAACACATTTCCACACAAGGCCGGATTCTAAAAGGGATTTAGGAGCTTAGCTTCTTTTGGCATGCTTGAAAAAGAAAAAGCCGTCTGGGTGCCAGAAGTCTTAGGGCTCTGTGTGTGTGCGCGCGTGCGTCAGGGAAGCGTATGGGGAAAGATGGGGTGTCTGTGGTGATGTGAGGGGGAAATGGAGGACGTTGGAGCTGCAGAAAGCTTTGTGCAGGGTCACCCTTGGGGCATAGTTTGCACATTTTAATCTATTGGAAAAATTAAACATACCGAAAAAAAAATCTCCAAGTTGGCAGTGAGATTTTTTTTTTTTTTTTTTTCCCTTCCCCCTCTGTTTGTTGTTCATTTGTCGCTGCACGGGAGGTCTGTTTACTTTGCTCAAGAGAATGAGGGACCCAAGAGACACTGCTCTGCATGCAAAGCTTTTGTGGAAGGGGCTAGGGGAAGAGAAGGGGAGGAACTTCCAAGCCTTTTGAAACAGAGCTGAAAGAGTTTGTGGGCTGTTTCTTTTGCTTCTTTGCCCAATGCATGTTGGGTCTGATGGTGCTACTGCTTATGCAGACATAGCTGGGCCATGGACTTCAAAGATGGGTCCTGCTGTTAAGGGCTGATCAGGCGAATCTCTACAGAGTGAGCATGGGGAGGCCTGAGAAAGCCTAAGACTTGGTCTTGAAGCTCTGAGTAGCTGTTTTAACACTGCGGTGTGCCCCACTCTGTCTGTGGGATCGCTCCTGGTAGGTTGCTTTCAAACCAGAGGTCGTGCTGCTGTCTCCCACCACTTCCTTGTTAACCCTTCTGAATGAACTGGCCCTGAAGTTTGGGGTGAATCCATCCATGCCATTAAGATGCTCCCATGGATGAGCCAATGCAGCCTCTCATTCCAGGGTTTTAGTGTTTAAAGGAGACTCTTCCAGAGCTGTGTGGCAGCCTGCTGCTGCTGATCTTTGTTGCTCTAGATGACTCAGTCAACTTCTGAATGTTTCTGTTTCCCCAGCTGGGCTTAATAGTGATTGTAACCCAACTGGGGATCCAGCAGAAGGAAGGGGAGATCTGCATAACTTTTGCTTGCTGGCATCTCAGTGGATGAGGCAGCTTTGTCCAGCCGGATTTTCCTCCTGTCTTACGATGCTGAAACAACTAGAAAAGGACAGTGGGGAGAAAACTAAGGCTGCTGTGCAAGGCAGGGTGAAAGTCTTTACATTAACAGATAGGCACATCTCTGGGGATACTTCTTTCAAGTGCATTCTTCTAGGTTCTGGGCTCTGAGGGTGGTGGCATGTGGCAGGCAGCTTACTGCAGTGTGAGGAAGGTCAAGGGAATGGCTGATGAAAGCAATGAGTATTCAACTGGAGCAGACTTTGGAGTTAGGTGGTGGTCTGCCATTTGGAGTTTTCTTATCCTTTTTGACTGGTGAGAGAGGACAGGATCTGAAGGGTCTCCCTATAGCCCCAGTCTTGTGTTCGAAGTGGCTATTTTCTAACCCAAGTCAGTTCTTCTGTACTGCCCTAATGCATAGCAGAACAGAGACATTTCGATTGGCAGAGGGAGTTGACATCTTTTATCTCCATGTTTCCTGTTTTAACCGACAGGAAAGCTGCTCAGCAATTCCAGGATGTCTTTCTGTGTTGTAAAGGATCCCTTAAATACTGGGACACACCATGTTGTTTTGGCCACTTTGTCTCCAAGAGGACAGGGGGAGTTCAGGAGCCAGCTGTGGTTGTAGTTAAGGAAACAAAAAAAGGCCTCTTGTGAAAAAAAGATTGAAAAGCCTGTTAAATACTAATTCTACAGGAGAGAGGAGTGAGAGGCAACATGATCAGACGTGGGCTATCTAGAAGTACCACCCTTTACGATATATGTGAGTGGGGACTGTTGGTGGAAAAAAAAAAAGAGGGCAAGATAGAAATGGACACAGAAATATTTTCACTTGAGGTTGAGTTAGATTAGTGTTGTGCAATTCTTTGCCACAAAGTATCAGGGCCAAGAACTTTGCTGCACACAGACACACTCTGGCTGTTTCTGTGGATAACCAAGATATCAAAGAGCTAATGGTAATGTTAAAAGAACAAGAGTTTTGGGAAGTTGTCAGTGCCACATGCATCAAGGCACAAGCTGACTCCAGCAGATGGAGGTAGGGATAGGAAGAGACTTATTTCCTTAGGAAGCGAAATAGTCTGCGAGCTGTCTCTTACAGGGTTTCTTTTTCTGACCTCTGGATCAGCCTGTCATGTTGCAGAATCCCAGCCAAGATGGAACTTGCGAAAGATGGCAAGTTTGGCAGCTGTCTTGGCTACAGTAAGTCTAGTTGTGTGTTAGACCCTGTGGGAAGGTAGACCACCTTCTGCATTCTTCAGCTGTCAGTTGCAAATGCCTTGATTTCCCCCCCCCCCAAAAGAAGGGTAATTTCTGTGGCCTAGGAATCAGGAGAGTGAACTGAACTTCCAAATTGTACCTAGCTGAGCTTGGGTCAATTCCTTAACCTCTCTTTCTGCCTTTGTTTTGTGTCATAGAAATTATCTAGAGATGATCACTCTCCTCTGGCCTGCACTTGTCTTTCTGGCTAATATCTAGGAATCCTTAGTGAAAAGTGCCCCCTCCATTCCCTCTATGGTTGAGTGTGACACACTACACAAAATATTGGTATACTGAGGTTGAAGTCTGGTTTCGTAATTTGCTCTTTTTTTAATCACTCTTTTAACTATCTGGAAAAAGTAGTATGGGAGCTTTGAACACCTTAGCTGTAGAGCCACGCCATTCAGTAACAACTCCTTGGTAAAAGAGCTGGGTTTTTTTAGTTGTATTTTCTTTTCACTGCTTTTAATAGCTATAAACCACCACTATGTGGAGCATGTCTTGAAACTTGCGACCATCTGGGTGAGGGGCCTTTGTATCAATTTCAAGCCTGTGGAGGGGAGAGCATAACAGGTCCCTGACTGCTCCAGCCACTTCCTGCCTGCCAAGGAATGCTGGAAACAGAGGTCATTATTGCACAAGTAATTAAAGGTTCATCAGCCCTACCTCTCTGATTGCTTAAGGCCATTGTAGTAAGGGACAAATACTCCTGCTTGCCCACTGTTATTTGTTTTCTGCTTGCTCTGTTTTTCTTGGCTTGAGAAGAGGAATTATGAAGACTCTTGAGTAGGATCTGGGAGTGCTGCGGTCTAATGCATTTGGCTGTGGCCCTGGGTATGTTGTGGAACACTCTAGTACTGAGAAGTGAAGTGTCTTCAGGGCCCCCTCTCTTCCTGCTTCTCCCCCAAATTCAGACACCAGAGAGATTGTTCTCAAAAAGCAGGTCTAAGTTGCCCAGGCCCTGGCACAGGGGGAGCAAAGAAGCCAGGCTTGGGGATGTCTGTAGAGCTGTGCCCCTAAATGGCTGAAGTGCCTCCTGCCCTCACATTAGCAGATACAGGGATTTTCCTCCAGCTGAGCTGGACTCCAAAAATGTGAGATTGGCTTATAATGGGAGGGTTTCCTATGGATTTTCTTAAAGGGATTCTTTTCTCTTTCTGTGGTTTGAACTCTGAAGTTCAGATTTTTGTGTGTTTTCTCTCCATTACAGTATGCAAGAAATTACTTTCTTTGTCTTTTAAATAGACGCTGAGACTCACATATGGGCAGGGGCCTCAAAAAAAAAAAAAAAGCTTAAGTACCAAATACTGTGAGTCTTTGACAGAATCACAAGAGCAGGGCAGACTGAGCCATCCACCCTTTAACCATCTGTCCCTTGAGATCTGGAGAGTCTTTTATCTCAGGGGAGCACAGCCCACAGACATAGGAAGTCATGTTGCTGTCCTCCAGTTTTTCCTTCTGTGAATAAGTGATCATCACCACCACCACCACGAAAGAAATGAGCCCCCGTTGCACTGACTCTCTTTGTGCTTCGAGAGCAGCGGAAGAAACACCTGAGAAGGAAAAGAGAGCTGGCTTTCAGCCCTGTTGGTCCAGTAACATCGTGAGTGAGCCTCACAGTATGGCTGGTACAGCGTGGGCATTTCCCTCCCTCCTGTGAGTGTAAAAGGGGACTCAGCTTGGACTGCGGTGCTGCCTGCACCCTGAAAGCCTACTTGTTGCTGAAGACGTTTTGCCCCGGGGAGCCTGGCTGCAGGGGCTTGGCTGTAGCTCAGGAACAGCTTGAAGGGCACATGTTGGGTAGGCAGATGGAGCGGGTGATGGAGATGATCTGCTGAAGAAGGGGAAGTGTGGAGTGAGAAGGGGAATGATAAAAGGGCAGCTGCGTGGGCGACCCTGTGGGAGCAGAGGAGGGCATAACTCATCTCAAAAGGAGCGAGGGGCCAGCAGTGAAATTGCCTGGAATAAGCGGCTGAGGCAGAAAAGGGCTGGCGGAATGATTAGGTCTGGCAGACCTGAGGTTATTCTGTGTGTGCATCTGTGGGGGAGTCGAATAACTTCTTGGTCAATCTGCAGAGGCTGTCTAATCAACAGCCCCAGTGCTGCTCGCAGCCCAGGATGCTCCAAGGTAACACTAACCCTGCTGCAGAGCAGAGGGGTGTCTCCAGAGGTCCCAGGGGCACTGCATCTTGACACGTGAAGGCAGCCCCCAGCGCAGCAGCCTTACAACAGACACTGTGTAATGGCCTGTTTTGAATTTGTATTTCATTTGCCTCCCATATGGGATCAGTTTTTCCCTTTTCTTTATTTTTTTTAATAGCGTTTTTCCTAGTCATAATAATCAGCGTTTCCCTGCCTTCCTCCCCCTTCATTTTTCACAGCTGGCTTTGATTGGTTTCAGTCCTGCAGATGCTCCTTCGGACCAAGGAGAAGGGGCAAAGGTTCCCTTCCTTTTCAGCACAAGGCAGACAGCCTTGCCAGAGGGGTGGGGGAGGCCAGCGTGCTCCCCGACTAGCTGACTCTTCGCTGTGGCCCCAGCCGGCCTCTTGTGCATCTGGTGAGGTTTGCCAAATTGCAATATAATTTCTCTGCTGAAGGCCTGGAGAAGATCACAAGTGGTTGATGGCGTGCATGCCCCTTCTCTTGTGCTGTTCAAAAAGAATCATTCTCGTGAGTGAGAGGGGTAGGATCCCTAAATGCCTTGTGCTTGCAGGCTGTGGGTACAAAGGGCCAGAGTGCATCTGTGGTCTGCAAAGAGTGCACCGGGACTGACTCAGATTTCTGTGTCTGTGTGCCATCAGGCTTGTGGCAACCGCAGCCCCATGTGTCTGACTGTGCAAGGTATGCGGTCCTCCGTACAGGGCATGATTAACCTGTGCAAACCTGTGTAGCGCACTACCAAAAGGAACTGGCAAATACACGAGTGGAAAGCACTCTGAGTGCATGAGTTGGCATGGGAAAAAAATAATTATCAGATGGACAGGCAGACTTTCCTGATTTTTAGGGCATGAGTCAAACATGAATCGCATGGCAGAAAGGAGAAACCTCTGTCAGAGGCAACCTAATCCACAATTGCCCGATGTGGGGTTTCTAGCAACTTCCTTCGAAGCAGCTTGTGCTGGTCAGTGTCGGAGATGGACGGTTGAATCGACAGTTGCTTGGCCGATGTGTTATGGCTATTCCTGCATTCCAGGCACCATCCAAGAGAATGAGACATAGCATTGCACAAGACCAAAAGAAAGTAAATGTTTACAGGCACAATGCACATTTCAGCTTGTTACATGTTCCTGAGCAGTGAAAGAAATGAAACAATAATTAAAACAGGTCCCAAGTCTCAGTGTGTATCTTGGCTCGCAGTGCAGTCCTCTTGGAGCACTGCCTCTGCCTCTCTCTGATCCCAGCCTGAGCAGTACCACTGGGCCGTTGCATCCAGGTCAAGGTCTTTCCAGTTACTCCAAGTACATCATCTTTCTGAGAACCGCAAAAGCCTTTTGGTGAGGTGGCTTTATGGCTTGTAATGGAATTGGGTGCTTGATGTTTTCCCCGCATGTGGGGATTGATGTTTTCCCCGGTCATGCAGGGATCTCCCCGGGTGACTAGGAGATATTTGCCTTGGGTATCCAAAGCGTCAATGTGGGGGAAATTATAGATGGATTTATCCCCATGGGAGGAGGATGGAGAAAGTAGAACAGAAGAGGCCATTTAAATATTTTCTTCCCTGAATTATCCCTTTTTAATGGTCTAGCTTGTCTCTGTGTGCTTTCAGGGAAGCAATTAGGGGGTGACGAAGCAGATGTAGTGAAGGGCTGTGCTGGCACACCTGACAGCTGTGCCAGGAAGCAAGCATGAATAGCTACCTCTGCTCTCCTGCTCTGAGCACAAGGTTGGTCACAGCACAGCTTGAAGGCTGGGATGTCTCCCTGCAGTGAGCCAGGTGGGTGGCAGAGAGAAGAGGGTCTTTGCTCTGGCTGTGCTGCCCCCTCTTTTTCCAAGGACAAAAGTGGAGGGACGTGGTGGGAGGAGTTGTTTTGCATGAAAGGATGAAGCAATGGAGTCTTTCTCCTTAGGGTAAGGAACTAGGGAGAGAGTGGAGATGCTCTGTGGGTGAAGATACCTCCTCCCAAGCTGTGAAGCTCTTGTAGCATTTTCTTGGCCTTCACACCAAGAGGAGAACTTATGTCACCCTGAAGGTTAGTCTTTGGCAAGGAGAAAGGCCTTTTTAGTAACGATCAGCCCACTATGCACATGGCACGGGAAGACAGACCTCCAGGCATGTGTACGTGGTCTCAGGCATAAATTTATTATCCACTTATGAGCAATAGCCCTAGCTGCTGATTCACTTGCATCACTTTTCTTGGTTCTCTCACTTGAGCGGTGAGCTGGCCAGATATTATTCATTTTATTTGAA
This sequence comes from Aviceda cuculoides, assembly GCA_035590195.1. Lineage (NCBI taxonomy): Eukaryota > Metazoa > Chordata > Aves > Accipitriformes > Accipitridae > Aviceda > Aviceda cuculoides. Next base: position 11,744,138 of record JAVJGG010000021.1, read on the forward strand.
ATAATAACAGAGATGTCTAGTGAAGGTATAAATCTCTAGGCTTCCTGTAAGGAACAGCGAAATCCAAAAGGCATACAGTAACTTGTGCGACAGACTGTCTCTGAGAGCACACCTACAGCACTGGCTAGTGCCCATATATCAGGCAGGACAAACGTCCACAGCCATTGCTGAGTCTGCAAGTAGGTTGGATTTGTTGTTTAATTTGTAATATAAAGGGTACTTTTAAGAGGTGGCATCTACATGGCCTCTTACGTGACTGAGTTATTTAAAGATAAAATTGTTATGGAGAAATGCTGACTTTTCTACAAGGCAGGTTGCAACCTGCTTCTATGCAGTGTTCTGTTGCAGCTTTTCTCTATCCTTGGGAAAACCAGGTTTGATTTGAGACTTGCTAGACTATTCTGAAAGCAAATGCTAACGTTTGAATGAAGTCAGGGGAGGAAAAAATTGGCCAGTGTGCTTGTCAGTCACTAAGTTACAAAAAATTATTTTCATTTAAGAATTTGATATTTGTGTTCCTTCTGGTCAGAAACAACTTATCACCAGCTCTTCAAAGTTTTTGTATAGTTGAATCTCCTTAATAACTTGGATAGTGGCTATTGTTGAGGAAAATACAAAAACCTGAGCACCATTATAGAACAATTATTGTTGTAGAGTGTGTAGGGAGTCTAGCCTGGGAGTTAAGGTCCCAAACCTAGTCCTGTCACCAATGATGGGAGGTTGTTTTGTCCTCTCTTTTCCATTGACATTTCCATGGATATAATACATAGCAAAACAGGTGGGCATGATGACATTTCTCTAACTGAGAACTATCACATATCTTCCTGTAAAGATTATCTGCTTTAGTCTTATTGTGGTAGTAAAGGCTTGTGTTTGTAAAGCAGAAGAGCCAGCTTTTCAGAAGTCTGTTTTTTTACAGAATGCTTGACACGAAAGTCACAATTCTGGGATTTTGGTTCCCTTGTTAAGTCCTCATGCTTTCAAATTCTTGGAGCTAATTTTCATTGACAATAGGAACATTCCTTGAAAAATGCTGATGTAATGAAGTACGTGCTACTTGAGATTAAAAGATTTATTCAGTGACTCCTTTTTGAAACTTTTGCGAAGTGTCTTAACATTTTTATGTTTCTCCAACTGCCAACAAAATCACATTGCACCACACAGTTTGCAACATTAGTCAGATTTTGACACTGGCTCACGCAAGAGGCAGTTTTCACAGTCAGGAATCATAAAACATTAAAGAAATTGCCATTATTTGAAAACTAGACACAGTTCAGTGAAGCAGATGGACTTGCTAACAGTGACTTAGGAGGTCTGTAACACAGCTGTGTTGACACGGATTATAGACAGTCAAAATTGTATATAAAGTGCATGCCATAGTTTTAGTTTTAAGCATATTGCTAACATTTAATGAAGTATGTAACCTTATATGGTTTATGTATTTTTGTACTGTAGCTGCAAGTTATGCTAAGGCCTTGCCTAAACCTTCCCAGAAACCTCTATTGCTATTTGTAATGCAGGCATACAGAGTGAGAGTGCCAATAAGCCTTTGATTGAATCTTGATTAATATAAATACGTTAAGCCTGTAGGTGCCATTCCAGCCTAGGGAGCTTCCTACAGCTTTTAACCACGTCCACATCAGAGTTAGAGCCCCTTTGCTTCAGATAATTTCCAAAGACCAACTGGAGAATGTTTGGACTCGCTTGTGAAGGATCAGGGATAGAGACGTTTCCTGAAGCCCCTGGCGCTGGCTTGTTTGCAACACCATCCCAATAAAAATTAAGCCTTCAGACACAAACTTAGGAAAGGAAAGAAGAAAACAGAATTCTGATATGTTTCACAACTGTAGTCTCTGATCCCAGGAGAAAGGTTGGGTAAGAAATGCTGTGATCTTTCTTACATGTCCGTCTGTCTGCAAAGTTTTCAGTTAGTTCTCTTTTACTAGTCAGGTCTCTTGGGTTAGGTGAACAAGTTGCCTAATTGTTTCAGTGCATTGCTTTAACTAATTGGTTCCTCATCTAGGCAAGCAGAGAGGGGATGTAGGAGCACAGCGTCTAACCAAGCGGAAAACGGGATGTGTGGTAGGGGAAGGAAGGCGTCATGAAGTGTGGTATGTTGCAATGGGATCTAGGTGGGTGAGATGGATCAAAGCACCGAGTTCTCCTCCTGACTCTGGTGCATGGTAACATCTGGTGCCTTAGTACCTGTTGTGGTGGCAAAATTTGTAGACTTTAACTTGCCAAGGAAATGTGCTGAACATGTATAACTACTTCTGTATGTGGAATGGGAGAAGGCAACTCCAGCATGGGGACTAGCTTATTTCAGAGTAAATCTTTGTGGGAAAAACTCTCCGGATCTACATCGCTGCCAGCACTTGCTAGGAATTCTGCCACTGAGCAAACAGTAACTGCAAAGGCACATGACGAGAAAGGAAGAATAACAAAAAGAAAACATCCAACGGCTTTTGTCCTTCCTGCGGTGGTAACGGTCTGCAGTGTCTTCTCCTTGTAGATGGCTTCTTCAATGTAAAGATAGTGGACATAATTCTGCAGGTTGGATCTATATGCAAAATAAATTACTTGTATCCACTCCCACACCTTTCTGTCTAGACTCTGTATGTTACAGATAACCATAGGCTAGTTCTACTGCTGCTACCAGGAGTCTATCCTTACTTACCATGAAGGGAAGGATTTTAATATGTTATTCCCTGATTTTACCTGTGGACAATTCCACCTCTTAATATAGTGTCTTGTGAGATGTTAATAGTAAAGAGCTTCTTTCCAACCCACTCAAGCTTGCCCTTTCCCCAATATAGTTCATATCTTTCTTTGGTGAGCTTCATCAGAGCTTTTAATCTTTTGCCTGTTGGCTGCTGTATCTGAATACCACCATGGGTCTTGGTACCTCCTTGGCTTGGGTATCTTTGCCCAGCAACAACAGAGAATGAGGGCTGATATCCTGGCTTGTATTTCAGGCTGTCAGGCATTTGGCTCCTGCTGCAGCTCAGCTTTTGGTGGACGTCTTGTCCTCCTTGTCCAAACTCTACTCATGCAGGCATTTTCGAAAGCCACATGCTGTTCTGCAAATGTCTGATCTTTCCCACCTCCTGCCTACTCCAGGTGTTGTTTCGGTGGCCTCTGGCTTAGCATTCCCTGTGCCTTTATGGCATATTTTGGATTTTCCATCATTTCAGCAGTGTCTGAGCATTGTCCATCTGCTACAAAGTTTGTGCTGGGCTGGCTGATGGCTAACTGCTTTACCAGGGTGCTTTTCTCTGACTGCTCCAGGTGCAAGTCGTAGTCTGGACTCTTCTCAGAGGCTTAAGCCTCACTATTGCAAGCCAAGTGGTTTAAAGCCCTGACTTCCTCGTGATTTGCACAAATGGGCAGATCCTCAGGAAAGCCTTGTCTAAACCTCTGTTTTTCCAGAAGGCTTTTTTTTTTTTTTTTCATTTGCTCCAGTCTTCCCTTCCGTATATCTTAGTTTTGTTTCAGCTGTCCTATCGCATGTTGTTCGGTGTTGCTTGGAGCCCAGGAGCCACAGAGACCCTACTTCACTGCTTGACTTCTCAAGAACTTCAGAACAGGCCTGTGCAACATGAGCTTCTCTATTTTTAATGGGGCCTGTCCAAGGTATGGTTTCCTATCGTCATCTAGCCTAACTGGGTCACTGTTACACCTACTGGTATAACAGTGCTGCAAACACTTGTAGGCTGATGCCATTACTGTGTGATGACATTTCTCTGGCTGTCCAAATATTTCCTCTGACTTGTATTTTCTGTAACATCATTTTTTTCCTGTTTTCTATGGCTTACTGTATATTTCTCTACTTTTTCTTTTTTTCCTATACTCCAGCTATTCTTGCAGCACACGCAAAAAAGTGCACGACTGTCAAATATTATTGTAGGACTCGTGACTACCTATCCATTTTGCTGCAAATATGATAGTTCTCTTCACTCGCCTTTTCAAAACAAAACTATTTAATCAAAGAAATCTTATTAAAAAAAGTAATCCTGTCAGCCTTTAAAACACGCAGTGCTTTGATTTGTGGTTCCCATAAAATCGTATGTCTTCAGCCAAAGTTACGAGATGAATTATTGCCTTAAGTGGCAGCAGAAATGAAAAATGGTGGAACCTTGTCTCCCTCTAATGCATGTGTTCTGGGGGTCACAAGTGATGTCATACCTGTGGCTGTGTCCCTGTGGTCCCAGCTCTTTAAGCAGAAATATTATTTCCTAATCTCAGTAAAACAATCCAGACAAGTGCATTGTGGTGTAATTACTGTATCTTTCCCTTGGCTGCAGTTGCTGGTGTTCTGGCTCTGCACATTAGAGGAGCATTTCGATTATTTTACACTTGCTTGGTTACATTCTGCTGGTTGATCTGCTGCGTCATCACAGAGAGCTGGCTTGTCATGTTGCCTGTGGAGGATGATGTATGTGTATTTGCATACTGATGCTAATGCAGGTGTGTCTGTTTTGGAGGGAGAAAAAAGGCACATGTACCAACAACTGTAGACTATTGCAAAGCTGATGCTGATGCTGCTGCAGCTGGAAAGGTATCTGATCATATTTGGCCTAATAGCCTAGCAGAGTTTTCTCAACATGTCGCAGCTCCTCCCAAAGATTTACTCCATGGCATAGTGTAGGAGAGGCAACAGTGCTTTTGAAGCCCTCCTGTGCAGTAGCATTACAGCCTGTACCAGGGATACTTGATGAGTAGTCATCTCTGGATTGGGTAGATTAGGATGATAACACACAAATTAGCCAAGTGTTGATGAACTGTCTTGTCCTGCATGTGATCTGTTCTTCGCCTTTTCTGCCCCGTTCAGCGTAACTTGAGAATTTGATCTGATCTCCTCTGTGGCCTATAAAATCATAATAAGAGCTTTAGTGACGCCTCTCTAATTAAAGTTGAATTGAATTTTGCACTTCAAGCGTGACTTAAACATTTATTTCTCATGAAAAATTATACCGTATCCTCCCCAACTTACGCCACGCATTCTTTAAGTACAACACGATATTTCTGTGAGATGTTTTTTGTTGTTGCTTTTGCAAGTAGGAATTAAAAAGGGATCTGCTATGCAATCCATACATGCAGGGACAAATTTTAAAGACAGTTTGCTTTAAGCCACTAAGAAGATGCATCTCTAAATCTCCTCTCGCTGTGGTACCTGTCCACTTCCTGGATTTAATTCAAAGCTTATTGCCAGTGATGTGTAGACTCCCAGTTATTCCACTAACTTTTGGTTAGGAATGCTTTTGCTTTGTCCTTCTAGCGTTCAGCTTTCCTTTGCTGAAAGTAATGAAAAATATTGATGTGGAAGGAACTGCTCTCATTTCCTGGAGAAAGTCCAACTTTTGTCTTCAGTTTAGATTGCAATTGCTGTGCAAGCAGTTACTCATCAGAAGTACCCAATGGGAGGCTGGAGAACCAGGCTGTTTGATTCAGAGGTGAACAGTGATAGGGCTGGCAATGGACACAAGTTCCAAAAAGGGCAATTCCTATTAGATATTAGGAAAAAAAACCCACCTCACTTTGAGAATTGTGGAACACATGAGTAGGGGCCCACAGGTGTTGTGGGATTCATATCCTTGGGGATATTCAGAACTTGAATGGACAAGGCCCAGAGCAACCTGCTCTGAGTTGGCCCTGCTTCAAGCAGGAGGTGGGACTAGATGATTTCCAGAGATCCTTTGTGACTTGAAATAGTCTCTGATACTAAGGTGTAGCAATTTTTGAGGTGTGGGGGGAGAATGTGATGAGACTGAAAACAGTAGTTAATTGCAAAGTTATACAAGATTCAGAGATAGTTGACAATCACAATGAATAGGATTAAATTGCTTGAGTGCTGGAAGGATGTGAGAGAGAGGAACTAGATAAGCAGTTTTTTACCTATGTTTGAAAAACCTACAGTCTAGGGGTAAAAGGTTGATAAGAAAAGTAAAGATATTGTCTGTATTTACTGCGCGAAAGGTGTGTCTGCCGGAAGAACCTTTGCAGTCAAAAAGGACTGAAACATATAGTAGGACTCTTCAGGATGGGAAACGGTGAGCATAGCGGCCCAAATGACCCTGGTAAAGTGACGTGGGGGTGGCTGTTCTTATACACAGAAGAGAGAAGGTCCTTTTTTTCCCATGAATGTGTCTTTCCACGGTAAGTCTGTGGTTTGACTATGGGGACAGGCAGTGAAGATGAAAGAGTGGAAGGTATGATCTTGGCTGGAAACCAAAACTCATGAAGACTGCTCAGGGCTGTTTATCTTACAGGTGAGGCTCTTCCCTGTTTCTTATTATCTTATTGCTGAGACTCATCCATGTTTCTGTTCAGGTTTCACCTTATCAGTGGGGAAGCATGAAAGGAACTTCCCTCGCAGGGCCAGGTGGATCTGGAAGCAGAAGAGAACCAGATTATTAAAATATCCATGAATTGAGCATGCCTGAGAAAATGCAGGGTTAATCTGCAAACTTGAAGGATTAATTTCTTCCCATTATTTCAGTTATTTCATTTTATTCGCATCGTGTGCCTTTCTTGCATTTGGTCTCTCCTTTGAAAAAAATCTTGTAAATTTTTCTAGTGATCTGGAATATTGTTCTTTTTTTTTTTTTCCTGTAAAGAAAATAGTCTGGAGAATAATCTCCTCTCCTAGGCAAATAAATGTATTCTCCAGAATAAAACATGCATACACAAGAAAATTCCATTGAAGGGGGGGAAAAAAAGCATACTTGGCTTGGGCCACTCTCGGCATTATCTGAAATACAGTACTGTGTTGTCCTTAGATGGTCTGTTATTGTCTTCATCCTCCTGAGCAACACGCCAGCAACCATATGTGTGCAAGTGGCTTAAACTGTATATCGAACTCTCCGCTGGCAGACTTACAGTGTGGTCAAGTGGACAGCAGGCTCGAGCTGGGCAAAGTACTTGGCTCTGTGGCTGACCAGCTGTGTAACCTCAGGCAAGTGACTCCATGTCTCTCTTCCCTTTCCTGTCCTCTGTCTGTTAGACTGTGATCCCTCTGAGCACCTCTACACTGTGTGATGCAGAGCCCTGTGGAGATGCCCAATGTAGCACCAGTGCTTGGAGGGATGTAGTCTTGTCAGTGTGATACCTCAGCTGAGCCAAGCAGCTTGGGAGGCTGGCTGGGCTTGCCTGTGGGCCATGCTGATGTGGCTTTCCTTGCTTTTCAGAATAATCTAGTCTCTCCGTACGGGCCTCCATCACACTGGCTGGATGTCCCAGCTTGTTTGGAGTCAGCTCAGGGAATCTCTGTGAGGAGTTGTTGCTCCTGTGAGCTGAACAGCTTCTGGTGGCCAGAGGGTGGTAGGTAATTCTCCTGGGCTGTCCATTTCTCGTCTCAGTCTTCCAGATGTGTGCATGTGCTAGACTTGATGCACCTGGGCTTGTCTTCGCCACATCTGTGTAGCAGAGAGTAACATCAGAACGGAGTGTCAATTCCCTTTACACTCGTGATAACCATAAATCATACCTGAACTTTCTCTGTGTGCCTACCTTGAAAACTTTGGTCAAATCTAGGGCAGCTACTTAGACAGGATACAGACAGCTACCTGAAAACATTGGCCTGTATTGATGGCTAGTGGAGATCAGCACCAAAGATGGTGGAACACCACAAATTGGTCCTGGCCAGACATTTGGTACAATGCATGTGTTAAGTCGTGATTGGAAGAAGCATAGCTACTGTCACCTAAAATCTCCTAAAAATGACTTTGCCTCTATTTCCATGATATCCATGCCAGATGATTAATAGACAAGCAGGAGCGTTTAGTGTTTTGTGTTGAACCTGCATCTTTATCTCTCAGAAGTCATTCCTTTTACTGATACCAAATCATAACAGTGGGACTTTGCAAACACTGTGTGTGCATATAAAATGCTCGACTGGGAAATGATCTCTTAGAAGTAGACCCTTGGCTGTGCAGTGTACAGCAGAGCTTCCTCACCTTCAGCTACCCAAGGACTTGTGTGGAGTTGCATTTATGAGAGTACTTGCTTCTTCATGGACTCCCATAGACTGCCAGCAAGATACCGCCAAGCCTCTCATTCTGATGAGGTCTTTCCTTCATGGCTGCAGCTCTGAACCTGCAAAGGCCTCCTTGGCCTTTCCCAGACGCTTCTGTTAGTTTCCCACTTCAGAGCAGGCCTAAGGCATGGGCACAGTAAGATCTCTGCTAATTAGTCAGCAATTAAAATGTACTGGATTTTAGGCTATCAAATTAACTGGAAAGACAATTTGGCATTTTTAACAAATGGCAAAAAAGCCTTGGGTGCTGGATTGCTTTTATCGGCCTGGCTTGAATGCAGCATTTTCCAGAAAACAAATCAGTGCCACTGTTGCATGGTTGTCTTGGTTCAGGAGTAACCACTGGCCTCTGCTTTCAGAGAAAGGTCTGAGAGTTTGTGCGAAAAAGTTATAGCACTCTGTTTGGGCTCCTGCTTTTAAAGCAATATGACTTCTTGTCATGATTAACACCAGTATCTCACTGAGAATATAGACATGGTCTGTGCATGCCTGAGATGCCATCTTTATCCTAGGAACACATCTATACCAGGGTATGCAACATACAGAAATCTTTCCAGTCTAGACCAAGCACTGGTTAGAATTGACCTATACACAAACTTGCATTTGTTAAGTGGAAGTTATTGTTAAAGAACTCAGTTCTGTGTAATATTCTGTGGGTGAATCAGGAAGTGGCTCAGGCTGAACTAACCCTGTTCAGATAGATCTTTGCCCTGATGTAACTGAATCAATGTAAAATACTGCATTAGGTAATGGCTAGACCAGAAAATGTGTGACCAGGTTTGAACCTGCCTGGAAAACTAATGGAGATAACAAAGTACTATATGAAATTTCGAAGGTTTTTGACCCATTCAGTTTTGTACCTGTGTTGTCCCTTCATCGTGCCGGGACTCCAGTGTGGTTGGCTTTGCTTTGGAGCAAGGGAGGTGGTTAAAAGTTTGTCTGCAGTGTGTGTGTTGGAGCTGTGAGGTTTAGTGTTCCCCATGGATGAGAGCTGCCAGATGGAGCTGAGAGCAGAGTTGCCCAGTTCAGTGAGGACAGAGACGATCTGGGCAGGGGAGGTGACCGTTCTTGGTATGCTGGGAATGTGAGGGAAGAGCCCTCTGTGGCACAACTCCATCTGCTTTTACTTATTTCTCCCTTTCATATTCCATGGGGTTTTGGTTGTTGTTTGTTGTTCTTGTCGTCTGGACCTTCCTCTAGGCTTTGTAAGCACCAGAGACGCCCCTCCCTTGGTGTTTGGAGATGCTTCTCTCCCTCCAGCTGGGAGCATGGCACACTCCATCCGTTGCGACTGGGGATGGGAACCCGCAGCTGTGCTGGGGACCGGCATTTCATCCTTTTCCCAGGAAAGCAGCCATGTCGCCTCTGCATTTTGGTGCGTCTGGGGAGGGGAGATCACTCCCAAACCCAGAGAGCAATGCAGCTTCACCTTGCCATGCCTTCTGCATGATTCCAGTCCAGCATAATGCTCTTCCACTTGTATATCAGGGTTTTCCCCCTACTCTCAAATCCGATGGGTCACTTGTGGAAGCCGTGGGTTCCTCATGTTTTGTTATCATTGCTTTGGGGTCCTGTTCAGGTCCCACTGAAACCAGTGGAGCGCTTTCCATCAATGGAAGCCTTTTCCATTCACAGTGACAGGAGTTCAGTCAGGCGTTCGAGCAGCAGTACCAGAGCCAATCAAGGGAGAGCTGGTGGGTGCTCTGAAAAATAAGATTGTCCTCATGCTTTGGTGAAGTGAGGAGAGACCAGTGAGAGGGTGGAAACATTTTTGTAATGAATACTAAAGGTCTTCCCCAGACACCAGCTCCCTCATCTGGGATGAGGAGACCATCTAGGAATGAGGAAGTTCTCACACATCGCCAGAAGCAGAGCTGAAATGTGAAGAGCAGCCTGTTTCCAATCAAGGTCTCACACGCACTCCGGCCCGCTCTTGCAGGATGCAGAGACTGCTTTCCATTGTGATGTCTTTTGGGTGGGCTGTCAGAGGCAAAGGGCTCTGTGTGAGCAGTGGCCAAAAGTTCTTGCTTACACCATGGTCTCCACTGGATCACCCTCAATCATGCAGCGTGCCTTCCTAAAGCACTTATTAATTACCTGCTTCATGTTTCCAAGGTGGAGGTTGGCCGGTGCCTGGGCTTAGAAAGGCAGCTGAAACTTCCATGAGTCTGAAGACTCTTGTGTTTTGTCTCCTGATGCATTTCTCTTTTATGATGGACAACACCAGTTTGTTCAAAGCTCTCCTTTGAGGTTGAGGTTTTTCTTAAACCTTTGATTGTTCCTGTTGCTTTCCTCCAGACTGTTTTCAGTTGGTGCACACCCTTTCTGAAGTTTGCTGTCTCGAGACTAGACAGGACGCTCTGGCTAAGGCCTTGCCATGGTGACCAGAGCAGAAGGGTTTACAGGCTGGACACGTGTTTGTACAACCCGGGACAACATTTGTTCTTTGTACCAGCGAGACGTAGCTGATTCATGTTCAGCTTGCAGTCCACTTTAACTCCCTCCATAATTTTCTGAGGAATTGTGGACAGTTTTTCCCCATCCTTATCTTTACTGAATGGGATCCAATTTTTTTTTCTTTCAGATGTTTTCCCTACTGCCAAGATCAGAATTCAAACCTGTCTTCAGGCAGTCCTTCCCAGCTACATAGCAGCTGTGTATTTTACAAGCGTGCAATCTATCTCATGGCCCAGGTTGTTAGAGAAAACTTGAAGAAAGCTGGACTCACAACAAACACAACACAACTCTGCCGGGTTAATCCCTCCATTTGGACAGTGACCTGTTGATAGTTAGCATCCAAGTATTGTATTTCCAGTCACTTTTGCATCTGCTATGTGAAAGTTTATTTGAGATCATTTATTTGATGTCTTAAGAGGATGTTATGAATCTGAAGCTTTACAAGTCAAGGCATGTAACGTCAACAGCCTCTCTGCTATCCACACAGCCTGTCATAGAGGGAAATTAGCTTGGTTGGATGCAATTTATTTCTGATTAAATCCATATTAGCCTAAGACTTTGCTTTGTTATCTTCCGGGCTTACGGATAGTTTTTGGTATTTATTAATTATTTATTTATGTTTCAGACTTTTTTCTGGGAATTGTAGCTAACCTGATTTTTCCTCCTTTGCAATTTACAAGTTTACTTAATTCAGGGCATAAAGTTTGCTTTGTTCTCTCTGTTGTGCACCGTGATGATGCTGGACAAGAGACGTGTAGGTAATTGCTAATTGTTTCAGCCAGTTTGCTAAATCCTGTGAGTTAAAGTTCATCAGGTCCTGCTCCTTTCCCATTTTAGGTTGAGGTACTACACCTCTGCCATTGTTTTTGGCTGTGCTTCTTGTATCCATTTAGCGGTAAGTGCTGCTAGTAGTCCATTCAGTGTCTCACGGATGCAGCACAGGGAGAAAGTTGCATGAAAAGTAGCATAGAGATGATGCAGTGCAACTCCTTGTCACAGCGTAGAAGTCAGGCAACAGTAACAGACTGAAAAACCTCACTTGGAGCAAAGTGTATATAAACAGGGAGTAGCAGCTTCTTCTTCCAGGCTGGAACACAATAAGTAAACAAGGGAAACACAGGTTGAAGGGGAAACCTGTAGCAACCTTTTAGCTGAAGGTTCTTACACGTAGTAATGACCCATGAGGCTCTCTAGGGCTCTTACTCCAGTCCAGAGAGGGAAATTGAGGCCTGAGAGTCCAGACTGGGGGATGGACAAACTGAAGTGACCTGTGTCTCTTAAAGTGGTCCTGGCTTTTCTGAAACATTCCCCGAGAGAAAGATTGTCCCTAGTTTTGCTCTGCCTGGGCACTTTTCTCATTGCTGCAGTGATCAGAGGTCCTATCTAGCCTGGAGGTCTTGATTGGAGCCCTTGGTCAGAAGGGGTTGTTAACCACTGGGGCAGCAAAGAGCACCTCCTTTGACTTGTCTTGCTGTCTGAAGTGGTCTGCAGTTCCCCACCTCCTTTGTTATCCAGGTCATGGTAGCTGGAGCCAGATCTTTTATTCAACAGGGGATATTTGCAGGGCCAAATACTGGATTTAAAAGAGATGAAGAGACATCTACAGAGCTCCAGCTCGAAAGGTTGTCTGGGGGTTTGCACCACACTCTCTTTTAGGAGCTGGAATAATATACAACCTGGCAGGCTGTAAATCAAAGCCCTGCACAGAGAGAATCCTACCATGTGCTGCCTATTTCTTTTTGTAGATGCAAGGACTTTTGGCGTCTTTCTTGCACTTCTTGCACTTTCTTTGCTCTTCCATGTTGTTGGTGATTTCTGGCTCTCTTTCCCTCCACTGCCACGTCCCAAAGCCATCACTACCTTTGCTGTGGCCAAGTGGAGAATGGCTCCAGTGGTAAGATGTGGAGTGGCCTTTCTGGCTGAGGTCTCACAGGCCCTTCCTGTGGGTTTGAGACCCATCCCCAACCTCAGTTGCAGTTTTTGGCCTCGCTCCAAAGCCCATGGGGAGGGGCCAGAAATGGAGTTGTTGCAAAGCTCTGGGCCAGATAAGCCAAATAAAGAGGTAACCATTTAGGAAAAAAATAAATAGAAAACAACTCAGTCCCCTGATTAATTTTGTTCTGGGAATCCCCATAGTCTTAGGTTTCTAGGCCTGGCCTTGTTTCCACTTCATCCTCCCTCTCTGAAGAGCCTTTTTGTCTTTAATTGCAACTATAAATAAATCATCGTAGCCAGAAGTAGTATTTTTCCAAGTCTACAACTCTAGTGTCCAAACCCTTCAGTTTCCAGGAATTCGCTTCGTCTTGCCCAGAACTTGGGACAAAGAAGTGAAAACCGTATTCAGCCTTTATAGTGCTAGGCTAGAGAAGTTTTCCTCCAGGTATTTCTGTCCTAGATCCAGATGTGACCTGCAAAGTAGGATGAAGACTAGTGCATTAGCACCTGCCTGTCTCCCTGCACCAGCTGCTCCCCAACCTCTCCCCGGCAGGCCTGTGAGTGTGTTCAGACCTCTCTGCACCTCTTCCCTGTGGGCATACCCTCAGGAAGCCAACAAACATTGACCATGGAGGACAGACCATAACAAATAAATTCAGCTGAGGAAAGACCCTGCCCTTACGCTACCTGTGTGTGAGCACATGAGCTTCTGGTAAATTTAGTTTCTCACCTGCTGTTAATTAAGCTGATAATGGGGGAAGCAGTGACAGAGAGAGAGGGTGCAGTCACAGTCCAGATGCGAAAATCTCCAGGTGGCCTTGGACATGTCCTGGGTAGCACATGCTGGTCTATGCTGCTCTTGTTATCTGCACTGGCTCAGGTGAGTCAAAATTTGTAAGCGAGTTCTTCACTTGGCAGTGCAGGGTGCTCTGGGCTGTTGCAGAAGTCAGCCAACCTCAAGGAGCTTGTCCCAGAGGGGACAAACTGCCTTCCCTTGGGACTGAGTCAAAAAAGAGCTTTGTTGGAGCTCATAGTGCAGTTTTCAGTTCATGAAGGTCAGTTACGAGATCCAAGACCTGCCCTTGCAATGCTGCAGAAGCTCTGCTCTTAGGTTAGCCTTCCCCAGCCCAGAGGAGAGCAGTGGGTATGTACTGTGGGCCAGACACAGCCCAGCTGTGCTGGGAGCCAGGGAGGGGACTGAAACCTTTTTGTGTGTGGTAGGTGAGTGTTAGGGTATCCCCAGGACATGGAATAAGCTGGGCTGATACCAGTCATAAGTTTATAATGTGCTTTCTTTTCTGCTGGTGAAATACTTCAACTTCATTGATACATGAAGTTTGCCTGCTTGTGCAAGTAAGTCTTTGAGTAAAGCGGGGGAGCAAACTGGGAGTGAAAACTGCCATGTAAGGATAGCGTATTAGTCTTTGTTTCAGCCTAATTCCCTCATTGTCACAGGAACATGTGTGATGGTGGTAGTCATCCTTGCGGATTGTCCTCTTGTTCTTCAAAGATCATTAAACACAATTACAGGAAAAAAGATCTTTGTTTCTGAGCAACACTCAGCTTTTATATAAGTGTTCCACATTTTCTTCAAAATGCTTTACCAATTGTAGCTAATTTATTTTAAGCGTTTGGTTGGCACAAATATAAGCCAGCCCTTTTCTACTGATTCCCATTTGTTTTCATGGGAGTCAAGTGTCTGGATCCTTAAGTCACCTTTAAATACGCCAGCCTCAGATCGCATCGCTTCATATGGCTTTCTTGGTGCTTCGTGTCTTGGGATGAAAACCCTCCCATTTTGGATAGTGATGGTAAATTCCTAGGGGCCTCTGAGTGCTAAATTTCACATGTCTAAATGGAGACACGCTCTGTATTAATGAAACCCATCTTCTTTCCCCGGCTCTGCTGCTGGTCTCCTAGCTGATCATGGGCAAGTAGTTGTCTCCATGGATCTCAGCTGGCCCCTGTGTGAAGGGGACTGGGACTGCCTTCCTTTGCTAAGGGGCTTTTGGAGCCAAGGGGAAGATGTGTTTTGGGAAGGACTGGGCTTGGAAAATAGAGAATTTCAGAGAAAAGGAAGAAAATAGGGAGTTTCAGAGCCAACGGCAGAAGGAGGCATGGTCTGGGCAGGGACTGGATGAGCAGAGTCAGCAGCAGCTGAGGTCTAACTCATATTTGGCCCTGCAGCTTACATATGTCAAGGCATGGACCTGCTGCCTGTATTTGTTTGTAAAGGATCTTTCTGATCAATGGGGTTTTAGTGACAGTAGTATTGTCCAACAAAGGCCTCCGTTTAGAAGATGCAGGGTTTCTAAGCTCGTAGAGGCTATGAAAAAATAATAATGAAAAGATATTAAAAACCTAGTAAGGCAAAGAGAGGCAGGGCAGAACTGCTTGGAAAATGGAAAGTATTTCCCATGATGAATTACAAATGAAAAGAAACATGTTCCTGTGCTTTGAAATTTCTGCAGCATTTTTCCCCCCATCAGAAATGCTGAAACCTAAAAGAGTTTAAGTTAAACAGAAATAAATAAGATCTTAAGCAGCTCCTCCCTCCAGGAAATGAGCTCCTCCATCTCCCTTTTCTATGAAAATGTGTATTTAGAAAATAAACTGTTTTTCTGTTTGAAAATAAAACAAACTATCAAATATAAAAGGCTGACCAGCTCTAGGAAAATCTGGTCTTGCGCTTAAGGCACTGATTTTTGGACTGAGAGACTTGGGTTTAATTTCCACTTCTGCTACAAACTTTTCCTGTGTGACCTTGGGCTAATCCTTTAATCTTGCTATGCCTCTGTTCCTCATCTGTCGGATGAGGCTATGACTTCCCCACCTCACAGGGGTGTTATGAGAGTAAACACATCCTCTGTGCCCTGTGCCTCACCTTCCAGCCTGCTCCTCTCCTGGGGCAGGGGGAAGGGAGGGATGTGGTCTGCACTTTGGGAGCTGCTGAGTTCGCTCCCTCCATGGCCATCAGATAGACTGGTGAAGGCAAGGGTGAGTAGGACTCCCAGCAGGTTCTAAATGTCCTTGGGGAGTGAGGAACAAGGGAAGAGAAACGCTAAGCACATGTGAACGATGGGAAGGAGAGATTTGTTGTCTTTCTGTCTTGTTTTGTTTTTTTTTCCCTAAGATTTCCCTGTGCTTTTTCCACCCCTCAACCCAGCACTCATGAAGTGTCCGTAGCGCTCTAACAGCACAAGAACCAGCCCAGTGTTGGGCTGGCAGCTTCCTGAATTAGTCTCCATTTGCAGCAATTACCTTCTTTCCTTTCTAGCCAAATGTTTCTCTGAGCCTGAGGCCCAGCTAATTTTTTTTTGTCAGCTCTGGTTGCGCTGGGCGGCCCTCCCTTCCATACGGGAAATATAGAGATGCCATTCAGGCACCTCTAATCCTGCTTTCACTGCTGCACTCATTAAAACATTCCTTTATTTATTTTAATTTTATTCTCTCCTCCCCACCACCTTTTCTAAACAACCACTTGTATTATGCTTTTAATTGCCTTTAGATTTCCCTTGTGTAACTTCTCCGGCGTCCGCATAGCCGTAGGCAGAGTGCGCAGCGCTGGGAGCCTTGCACATGGTCTGTGGGCTCGCTATTGAGTCAGTGGCGTGCTGTGAATGAGTCAAAGATCCATGGGGATCGCTGGGGGTGGACAAAAGGGCGGGAGGATCGAAAGCAGGGGCGGAGGGGGGTAAGAGGGAAAAGCCAGCGAGACAAATACGCTCTGCTGTCCCTATGTGTTGGCGGAGCATCTTCTCTCGGCACAAGGAGAACAACTTGAGCTGGGGACTGTGAAGCCGGACTGCCCTGCCAGGGTTGGGGGGCAGCGATGTCTGCATGATGGCTCCGTGAGCACGAGCCATAATATGGCATTATACAGGCATGACTTCATCTGTTTCCATAAGATTGCTTTCTCCCTCTCCCTTTCTTTGGCTGGTAATTGAGAAACGCATGAGCTCACCTCCTAGGAGCGGGAAATGAGAACCGCAAGAAGAAACGAGCTGGAAAGTATACATGGGGCCGGAAAAAAAATATAGATTAGGTGTGTGTGTGGGGGGGAGTCAGAGATGGTATGGAGAAGAAGAGGGATTCCTCTTGTGTGGGGTCATCCCTGTACAGGGCTCGCAGCACTTTCCTTTTTGTTGCAGGCGAGGGCAGGGCTCTGGGGCAGCCCTGTTGACATCTGTGTGACAGTGATTCAGCCTTGAAGGTATTCCCTGGGCACAAAGGGCCCATAGCCAGGATGAAAGGATGGTATAACATGATAGTGGTATCTCATCTGCAGTTTCTTGGTGAAAACATAACCCATCTCTTCTTATGTGTGCGGCTTATGGGACTTGCTGGTGGGGAGAGTTGTAGCCCAGGTGTAAATGGGAGCAAAGGATGAGCCCACCCAAGTGGTGGGCCTTTAAAGGGCTGGGGGGGCGCGGTGTGTGTGTGCAAAAAGAGTGGTGTTTTAAGTGAAGTTAATCCCCTGAGTGAGGTCTCCCCTAAGCTGGCAGATTTCATGGTGAGGTCTGCAGGTTGCTGGTGGTGAGAGAGCTGCTCGGTCAAGCCATGCTCTCTGCCCTTGGATCTTGTTCACAGGCAGGTAAGCAGCATCTATTGCCAGGCCCCCATGTCTTTGTTGTCTCTATTTTTACCTAAACCTTTAGGATGAGGAGAAAGAAAACGCCTCCGGAGGTAGGTTATTCTCAGTTTGGCTTCCACGTGGTTTCTTGGCTTTTGAAGTGGAGATGAGTGACAGAGGATGTGGTTTAATGTGTTTAGATTGGTGCGGAGAGCCTTGTTCCTGCAGTGCCTTAAGTTTCTTCCCTGCTTGTTTTTAGTCCTTGCCTTAAGGATGTCTCACATCTTTCCCTGCTGCTGCTTTTGAGGTGCAGTTTGGGAAGACACCAGCTGTCTCCTCATATAGGGTTAGCTTTTGAACCTGAAGGCCTTATTCGTTGGCTGATGGGCACTGATACAATGTCACCTGAGGAAGGTGTTGTTAGTTGTCACCCAAACACAAATTACTGTGACCAAGGCACAACAGAGAAAAAGAGGGCTGTAAAATGAATGATGCTAATTACCTCCAGAAAGCTGGGCTGTTGGGAGTCCTACATGCAGCCAAATGCAGCTGAGGGATGGAGAGAGCTAATGAACGAGATGCAGGATCTGTGGAGAGTTTGCAGCATGTCCTGTTGACGCAGAGGGCTGCTGCAATTCACCCAAGGTGGTCTAAGGGACTGGGAACTTTGCAAATTAGCTGTCCAATCTTGATCTACATGACCTTGATTTCAAAGTCTAAATGAAGACAGGTCAGGGTTTAGGACCAGCTGTCACTGGCATGTGTATCCATCTCTTTATCTCTTCCACCTCTGTATGGTGATTCAGGGCTCTTTTTTTTTTTTTTTTAAATTAAATTATTTTAAGTGAACTTCTAGCTGAAGGGAAGCCTGTGCAATGTGTCAGGGCTTAGAAGGTCTATGCTGGCACAAGTGGGTGCCCCATATAAGTTATATACTATTTATGTTTCCATTGGATTTTTTTCCCTTCTCTTCACTTTTTTTTTTCACAGTTTTTCCGAAGTGAAACACTGATGCAGCAATGTTCAAACCCACAATGTTTGAATGGCCTCTAAATTAGGCAAAACAAGCTTGCCCAACCCTAGTTGAACAGACTGGACTCATTTTCTAATTCATACACACTCTGTTCATTTTGCCCTAATAAATACATTTCTGTCCTAGATCAGGAGCGCTGGGGGACCTTGGAAAGTTTGACATGAGCAGAAGAGGGGCAGGTGAGCAGGGGAGAAGAGGAGAGACTGGATCGGTATCCATGATACATCTAGACGCTTAATAGGAAAGCCCATATATCCTAAACAGGTGTTGCATTCAAAGAAGCCCATGTTGGAGATTCAGTAAGAATCAAGTTCCTTGGATGTCTCTCTTGTTTTTTAAGGACTTGTCTTTCACTGGAGAAACCCAGAAAGTACTGAAACTACAGCTAATGAGCAGCAGAGCAGTCTGCCGCGGTTTCTGAGAACTGGAGAGGATAGGCTGGGTTTTGACCAGGTCTTAGAGCACAGGTCTAGTTTGCATTGGACCTTATTGCTTTTATTCTTAATGCAGAGTATCTAAACACCAGCAAACTTGTTCCCTGCAGTGCATGTTGCTCTTCCTGCAAGGACTGAATGGTTTTTGTTAAGTGGAGTTTCTTGGGATTCTGAAAAGGATGGAAGTATATGGACTGCTCTTACTTACTCCTCCTAAATATGGGCACAGTTGTAGTAAGGCTTGTAGCTGTGGCTTGCAGCCATGGCTGATCTTAGAAGAGGTTCATGTCCCTGACAGAGCTTGGCATTGGTGTCCCTGTGTGTGTGTACCTAAACTGACGTATGGATGCCACTAGAGCTTTTTGTATTTGCCATTCTGCTTCATGCAGGTTGCTTGAAGTTTGGGAAGGTCTGTGGCCCAGACCTTGCAGTCCTCTTTCCCTCTGTTAACTTGGGAGTGGGCCATGAAAAAGACAAATGATTCTGGCAATGGAAGATCCCTTCTGACTGACATCTATTCCAGGGAGAGAGCAGACAATGCATCTGGCGTGTTATGGAAGTGCTGTGAGTTCATGTACACACCAAGGGACCTGACTGTGTAGCGTATTCAATCCTGTTACAGACCCACGGAGGGGATGTGTTAGGTACCATTTTTCTGCCATGGGGAGAAATTATGCACTTCACCTAGCCTGAAGGGTTCAGCCCTGATCACAAGTGTTTTTTAGGGCTTGGGTGCTTTAATTCTAGATATCCAGTCCTCTGAGAAGGAAACAAAAGGGCTCTGTCTCCCTTGACTTGGAAAGTTAACACCGGTCAGTTGTTGCTGTGCAGCTTTTCATCCATTGGTGGCTTGTCTGTGGGACTCTTGCTGGAGACAGTAGGTTGGCATGTCCTCAATGCCAGTCAGGAAAAGTAGTTTCACTCTGGAGCTGTTTTCTCCCGTGGCCTCCTGAGGAAGCAAACACAGCTTTAGAGTGGGGTACAGGTCTGTGGTGTAGTCACTGCTTCGTGTTACCAGGTCTAGACTGATGATGAACCTATTTGCTTCTGTCTGGGCTCATAGTGAACATTCAACCTTTTCCGTGAAGCACACCAAATGATACCATGGCTTAAAATAAATATTTATTTCTGCCTTCCGTGCCTCTTCACCGTGCCTTTCTATCTTCAGGCCATAGGATATGAATCAGAATCTGTTTGCCTGGCATTTTAAGTCTTTGCTTTTCCAACCAATGCCTCAATACCTTTGCTTTTGCCCTGCTTTTCTCTTCTTACCAGCCCGGCACATCTCCTTTTTTTTTTTGTCAGGCCCTTTGCCTGGAAAAACCAGGCTGTCCTTTCTCCCTTACACACCTGCCCTCATCTGTGTTGGCCACTCTGGTATTTTAATTTCTTTTTCATTGGTCCATCGCACACGTGTTGATTGGCTTTGCAGCTGAGGTCAAGGAATTTCCATGTCGTACTTGGAGAGAGGGTTTCCCCTTCACAGCCTCTGCCTCAAGCAGGCACTGGTTCATGTAGAAATAGCTTGGCTGCTCTTGGAAATAGGTCTGTGTGAAATAATATTGTCTTTTTGAGGTCAGGAAAAAAAAAAGTCCTTTTATACACTCATGCATACACTCTTAAAAAGAATTCCACAAAGCTTGGTCTGTTCCCCCCTCTCACACCCTCCTCCCGCCCTACCTTTTTCCTAAAACACTGGAGGATTCAGCCTTGGAGTTTGACGGCACCAAGCATACAGCATGTACTGTGCCTTTTGAAATGCTGGCTGCACATAAAAGCCGTGTTAACACTGGACTCTGTTGCTTTATTATGTTGTGCACACAGTATGTTGGTGGTGGGGTTCCTCACTTGCAGATCTGTGGTGGGGAAGAAGGGATTAGGAGTAGGAGATGTGGAGAAGGGCAGCTTGGGCAATGGGCGATAAGTGCTGCGAGTTGCTGTGCTTCCCAGGCTGGGAGGGGAAGCCGGGAGCAGGCAGTTTGATGTCAAAGGTTGTGCGAGTTGCCCTGGGGTTGTTTGGGGGTTTTGCATCGTTATTGTTTGTTTTTCTTCTGGTTGTGATGCTCTGTGCTTCCAGGGAGAAGGGTATGTGGAGGTGAACACATGGGAGGGGAAGGAGGAAAAAAGGTGCCACTGTTCTGGGACCATAGAGCAAGTTCTTGCCCACCTGCTGTTTCCAAGGGGAAAAATTGAAAAGAGCCACATCTTTGGGGATGGATGATGTCATTCAAGGACTAGGACTGCTGCTCAATGTGTGCGTGCTTGTAAATCCACTATGATTCATCTGTGTGATGGCTTGCCTTGTGACACGTTTCCAGTTCAGGTCTGTGGTGGTGTGCCTGGGTGGGCATCCCCACCACCAGGCATGCACAGTGGAGCAAAAAAGCCCACTGTCAGGCCTGCATAAGCAGTGGACATCCCACAGGCACATTGATGGACAGAGGAGCAGGCAGCCTTGTGCTCTGTAATACATGTGGGCAGGGTGTTTGGGGTTAAGTACTGTGTGGTGTCATGCTTTAATGCTTCCTGTGTGTTCAGAGTATCACCCCAACCCCAATCATGTTTCTGCAGCTGGGGAGAACTTGGGGGAAATCCCCGAACACAAAGGAAAAATTGCTCTATTTCAGTGGCCATACGGGTGTTTCTGCCATCCTTGCCCATACACTCATTCTTGAAAAGGAAGCCAGAGCCATGTGCAGCTCAGACTGACCCTTATAGCACACACAGAGCCCATTCTCTGAAGAGATTTGTTGGCCCTTGTAGTTAGGTAACTGGTAGGATTGTGCACAGCGATGTGCAAGCTTTACCCTACCAGGCTTAGTTGCAGGCACCTGATGCTGCTCTGTGCTGTCTTAGGTCCCTGCCTGGTGGAGGGAAACCCTGCTCTCTACCTATCAAAGACCGTGAGGCTCTTGGATGGTGGAGCTGGAGGCTCTGTGGGTAACCTAGAAAAAATGGGTTTTCTACATGCTGCTCAAAATGTGTACCACTGCTGCTGGCTAGCCCTTCTTGCTGGCCAAGCGCTGAAGCTGGTTTTTCTACGTCAGCCTAAATCAAACCATAGACTGAAAGTATGCAACAGCGCCTGAAATTTCCTCATTTGCAGGATATTCAGATGTTGCCTGTTTATCTTGGAGGTTTGAATGATGAGCCGGGATGCGAAGGCTATGCGGTGCCAGGGGATGGGCCGGGATGCTGGTGTTTGGAGTGTGGCACAGCAGTGTTGAATGGGGCAGCTCTGTCATGGCTTGGCTGGTCTGTTCACAGCACAGCTGGCTGCGGTTGTAAACATTCACCTGTGGCCAGCATTTGCTGTCTCTCCTTTCATCCAGAGGACTGGGGTACATGCTCTGACACAGCCTAGCAGCGTCTTAATTTCCCCTCTCTCATGTGGAGAGTGAAGGAGGAAGCCCTGCAAAACACCTCCCTTACCTTTTTCCAGATTGTTACAAGTTTTTTATCTCCCGTTTTCGTTGCCAGGTGCCTTTTTCTCCTTCAACCTCGCCCTGCAGTCCCGCCAGTATCAGGTACCTCCCTGGCTTTCTTCATTGCCTTTGGTTATTCTGTGTCTCTTCCTAGCCCCAGCAGCTCAGCACCTGCCCAGGCACATGAGCCAGCAGGCATGTATGTATTGTATACATTTCATTCATTCTCATGTGATGGCAGTGTATTGAGAGATGGCAGATCCCTCTCTGGATACCAGCTTAACTCTCAGCCTGGCACCTTGTGGCAGCAAGTTCCACATATTAACAGGGCAACCTACAAAACATTGTAATAATATTTTTGGAGTGTTTTAGGTGGCCATTATTTCTTTAGCATAAGAAAGGGCAAATGGGAAACCCTTTAGTGTCTCACTCATCTTTTTATATACTTCTAGCGCAAGCTATTTTGAACCATTTGGACCTTAATCTCTCCTCCTGACGACCTTGGAAACATTTCTGTGCCTCTAACGATTTTTTGGCATCCTTCTCTGGCCTCTGTTCCTGCTATCCCTGCACTGAAATGGGGCAAGCAGACTTCAGCTCGCTTCTCATGTGAATGTGTCATTGATTTATGTGGTGGCATTTATAACATTTTTGGTATTGTTCTTTATCCTATTCAACCTAATATTTTTTGGTTCTTTATTTTATTTTATTTTATTTTATTTTGATGGCCTCTGTGCACGGAGCAGATGTTTTCATTGAGCTGTCCGCAGTGACGCCTAGATCTTTTTCCTGAGTGGTTACAGTTAATTTAAAACCCATCAGTATATTACCTCAGCAATCGCTTGATGTCACTGGTTAGAAGATCCCAGCTGGCTGCTGCTCTTAATTCTATTGCCTGTCTGTTTCCCATTATTTTTTATTATGCTTACGTTTACTTGCATGCTGTGCCAGTTTTTAAAGCGAGGTGGGCACAGTCATTTACAAGTAGCTAACACAGGCTCTCAAATTCTTCTGTTCATATACATAAAAGTAATGTTTGTGCTTAGGTGTTTTCACAGAATATAAGCGCTTTTCCTGTAGCAGATACTACTGAGTAATGCCAGTACAAGAAAACAAACAAATGTGGCATATGTTTGTACATGCCCATCTTTGAAAGCTCACCTCACTCGCTGCAGAGAAATGTGGATCCCTGCATGAAAGAGCAGCTTGTGTAGCATGCCCTTCTGAATCGTGCCAACAAGCAACCCGTGCTGGGCAGCCCTGAATATTTGGCGCTACGCTCTTTCATGTAAAATTGTGTGGCTTCAATGAACTAACAGGGAAGGGGAGGAATCCTGGATGCATGGCAGGTTGAAAGCCATCAGCACAGGCTTAGGCAACATAATGGTGCCCTTTGAGATCTCCGTGTATGTGTGCTTTCATTGTTTAGCTGTTGCACGGTTTTGAAGACCTTTAAAATATCGCACGATGCTTTCCGATGTGCAAAATAACCTAAATAATGCACCAAGTCCTACGGTGCCAAAAGCAGCACACTGAGGGGGTGCTGTGGTCTGCCGTGGTCTCTGGTGAAGTCACGTAGCCTGGAATAGGGCATGCAGGGACATTGCACTGGGTTTGCATTAGAAAGCTACATCCTCCATCCTGGAAGCCAGTGAAATTTCACTCTTGACTCCCAGAAGAGCAGTAGTAAACTGGTGTTAATGAGAGATACTGGGAGACTGCAGGAAGGAGCCAAATGCTGTAACTCTGCTTAATGATTTGGAAACTTTGCGAAGGCCCCTCTTGCTTTGAACGGCTTTGCAAACAACCTTTGGCAACAGCCATTTTATCTCCTGTTTTGGAAGCCATGTGCCTCAGCTACTCTGCCACTGAGGACAGAGTTGCAGGAAGATGGGACGGTTTAAACAGGAAAACAGAAAGACAGCTGCAGTATGGCCAATTTCCTACTGTGAGGAAGATGAAACCAGTCTAATTTTGCTGAACTATGACTCAGTTCAGTCCATAGATTCCAATACCATGCAGTAAATGTTATAAGCTCCTTTGAGGGAGGAAAAAACCCCCTCTGATTCAAAGGCACGGGGAGGAAGTGCCCAGCAAGAGACAGAGATGAAATTGCCAGTAATGATGGATGAAGAAAGCCCACTAGGGTACCGCTGAGCAGGACCTGAGAGCAAAAGAGATGAATGGCTCTCGGTGACCAGGCTCCGCTGAAGTCTGTGTGATGTGGGTAAGAACAAAAGCCAGCCACACTCGGCTCTGCGTTGCAGGGAGGGGATGATGACGTGCTGTTGCCTCACTCCCAGAGCTGCTGGGTGGGTGATGGATGGTGTTTTCAAAGGATGAAGCTGCAGTTGATTCTTTGGTTCCTGAAAGTGAATCTCAGCTGGTCCCTCCCTGCGAAGGACAGGCGGCTTGTCTGGCTGCGTTGGTGTGGCTCGTGCTGAAAATGATTGTGAGCAGTGTGCTACGCCCATTAGCCTCAGTGGAGAATCGCTGCCATTAGTCTTAAGGTAGAGCAAGAGCAACACATCCGATAGGCCAGCGTGCAGAAGAGATGAGCTGACTGAATGCATATGCGTAATCCCAAAGAAATGCCATATCAGAGCCGTGTGTTGCAGCTGAGGTTTTGAATGTGATTGGGCTAAGCAGTCCGGAAACAGAAACAGATGCAAAAGTTTTTTGCAAGCACTTCAGTCCTTGATGTGCTCCAGCACATTGCCGGTGATCATGGCAAGTTTTGCTGATTCATAATAGCGACCCAGAAGAGTGGGGAATGCTTTCCCAATGCACTTGATGTTGATAAACCTGGCAAGTGGATCTATGGTGGATGTGGTGAGGACATACAGAAACCTGTTGCTTGAGCCAGGTCTTGGGTGCCAAATAGCTGGAAATGGAAGTGAGGGAATACCTCCTGCTACAAAGGGTATAGGATTACAAGGAGGGGGTAAAAGAGGTCAAGGTATTCTGAAGCATTACTGAGGTGACAAGAATGTCACTGAAGAGCTGTGTGTTACAGAGGTTGAAATACCCTGGTCTTCTGCAATGAAGGAACAAGAGTGACTGCCTAGCAGGTAAAAGAAGGAGGAGGCCTGACTGGCAGCAAACAGGTGGACCAAAGAGCACAGGAATGGTCAGAAGAAATCCTCTTGCTCTTCTTTACAATCACTTTTTCCACTTTTTTGCTGCCCAAGGAAAACTAGGCTGAGGCTGCAGTGGCCTGAGCCAGCCAGGCTGTCTGTCAACAGGGATAGGGAAGGAACAGATATGCAGTAAGGCCAACTGTATATTGAAGATAAAAGGCAGTGCAGAAACTTGGAGGCAGTGCTGGCTTTTAACTGCACTGGAGGGAATAAATTGGCTGCCTTGCAGAAAAAACACCTATAGCAGACCAAGCAAACCTATGCAAAAGATGTCAGACCAGCCCTGGCAGTGATGAGGCTGAACTATGTGGACTAAAAAAGGAGCTGAAACTCTCACGCAGGCCTAGCGTGTGCGCTGGGAAGCACTCTGCTCAATTCCAGCCTGAAGTCTCTGTTGTTACTGGAATAAATAGTCCTTTATCAGCTTCCTTTTCCCATAGACATAACTGATTTTGCTGGGGCAGTTGTTTTGCAGATATTACTCTACCGCAGCACAGTTTCCAGTTCCCTCTATTAAAACACAGGCTTATTTCTCTGTGAATCAGCTCTTTGCTAACTTCTTTGTAAACTGCAACAGAGCAGAATCTTCCTAGTGCAGAGCCAGACTCCTCACACAGTTTTCTGGTTGATGACCAAATTCAGAGGCTATTACTTTCTGCAGCAACCAGTCTCCTTGACACCGTGGTACTTATTGCTGTTTTCTTGCTGGGGAACTGCTCACTGGTCCATTCTGGGATGGCAGCAGCTATTTTCAGCCTGCCTCAGAAAGGTAACATAATAAAGGGCTTGCTGCACTGCTTGTTGGCGCAATTTGCCTTTTTAGGATTTCTTTGTGAGCCCAAATCCACAGGATCCTCTTTTCCTTCCACACCTTTGTCTGCCTCCTTGGTAGGAGCCCTCAACCCCAGAACTGTGTGTATGTGTATGTGCGCGTGCGCTTAGCAGATGAGGACTTACAGATGCAATACCACAGGGAATGATGTGAACCAGGAATGTACTAAAGCCAGAGGCATTGTAACCTAGAGCTGCACTGAACAATGTGGAAGAAATGCTGTCAAATCTGTGACTGTGTGAGCTGTTATATCCCCAGCTAGCCCCCCTCCAAAAGTTTGCTCAGCATGCTGACTTTCCAGGAGCTTTCTTAGTGCTTGGAACAAGTTAGCTATCTCCTGCCAGAATCAAGAGAGGAACACGACTGGCTGACAAATACCATATGTTCTGGGCTGGCCAAAGGAAACCTAATTGTATTTTGTTTAGCTTGTCTGCTTAACTGCGTTTCTGTAACAAGACTGAGTTGGTTGGGTCTGGGGTTTTTGGGGGGGGGTTGGTGTAGGTTTTTTGGGGGTGGTGGTAGTGTTTGGGGTTTTGGTTTGTGGGTTTTTTGTGTTTGGGTTTTTTTTGTTTGTTTGTTTTGGGTTTTTTTGATTGTTTGTTTGGTTTTGGTTTTGTTTGGGTGGGGTTTTTTTGTTTTTTTTCTTCAGATAAATGGGCTGATCCCTTCTACACAGGAACTGTCCTGGGACAGTTCTGTATTTTGCCCTGGAAATATGGAGCACAGTCTTCTGCCACTTTCCTGGTGGAAGAGATCAGTGGAGAGCCGAGTAAAAGGAAAGGCAGTTGCCAATAGAAGCAATCAGAAATTGGAGGGCTAAGATCTCATTCTAGGCAAGGAACATCCAGTTCTGAGAATGCAACAAAAATGCTTATGCTGACCAAAAGATTCCCTCTCTTTTTTTTTTACTGGTTGTTAGTCCACCAGAATGGGAAAAGTGTGTGTTTGCAACCTGGGAGTGGGAGCACAGAACTGTGGATGTCTAATATCTAAATGTAGATTTGCTCTGTTGAAAGTGGCTTAAAATTAGAGCTGCGTCAGGCTGCAGAATCTAAAGACTGATCTCTGTTCTGAGAACACCAGGACAGAGTAATGCCCCTAAAGGGCACAGATCAGAGTTTGCAGAAGTGGAGGTTGAACTGATGCTGAGCAAGGTTCAGTTCCTAGAGACACCAGGCCCTGGGTGGAGCTAGAAGAGGACTTGTTCCCTCTTGTCCCCTCTATTCCACTATACTACCTCACTTGGACTTGGTCACTTCTCCCTGATGCGTTTCTTTGCCTCTAACCACCTTAAATGCTTAGGAGAAGGCACTGTCTTACATCACATGATTATGCAGCATCTAGCCCAACTTCCACTTGAGGTGGAGGAGAGATCACTGGGCAGTCATGTTGCATATGAAACTTTGGCTCACCTAAGACAGGAGATAGCTAGAAACCTCATACCCAGTCTTCTCCTTCAGGTTGTTGGAGCATGTAGACATGTTCTCCCCAGTTTCCTGGACAGCCTCAGCAGTGGTGTTGACAGGGACATGCAGCAAGCTTTGCATTGTCTAGGAAAGAGTTGTAAGCGGTAAGTGTAAGCTGTGTTGGCAGGTGAGCAGAAAAGGGTGAGGGCCTTCATTTTGAGCAGAGCAGAAGAGGGGAAATGGAGCTAAAAAGCAACTGCCACTTTAAATAGATCTCTTTCCTCCCCATCTCTTGTTTATCTCATGCCTTCCTGTTTACAGCGTCATTTCCCACAGCTCCCATTCTGCTCATTTAGAGGTCAGGTCAACCGAAGGTCTGCACCATTTCTGAGCACCCAGTTGGTGCAAGCATCTCTGTCTAATGCCACCCGGGAGATATGGACTATTGGCTGCTTCCCTCTCCATTAGCTGTACGCTGTCATGCCACAGCAAAGCGATGGGATGTCCCAGGTTTAACGGAAGCCAGAAGTTGGCACAGTTCTTGACTTGTTCCTCTGAACAAGTTTCCTGCCCTGCTGTGTCCTTTCACTTCTGACATGCTTGTTTATCCACAGGCTGCCTGTGCCCTGTTGTCCTGCCATGCGCTTTGCTGCCCACGCAAGCACACTCAGCTGCGTGCTCAGCGACCCACCTATTTAGATATTCATACACACTGAATCACCCTTCGATGTACACTCATAGCCACGCTTGCAGATGGACTCTGATCCTCATGAGCCGGACCGAAGTTCTCTTCCAATCTGCCACCCCTGTGTCCTCAAGACAGGGGATGGTCTTCCCTCCTGGAGGAAACAGACTGTTGTAGTATGTTTGCTCAACCACCTGTTTACTCTCGGGGCCATGGGGAAAAGATGGTGATGCCTCCAGCCATGTGGAGAGAAAGGGTGAATGTTGATACCTCGTTTCTCCAGTCTACCTATGCTCTGAGCTCTGCTTTTGAAGGGTACCAGCATGCTTAACTCTGCTGCCTCCTTTTGGTGGGGTGAAAGAGTGCCCCATCACCATTTTATAGCTGAATTTCCAGTGTCCTTCCTTGGCCTGTCCCCCCACGCTATCATCTTAAGGTTGTAATGACCACTATGAGAAATTTTGAGGCCAAGCCCTTGCTGGAGGTGATCTGTCCCACACATGTGCCTAGGACCATGCACGGTCCCACTGATGCTACGATGTGCGCATGTTGGATAAGACGCTCCCTGATCAGAAACATCTTCAAAACAAAGTAGCCTGTTGCCTGAACATCCCCCGTGACCGCCCTGTTTAGTGCACAGCGTGTTAGCTCCCTTCCCTGCCCCCCTCCTGATTCCTCTACCCATGTTGGACCATTTAAGAATTAATGAAGGCCAGATGGATGTTCTGCAAATGCAAGATCACTACATTTTGGAGTATACGCTGGCTTGATGCCTCCTTGTC
Organism: Aviceda cuculoides; assembly: GCA_035590195.1. Lineage (NCBI taxonomy): Eukaryota > Metazoa > Chordata > Aves > Accipitriformes > Accipitridae > Aviceda > Aviceda cuculoides. The sequence continues at coordinate 11,772,875 of JAVJGG010000021.1, forward strand.
CTTCGAATCCTCAGCACAGCTAATAACAACCAGAGGAAGCCCTCCTCGGTCTGAGGTAGAGCCCACCTCAGCAGTGACGTCCCTGCAACCGCAAAGGATTTCTCAGGGACCTGGAGGGGGAGCAGCTTTTGGCCGTGAAGCCCCAGGATCTGGTTTTGTCTCTCATCAGCATTGGCGGGATGAACTCGGTGTGACTGAGCTGTCCAACAGGGAGGTGGTGAGCTAGGCCAGCGCTGGATTTCTAAGGGGGAAGGAAGGAATTCGGTGTATTTTGGTGCATGTAAAAATAAGGGATGGATCGTACTAGCGGGAGCTGTCCACATGTTGAGATAACAGAGCAGATGTGCAGCACAACTGTTGCAGCTTTGTACCACAAGGTCTTTCATGAACTGCTAACCCTCTAGGCAAGAATGGGTCAAGGCAATATGGAGTGTTGTTTTTCAGATGTGGATCTGACCTGCTAAAATGCCATTGCCACAGCAACTGTGCTTCCTTGCTGCACAAGCAGAGCTTTTCTTCTTGTGGAATGTCTCTTAGCCATCTGTGCTGGCCAATGGATCCAGGAGGTTGTTGCAGGGCTGTTCTTTGGCCATCTTATGCAAACACATGGTGTATGCTGCAAGTTGTCTAGCTTCATGTGGATGTCTCTGTGCAAGTGTGTGTGCGAGGGTATTAGAAAGAGGGGAACTTCTACAGGTTGCAAAACTGATTTTGTTGCTCCTTGGAGTGAGAGAGCCTGCAAACCAAGTTTTTTTAGGCCTAAAACTCGTTCTGATTTGCTTGTGGAACAACACAAGTTTTGCACATGACTTTTTACCCACAGTGTTGCCCCTTGGTGGGAGGCTGGAGGTTGATGGGCATAGATAACCTGCAGCGAGGTGTGGTGCTGCATGACTTTATTCATCACAGCTCTGCTATCAGCATTGAGAAATGGTTGGGCCATGACCTTGTTATATGTTAATGACCCTAATTTGAGTTTGCAGTGATTTATGGGAAGGCCCTGTGGCTGCTTGAAGCAGTTCATGATGGATATTTCCATCACCCATCGGTGTCTGGCGTTCTGGGACTTCCACAGCTCCCTAGTAGTGGGTGGGATTTCTGCAGAAAAAAACCCTCATCCCCAAATAAGCCCAAACTTCTCAGATATTCAGCACAGAACCTTCTCTCTTTTTCCCTTCTCTCCCCATCCCCTTCAAACATACCTGTGGGTAGAGGTAGTGTTATTGGAGCAGCCTATTTGACTGCTATAATATTTTCCACTCGGATCCATTGAATTCTATTTAATGTTTTCATTGGATCAACACCTTTTAAGAGCAGTTAAAGCTGCTTGTATTTGAATAGTTGGAGACAGTGTGTCACCCTGCTATCTTTTCTTGGTTTCACCTCTAGAAGGCAGTGATGATATGTCTATATACAGTCACCCAATTGAAATGTGTGTCTCTATGGCCCTCTCAGTGGGGGTCCTTTAGCTGTGAGCCTCTGTATACCGCCAAATATGCCCCGAAGTAACAGCATGATTTTAGAGTGTGTTTAGGGCATATGTATAAGGGAGGTAGGAATTGCTATTTTTCTAAGCCCTTTTCTAAGTGAGAAGAATTTTTTCTGCTCTGATGGCAGAAACAAAGGAAGGTCTTTGGTGTAAATGTGGGTTGTTTGGGGTTTTTTTTCTCCTTATCTATGATGGTCTGGTGAAAAAGAAAAAGCAAAAAGTAAAAAGATATCCTGTGCAGGACTGAGAGCCCTGACATTTCCTGCTAAACCCACTGACTTGTTTTGAGGCCACAAAGGTGGTGCTGAGCCTGCAGTTCCTCCCTCTTAATTTCCTAGGAGTCTGCCCTCCAGTAGCCTGTCCCTATATCCATCATCAGCTGGTTTAGGAAAGAGCAACCTGGAGGCACACAAGAGCTGGCTGAGCAGTACTAAGCTAACAGAAGGGGTATGTGTAGGACCCTTGATGCAGCTTTTCTCGTTAAGACCATTACCTTGGGTTTTTTCTTCTGTTGAACTGCTGGTTTTCATGAAACCTGCAGGACTAAAGAATTTTAAAAGCAATTGATAGATAGATAGGATTACACTCTCTTCTGGATGTAACAATTCTTTTCCTATAGGAAGAGAAAAATAGCCACAGAATCTGAGGTGAGAAAAAGAAAATAAAACCAGATCCAGTGAGGTGGAAATTATCATTTCATGCTTCTGAACTTTGGCATCTCCTGTTCAATATCATCGTGAAGCTTGTGATGTTTGTGGATTTTATTTGAGACTTGTGGTCTTTATTTGAGCTCCTGGAATCAAGAGGCTGAATGAGATTCTTAGTTTTCTTTCTTTTTTTTTTTTTTTTTTTTTTTTTTTAAACAAGCATTACCAGCTCTCTTGATCCTGGAAGAAAACAACTTCACTTGAAAATATGAAGCCTCGAGGGTCCAAATGAGAAAACAGATGAAAAATACTCCAAATACTTTTGAGCTGGTTGAGTCTTATTTTCTTGAAGCCTATATCATTCTGTTCTAGGGCCACACACAACATTTTTGAAAGCTGGCAACACTCATGCTTTTATCCAAAGGATTTTACAAAGTGTGTGAATGTTAGCTGTTATCATGAATGTGGGTGTGTGTGGATGATATTGAAAGCAGCATCTCGTAGGCCTGTGGACTCCTCGTGCACAGCACCATGTAGTCCGTGCCTTGCAGAGTTCATGAACTAGTCATGGTAGGCAAGGGCATCTAAAAGGCTGTTTTTCCCTCTCCTGTTTTCATTTATCCATCTATAAGGAGGCAGTAAGCGAATTGCCCATGAAGCCGAGGAGAGAGGTAGGAATGCAAATCCAATTTGCTGCAGTTAGTTATATGACCCACCGGCAAAGCGGTGCCGCAGTTGTGGGAAGAGCAGGGAGGCAATTAACAATGGGATAGTGCCTTGTTGTGTCCTGGGACGGGACGCATGGGTGAGTGTTGTTCAGGGCAGAGCAAGGGCAAGAACAACTCCTGCAAATGGAGAAAAATAGGGGCTGCGCAGCTCCAATCGCAGACACTCCTCCTCACCATGGTGGTTGCTGTTGTTGTTGTTTCTGCTTTTAAAACAATATGCAAGGAACCATCCAATATCCTAGGGCTTTTGTTTATCTAGATTTTTATGAGGGGAAAAAAAAAGGAGGAGAAAAAGAAATGAGAGGGGAAACACATGCATTCCTTCCAACCAGAAAGTCATGAGTTTTGATTCAGTCTAATTACACAAGTGATATTTTTATAACCTCTGTGAAGTATCCTTGCTTTCTTGGTGTGTCTCCATTGTTTATGTGAGAGTGGCCAGGTAGCCAAGGCAAAGTAACGTTGGAAGAAAAATTCCTTTGGCCTTGGAATATGCTGCACTTTCTTTTTGGCTTCATAAACAAGCCTGTTTTCCTGATTTCAGACCTCTCTTGGGTTCTTTTGTTGCCTCTTCCTCTAAACCAGGGTTACTCATATTCTGCCCAGCCCTGGGCCATGTTGGCAGCTTCATAGCATCCCTTAAATATGCACAAAGTAATACGTAATGGGGCCAGATCTCCAGTAAATTAAATCACCGCTGCTCTCCCTGGTCGCCTTCTGTTTGCAGCGATGAAACATAGCCCATGTGGGCCCCTCTGCCAGCTGGTAAGGGCAGCCCCTGCTCAGCCGTGGTTTTCCCCAGCACGTGCGTATGGACGCCTTGTGTGGGCAGGGCCAGGCTCTTTGGGAGGCTGCAGAGTGGAGGGAAGGCGTGAGGTGGGTGAAAGCCAAATGCTGTGCTCTATGGTGGCATATCTTTCTGAGCAGCGAGGCTGCTGTCAGAAGGTGAGAGTCCAGCTTCTGCTCTATCCATCATGAGCATGCATTGCTTGCTCAGGTAAGCAAGCCCCAGAGATTACTCCTGTATTAGCAAATAGCCCAGCTGTCAGCTGCACACCGTTGCCTCTTTTGGAGATCTGCTTTCACTTCTTTAAAGATTGAGGTTTCCTAAGAAGACAGTTGTTTGTGCTCGGAGTCAGTATTTGGAGATCCAGGATTAGTCAGGCCAAAGCAATGACACAGCAGGGGCCTAGAGAAGGCACTGTGAGGAGCAAGAAAGTAAAGAAGCAGCAGCTTGGGCTTATGGATAGACCTGATGGAATAAGGTGGATGGAGCTGTTGAGTTGTCATGTATTCTGAGCAGTGGAAATAAGTTTGGTTTGCTTTGACTGGTCTTCATTGCTAGTGGCTTTTGTGGTGTTTGCCAATAGCAAGAATGGTGCTGGCAATGGCTGTGAGTTGGTTCTAGCTCTTCGGCATTGGTTTTTACCTTCTCAGGGGTGCAGGTGACTGTGGTGTGGATGTTCAGCTGGCTGGAGCTGCATTTAGTCACCACAGGGCAGTGGTACTCTGGATGTGCAGGGGTGTTCTGGGGACCTGGTATGGGGGGTGATAGGAGCTGGAAGAAAGAGTTTCATCCCTGGAGATAGCCAGCATTTATTCCACAGGCTGGCTGCTGCTAGCATGATGGTGGAGATGTTCGTTTGTGATTGGCTGAAGTTCAGACAGGCTAGGCAAAATCTTATTCTTTGTAGAGAAGATCCCTGTGACCATTTTGAGCTCTTCTTATTTGAGATGAGCAGTATCCTGGTTCACATAATAGCAAGATGAGCCTTTTCTGCAGGGACCGCCATCAGGAGGTGAGGGAAGAGAACATCTGCCTCAGGATTTCTGGGCTGTTATATGTCTATGTCCCCTTTGCCCATCTGCCCAGGAGTGTGGAAGTTTTTGTTGCAGGACAGGTCTGTGGTGTGCCTCTTCTGTGAAGAGTAGTGTTGCTCTCTAGGAAGGGGACATCCAATTCACTGGTCAGTTGCATTAGAAAGAAAGATCCCTCTTTAGCTTCAGCTCTCAGTTAAGGTACTTTGCAGTCTCATGTAACTGGTACACCCTGCTTAGTCTTACATGAGCATATGCACTTCTCAGTCTGGTTGCAAACTGGCCTCCTTGCAGTTTTCACTGGTGAATGGCTGGGCTTCATGTATCTCTTCTTGAGCTCCTATTAATCTTGAGCCTTAATCCTTTTGGACTCATTTTATGCTATATTGACTCAGCCAAAATCCTGAAGAAGTGATTTTCCCAGGTTTGTCAGGCCAGGTCTTGAGGCTTACATCCACTGCTTGAATTCTCTCCCAAACTTGTGCCATTAGCCCCTTGGGTATTCTCCCTCTCTAGGGCAATAGAATGCAGCCTGGGTTCTTGGTCCTAGGACCCACCTGCAATATGATTATGTCCCCTCTCTGCGTCTCCATCTACCTTTTCCTTGGCAGACTGCAAGGCTTTTGAAGAAGGCTTCAAAACCTGGCCTTGGTTTCGGTTGTTCAGTTACTAATATAATGCCAGTACTAAATGGCAGATGCTTGTTGCCTCATGCTTATTGCTCTTGAGAATCGCCTGTTGCCTTGTTAAAAAAGATCTCGCTCAGAGATCCATCACTCCTTGTTTACTCCTTTCCTCAAGTATTTGATCACCATAGTCACTAGCAGTGTGCTGTTTGGACCTCCCTGTTGCTGCAGCCATCGTGCTGCTGAGAGATTTGGACTGTTTCTGTGCATGGGTCTGCATGGTTGCTTTGATAGCACTACTGTGCACCAACTTCAGAGCAAGCCTCTCTGCCCCTTCCATCCCTCCTGAGAAATGAAGTTGAGGTCTCAGCTGGTGAGCGATTAGCACTGGTCTCTTGCAAGGAGGATGTTAGCTCCAGTCTAACACTTGTTAGCTCGTCCCACATCTACTGATGTCACTCTGTGTTTTTATGATGGGCTGTCATCCATACATTGCATATTTGGAATAAGAGGTACTAACTCTCCTCTTAGGTGGTGGTTTGGATGATGTGGAAACAAGTGGATGTTCTCCAGGTGTAATTTTGTCAGAGGACTGCCTGAGGAATGACTTGAAGCTTTTAGGAGAGGCATGGGGAGCAGTGAAGGGTGGGCTCAGCAAAGAAAGACAGACAAAGAAGAGAGGAGAAAATAGAATGATAAAGTTTCAAAGATGGCACTGGGGTTCCTGGGCTTGGACACAAGATGAGGGCACGTGTGGAGGAAGGCAAAGACTCACTCAGGAATATGGGAGGAGACAGCTGTTCACCTGGGAGAGTGAATGCTCACCTTGAGGAGTCCATGAATAGAAAGATTTGAGACCAGCCATGGTTGGAAGAGATGGAAAGATGGTATGAGTCAGGGGCAAGAAGAGCCAAATTCAGCACTGCTCTTAAGCAGAGAAAACTCCGCTGACATCTTACGGCTTCAGGCAAGTACCAGCAAAAAACATCTGGGCTGGATCTTGAGCAGTATAAATCTGCTTGGGGGCCATTGACTTCAGTGGTGCCACACCAATTTATGCATGTGAAAGGTTTGGCCCTCTGCTTGCTTTCCTGCTTTTAGTCCTGCCTGCTTTGGGGGTCCCGGGGAGCTCTCTGGCTGAATTTGTGGGGGTCGATGCAGAGGGTTTCCTGGTAAATGAGAAAAACACTGTCCTTCCATCCCATTTCATCTGCCTGGGATTTCCGACTGAAAGGCACTGACTAATTCCATCTGGCAGGCTGACCATGCTTCAAAGACTGCAAATCCTGAGACTTTTAACTTACAAACAAAACCATGCATTAAAGAAAAAGAGGAAAAAAAAAAAAAAAAAAAAGACAGCTCTCCCCAGGGACAGTCTCTGCGAAATCCAAAACAAGGTCTCAGTGCCTGCCCTGTTGCTCTGGCTGACGCCAGTGTTTTTTCTGTCCCTTTTAAAACCGAGCTGGAGTGTTCCTGACTCCTCCATTCAACACCTCTGGCTCCCTTATTCCCTTCGGTGAGTAGGGTGGGGGGGGCGGGGAGGGGGGAGGCTAGAAGGGAAAGGCCACAGCAGAGGAGGAAAGAAATGCCTGGTATTGATCCACCAAGGCTGGCCAGACTGCAAGAAATTCCGGTTTGTGAAAAATGTTGCGGTTTAGAGCATTTGTTTTCGTTCCACAGTGGGATGAAACCAAGACTTTCTGGAAGGAGGGGGAGGGGTGGGGAGAGGACGATGAAAAATTACTTTTTTTTTTTTTTTTTTTTGTTGAGTGGTTGCTGTTGAGGAGGGACAGCCTCACAGCACTACAGATGCCCACACCGCAGGGCTGGGGGAGTCAGTCCTCTCCCGACAGCCTTTCATTTTCAGCCTGTTCTCCTCTAGTAGGGTAGGTCAGGGACTGGGATGAAGCCCCTGTGGGAATGAGGGGAGACCTCCTTCTGCCTCCAGCTCATCATACGCTCTTGATGAAACAGAACCAAGGAGTGATCTTCAGGACAGAGACCTGCCCCTGTGATGCTCATGGAGCTTGGCAGCAAAACTCAGTGAGTGCTGGCCTTTTGTGACAGTTCTGCCCTTGCTGAGTTTTTGTCCACTCAGCTGGGCAAGTTTCCCCAACGTGGGTGTGAGGAGCCAGCTACACAGCTTCTGGGAGGTGAGGAGGGTACCCTGACTTCAGCAATGAGAAGTAGGGAGGCCCTGAACCAGAGTTCATACAAAGGGGGATTTGGAGTGATTAAAAAAAGAAAGAGGAGACTTAAAGACGTTGTTCTTCCCTTCTAAAATGAGTGTGTTGGCTTTTCCCACAGCCCCCTGGTCTTGGGTAATGGCAATTCCTTGCAGGGAAGTGTAGCAGGAGGTGAAAACCAGAGCAGAGCTGGGACTGGAAGTCTTGAAGATGTCAAGTAGTAGGACATAGACACAGCATGTGGCTCTTGTGCCTTCCAGGCAACTTGTACAGTAAGGTGAAGGGAGATCTGGTCTTGCCTTTAGGTGAGCAAACAGTGTCTTTGAGCACAGTAGTGGTGATCTACCCCTTTTGCAGCTCTCCCATAGTCAGAGAGCAAATTGGCCAGGAGAGCTGGAAAGGGGATGGGGCAGTGCTGCCCTGGAAGGTGCTGTGAAGGCTGTGATCCAGAGGCACCCTCTTGCTGAGCCTGCACGTTGTCAGTCAGCTCCCAAATCCCACCATGCACGCTTGCATGTGCCTCCCAGGCACAGCCTGCAAGAGCTTGCCTCACTGTCTGAAGAATTGCTGTGGCATCCCGGTGCCTGATTTCCACCCTATCCCCACACCCCCCAAAAACCATCCCAAGTTGTGTCACTGGCTGACAAGATGGGGATGGCAAATCATTCTGTGCTTGCAGCTGGCAGCCCTTGGGAGCTGCCTTGTCTGTTTTCCAGGAAGTAAAAACCCTTTTCTGGACGTCAGCAAGCAAACTATGCAGGGGAAAAGAGAGAGAGAGAGGAAAAAGAAAAAAAAAAGTGTCTGCCATGAGTCAGAGGGCTCCTTCGGGGGCTGTGGGATTGCAGGGAGGGGGGTGAGGCAGAGGAGTGTGGCTGCTATAGGCAGACCTATGTACCACCAAGCCACAGGCATGAGGTCTTGGAGCTCACAGACCCAGGAGCACAGTGGGACCTTCATCAGCTCTTTCCAAGGCAGGAGGGCTTGCAATAAAACCTGAAGTGTCTGGTATTTTGATTGTCAAAGGCCACATCTTCCAAGGTGAATGCTTTGGAGTGGCCACAGAGGGTAGAGCCGGGGTTGCTAGGTGAAGGCTGCGAACAGAACTGGTTTATTCCTCCAAAAGGGATTTCTTTGGCAATGGCTATATCCAAAGCTTTTCCGCTAGTCATGAGCTTGTCTTGTTGGTGGGTACCCCCCTCCCTGGCACCTACTGCTTTCACCCAACACAGCTCTCAGGACCTTCAGCCACACACCTGTTGCCCTAGATCTGTTATTGTGATGCCTAAATGTCTTAAACCTGCCATGAGCTAGCATATAAGGATTTCCCAGCCTCTTCAGCTTCCCCTGTAATGGTGTTGGGTGTCCCTTCTTATAGAGGAGGGCTTCCTACTGAATGAGACCAATTATGGTTGATGCTGTTGGGGTAAGAAGGCTGGGAGCTGAGTCTTGGCTGCCAGAGCAGCTTGTAGGCAGCTGTGCTTGAAGATCAGGGCTGTCTCAGCTGGGTGAGGCATGCATAAAGCTGTCTGGTGTTGTCTGGTAGCATCCAGAAGTACCCAGCGTGTTGTGGGCTTTCCAAGTTGTATATAAGTTACTCTCTTCCATTTCCTTCTGGTAACAAGAGATGGGTACCCAGTGAAAACATAGATGGGACTCACCACTATGGCTGGGTGTTTTACTGGGGTATCCCTGGTGCTGTCTCCATGAGCAGAATGGCACCAAAGTGGGCTCTTCCTCTTTTTTTCCACTGACTCTAGTAGTGGGTTTCCCAAGGCTTCCCCTGGCTAGTGCCTGTGTTGCTAATGGGCCAAAGACCTGCAAAGTGATGCAGAATATCTGGTAAACCCATCACCACTGAAGCACCTGAGTTAAGGCTGGAACTCCTCTCCCAATGAAGCTGAAGGCAGGTGTGAGCCTGCAACGCTGCATTTCATTACTTACTGTACTGAGTTAGATCAGAAGGGAGTAGGGAGAATGTTGTTTCCTTGGACTTACTATCTTTTAGTTTCATGCAAGAAACAAAGCTTACTCTTTTCCCCATGCCGAAGTACACAGATGTGCTGTGCACCTCTGCAGGCTGCATTGGAAGGAGTCGCTGTGATTGTTTTAAACACTTGACAGCCCCCTCTTTGGTTGTTGGAAAGCCTGCCCGGTCACGCAGCAAGAGTTGAGCCTGCAGAATGTTACTGTGAGTGATACGTATCTGTATATCCTATAGCGCTGGAAGAACTGTTGAATCCTGTGAGGCTCTTGGCTTTGTAAAGTCACTTTTCAGGCACATTTTCCTTGTAACTGAATTCCAAGTTTGTTAGAAACTCTCCCTCCCCCTTATGTTTTCCCTCCTTCAAAAGGGACAATCGTTTAAAGGAAGATACAATCGTCTTCATGCCACGTTCTCCCCTCTGAAGAGAAACAGGTGACATACTGTGCACTGAAGAACAATTGCAAATCAAGGCAAGAGAGAGTTGCCTCCTTGTATCCTGCCTGAGGTGTAGATGGGACTAGTACCTCTTGGGAAGTTGTTCAACGCTTCCTATTGAATGATTCAGTTGCTTATCTCTTTGCCAATCTCTAACTGTTCTCGCTGGCATTTTTGGTGCCACACATGTGTGTGACTCAGGCTGGATTTTCCTTAGGATGGTGTAATCTGAAATAGTTCAGCTATTTCCAAGAATGAGATGAGGAGAAAAACCAAATATTTTTCTTCAAAAAAACCCCAAAAAGCAAGATTTTTTATTTATTTATTTATTTATTTTTGTGTGTAATTTCACTGAGGCACTTTCCAGGTTTCCTCCTTCTGAAGGAGAAGCTGAGATGTCACTGAGGAACCACAGGGAGCTGGAGCTTACCTCATTTTTAATGCTAGCTGCTTTTTAGGCATTCATTCCAACTAATTTCTCTGAACCAAGCTTCATCCATCCTCTCTGGAGGAAGATGGAAGTGTTCAATCAGCCCATCTGAAAGTAGGTACCTAATAGAAGTGAAATCAATTGCCCCCTGGAGGTTAATGACAGAAATAGTTTAGAAAAATTGTTTAAAGTAGACTCCTCAGTTTTAGACAGATGAGTTCAACCCTCTGAGGTTGAGGAAGAGCCTGCTGTTGTTCCTGTGAAAAGCTGATTGTTTTCAGCTGTGTTATATGTTTTGGAGAAAAGAAAAACAAAAAGATATCTCAGTTTGCTTACGGTCATGAGAGTCTGGTAAATGCTTTAATGAGTCCTCTTGAATAGTGCATTGTTATGGCGCTTATCCCAAAGCAAGAGGGTGTATTTCATCCATGAACCTTCCTAATGACTCATGGTACCATGATGCTAGGAAGGAGGTGAAAAAGCTGTCTGTCTCTCCTGTGATCTTGGTGGCTTCATTTCTGCTGGTGTCTAAGAGGCAGGGAGGAGGTATGCAACCAGACTTCAAACGCAGAGGGAATGCTGGGAGCTGAATGTGGTGGAGAAGGCAGCAAAGGGAGCAGCTAGGTGAAAGAAGCCTGGCATGGGAAGACAAAGGGGGAAGTGAGGACTGGCAGGAGGTCTGGGACTTGAAATGCTGCTGAAAGCCAGCAGGGAAGAGGAGGTTAATACCAGAAAAGGAACTGAAAAGATGGGGAGACACGGCGAGACTGAGAGATGGGGAGAGCATATGCGAGAAGGGAAAGCAACTGAGGCTGTTGACGGGGCAAGGAATGTCAGGGTGGTAAGCAGGGGTTCAAAATTCAAGAAAGACCAAGTCCAAGAGGACAAGAAACTCAATTGTGGAGGCAGCAGCACAGAAGGAGGCAGAACAAGGACAGGCTGTGGGAGACAGGCAGAAAAATTCAGGCTTGGATGGAGACCAGGGAAGAATGATCTGGGATGTCCTGTGGAAAAAACTGGCTGTGTCACAATGACCATGTTCAGGGGAACCAGTTACTGCTGCGTGAATAACCTGGATTTTGGCACTTACAGGGCTTCTGGCTCCTGGCATATAACATCCTTTGTGGGTATAATACTGTATAGACTGAATGTATTTTTTCATCTGGATTTTTCTCTCTGCTCTATTTCTTGTGCTAACCTTTCCTTGGTGTTTTTCTCTACTGCTTTTTCCAGCCTTTCATGTGCAACCTTTGGGCCCAAGAAGGTTTATGCTGAACTCTCAAACATATGCTGTTCAAGTGGTTTGAAATATTGAGTGAAGTGTGTTCATCTTTTGCTAGCTGGAGTAAAGATACATAAGAAAATGGTTTCCAGGAAAAATACCCTTGAAAGTCTGAGGAAGAGCCTATCATCTCTTTGCTAGGATGTAGTTGTTCCCTTCCAGCTGTCAGCCCTGTATTGGGTATCCTCATTATGCCTGGATCTTTGTCTAAATGATAATCCAGCAAACAGTTAAAATCAAGGAGGCTTCATCAGCAGAAGATCTGGCCCTGATCTTCCAGCTCAATGAGACCAAGAGCAGTCTGTTACAAGGTCTGAGGTACAGCTTGACTTTAAACACCTGCTTAAGTGCTTTTGTGCTTCCAGTTTCCTGGAAAAAGTTGCTGGGATTTCTGGGTGGCAATCTGTAATTCACGCTCCTGCAAGGGGTCAGCAGAAATGGGCATTGTGCTCCTCTTGGCCTTAGAGTCTACAACTTGATCTTGGTCTCTGTCTGGCAGTGCGTTTCAAACCCCAGCCGATATTGCGTGTACTTCTTGGACAATCTTGCCTTTTTACGCACTTGCTGTTCCATGACCCTCTGGCAAAATTGCTTGCCCCCATTATTCATACTGACACGGTTTGTAATGCACAGAGCCAGCCTGCAGCATCCACCCTGCAAATATCCCTAGGGCTGCAAAAGAAGAAAAAAATACACATGCAATCATAAGCACATGCATGCAAACATGCTTTTCATGTGTTTTCAAATGCTGTATGTGCGTGCATATATTTATGCATGCTCCTCTGCACACACATACGCATTTTTTGAATACTTGTTTTGTGTCCTACTGGATGAAATCCCGAGAATGGAAAATGTGTCAATAAACATAATGGAGCTTTTCAGAGCATTTTCTTTGAAGCTGCAGCTTGCAGTGTTAGGATAGGATAGGATAGGGAGAGAAAAAAGGAAGAAGGAAGGGAAGGGAAAAGGGAAAGTGAGAGGCAAGGGGGAAGGAAAGGGAAAATGAAAGGGAAGGGGAAAAGGAACAGAGTGGAGAGAAAAGAGCAGGAGAGGGAGCAGGAGAAGAGAGAGAAAAGGAAGGGAAAAGAAAGGAAAAGGGAAAGTGCAGATAGCAGTTTTGTCAGAGTTTGTATACCTTAAAATCTGAGAGGTCCAAAAGTTCTTGACCTACATTCCCCATTTTGGAAGCGTAGTACAATAACACACCGTGGTTTGTTTAAAACATGGCAACTTGACTTGAATCTTATGTTTTGGAGAAATATTTCGCAATGGTGCTGAGGAGAGAAAGCGAAAAGGTTTAGCTGTTCCCCTTTACTATCTCCCTCCCTCTGCCTTTTGGCATGATTGGAATCAAACTCGCTTCCTCCTGAAATATTCTAACATTGCTGTTTTGATGGAGCTAGGCTTGAATTAAAACTTAAAAAAAAAATTTAAAAAATCCTCAAATCCACTGAGACAGGATGTTAGTATTTATAATAAAGTGGGTTTATAAACTGAATGGTTTGACATCTCATATACAGACTGATGGAAGTACACGCTGCAGAGTAGTCTGCAAGGGGACAGCCATCACGTGGTGTTCTGACTCATTCAGATGGATTTTGATTTCTGTTTGAAAGAAATAATTTCTTTCATTTCATTTTGAAGGGGCAGAGTCAAGTGCTCCAGTGCAGGGTCTGGTGCACTAATGGAATAAACAGTATTGTGAACATGTTGGCAAACTCTCAGTTTGACTTGGCTTTGCTGGTCTCCAGAGAGTTATATTATCGGTTATTTATGAGTATGCGGATGACCTTTGGGCAGTGGGGAAAATGTTTATGAATCTAAAAGGCTTCGCAAACTTTAGCACAAAAGCTTGTTTTGTCCAAAAAAATGTGAACTGTAAGTGACTTCTTTATCATTCAGCCTTGCTTGTTCTCTTATTTTAAAAGCCTTTGGTCATCCAGTTGAGCTGTAGAATCAAACCATGTAGCACAGACAAGCAGTCACATGCCCTGAATAGCAAAAAGTGAAAATCCAAGTAGAAAGCGTGTGAGTAGCTCCAAAAGAGCAGCTGGTTTTGTTCAATGGGCTGGTGAAGGCTGAGTTGTTCAAAGAAGTCAAAGGGAGTTAGGTACTTCTGATCCATTACGTTTGTGGACTTCCTAACCCACACGGGTATGCTTTTGAAAGTTGTAGATTCACTTGAGAGAAATTAGGATGAGTTTCTGAACAATTTGTAAGTGGAAGAAAAAGCCAAGCCGGTGGGTGAATTTCCAATCAGTCCTACTGATAATGAATAACTTCTGCAGTTCTGCTTTCTGAAACAAACTTTGGGTTGTCCATTTCTTTGCATGTCATTTTGGAAAATTGTGAATACATGGGGGAAAAAAATCCTCATTCTCTTCTTTTTGAAAGTCATCAAAGTTATTCTTTTCTATCCTTAACTTTTTTGGTGCTTTTTACTTTTCTGTTGCTAACACGCCAGCATGATTTGAGAGCTGTTCCAGGGTCAGTATTTGCAGCTAGAAAAAGGAATTGCCAGAAGCAAATGGTGCATCCTATTTGCAAAAAGCCTGATCTCTTTTTACATGCTGTCTTAATGTGCTCTCTTTGCCCATTGTAGGCGAAGCCCAAAGTATGCCACACTGGCAATTTGTAATGTTTAGTGTGTTGCTCCCCCAATGAAAGCCAAGAAATGCTGGCTATTTAACTTCCTTGCACCTGGCTTCAGCTCCCAGAATAAATCAGAGCAGCCTAAAGCTTATTATAAATTACTCCTGGTTGCTGGTGACTCCTGGGGAGTCAGGCAAGGATCAAAGCGGGATAAAAAACAGCCCAGCCACGGCTTCTTTCCTTTTCTGCGGCTGATGCTAAGTTTAGGTATCAGTGCAGTGGCTCTGTACCCTGATGGTTTCTGCTTTTTTGGGACGATCCTCCACCTATGAAGTAGGACAGCATTGCCTGGCTGCTTTGTGCTGTCCAGGTCTTGTTACAACACTCTGCATCCATCTTCAGAAATTTAGAGGCAAAGTTCAAGCAACACTTAATCCTGTTCAAGGCACTTCGGTGTCCTGTTTGTGGCCTAAGGAGTTTAGCAGTGTTTCCCAGGGCAGAATGGATTTGATGCTCACTGCACCAGTGTAAGGCTGAACAATTCATGGAGCTGTATGGTAGGGCAGTACCAGGAGTGACAGCAGAGTCCAGCCTGATTTCTCCTGTTATCAGTGGTGCAATTGCAGTGTTGGGAGGAAATTAGGCACACCCAAGTACCAAAAGGATGGATGTGGTGTACATGATCTTATCATGCATGATGCAGCTTGGAATAGTGGAAGGAGAGATACAGTTTTGGGTGAACACGTTGACTTTGTTATTCTGATATATGTACACAAGTGTTCCTCTAAAACCTTTTCCCAAGTGATTGTTCCTTCTAGATAGCTGTGGCTGTATGATTAGAGCAACCTGTGACCTGCTGTCAGAAAGATGCAAGAAAATTTATTGGGAAGGAAGCTAGCAACCAAGGTTGTCAGTTCCGGGGCAATCTTCCTGTATTTGATGTTTTTTCTTCTCCAAAGACTAAGCTTCTGGAGTCATGAGATTTGTATGAGACCTGTATGTTTGAGCACGGAAAAAAGCCAACCAAACCCCACCCTTATACATGCAGAGTTTGACAACATAAATCTTAAAACCTCAGAAAAACAGATGGCAAAAAAAGGAAGGTCTGTCTTTTGGGGTTTTAAATAATAAAGGGATTGTGATTATTTAAATCCGGTCTCTCAATGTTTTGAACGCGTCTTGTGATATTTGGATGTGTGGAGCTGGCAACGCCTACTAGGCACCTATAAAATGCCTAGATCACTCCCTAGAACACCCCTTGTTGTAGGCAATATAACAAAACCCGGGCTATAACTCTCACCTATGTTTCGTAGCTAGATTAAAAAACCTGTCGGAAGAGACCCCTTCCTGTAATGTTCAGTCATGCTTTCCATGAGGGAATCTCACCATGGAGCTATTCAAGCATCGGTATGACTTGTTTTCGCTGTTTTCGCTCTCTTTTAATGAACCATCCACTGACCTCAGGCTCTCAGAACCAGAGCAAGCAAAATCAAACTGGGAGATGAGAGGGAAGACCCACGTTTTGGCCTGCTTGCAGAAAAGGGGGCTGGAGGGGAAAAATGCCCTTTGCAGCATGCCTAAGGGGCTTGTCCCACAGGAGAAGAGGCAGTCTGCCGGACAGAGGGCTTTGATCAGTTCCTGACTGACGAGATATGCTTGCTGGTGCGGAGGGGGAAGGAGTGGGGGAAGAGAAGGCAGAAAGGATGGGAGGGAAGGAAGAACTATGCTGGGTTTCTCGGGCTGCCAGGGCTCCCCACAGCCTCTGAGGTTGGGCTGCCCCAACCTTCCTCCCTTAACCTCCCACTGGCCATGGCTGGGCTGCGCCCACCATGGGGCTGAGGTCCAGAGCAGGAGGGTAGATCAGAGCAAACTGCCCAATGCGTCTTTAGTTTATGCTGGTTTTGGTGGTGCCTAGCACTGCCGTTAACTCGCACGCAAGCCGCTGCCCCTCCTAGCCACTTTCCCCACCTCCAAGTGATGGGCAGCCACTTCTCTGCTTATGGCACTCAAGGGAAAAGGAGCTGCAGGCTGCCCTGTGCAAGAAGACATGGCTCCTCTGAGTCTGTCCCTGTGCCGTGCAGCTGGTGTTTGGTCCTGGAGCATCTATTCTGCATCGCTGAAGCAACTCTAGCCCCATTAGTGACCGGAGAGAACAAACCGCTCTGGGCTGGCAGCGGCACTTGGGAGTGTGCATGGCTTGTAGGCCTTGCCTTCCCCTCTGCCTGGCTGGGGCTGGAGCACCCATTGCCCTGCCAAGTTTTCCTGCTGTTTACCACTGCCTGCACGGGTGTTCCTCGCAAGGGAGGTCTTGTGCCACTTGGCTGTCTTGCTCCATGTTTGTGTCCCATAGTGCTACAAATAATTTAGAGGCTGTTCTCTGCCTCATCAATTCACTGCCATGTATTACAGCAGAACTGGGTCTGGATTCAGTGGGACTCATTCCTCTTTTCTCCTCCCTGGCAGATGCTGCTGAATCGTTTTCGGAAGTTATACCCTGGGCTGTAAACATGTAGCATGATGGAAGTGGCTATTGTCAAAGCTTTTACTCTATCTCTCTGACTCTGTCAAAGCTTTTCTGCTGGTAAGTACTCAGGAGAGCCCCGGAGGAAACCATCCCTCACTTTCCTTTCAGCCCCTTTGTAATTCTTTGTATAATAAATGTGTTAAATAGCTGGTGTCTGAGAAGCGTGACATTTTAAGTGCTTAACGTAACTAAGCCTGCTTTGAATGATGTCGAGGTCTTGCTGCACCATTTGGGGCATTATTCTAATACCAGGGTGACTCCGCCAGGTGTCACACAGTTGCCAGTGAGGTTAGCTCTGCTTTGTGCTGACCTGGGTGGTCGTTCAGGCAGAGAACATTCAAACGTTAGAGTCTGAAATTGAAACTACTGGCATCATCCATGGAGAGCTTTCACAGGCCAGGAGGTGTCAGGAATTTGGATTTGCAAAGGCAGGTAGCTCTGCAAGTCTGCCCTTCCAGATCACCTTACATGCAACACCAAAACCTGGGAGGAGAGAGGTTTCTTCCACAGCAGCTTGAAATTCATGCACAGCAGCTGAGAAAGCAATCTGTCTTGTTTACCAGCAAGCAAGGGATTTGTGTATGCATGCGTCTGACTGACTGCTGGTGAATGCATCTATTTGACTGCTTGGCGGGTCCATCTTTGTGCAACATGCTTTTCAGGCATAATTCTGCTTTTTATTAGAGCAAACTGGCAGCAAAGGAAATGGGGATGGTGTGTTATGTGTTACTGGGGCAAAGGAAGGGAACTGGTGGTAATTCCTTCTTTAATCAAAACCAGCTTTAGAATAGACAGAAAAGATCTTGATAAACCTCCCTTTTCTGCAGAGGACACTGTACAGCCCTTGTCTTGGATCCAACCCCAGGTTTCGTCGCAGTTGAGTTTTGGAGGCTGTTTTCCCACCCATCTACTAGGTACCTAGCGTCGTTCTCCACCACGGGGAGCAACACTGATGAAAATTTTATCTAGCCCTACCTTTGCTATTTGAACCTCAGAGCTTGGCATTTGTTATTTTAGTATATCTCAGGGCAGTTTTCTGTTTGTGAAGTTTTGGAGAATTGCAAGTCAGGTATCTTCAGGCAAATGCTTTGCGAGCTTTGTGCATGGAATCCCATCACTATCCTCAGTGCTTAGATCCTTATGGCCAGAAGCAGCCATGAAAGTCATTTAGTCTGATGTAGAGCAGCACTGATCACAGAGCGAGGAACACTAGTGCTGGGGTCAGGCAGTTTCCCCTCTATTCCTACATTCGTCCTGGGCATCTGCACAGCTGGGCAAGACAGAAGGCTTTTTAAACACCACCGTTGGGGATCCTAGGGGAAGGATGCTCTGATGTTGTAAGGTAAGGGGAGATGGGAGACATGGCTGGATAGGTTACTGCTGCAGAGGGGTTGACATAAATCTGAGGATGGCAGGCACCCCTCTGCTAAGTGTCAGCATGGAGAAGTCTTTTGACAAGGCTGGCTTCTGCTAGGGGTGCATCTCCCTGCATCTGCAGGCTCATTTCTTAACCTGCTCCCAAAGCCTCTCCCTTTTCCGTTCTCTTCACTTCCCAGGATTTTTTTTCCTCCCTTCCCTGGGAGCTCAGTACAGCTTAGGAACTGCTGCAGCAACTGTGTCTTTTCCCTGAGCTCAGGCAGGCGGTAGCCAGAGCAGGCAGGTGAGCCGCGGGAAGGGGGATAGAGTTGTTTAGTCTGCAGCGGTATTAGTGGAGGCGAGCAGCAACCGGAGAGCGTGCTCAGGGGCGGAGGGAGGGGAAACATCTGTTTTAAGATGGAGCAGCTTGAGGGAATAGGTGGGACCTTGGGACCTCTTCCCCCGCTACCCCTCGCCAAGGAGAAAAGTAGAAACAAGAACGGGCCTGTTTGTCACCTGTTTACCACTCCCTAGGGCTAACCCTGTGCCTGAAGCACGTTGGAGGGATTTGGAGCTGGGATGAAGGGACCTAGCTCTTTTTCAGGAGGGTAGAGGGAAAAGGAGGAAATTTTTTTTTTTTTTTTCCTGGGAGGGAGCTGGAGACAAAAGGGTCTCTGAGGAAAGCTGACAGTGGAGAGAGGAAAAGGGGGAGAAAACCATTTCCTGTAGAGGAGAGGAGGTGAGCTCCCGTCTGGCTGCCATGGAGCTATCTGTCTTGCTTTTTCCTCATTTACTTCAGTGGGAAATCAGGGTTAACAGCACACACAGGGACAGCACAGGGAGGGGGGGACAGCCCATTCGATGGAGACACTCATCCAAACCTGGCAGCTGCCTAAAAGGCACTGTAGGAAGCCTGTTTGATAAAGACAGCTGGGTGGAGAGACGCAAAATCAAGCAGGAAAGGGACAGTGTGGCTGGAGCTTGGGAGGGGAGAAGTCAGGAAAGCTGTGAGCTAATCCCAGCTCCACCACTGGCTGCCTGTGGGATACTGGGTAAGTTACCTGTGTCCCTTCCTAGTCTGTTCTCCCTTGCCTGTCCAGAGAGAAAATCTAGCTCTCAGTTTTGTTGGGTGACTGGCTGTAGCATAGTGTTTTGTTTGGACTTTGTGCAGTGGTCCTTTAGCTCTGGCTCTGCAAACGCTCGCCTGCGCTGGGGCTTTTGGCACCACCACAATACAGATAGCAACGACGATATATTCCTGCTCTCTATCACATGAGTGCAAGTCTCTACAGATGCTTGACTGGAGACCATAACATCCATGTTATGTTAACATGGATCTCAACATAAAGTTTGTGCCCTGAGATTCAGGGCCACTCGGGGGCTAATTAGTTATAATTGACGAGGGGTTTGTGTTGATTGTACAGTTTCACCTGCTTCTGCATCTGATCTCTGTCTACACAAACAGATTAACTGCAAGTTTTGGCCCCTTAAACTCAGGCTCACTTTGTGCCAAAAGTGAGCTGTGAGAGGGAAGCATATGGACACGGAGTACCACAAAGCTGGCTGGAACTGTGTACCTCTGGAGGCAGGGGAACATCCTGGGGTGGAATAAGTCCATGTGTGCTCTTTTCTTACGCTCTTTTCTCCATTTTTGTTGTTGGTCACTATGGAAGCTGGATATAGAGGTAGATGGACCTTTGCACTGAGCCAGTGTGTCTGCCCTTTTGTTGTTGTCATTCTGATGCAACTATAAAAGACCTGAGCATCTTGGACCCTGTATGCTTCAAATCTCTCAAAGTGAGCCCGCATCCATTGAATCACAAAAAGGTTCTGGCAGTCTTACATGGAAATGCCATTTTTCATATTGAAACCTGAACCCAGCTGTGTGTTGCACAACTTGCCTGCCTTCCCAGAGCCCTGCTACGCCTACTGATGGGCTCACACATGTGATGTCCACGCCCCAGCTGGGTCGCTGACCTGAACTGGGCACCCATGTCCAGTTCAAAGAGACTCTGCAGGTCCATCTTCCCTCCTCTGAGCTTGCAGAATCCATGCTGACCTTCCCAAGGGTGCTGTGTATGTGTGGGGCTCTTCAGCTGCCCTGGGAGAGAGTTTGGAAGAGGATCATTTTGGGAATGAAGTCCCATGACTGCAAAGGGTTTGCTGCCCCCCTATGGATTTGACCGGCGTGGCTTGGGCCAGGGCACCGGGGTGGAGGAGGTGGTGGCTGGTGGAGCCAGCTCCACCGTCCTGCCGCACGTCCTCCTCGTTCAGGCTCTCTCTCTGCTCTTGTGCAGCTGATAGGTTGGAGTCTGGGTTCCCATCCAACCAATTGCATAAATGTAGCAGAACAACAAGGTTTCTCCAAAGCAGCTCCATCTGTGCAGGGCACTTGTTCCTCAGGACTCCCTTGGTCATGCTGTGCTTTGCTGAAGTGTGTGCCAAACCCAATAGCCACAGTTTAAAAATAACATTTGGGTGTGACAGCTCCATTATTTACCTAGGAGCCAACATTGTCTGGTAGACAGAGCCAAACGGCTGGAAGTCTGGGGCAAGACATTCTCTTCTCATCTACCACTGTGTTGTGTATTATCTCCTGCTGCCTCAGTTTCCCTGCTGGTGAATCAGAGATAATGAAAAACATCTCATGATAACTTCTGCAAGGCTTAGTTACTTTAAGGATCTCAGTTAGGACTCCCCTCCAGAATCCATAAGCAATATAATGCTAAGACAGACCAAATAGTTGCACCTCTTTGTTGGTGACCAAACTTTGAAAGAAGCTATTGACACAGAAATATGTAGTAAAGGACATCCTGGAAGACCTATGACAGTGGCATTGATATGTTGCTGGCTTGCCCTTTATCCCCAGAAAAAATCATTGCACACTCCATTGCCCTTAATTTTCAACACTGCTGGCTCTGTCTGTGCTTTTCACTTCAATGACAGCTCAATGCCAGGCATCTTTGCTTCCTGACTCTGTACATTAATGATGTCTTGACCTATGCAAACAACTATAACATACATGGAGAGTCACCTTGTATTGTTGGTTGCTTTGGTTGGGTTTTTTTGTTTGTTTTTTTTTTTTTTTAAAGAAGTCAAACCTTATAGATTTTCTTCAGTTTCTGATAATCCTCAT
>JAVJGG010000021.1:11794207-11809091 GCA_035590195.1 Aviceda cuculoides
ACTGAACTCAAAACACAGCACTGTACCAGCTACTAGGAAGACAATTAACTCTATCCCAGCTGAAACCAGGACATGTGGGCTAGGAGGCATGAAGGTTGTGATAGCCTCATCTGGGACAGCACAAACTTCAGGAGATGTGAAAAAGGTAACATCAAAATGCTTTGACCTCTGACTGAAACTGGAAGCAACGTGGGATTATGGAGCACTGTCCTGGCTTAA
This sequence comes from Aviceda cuculoides, assembly GCA_035590195.1. NCBI lineage: Eukaryota > Metazoa > Chordata > Aves > Accipitriformes > Accipitridae > Aviceda > Aviceda cuculoides. The sequence goes on from JAVJGG010000021.1 coordinate 11,794,427, forward strand.
AAATAGCTACTTCCAAAGCCATCCTTTCCTCTCCACATTCTCCTTAAGGGAATGGTTTAATACCATGTGTAAAGACTGCCTGATAGACCCTCAAGTAATGCAACTAATACAAGAGTGGAGGGTGTGTATTTCTTTGCTCTTTTATGATGTAAAAAGAAATGTAATGAAAATTGGGTTTTTCAAATTCTCCGGAGGAGATCATCTTTTTGCTGTCTGCTTGAGCCACACCAAGCACAACAGGGGTTTAGTTCCACGATGATGTTCCTGGGCAACTGAGCAATACAGATGTCAGGAATCTGAGCTTGCTGGAGGATTTCATGGAGTTCTGTCATGGGTGCTGGGAATGTCCTTCCACCAGAAGCTGAAAGCATAGGGCTATTAAATTTTAATAAATGTCAAATTTTCTGTGAGCTATCCATTAAACCTTGGAATGCCATGAATTTTTCTGAAGAGGGCTAGATTCTGGATGGTGTGAATCCATGTGGTTCCACTGACTGTCTTGCAGCTAAGCTAGATTTCTGCCAGCTGGGAAGCCATCCTAAAGAGCTTAAAGAAGCCTGCCTAGAATTCACTCCGAACTCCCCCATCTTACAATGACAGGTTTCCACTCCCGTTTCCATTCTGCAGATGACCAACAGCTTCTGGGCCAGACAAAACTGGAATTTCTAGGATAGCTCAGATCAGACCTCATCTTGGAGCCAAACTCTACAGAAGTTTGGGGCTTTTGTTTTGGCCATCCAGTAACAGATCTACCTACTGAATCTGGAGCAAGCAACAATGTTTGAAGTGGTATCCCATCAGACACCTGATGGGCAGCTAGTAGGATGATACAAGACCACCCTGCCTCATCCGTTGGCTCTATGGTTGCAGAGCTGGGCAGGTCTATGACAAAGGATTCTTGATGGAGTATTCCCCCCCACCCTCCCCGACCCCTTTGTTTTTCTTGTTACCAAGGCAGGGAAGAAAGAAAAAAGAAAAAAGAAATTCCAGAGTGAGCAGGAGACAGGGAGTAAAACTAGCCAAGGAGCTTCCAAACAAATGTGTGGCTTACACTTAGGAGAGCTTGTTTTTGTTTACTGTTTGTTTTGAATTTCTACTCTTTGCCCTCAGATCAAGCTCCAGGAGAAGGGGGAGCCTGGAAGGAGGCCTCAGATGCCTGTACAACTCTTAAATGCTGTGAAAGCAACCCTGATGAAAGGTTAAGGCAGTGGGATGGATGACACCCAACAAGAGGCATATGCAGCACTTCTGATGGCTTTTTGCTGTAGAATCCTTGTTTCCAGAGAATTTAATCCTCCTTGCGATGGCTAGGAAAGGCTGTCCAAGGGGAAGGCCATGTCACCTCCATCACAGGAGAGCCTAAATGCTGAGACCAAGGCATCTGTATCTATCTGTACGTGGTATAAGAGTATTCCTTCTTGTCTAGCAAAAACAACAGAAGCACAAGACAGAGAAAGTGCAAGGGTCTCTCACTTCTGTTAAGCAAAATCCAGCCTGGATGATTTCTGAGCAATGAATTGATAAACTTTTAACACACTAATGATCCCATTGGAGCTGGCTGTATATGTAAAATTAAGCATAAGCTTAATAATGCTTAGTAAGTGCTTTGCTAGGCTGAGTTAGGAATTCTGATGTCTTAAGAAATAAGCCAACTCTGAGAAGACTTAGGAATAAACAGCCTGAGTGGGTAAAATCTCTTATTGACTACCACAGCAGAGAATTTTTGCATCATTTTTGTTTACAGACTGCTTAGTTTCTGATCCTGGTGACTGCTGAAACCAGGTTCCTTGTGTAGATCACTTCCTGGTTTGAAGCCATGTGGTTGTTCCAATGTTCTCTGTCCTGTAAACATCTCCTAGAACATGTCACACCGCTTCATCTGTCTCTCATTAAGTAGAGAATGTGGTTATTATTATGCACGGAGTTGTCGAACCAATCTGGTGTCTCCAGACTTCACCAAGGATCAGGCAGTTTCACCAAGGTGTTGTCTTCTTCTTGACAGCTGACAAGGAGAAAGCTAAGAAACGTTAAAAAAAAAAATAATTAAATATACTGTACACAAGGAAAAGTGCCAAAATGCAGGCGGGAGTGCATGTCAGGGAATAATTTACAGTGGCTAAAGTTTGAAATCTATTGAGGCTGAAGTTAAAATATCAGCTGGGATCCCAGCCCAAGCTTGGTCACAAACGGAACACGTCAAAAAGTGCTCAGGAAATGAGCAGAGGTCTTGCTGAGCAAAGCCAGCTCTTCTGTGGCTGCTCCTTCCTGCCTGAAGCTCCAGCAGAGAAAGAAAAGCCCTGCTAAGAGAATGAGAGCAGCTGAAGGGAACAAGTGTCATCGCAGTGCAATGTCCTCTGGAGAGACAGGCTGCCACTAAGCAAGTGCATTTTGGGCAGTGATGTCCTGGGGAGCTGAGGGCCCCTGTAGCAGAGGCGGGGAGGAAATCTGCGGCAGACCTAACATCTATCTTGCACTTATTGTGGGTAGTAATAGGACCAGAGTGTGTTAAAACATCAGGCTAATTTTGTAGCTGGCATGAGTTGGTGTTTCTCCACTGACTGTGATAGTTCCATGGTGGGATAGACTGGATGAGGACCTGTTTGCTGGCAGAACCTGTAGAGCACATTAGACCAGGTGGGAACCCCTGAGCCCAGACAATGCAGGAACAGGGCTGAGAAGGGTGTGCCATCTCGGTGACCATGCCTTTGGCACAGTGGATGGTGAGCGATGTGTAGAAGTAGTTCTACAAAGGCAGGGAATGGGCATATGCCGGTGGCACATCTCACATGGGTATCATCACCAAACCCAGGCGGGAGATTCTGTAACTACTGCTTGTGTAAGAGCATGAAGAAAAGGGAGTGTGAGGGGAAAAGAGGGTTCACTTTGCGGGACACCTGCTGTTGTTAAATTCCCACATACACACACACAGACTTGGTGGTCCTCTCAGGACAGGCATGCTTCCCCTTCCATTTCTCAGCTCTTTGGTGTGTGTCCTGAGACAGGCAACAGGAATGCCATGTGTTTTGTCTGCTGCCACTGCCTGGGCTTCTGGTGTCATCCTCCCCATGGGTGGATCCACCTTTCCTGGAGAGAAAGGCAGAGATTGATACAGACCGTGGACCAGCATTTGCTCCTCATGGTGGAAAGAAGAGTGGGACCCATCTCTCTTCTGTGATCACAGCATGTCTATGATCAGACCTTTCCCTCTGAAGTGTTAGGTGGGACTTGTGTAAAGTGCCCTTCATGCACAGCTGCTTGAGCTCATCTCCTGCTGGGTCTGGGTAAGTTCCTTCAGGGCTAGCCATGACCAGTGGAGGGACTCTCTCCATTTGCTAGTCCACTCTTACCCAGCACCCGTACAACATCTTTAACTAACCTGAATAAAAAGCAGGAGGTGATCAGTTCATCTCACGGACTTAATTGTGAATGCTGATGCCTTTCCACCTGCTACTGTCCTAGATCAAAGATGGACTCAGGTAGCAAAATCTCTGAACTGTACCATAGCTCCTCTGATCCATCTAGTGGCTTTTCTTCTGTCTTCACCTGGAGTTGGAGAATACTTGCTGTGCAGGAGAACCCCCCCTGGAGATCCCCCCCATTCACATGCAGGCGCCCTCCCAGGAGTGCTAGGAGGGAGGCCATGGAGGGCAAGGCTGTGTGATCTGATGTGGAGCACCGCAAGCTAAATGAAGCATTTCTCCTCCCCAGGGAACACTCACACGCTCTGAACAGCAGCAGCAGCAGTGTGAGGATAACCCCAGCGTGGGCAGGGGGCTGACTCATCTCTCCAGAAGAGGCAACACTGTCTATTAATCACTGCTCCTTTGAAGTGGAAAAATGGAGAAAACCTCTCATAGCCAACGTAGTGATTAACCATCTAATTGTTCTGCTGGTATGTTTGCTTAAGGGATTTCCTTTGCTCTGTGTACATTAAGAAATAGTTTCTCATCCTACCGTTGTTGCACCCAGATGATAGTCATTAGCAATGTACCAGACAGACCTATTGTATATGCCTTGTTCTGAAGCTGGTTTTTTTTTTTGTTTTTTTTTTTAATCCCTCAGTCCATCTCTGTTGAAGTGACTTCAGTGTTGGAGGGAGAATAACAGCTCTTCAGAGTAAAGTCCTTTGTCTGTTCCCAAAACATGCAGGGAGTCTCTTCATGGAACAGAATCAATTCCTTGTCCCTGCCAACAGATTCTTCAGTCATCTTTTCCATCATGGGAGATGGTGCCACAAGTGATGGAGAGTGCCTCAACATCCTTTTCTGGAAGAAGAACCATCAGACCAGGCTGCAAGCATTTGCTGGGTACTCAGCCCTGGCTGAAATGCAGAATCACAGCCTTTCCCACCAGCTCTAAGCATGCACATCCCGGATATGGCTGGTATAGAGCACAGGATTTTGGAGGGAGCTGGCACACCTAGCCCTAGCTGTGGGAAAGTCTCCCCTTCAGTGCACACAGGTTTACACAAGGGCTTAAACTTCATTGACGCTCTGTGCCTCCTAGACTTTGCTTGTCCTTACTTGAAATATTAGACTGGACTTAAGTCTTGGGACTTGGCAGAGGATATATGGGTGAGCTTTAGTTTGATGTGCAGTATAAGTAAGAAAGAAGATCACTTTGTCTTTGCCTGCCTTGATATCTATATGTCTGTGAATACAGGAAAGCCAGAGAAGTGCATCTTGGTGAGCAGATCATGAAAGAAAATGGTATCAGTGGAGGACAACTAGTTCTGGAAATTTTTGTCTAATCATTCATTCCAGGCCAGGTCCAGCTAACTGTTCCATTTTAGGTACAGATCCCATAAAAATACATTTCAGTGACATCTAAAGCCATTTCTTACTATACCCAACAAAACAAAAGGAATTTTTGAAATGACAAGTAGCTTAAAGCCAGGGAAGACTTGTTCAGTCTCACTGACATTGCTGTTCCCTTCTGTGCTACAGTGCTCATGGTGAGCTTTGCAGAAGCACACATTTCCTTAACCCTGCACCCATGCAAGTGTTAGTGTGTTTGTCACCAGGCCTCAGAACACCTTAGATGTTCCCCTACGTTGTGCACAATGCAGCAGTTCAATTCAGAAAGGTATTTTCATGCAGTGGGCAACTGTGTTGTAACTGAAGTGTGGCGAGTGGCTCCTGCTTTCTTTGGTGCTGCAAGGCTGTGGACTGCAGCTAGAGGGGGTGAGCAGGCAGAAGATAGTTTCAGCTAAAATTTCACATTTGAAACTTTTCATCTTGCCCCTTTCTTTTCCTCCTTCCCCTGACCTCAGTGGCACCTGCCTTAATTGCAGGCATACCTGTCTCCAGTAGACTTCTATGTGCATGTTCATTCCTAATATACATGCAGGTATATGTGCTATGTGTATATATACGTGTGTGTGCCCACGCTCACGCAGCATATCTGATGATGATCACTAGTTACTATGATTTGTGGTGAGGCATGATGTGAGGTCTCAACTGGTGGCTGAGGCTGGAGTGCATGAAGTGTTGTGCGCACGTCATGAGTAAATGGCCCTTTCTCCAGAGATATTGCAGTCCAAGTATATGATTAGGAACAACAGATGGATACCACAAACAGACAGGCGGTGTGGGTGGGGGAGGAGCACAAAATACCACCGAGATAATGGAGATAAATGATTAATGGCTCGAATGGGTAAGAAGGGGCTAAAACACCCTAGCTGAATATTCGCTGGTGATGCTTCACAGGAGCCTCGGCAGAGGTGGACAACAGATATGTCATATTTTGGACTTGCTCATCATCCAGACTGCTAAGTTTGTTCTCAGTCCATGTTTGTAGCAGTTCAGTTCTAATGTTACGCTGTAGCTACACTGTACGGATGGTGTAACTACAGTGTATTCTGTACGGAATGCAAACCCAACCACACTGAAACATTAGTCCTTACAGGAATTTTGATCTCATGGGATCTGATCCAACACCCACTGGAGTCAGTGAGCTCTTGACCCATATGGGATTTAGGACAGTCACAGAATATTCAAGTGGGCTCCAAACTGGGCAAAACAATCAGGGTATGAATTTAAAATTATAAGAAGAAATGTTTTGTATGAAATGCATTTAATGTATTTCTGTTTGCATGTACACATTTTTACTGTGTGAAATCAGACTTGGTTTTATATCTGCTGCATCTATCTTAACGTGTGGTGTATGTTCCAGTGGACTGATTAGTTACATGATTAAAATACCCAGTAAACAGATTCACAGCATGCTTAGTACTAGCAGTTTCATGTTTTTGAGTGATTTTTAACCCCAGTCTTGTTGGTTTTGTTCTTGCTTGTTTGTTTTCCCTTGAGAGATTGTCCATTAGTTTCCCAAGTCAGCTTGGTTTGTCTCATGAAGCTCCTTCCATTATTTTTATGACAGTTGAGTGGCTGACTAGTCCTAGAGGTCACCCAGCTTTCTCCCCACTCGGACAGGTTGGATGTCGGTAGAAGAGAATCATATGTGGCAGATCCCCTTGGTGTGGATAAACACAAAACATTGATGCTGCCAGGCTGGCAGGTTCCACCACGACATTCACTTAGAAGTAAATGCGGGGGGAGGGAAGGATGCAGAAGGTGCCAAGGAAAGATTTATTGCTTCATCATGCAGAATTTGGTTGTGACTCCAATCTGTGTAAAAGCTTATGCAAATAGGTGGCCAGGTGGGATTTCAGATCATTTGACTCCAGTTTGGAGAGGGTTGCGTATGCACAACTTTGGACTGTTCCCCTGAGTGAGCTCAAATAATTACGAAGTCATTTCCAGTAAGTCCCTATCTCTAAGGCCAGGGTTGCTCTGACAACCACTCTGGGTGGATCATCTGTGGGAACTGAACCTGGAGCCTCTGGATTTGAAAGGACAAGCCTCTATTGTTAGATCTAGAAACTGAAATCCTTTCCTATGACAGTAGCAGTACCTCATTTGTGCACCCCTATGCCACCCGGAAGGATGAAAGCTCCACCTGGGCAGCACAGGTTATGCTGTGAAAGAGGTCACAGGGGCTGGGTCCAGCCTGGTGTCCACAAATGCTGCATGTGTGCTCATTGTTTGGACTGCCAGTTGTATCTGACGTGAGAGCTCTGTGTGTAAATGGTGCATGTCTTCACAAGGAGGTACTATGGACTTGCATGCTTTCCTCAGTGCCTAGGTGTTTGTTGTTTCTACTAACATGGGTTGTATTTTCACATATCTGAGGGTCAACGGGGAATGGATTTGTGTGCATGTGATGGATCAAAGGGAAATATTTGCAGCTGTTGTCACATGCATGTGAAGAAATCTTGCACTCCTTTTCAAGCAGAGCTTTTCAGACAGCTAGACTCGGCAGGAGGATTCAGAGAAGGATGCTGGCTCTGATGCCAAACTTGTGGTTTCCTCCAACTCCTTTCGCAGGGCCTCCTTTTGCTGGCTAGAAAGCCTTCACTTGAAATGCAGTTACCCAGATGTAGAGAATAGATGAGAACAGGCATAGCCCAGCCATGTCAGAAAAGAGGAAATTTCCTCAGATTGCCCCTTCACCATTAACAGTGACACATTTTCTACACTTTCCAGATAAAGAGGAAAAGACTTGGTCTGGGTCTTTGTGTAAATGCATAGCTGCCCTATTGACTTCAACAGAGCTGTGCCAGTAAATCTTAGATCATAAGAAGGGGTAGGTAGATATAGGGTCAGGTATAATCTCACCAGCACTGCAAATTAGTAGTTTTATTGGAGTTGATGGAGCAATATCAGTGGAGAATCTGACCTTTTGTGTGCACCCAATTCATGGCAACACTGTAGTGCACTTCCTCCTAAAAACTGCCTTGCTTTTGTTAACTCTTACATTCTTCTAATCTGCTATCCTTTAAAAAAATTAATTTTTTTTTTGTGATGCATTGAGAGGCTGGTCTCTCTTTGACATTTTCGGCATTTTTGGTTCTCTCTTGCGTCCTTTCCATTCATTCAGTTCTTAACCTGTGCTGCCTCCTCTTCATTTTTTCCTTGCTGCTTGTCTACCTCTTCATTCTTTTGCTATATTCAGCAGTGCAAGATGCTGGCATTAACTGAACTAAAATATACCTATAGAGCGGATCGACACACATACCTTTGTACTGTGGAGCTTCTCTTCATCACATCATTCTTCCCCCCACTTCCTTCCTGGGTCTTCACACAGCAATAGACACAGTGGTTACCTCTTCACTGGGGCTGTCCAAGTGCCTGTCCACTCTCAATCAAGTCTCTGCTCAGAAGGGGGCTGTTGGCAGTGGTGGGCCATGCCAGTAATGTGGAGCTGGGGTATCTGTTTTCTCCTTTTCCAACTGGAGATACTAGGAAGAAGTACTGACTGTGATGTTGGTATTGAATTCTGAATGAGTCAAGATGACCATGGAGCTGGAAACAGTCATTTTCCTTCATCTCTGTAAACAAGAATATCCATCTAACTCTGAACTGCTGGATGATGGAGGGGGTCAGAGCTGGTGATCATACTGGATGATGGTGCTGTATTCTCTGGTCTGCACACAGCAGCTGTTAGTGGAGGTAGAGCTGGTGTCACTTGTCCTCATTCATTCACAAGGTCAGCTCTGAAGCCCACGTATAGACATGGTGCGCACCAGACTTATGCCTGTTTGCTCAGAGGGGAGGTGTCCCTATCACAGAGGGTACTGCCACCTCTCTGCTTCCCCCAGGTAGAAAGGAAGGCCTGTGGACCACCTCATGAAACAAAGATACTTGTGAGAAAGGACTGAAAGTTCCCATATATCTTTCCAGCAAACCTCAGCTTTACTTGTCCCTTCTGTGGCACTAAGAAGTAGAAAAAGCTCCAACCCATGAGGGCCAAAAAGCAGGTTAGCAAGTGGCATAATGTTTGGGAAGGGGACTGTGTGGGACTTGCTCTCGGGAACAAGGAGACAATCCCAGTTTAGGGGAATAGACAGGCTTGTCACAGATCTGTCTGCTGGGTCTTTGGAGAGTGACAGCAGCCTTACTGCTGAGGGACTACCTCTGCTCCTAGATGAGCTTAATTAAGGGGTGGAGCTGACCCCGGCAAAAGTCTTTTACCACCAACTAGCTAGGGCTCGTCGAGGGTTTGTGGCTAAGGGAGTAGGTAGGGAAGAGGATGGAGTGGCAGTACCTTTCTTTTCAAAAGAGGAAGACAATGATTATAGTCATGGTTTTTGGGGAGGTTCAAAGGCTGATGGAGCACAGGAGTGTGACTGGAGGAAAGTGCTATGGATGGATATTATCCTACTGAGGGTTTCTGGCAGAGGCATGTAGGCCTGGAACAGCTGGAGTGCATGGGAGAGAAGATTTGAAGGCTGGAGCTGCAGCTGAGACCACTTGTCTTCTTCAGCTGATGTGCTAGAAATGTGAGGAGGCTGCAGGTGTGATTGAGTTCTCCTAACAAGCAGGAGAATACAAAAGGCAGGTGCTCACCTAGGGTGAAGGACCTGTACTTGTGTGACTATGAGGGCAGAATGGAGGAAGGGTGGATGAGACCTAAAAATAATGGTTGGTTTTGCTGGAAAGGTGAAAGCAACAGACACAAAAGAGATGTCAATAAAGGAGAAAACCAACTGGCTCCCACAAGAAAAAAGGGATAGCCCACAGTGATAGCTGAGGAATGGAGCTTAGGAAGGAACAAGGACACAGAGAAACTAGGATGTTGAAGATGGAGGTGAATATCTGTAACTTCAGGAAAGAGAATCAGGTAAATAAGTGTGTGGTAATGGATAAACATTGGTGGGTTGATGGATGGATAGATGGGAGAAAGAAAGCACTAATGCTTGTTTGTGTGGGTGATATGTTAGTGGTAAGATAGTGCCTAATCCGTTTGGGGTATGGAGTGGGATCAATAAGAGACAGCTGAAATATATATGTAAAACGTTTTGACTCTGGGTAACAAGATGTAGGAACTTGAATTAATCATACTAGGTGCAAAAGTGAGCATCTTGAGGTAAATGAAAGGACAGTGAAACATAAATATTGTTGAATGTGATCGGTTGCTCAGGAAAGGCAGAGATTGAATACAACCATGTCCATGTATGTAGAAATATTGCTATATTTCTGTGAAGAAACTAGTAAGGGTAGCATGGATGAAAACTGGATGTGTGCTGGGCAAAATAATTTTGGCTATGAATTTCTAGCACTGACACTTCCATAGACACCAGTCTCATTTGAACTGTTGTGGTGGCTTTGATTTCTCAGGTATAGCTTGAAAAGCTTCAAGAAAATGTTAACAACAATGGCTGACAAATTATTTTTTCAGATAGTTCTTCCTCCTTCAGTCAGTTTTGGTACTGCTTCTTTTTGGTACAGAAACTAGAAAGCTGTAGAGGGGCTAGTGACCGTGAGTTGATTAATTTTTAAATGAAATGGAAGACTAAATAAAACTACCCTTGCAGCTCAGATTATCAATTTCAAAAGGGTAAACTTCTCGGAGAGGTTAGTGTGCTCAGCTGGATTTAAGGTGCTCAGCCACTTGTACGTGGAGGAGTTCTCCAAGTACAGGGCACTGCAGCTATTGGGAATTTGTGTCAGGTGAGAGCAGAGGGCTGGGGAAGGGTTTTGGGGCTTAAATTAACATGCAAGGAAAAAGTATGTGCTTGTTAGCTACGAAAAATGTTTGCCCAAGACAAAAGATTATACATGGATTTCCTAAACAGTCAAGAAATTGGGTTCTGGGATTGTTTGTTGACATCAAAAATCAGTTTTTTGTTTGTTCCTTAAAAAAAAATAAGGGGAGGATTATATGGTTTATACAATAAGACTGAATTTAATGACCCAAGAGCAATCTGCCTGTCTGTGGTCTTAAGATGAAGAGATGTTTGCAAATATGCAAGCTGTATGGTTAAGGGTGGAGACAATGTTCAAGCTACTGTGTATGAGGGGGGAGATGAAAGCAAAGATGCATAAATAAAATCTGTTGGGGGGCCTGGCTGAACACTGCATGCTGCAATCATTCCTTAGCCTCGGGCGGCAAGGTAGGCTCTGAAGTCTCTCTGGCTAGTAGCCATTTTATACATATATGGGACCCACACCTGTACTCTAGCTGCACAGAAAAGTTGTTCTCAATCCCCTGTTTGTATGTGTTTGCTGTGTGACTCAGTACCCCACATCTGAATTGCTGTAAGTGCCCAGACACGGTGGGGCTGTTTGAAGTCGGTCAGTCTCTCATCAGGTTGCATGAAGATACTTCTTAGAGAGCAGTTTGTTCCCACTCTGCTCACAATGGGACTTTCCCTCTGGGAGGGGGTCTAGGATAGTAGTCCATGCTGGCCTCCTATGAGGAATGGGTGATGAGGTGTTTCCCATGTATCACTGCAAAATGGCAGTTGTGGCATCTTTTGTGTTTTATTGAGGAAGGTCTTTACTGCAATGTGATGCATAATGTGAGGAGGCAGAATGCTAGAGGGAGCCATTAGCCAGTCACTATTTGGTCTTGTGGTCCCTGTTGTTGTCATTTTTTGTTTGCGTATCAACTCATTTTGGGTGAAGAAATATCTAAGTCATGTGAGTGCAGCATGTGCCAATGGAGGAGCAGAAGTCTGTTGTGCATTTGTGCTGTGTTTGCATTTTAACTTCTTGTACTAATCTTTCTAAAGAGGTTTCTATTCTTTTCTGTTCTGTTTTCTGGTTCCTCGAGGAACTGCTTTAATAAAATACATGACCCAGAGCCAGTCCTAGATAGAGTGACTCTGGCTGCTCTCCATTAAGATCTTCATTTCTCATGAACTGTTAGCAGGGGAGTATGACAAAGACATCTGCCACAGTGGACTGGTCTGCTTTTGGCAGCTGTTGCTGGTGGCTGCCATGGTTTAGATCAAGTACTTGTTCCTCTGACTTGTGCATCCATGTCTATTGCATACGTGTCTTCTGCATAGTTGAGTAATAGTCAAACTGCTTGTTAACATGTTGTAAAGAATTATGAGAAGAGGGAGGCATTTCTTGAGAGAATTGATCTTTTGGGGGTTTTCCTGAGCTCAGCTCATAGTATTGCATCTCTTGTGATTGTCTTGTAGCATTATTACATAGCTATGTTGATTCATCAGGATAGATCTTGGTGTGAGTGCTTGGTGTTTCATGGTCCAGCTTCTCTTCTGCTGGAAACCATTTTGAAGGTGAACAGGGAGTGTGCACCAAGTACCCAGCTGTATCTGAGTCAATCACTGATGGGAAGAATGGCTGGTATGAAAATTTCCTATTGTACCTAAAGCTCTTGTGGATTTCTGGTTTAGCTTCAAGTGAGGAGGGTGTTCAAGCATGTGCATTGAGCTCCAAGTCGGTATGACCTACTGGCTTTAAATACACACTGAGTTCCTCTGTACCAAAGAACTGAAGAGATGCAATAGAAAACATGCAACTGTACAAGCTTGTTCATCTAGCAACTGTGACTGTTGTGTTACCTACGAGTAGGTCATGAATGCATCCACTGACTTGAATTCTTCAGGGAACTTAAGAATTTTGTGCCGACAGTCTTCAAAGAGGTGAGGTAATGTACCCTATTTATGTCAGTAAGTGCTTGTTTGTAATGTGTATCATAGTGCTGAACTCCAGGTGTCTGGGCTGGAATTCAAAACCTGTTGCTCCTCAACAGGTCAGTAGCATGCAAGTTGGAGAAGCATGCTTCTGATCCCTGTCTTGTGCACAGAGAAGAGTGGTGCCAAAACTAGATTATTTCAGGCATTCTCTTAGGTCACTACAGGCTGCTTTTGCTGCAGCTCTTTCTTGCTTTTGACCTTTGGCTTTGAATAACATCAAGTTTGCAGTTTTGCTAGCCTTCACTTTAGTGCTTTGTGGGATGTCATGTTAATGCTTGGCCCTTTTAAAATAAAAAATAAAGTCCCTTAGTGTTTCTTTTTCCCATTAATTGAATTTTAACAGAGTCAGCAGCTGAAAAAAATGTGGGTATGTGTGCTTATGCAAAAGACAGGGGAAAAAAAAGCATTATTGATAGGTTTGCTAACTGTTCTTCTCATGTTGAGGTTGTGTTAGCAACACTTTGTATCTTTAAATCAATGAAGGGTTTGAATATGTAGTCCTAGAACAAGCCTGTATTCTGCCAAAACACTGAAATGTGGAATCTGCTCCTGCCAGTTACTTAAAACATACAGTATTTCTTTGTGTCTTTGAGCTTTATACTATCACTTGTCATGATATGGGATCCTATTCAATCCTAAATAATTTGGCAGGCCTGGAATCACTGGCTTTTCCTCGCTCTTGGGTTATAGTGATGTTGCTTGGAGACTGTTCTATGTCTAGTAAAAGTCGTCTACTCCCTCCTTTTAGTCTGTCTCCAGTTGCGATAAGAGTTGCTTTCCTTTTATGTTCCTGCTTAATAAAGCCCTTCTGTTGTGGTGGTGTGGGGGACACCACTGAAGGAGTTAAGCAGCTTTGATGACTTCCTGAGATCCCAATAATTCTAGGTTGTTCTAAGTCACTAATTCTGGGTCACTAACAATGGGAATTGTTCTGAATAATCTGATAATGTTCTCCTCGGTTGTATTGCTTGGTTTCAGGGTGTTGTCTCTCCTTATCTGTCTGGAAGTGAGGTAGTGGAAGGAGTTCTGGAATAATTAAAAACTTTTCCTTCGCTCTTTATCCAAAATCTTTGGCTCATGCGGATATGTGCTGGGATGCCCAGCCCTCCTGAAATGCAATGGGAATTCATTCTTCTCTCTCCCCTCAAAGAACTTGGGCATCTAAGTCTGGGAGTTAGATTTTTATTGAACTTTCTTTTTATTTACATACATCTGGCCTGTCAGAATAGGCCGAGCAGCAGAGAATGATGATGTTCTTAGTGCCAGAGAAACATCATCTGTGGGAAAGAACATAAAACATGTGATGAGTGCCACAAACATCTAGTAGATCAAATGGTTCATATGGCATTCCCTTAGGAAATACTTCTCATAACTTGACTCAAAAGAATATGTCTTTAACTTGGAGCCATCAGATATCTCCTCTGATCTGATGGTTGTTTTAAACTTTAAAAGCTCTTATAATCCACCTGTACGTGAGGGATAGAAGTTTGTTAACCCTTTTTGCTTTGTTCAGCACTTAAGCACAGTCAAAATGTTTCTTCTGTAACTGCTCTCTGAAACCACTGGCTCTACCAGATGCACCTGAAGTCTTCTATTTATTTTTATTTCATGTGCCTCTGGGACCAATGGTCAAAGGTTTCGGAGTTCAAAAGGCAGACCTATGTCTAGGAAATAAACTTGTCAGCTGGAGGCCAGAGTTTTCCCCTGCCTTAGATCAGTTTTGCACAGTAGTCAGTCACCATGGATTTACACTGGAGGGTTGGATCTGGAGCAATCTCTTGGCCATTGCACTCAAATTGCTGAGAGTTCTTGCAGCCCTTCGTGGAGTGTTTTCAGGATATATAACTGGTTTTTGGTGTTCTTATCTGGGTGTGCAACTGAGACATGGTTAAGGTTTTCCTAGGAGGGGGAATATACAGGAGGAGAAATCTGGTTTTACAGGTGGTCTTGGCTCTTCTGGACATGCATTTTGAGTGCATTGGAGTTACTGCATCTGAATGCTTTATTGCTTGTCAGTTGAGCAAATGTAAGTGAACTCCAGTTGTGAGGCTATATGCATTAGCTCAGCTCTTACCAAAGCCCCTTTCCTCATAGTCCTCTAGAATTGTGTTAGGAGCTCTAAATCTTTACTGGTGTATTTGCGCCTGCCCC
>JAVJGG010000021.1:11817326-11852025 GCA_035590195.1 Aviceda cuculoides
ACCTGTCAAGAGCACAATAGTTAACTATGGCTAAATAATTTATGTGCTCTGTGGCAGTGGCAACTGATGCTCAATGCATCCACAGCTGAAACTGCTCTTTTTTTAAATTAAAATCCAGCCATGACTGCCACAACTGTTTGTATGGATTTAGTCAACACATTTTAGTCTTTCTGAGCTCAGTAAAATCTTCTGTTTCTTGTTTCCAGTTATTGTATGTTCTCTCCATAGTACCTCTGTAGAAGATCTGATTTTATCATCTGGTCTAGCTGAGCTTTTACTCTCTGTCCCATTGAGAACAGAACTCTGTTTTATATGCGTGACTAGTGATGGATGAAGTTGATTCTCCTCCTTCCATCTTTAGCATGTGCCAGACTTCATCAAAGTTTTGAAATAAATTAAAAACAACAAAGAAAAATAACATTTGCTACATCTTTGCTATTCCAGCCTACGAGGCAGCATCAGGTTCCACATCTCGGACTCTCCATCATTTCCCTATGGGCTCATACCATGCTTGCCACATAGAGGAGATTTCAGGAATTCACAGTCATTGTGTAATATTCACCATTTAATGTAGGAGCCTAAGTGAGGCTGCCTAAACTCTGAGTGTGGACTTAGAAGAGAAGACGGCACCTCTGGGGGTGGTTTGGACCACATAAGTAGAACAGGAGCTAGCTTCCTACCCTCTGGGCTCTGAATCATGTTCAAAAAAATGTCTGCCTCTCTCTGTGGAGTTTGCAGGGAGTCTCAGTTTCTAATTTGGACACCTCAGTGAGGTCCACATGGTGAAACAGTGTGAGGACCCCCCTGTGTGTTTACTTGAACATCCATTAGAATGAGGCTGTTCTCACAGTGTCCTCAGGCTCCTCTTTGAGGAGAGCTTCTCTAGGAATGACTGCTTGTTACTGTATTTTTCATCTTGAGGTCCAGCTGTGAAGTAGGACCTGCTTCCACAGATTTGTTTGTGTATGTATTTATTTTAGGGGTAGCTCTTTTCTTCAGGCTTGGTTCTCCTTGCACATGTTGAAGAGCATTGTTTTCTTGAGTGTGTCACTGCTATAGTTTCTGTAACTGTCTGCTCCTTGCAGCGTTGCAAGGAGCCTGTGTCTCTGTGGGTCTCTGCTCCGAGTTTATTCTTGTGCAAAATTTTACTTTGCACCTTGGAGATATGTCTCGTGCTTTAGTGCTGAGCTCACTTGAGTTCCTTCCCTGCTTGCCAACACCTTTACTTAAGGAGGGCAGACAATGCTGGCCCTTGGATGGTTCTGCCCATCAGGAAGCCAAGTCCATCTTCTGCAGTAACTTGGTTTGAGCCTGGCTTTGTGTTACAACACAAATTCCTGGCTTCCTGAAGAGTCTGAGTATTCCCACTCCTGTGGCCCCAGATTGTGACCTAGGATGCCAGGGGACCGAGTAGCCACATTTTGCTTCTGATCAGAATTTCAAAGCTCCTCCATATTTGGCTCTGTCACTGATTTTGCTCAGTGCTCTTAGGTAAGATAAACTCACTTCTGCCTGTCTCTGTGTGGCTGTCTGCAGTGCAGATCAATGAAACTTCCTTTGCAAACCCCTCCATGGACTACAGCAATGTAAGGATTTTCCCTTTAAAGAGTTTTCTTAATATTAATTTATAGTTTTGCCTGCTATGCCTATATTAGAAGGTGAGTAGTCCTGTTTGTGAGTGAACTCCACATCAAGAAAATGGACCTTCTCCAGCGTGGCTGGAAGCTTTTCCAAATGTCTTTGTTTAGCAGCCTGTGGTCCCCTCCACAGTCCCACTGGGCTCCGCTGGTGCCCAGTGTCTCAAGGCTTAACACCTGTCTGAGTTCCAGTTCCATCCTCTGCCCTCTTTCCACCCAGGCATTTAGGCAGCTTCCCTTGTTCCCTTTTTGTCAAGTACTGAGTTCATCTTGGTAGCTCACATCATATAATAGAAGGGCTGCAAATGACTTGTCAACTTTTTTCTTTTTTTTTTTTTTTTTTTTTACCAAGCACTAAGCTACAGGATATTAATCTCGGCTAAAATCTCCAAATCATCCTGCTGATATGATGGTCCTGATTCCAAAAGACTGTATAGTCTTTCTTTTTGATAGCTGTGAAGAGTTTGGGAGAGGAAAGACAAGCACCAAAACCTCCTCTCTTGTCCATAGTTCCTTCAGCTACCTATTCTAGTGCCCTAGAGATGGTGAGATGCCCTGCAAAATGTTCCAAGATAATCAAAAACCATGAAGGCCACATGGTTGAGCAGACTGGATGCTGAGCTATGGTGCAAAGGCATTTTGTCATTATATTATTTTAGTAGGTGTTTCTCAGCTGCTTGTTGCTTATCATTTTGGTACATATGGTGCCATGAGAACATAATGGGTGAGATAATATTGTCAATGCATAGTACAAATACAAAATCTCCAAACACTGGAAGATTTAACTTGGTGGACTAATGTGACCTCAGGTAAACAAAGGTCTGATAATCTGCCCTGCCTGATACTCCATCTTCAAAGGCTGTCGCAGCATATATGTCATGAGTCTCAGTGTTGTCATGCTACCGTGTGATTTGTTTTCCTCTAAGTTTGCAGCTGGAACCCAAACCAGAAAAGCAAATTTATCTCTGCCTTGGATTTACTCCTTTGGATGACATTGAAATCACAACTGATAGCCTTTGAGAAACACATTTATTAAGCAGCAGACTTCTCACTTTCTTTTCTCAGTTTGTATCACCATCATGAGGTAGACAACAGGGGTTGTAACCCTGGCAGAGAGAGCGCTTATATTTTAGTATCTAGCACTAGAATTCTTGTGTACCAGACAGTGTGAGCTCTGGGGCCAGCTGTAATGAGCACGGTTCTGGGAAGCATTCACTGCACCATTTTTAGTGTCCCTGCTTTTAAAGGGCAGGTTGATTTCTGCTGCTCACCATCTATCAGCATATAATATGGTCAGCCCGTTCTTTTCTGAAATGTACATTTTCATTTCAGGTCTTCACCAAACAAGAACTTTAGCATACACAGGCACAACAACGGGTTCAGTGCCACACACAGCCCCCATGATGTGCCATTCATTCTGTACCAGGAATGAAGCTTTAACTCCCCTTCTAGGAGGAACCTAAGCAAGCCAGAACCCTGTTGTTGCACAGACATTCACACACACAGTCTGAAACAAGGCACCAAGGATTATTCCTGGAGTGATTAGGGACAAGTTCTAACAAGCCTTCATAATAATGCAGACTATTTAAAGCTTCTGAGGGCCAGGATCATATGGCAAAGGGCAGTGTAAATGAAAACAGGGCAATTTCTGATGCCATGAATGTGCTAAAATGGGAGGTGGGGAATGTGTCTGTGGGTCTGCGAGGGTAGTTGACTGGAAGGAGGGGAACATTATAATAATAGTTAGCATTTATATAACGCTTCACATATTTAAAACACAGCGCAAACGCTGACTAGGGAGGAACTGGAATGCACTGCATGATACCCAAGGGAGAGCTTTTTTATTGTTGTTGTATTGATCTAGGGTAACAAGTAGCTCCAGTCAGGGGAGCAGCAGCTTGGCTTGTCTGGCATGTGAATGGGTGTCACTGCAGCAGGGCCAGAGGGATGCAGGAAGAAATGGGCATGACTCTGACGAGTAGAATATTCCCTGGGGGACAGCAGGGAGATCAGGCTCTGTCACGCCTTCTCTTGTGCCCTTATGAAGGTGTGAGAGCCTTAAAGTGCCATTTAAGGCTCCTCGAAGTGACCGCATGTTGCCCTTGGCTCACCATTAGCTTGGCAAAATGTGAACAAATAGGTGCTGTGATCAGCAGCTGTGATTTCTCTCTCCCCATGGGGTCAAGGCCAGCTTGGAAGGGTTCGAAGTCAGATAGAAAAAGACATTTCCCCGTAGCTATGACATGATGAGGTGAGGACAACTGCAAGTCCAGCTGCTACCAATAGCAGGCCTATGAAGGAGCAGCAGGGACCTTGGGTATCCTCACTTAGGAGATGTGTGTCCTCCATCAGGTTGTCCTCCCTATGTTGCTGGAGAGCATCTGTGACAATACAACCAGAGCAGCAGCAAATCCTAGCAGCTACAGAAGGCTTTGCTTGTGCCTATCTTCCTACCATTAACTCTGGGTTTCTTAGAGGTCCTGAGCTACCTGCAGCCTCTTACGCAGTTGCCAGAATTTTTTTTTTGTCTTGTGGTTGAAAGACTCCTGTGGGTGCTTCAGTTCCAGGATGCTTGGGAAGCAGGTGCATGCTCTTTAGAAATGACTGGGAATTGGGTTGGGTGGATGACTGAAATGGCAGGGAAGATGGAGAAATCTAGAAACTTTTTTTCTGGCTTCCTTTCTGAATTAAAAACTGTGAGGATTTCCACCACGCCACCCCACTCCCACCCCCCATGTTGAAAGAAGCCCTCAAAGCTCTGGAGTAAAGACTTGGCACACAAAAAAGTGTATATCAAGATAGAAACTCATTTCAAATAGAAAATTCTGGTTTTCTTCAGAAAAAAAAAAAAAAGGCTTGATTTTTACCCACTCGTGCTTATCTTCCTCCAGAAAGAACCAAGTCACCAAAACCAGGAGGAGTGTGATGATTGTTTTCATCCACTGTATAAAACCATTGCTCAGTGAAAACGTTTCCCTGAAACATTTCCTGTAGTGCTCCTTCTGGGTGTCTCTCTGTACATCATGCCTTCTTCATGCAGGATGCATGACTGGGCTCATGTTACACCCTGCTTCCAAGATCTTTCTTTTGGTTTTGATTTTTCTTAAAAACCTAACAAAAGAATTGCAGAAGGAGATGGGGAAACTGATCAATGCCTTCTCAGTCCCTGTTCTTTCAACGGAGAGGAGAAAGCATCTGTTTAATTTCTCATATGTCTCCAGAGTGGAGATGGCTTGAGAGCGCTGCTCTGGTGTCCAGCCCTGGTTGGAGGTTCCCATATCCCATGTGCCTGGATTTACAGTTTATCTTGCTTATTCTTCCCGAGCGATGTCTGAGTACTACTTTATGTAATGTTTCCTGTTCTGATTTGGGCTGTTTTGGAGAATTTTGCTGTTTCTGCTGACTCTCAATTCTGAAATACCTTCTCTCAAATTGGAATGGCCTGTCTTGGTTCTTGAGAGCTTCCTGGGATGTTCCTACTTGTGGACTTAAGGTGCTGTACTGGAGTATTTCTTCTGTTTTCCTTGCTTATGGCATCAAAATGGAGTATCTGCCGTGTGCTATTTAGTGCTGTCGTTGGCTGTTGCCGGAGAAGAGCCATTGCCTTGAGCATTTTCTTGTGCCAGTGCGCTCGGCTGTTGCATACATGAACTGAATATTTGAGGGCTACCTTTTCTTGCCTTCTCTTGTGTGCTCTATTGTTGAATACCCAACCTTACGGCTTGGAAACCTCACAAGAAGTGCCTTTGTCTTACTGACAGACTTGGCCCAGGTTGCAAATGTCAACCCAAGGTGTCAAAGTGAGTCACTGCTCACGCATGTATCTAGAGAGGATTTTCCATGCAACATGATGAAGTCATTGACAGCCGTGTTGTGCAACTGTTGGTCATGAATCATGGGGATTACTGGCTGAGGAAGGCTCAGGCTGTGGAACCAACTCATGTAATTATCTATAATGAGATGAATATAGAACAAATTAATTAATAACTGACATATTCTTTCCATTCACTTGGCCCCAGTTGTCCCATTGGGCAGCCTTATGTTTTGTGCATGCCGTTGGCAGGCTTTGTTAGTAATCCGCTGCTTTTGTGGGGAAAGTGAACAAGTCTCTGTCGCATAAGAGAGATGCCAATGAATCTGGCTACTGGCAGGTAAATAGGGAGCAACAACACTTCTTAGTGTGAACTCTGCTCTCTGTCCCCCTCTCTTCCTCCCTGCTTCCTTTTTTAAATCAGTTTCTTAATCTGTATTCCTCTCCATGCTTTTTTGTCCTCTTTCTTTCACCCTCCCCTCACTCCGCCACTTTTCCTTCTCTGTTTCCTCTCCCCTTTGTTCTGCACAGAAAACAGTTGTGATAGATACTTTTTGCCAGCCAAAATTCTATGCTCTCTTCCTGTAAATATTTCAATTTCATCATAAGACAGCATTAGTTTGTTAGCATTTTTTGACTAAATGGGCAGCACATTCTTATGTTTGTTTCTTACGGGAGGTTTTTCTTGGTGTTTTTTAGTGTCTTAATTTTCTATTAGTGTTTCCTCTTGCCAATGTTTTGCTGCGGAGTGCTGCCTGGTCTTACTATGAATGTTTTGGTATGAGGCAAAGAGAATTCATATTTTTGGAAGATTCATTCCCTTGGTATGTGCTTTGGGTAAGACCCTGTCTCCATGGATGTGCCAAAGGCAAAAATTCTCATGGATTTCTGTGAGGAGCAGGACTGGGTCTTGCTTTTGCACCCATGGAAGATTGTTCTACCCCACGCATGTCCTCGAGGGAGAGGGCTGGCTTGGACAAGAGCGGGTGAGAGAGAACTGTGTGTGCTGTCTCCATGGGACAGTGCTGAGATGCACAACAGACTTGACTTGCTCACAGCACTCAAAGCTCACAGTCAGTATTGATGGCTTCAGCAGCCTTCAAAAATTATGAATCAAATCTTGACAAACTGTGACACTGGGTGGAAAATCACAAGGCTGAAATATGTACCTGCTTCTTTACTGCTGCCACCTGGTTTGTGAGCCTGTAACTATGTTCAGGTGTTATCTCCAAGTTTTCCTGCACAAGCACAAATGCTAGAAAATGTTTTTGTTAATAAAAATTCTACATTTCACCTGATGTGTGACCTGGAGTGTGGGAAATGGATTGACTTTTGCAACAGTTGGGGTAAAATTGAGAGTGCTGGCATATGCTGAGGTGAGCTTGCAGCCTGGAAGGGACACAAATAGCACAGGGAAGTGATGGAGGGATGCAAGGCCTTGACTTCAGCTTGTTAACTCAGGTCTTGGGGCTGAGTACATGTTTCTGCTGCTCATAAATGAGAGAAATTATGACTTCAGAGAGAAGGAGGCTGTGAACTGTGGAGACCTGAGGCTGAGTGTATGCTTTGCTAAAGTCACATTGCTCTGGGCAGGGTAACTACGACAGAAGTGGGTCCTGTAATGGGAGGTTGCAGTTGTGTGTTACAGAGACCAACAGCTCCTCTGAGACCTGGCATTAGAATGCTTTACAGAAAAACATATAGTATGTGGTATCCAGTGAGCTGAGCTGCTGGACCACATCTGGGCTGTGTTTGAGAGCTGAGCATATCCACAGATAGCAAGAATGTTTCTTGCATGGATAGTGTGTTAAGGGAGGCAGGAGCAATACAGATCATGTCCCAATAGCATTTCCTGCAAATGCTTTTGAGCACTGCTCAAAAAAAAAAGTTCAGTTTTTTGATTTGACAGTAAAATGCAAGCAAGGCAAAAATTGGAAATGATCTCAGAAAAGCAGCAGTAAACAGCTCTGAGAACTTCCAGTTTTAAAAGATGAAAGTATTTTGTTAGTTTTAGTATTCTTTACTTTCCCCCACACCTCCTCATCAGCTTCTATTCTGTTTTGCCATGAAAAGGGAGGCAACAGAGGAAGAATGAAGAAAAACAAAGCTGAAAAAGTTTCTTATTTTCTGTTTTTTACTGAAAAATTAGAAAAATTTGAGGGAGAGGAGAAGAAAATGCTCATAAATTAATTTTCTTTTGAAAAAATCACTGTTCATTTAAAAAAAAAAGTTTTGCCCACTTCTGTTCTTGTTTGAGCAATTCCATGCATGGAGAAGGAAGATGGTTTCAGAATTCAAGTTCTGGATCCATGGTTCTTATATGCAAATGTAGGTAAACATATATGAGCTAGAACAGTTCCGGCAGAATAATGAGGCTATTTATTTGGAATAGTCCTTTACCCCACCTACTTACAATGTGTTTATTTTTCAGTGACTAACTGGAATGATGATTAAGACCTCTGTCTGGACAGCAGCCGCTTGCCTTCAAGGGTAGTCTAACTTCCGTCTCCACCATAAATAGTTAGCTATATACAGTTTGCCACGTTTCTTCGAAGAAGTTTTTTGGACGGTCTTAACCTGATTTTCCAGGAATCTCCTCTCCCTTGTACTTGGAAAGTGTTATTAAGTAGTGCCTTTCTCTTTCCATCCCTGTAACACATCCCGAGAGTCCGGGTGAAAGGCTAAGTCTGATGATTCAACACTGAACATAAGTACAGCTAAGTAACATCAAAGAAGAGAGGAGGGAGGAAACGGTTTATGACCAGGAGACTATTGAACAATGTGGCCTCCTTCATGTGCATTCAGTTGTGGTGCCTCTTCCTAGATCACTTTGGCTTGGAGCTAAAAGACAAATCCATGCTGTACATGAGCCCTGGCTTTCAATGTAGTGCCGGTATGTTGGGCTGCCATTTAGGAAACCCAAGGTGGAAATGGAAGCTGAAGTACATATGGTTCTTGGGTGTATCTGTATGTGATCAAGCAGGTCAGAGAGGTTGCTTCTTTTGAAGCCCCCAAATAATTGTCCTCTCCTCAACAATTCTCAACTAATAATGCTTTTCTTTCTGTCCCGGTGGGGTGCACTGTGCCATTTCTCAACAATGCATGTATTTTCTTTCCATTGAAATGCTATGGGGTTACAGTTTTTCAAATTAAAAACTGAGTGTTTTTGAATTTTTTTTTTCCCACACGAACATTTCTGTTGACTTGCAAAATTCTTTTCTGTTAAGAATGTCAGTAGTAGATTTTTAACCCATTCTAAGAAACTTCCTTCTGTTAAAAATGACTGACATCCTAAACTCTCTTGGGAACTGTTTGTCCCCATTTCCCTTGCTGAAAAATGATGATTTCTAGAATTGTTTTTCTTCCTTTTTCTCCCCTTAGCATTCTCTTCATGTGTCCATAATTTTTTCCCCATCCCTGTACAGTGCTAAACTTTGGTAAGAGTGATGTTTCTGAACATGGAAAGTAAGAGAAATGGCACAGTGGTTTAGCAGGGATTAAAGAAGTGATTTAAGCCAAGCCTGATCTATAAGGAGAAGTTTTCTGGAACCAAAATCTGTCATGCTCCTGCAGCTGTTTTGAGCTTAATGACTTTGCAAGTCCAATGTACAGTTCTACCAGAACTTCCGAATGGATCTCATTTGCTAATAAATTCCACATAATTCTTGCTGACTCTTAGGCTTTTTCTCCATTAGATTTTATTATAGGACTTTTTACATAATGGGAGAACACAAACAGGAGACTTGGAGCCACAATTTCAGAGCTCTTTGTTCTAGGGTTGGGAAATCAGTTTCCAGATGTGGACCATGTTGGCGGTTTTTTCCTTTTTTTTTTCTTTTTTTTTTTGTCCTTTTGTGTGTGTATGTGTGTGCTTGTCTTTCTCTTTTGGTCAGGAGTGAGAGAGGGAAATTAAGATGATGAATGAAATAATGAAAATAATAAAATAACAATGGTCAAAATCCCCTTTGTTCATGAGTCATGACTCAGCTGAGGGCAGCAGCAGGACTGCTGCTGCGAGTCTGCTCTGATGTCAACAGCACTATAGGGACATGTTTAGGTACTGAGTGGAAGAGGTGGAGTCTGAGGGATGCATGGAGAAATTTGCTAAGGACTTAGAAGGATTCTTAGGTCCATGTTCTCTCCCACGCTCCAATTTCTTTGCACTGCTCTGGAAAGACAACAGATCTCCCCAGCTGAGGGTTTTCCCAGCATGGGGTAGTCCACAGATGGCAAAGCTGGCTTCTAAATTAACTTCCCACAGCACAGGGTGTGGAGGGGGTGGGCTGTCACCAGCTGATGGGGAAGAGAGCTGCTCTGAGAATGACTCCCAAAAGCAGAGGGGAATGTTTCTCATGTTAGTGGCACTCTGGCTATGGAGCAAATGTTCCAGGTGTTGTTGTGAGTCAGTCTGTCTCCTTTCTCCCTCCTCCTTCTGTCCTCTTCAAGGGAAAATTAAAAGCCTGCAGTACCACACAGAAGCGACATTGTGTGCCTGCCCACCACAATCCCCATGACCAGCCACCAAAAGGGACCTCCAGTCTGGCTACTGAAGAAAGACCCAGGGCTGGAGATGTCTGCAGGACAGAGCCTTTTGCCAGGGTTGCATGAGTGAGGACAGTAGGATTAAGATATATTAGTGTTGTACGTGCTGTTGCATCTATCGAGGCAATCAAGTCTTAGACAGTGCCATCACTTCCATTGTTCTGCAGGCATCCATTTCCTTCCAGCATGGGGGAGGACACCAAAATGGGTTCTTGTCAGATATCTGTTAGCAGGGCTTTAGCCAAAGATCTCTAGGAGTGAGTTCTGAGACAGTGAGCCGAGAGGCTTGAAGTATAATGGGGAGGAGTTGCATTGCCTCTCTAATCTGTCTATATGCAGGCACTTCCATGGTGTGTTATTGAGTCCCCTAGAACTGTTCAGAGTTGCCTGCATAGAAGGCCCGGGCTGATGCTGAAGGAGAGGGAGGGGAAGGGGGACTCCGCTCTGCTAGCTTTAAAGGTTGTTTTTCCTCTGAAATCACTGCTTTCAAGTTGTGGACACATCTGGAAGTAACAGCAAACACGTGTAGACTGTGGTTTTGGAGGAGATGAGATGAGATTCATATGCAAGGGGGGGATGCTGTCCCTGTCCTGACAGCATGACCTTAGAGGCAATTGGAGACAAGCTGGAGGTAGAGGAAGAACTCCCCAGATCAAAGAGAGATGTCCATCCATCTCTGCCATCCCCTCTGGAGGAGCTGGGAGGTTATTCTCGAACATAATGGACGTGCACAGAAGTTGTAACACATGACTCTCTCTGGTGGTTATAATGAGATTTGCACCCCCTACTTAGGCAACATGAGACATAAGGCTCAAGTGGGGTGGGTGATGGATGCTCAAAATAATCCCGACTGTGTCTTTACAGCTGTGGTTGCAGCTAGGCTATCTATCACAGCCTGGGAATCATACACTCTTTTACCTAAACTGGACATTTAAGAGTATGGCCACAAAGAAAGTACAGCTCTGAGCCTCTTCACTGGCTCTAAAGATCATTGAGCTAGAGAGCTTGGGAGGTATCAGGTAGCTTTGATATATCATTAGATTTTTTTACTTTAGTCCTTTGTGGTTTTGGGTTTCCAGGCGTGGAACCAGATTTTGGCCATGGACCAGGCTGCTGATCTATCTACCTTTACATTAGCTTTACACTACTATCCATCTTTATGTTGTGTGAAATGCTTTCGGTCTCAACAGTGGGGTGAACTCCACGTTGCAGTCCACGGAGTCCCTCACCTGGTCCTGCTTTTAGGGATTTCAAACCCTGTTTTGCAGATAATTTTATTGCTATGCTGATTTTTTTAGTTTATTTTTCTTAAAGATTTAGTTATATTCTGTTTAGATTGGCTTATTTCAGGAGGTCTTTTTAAAATTGGCTGGCATTTTTTTGATAGAGGGGGAGCATGAGTAGGGTATTCTTGTTCTTACAACAAAAAGGTTCATTCAGCAACAAAGTTTTTCTGGTGTTTTCTCCTGATTACCAAATCAGAGGGGCTACTAGGATGGGGTAACAAGTGAAAGAGAAGTTAACGTTTGACCTTTCTGTCACAATCTTTCCTCTGACAGGGGTACATGCTGTCTTGTGGTATTGTGGACAAGCATCATAGAATGGAGTAAAACTTTACCATTAAATGTTTGTCTCGAAATAGCAAAAACATGCTTTTGGGTTTGATATCTTAGTATCTTGGGGAACAGGAAGAAACTGATTTTTGCTGTGTCAATGTCTGTGTTTTTTCAAGTGTTCTTTCCTTTACGTTGTTTTCTTTTGAATTTGCAATGCTATGAGAGAAGTCAAAATAGCAAGAGAAGCAGAAGTGGCAGTTCACAAGATAGACACTGACTTCCAGCTAAATCTCTGTGCCTGGTATTTCTTACTTCACAAGCACTTCCGAAGAGCTGGTGCCAGCAAACGGGAAACTGCATACATGGAGTTTGGCAATATGTAGGCAAGCTGAATCTCCATTTCCATTTGTAAGGATGAGATGACTCCTGGAACTGGGTTATTGTGACTTTCAAAGGTTTTTGACAGAGTTAGACCTTGAAAACCAGAAAGAGATCCCTGGTTTCCTTCACTGTCCATCCTGGTGGTGCAGTAGTCAGAGGAAACATGGGTGATGCTTACAAACGTGAGCAGGTAGGATCAGTGCTTGAATTGGAAGAAACCAGAAGGTAGCTAACCGAAGATAGCCATGCTGCATGGGCCTCCTTAGAGCTGTAGCCAAAAAGGAATCATCTGCATTTCATTTCTCTCATTTGTATCCAATCAGGACACGTTTCCTGAGGATCTGAATGGAGAATAATTTCTCAGAGGAACTACTATTCCATAAGTCATGTAAAAGAGGACACAGAGTCCGCGTCAACGAGCAACGCAGCTTGGTCTTTAAGCGTTTTCATGAATCCTTTTTATCTTTGAGTTGAATAGCTCCAATTGCATGGCAAGATGGAATGCTAAAATGAATGAAGAGGAAAAAGAAGAAACAATAACCTAAACCAAGCACTTATATTGAAAACAGGACCCAGGGAAGAACAAGTAACTGCTGTCTCTGTAGGCCAGCTTGCACTCTCCTGGAAATTTCTTTCGTTGATGAGACAATGTAGGAATAAAACAGAAGCATGTTTCAGGTTGCAGACAGCATGTTGGCAGACGAATGGAGGTAAGTATCAGGCACGACATGACTGACCTTAGCCTACAAATGTTACTCCAGGCTCGTATTCATAAGTGGGGTTCTGGTAATTTGGTCAAGCAAGGAAAGTGAGTACAATCATCACCCCACCAGCAGTGCAGCTGTGCAGGGCTTGCACAGTGTAATTTTCCTAGTACGCAAATCCCAGATGCTGTCAAAGCCCTGTGTTACCCAGCAGAAAAAGTGGAGTGGTAGTACTGCTTAAAAAAATAGAAAGAAGAAGGAAAAAAACCCCCACCAAACCCCCAAAACAAACAAACAAAACCAAAACAACAACAACAAAAAAAACACAAAAACACAACCAACCAAAAAAACCAAGAACAATCAACTCATTCTCTTTAAAAAGAGAATTACTTTTGATGTTTGCACAGCCAGCTGTGACATCCATCTGCTTTTCTCCTTCACAGAATGTCCCATTCCTGAAGGTGTGGGTGAGAAATCCATGTGGTGGTTTAAAATTCGGCATGTGCCTTGAAATAAGAACTTACCCAGGCAATATCGATGTGGTTGTAGAAGCATCATTTCTTTAGCCTCAACAATTGGAAGACAAAAACCTCAGTCCATGTGTTTCAGTAAGAAATTGTTAGTTAACAACTACTCACAGTCTTATTTAATCCTTGAATGGTAATAAAGGAGCAGTGACATGGTTGTTTAAAAAATACAGTCTTTCATTAAAAATATTTTCTGATGTTTATTAGTTAAGAAACAAATGTATCTAATGGGTCATAAATAATATATCAGGGCAGATAACATGAAAAATATGCATAGGCCAAATACCACCTCTGGTTATATTGTGTAACTCAATGGAGAAGATAAGTGTAAATGAGAACAAGGCACAGTCCTATAATTGTAACTATATAGATTCATAGAGAGCTTTGACCACAAAAAAGTGACTGAAGTTGTCAAACTCCTGAATCCATGCCAGATACCTTGGGGCCAAATTTGACATCTGCTGTGTGTGTTGTTTAGGGAGAGGACTCAAAGGAAGAAACATACCTCTGTCCTGAAAACCCCTGCCTTGAACTGGGCCAGCTGCCCAAAAGTGGTGTGCTGTATCACAGCATCTCTGTCTATCCCACCACATTTGTCCTCCCATGGTTTTTATTTATCCTTTGCCCTTTTTCTTCCTCCCCTCAACACCTCAGTCTTGAACCTACTGAGATGGTGGTGTTGCTGCCTTTGAAGTTGAAGTGAGTCCTCCCAGCTGTTGATGGCATTATGAGCACAAGGCACCCGTGGGTTTCATGCCAGTCCTGAGCTGCCAGCGCTTCCTCTGCCTGTTAGGACACTTCAAGTTTGAATCCCTGAAACCACAACCTTTGCTTATTTGGCTCAGTACAATGGTAGGAAAAAATTTGTGGTGCTACTCCCTTGAAGGCTGATGCTGGCAATGAAAGGAAATTCCTGGATTTGAATGCTTGTCTGTTTACTTATTTATTTACTTTTGTGTTCAACAGTGGGAAAATATTTTCATTTTCTTCCTTGTCTTGTCAAACCACTTTATTCGTTGCAGCAGGCACCAGAGTGCAAAACTGGACCGTAATAATTTCTCCTTGTCCCTGATCTCTCTTGGTCATCAGTGAAATGCTGCAAGGCTGGGAAAAAACCTGTGAGGGATTTGCAAGGAAGAAATGGCCACCCTTGTTAGCCAAGGCCACCATGACCAGCTCGTTCCTCCCATCACCTTGGGATGTTGGCTCCACATCCCATGACGCTTGTCTGCCGCACATGGTTGATGGAGCTGCCAGCGCTCGCCTCGCCCCTCTGACTGGAGAGGGCATGCCCTGCCACTCCGCCTGCTCGCCTTGCCTTCTGCTTTATCCTGTCTGTGAACTTCTGACCTTGATTGCTCCCGCTCCTCGCCCGTGCTCCCCTCCCTCTTCCAAGCTCCAAGACGGTCTCGTGTTTCTTGGAATCCGTCAGTGCGAGGGATTCTTGTTGATTGGTATAAACAATCTTAAAGGTCACATTTTCCCCCCCCTGCAGAGGGAGTTGGGGCGGGTGTGTGTCTAAAATAAAAGGCTTCTCTCAAATTAACAACCACAAGGATGTAAACATGGAAGCCAAAGGGAGCTGTTCACCAGCAGTGTGAGCTGTGCCAAAGAAGCCCCTTGGGGCTTGCTTAGGAAAGAAAATGTGGGCACAAGATGCGGCATGCTCTTGCAGCTGGCTGGGAGGGGGAGGTCAGGGGCCAGGGGACGGTGGCAATCACCCCCTGTGTGAATGGTGACATTGGATTTGAGCAGCTGTGTTTGCGCCAGGGCTGGCGCTGGTCATCCTGCTAAGCTGGGGGGAATGCAGAAGTCCTGGTGGCTTTGGGCTGCAGGGGCAGGAGGCCTGGAGCTGTGGGACAGTGGATAGCATTTCACTCGGCCAGGTGCTGGGTGCCATCCAGCTCCTGAAGCTGGTTGGCCGCCTTTGTGGGCTTCAGTGGGACCTGGGTCAGAGCCCTGTCTGGGGAGAGGCTTGTGGAAAACAAGCAGAAAGCAAGCGTAGGTGCTCAGTTGCCTGCTTAGAGCTCGTGTCTGTTTTTTTGGCTGAATCACAGCCAGGTGTCCATTCTAGAGGTTTACTCGCTTGGTTACACAAGTTCAAGTACGGCAGGGAGTCATAGTCTTGATCAGCTTGGTTGTGCCAGGAAAACCCTTGGTAGGTACAGCCTACACTGGGATGAGAATTCTTTAACCGGTTTAGTTTATCTAATCCAGGGAAAGAGTTTAAATGCAAAAGGGCAAGACCTCTTCGTATCTTCGTAGATTGCCTAGTGTCTGAAACACTTTGTAGGTTTAATTCTTTCTAGCCTGGTCCAACTTGAGCGTTGTTAACACTGCTGTGCACTGTGCTGCCTGTGAGTTGTTCTCTGGTGTGCTGCAGGAGAGCAGGAGCTCCTTGGGATGTGGCATGGTAACCGTTGCCTCCTTGCCAAGGCTTCAGAAGTGAGCAAGATGAAAAGCTCCGTTTTGCATCTGGCCCACGTCTTCATCAAACCCAGCAAAACTTCATATCCCAGCAAACTTCTCTGAATTATAAGTTTAGATAAATTTAATCAAAGAGAAATCTGTAGAGATTGCTAAGTGTGTAACAATTGCATTCTTCTTACAAAGTTGCTGAGCAAAAATTGTTTGAAGCAAAGAGGACACCAGAGGAAAGTATCAAATATGTCCGCTGAACTTTATTCCTCCTTGGGTGTCTATTGTGGCCACTGCTAGAGACAACATACCGAGTTGGATGAGCTTTCAGTCTGGCTTAGTAAGGTCACTATTTAGTTTCTATGTCTGCTTCAGTGTTATGTGGCCTGAACTCCTCTCTGAAGGAGATAACCAGGCACAGCCTCTTGCTGTGTGCATTAGTGGGTACGTTCGTAACCCTGCTACTTCGGCTGATGGATGTAGGCAAATCAGGCCAGATGTAATTCCTTCTTCCAAGAGCTGAGAAAGTATTTTGCATATTTTTCTAGCCCATTTCCTAAGGAAGTAAGCTTTATGCGAATGTATTCTGTGTATGAACTTGTGCTCCTGCTTGTCCCTCTGTCTCCTTCCTCAGGACTCTTTAGCGGTTTCAACCTAATTTGGGAAGGGGGTAGAGATCTCCAAGATAATGAAGTTTCTACAAATATAATGAAATTTGGAGCTGGTGAGGAGACATGTTCCGCACAAATGCATGTGAATCTCAGCACTTACTCACACACACACACACAAAAATCACACAGGGAGAAGATCTTAGGAAGATCTTCCTCAGCCATGGGAAAAGCTTTCTGGGCCCAGCAAGTATGTCAGGTACCAAGTTTCATTAGTTCTACTGCTTTTCTTCTTATTTGTGTTATTTCCCTGGACCCCTACTTATCTGAGTTCAAGCCCCTAATGGAAGCAGAGTCTCAGAAACAGCAGGAAAACATTTGTTTTTTTTTTTTAATTTCCTTTACAATAGATCTTATATGCCCAAACAGGGATCAGGATCCCTTTGTCTTGGGTGCTTTCCATCTCATACACAATAATAGACAATCCCTGGTCTGAAGTTCTTAAAACATCAAATACAGGCTGAGGAGTGAAACTGGGTCACCATCTCATACGCCAAGTT
This sequence comes from Aviceda cuculoides, assembly GCA_035590195.1. NCBI lineage: Eukaryota > Metazoa > Chordata > Aves > Accipitriformes > Accipitridae > Aviceda > Aviceda cuculoides. The sequence goes on from JAVJGG010000021.1 coordinate 11,834,071, forward strand.
TGCATCCAGGCTCGAGGGCTTTGAACTTGCTTTCTCCTGAGCAAGAGCCCTTGGGCCCATGCAGTTCCAGCTGCCCTTGTAAGAACTCCCCAAAGGCTTGTCCAGATTGTAACTGGCTTATTATGATGCTGGTGATACTCTCCTGCAGTTAATGCTTGAAAAATTAGGTGCTGAGTATTTGCCTCCGTGTCTAAACCAAAAATGATTGCCTATGTCCCTCCTCTTGCTTCACAAAACTTTTATTAGATGCCAAATAGTCCATTTCTATCTTCTGTGGGGTGGGAAAGGAAGGGAGGTGGCAGGTTTGAGAAGATATGTTTGTGTTTCAAGTGGTATGGGCATTTTAACTATAGTCTGCTTTCTTGGTCTGTTGCTAAAGGGCAACAAACTTAATTCCTGTTCCCAAATGTTGAGTAGCTGGGAGATGAGGTCACACTGTCTGAGAGTCAATTGCTGATACATCACCTTTGTTTAAATTCCTAGCATATTATGTTTTCTAACAAAAAAGAGCCTGAAATAACTACTGGTGGCCCAAAGTGACTGTAAATGTTAAGTTTGTCTTAACACAAGTTTGAAAACTGGGCAAAAATTCCTCAAATTTAATGTTTTGTTATAATTTCAGGCCTGATAAGGACTTTGGGGAGATTCATTGAATACTTTACGAATGATTAGAGAGGGAGGGATCCAAAACAACTAAGAAATAAATGACATTTAATAGTATGGCCTTCAGTGCTACAGTGGACATTTCCAAACTATTCTTGCTGAAAACAGCACTTTTAGTTAAATTGAACACTTTAAGGAGAATTGTATTTTTTGTAAGAAATAAACTGTTGTAGGAGCTGAAATACTAACCCCAGTCACATAAGCACTTCTCAAAATTTGATTTAATTTTAGCCAAGACTTCTGAAGGGCTTTTACTGCTTTCTGAGTCAAGCTCTTGTAAGATGCTCTAAAGTGAGATCCATAAAACTACAATTTTTTTATGGAAGAAAAAAAAAAAAAAAGAGGAACAAGACCAAAGACCACTTTTGTGAAACACCAGTTTCTTTTAAGAGATATGCAGTGAGGAGGACTGGTCTGGGATCTTTCTCCTAAAGGAAATGTTGACTCTGTAGAATAAAGAAGGAAAAACATCACACTCGGATGATATGAACCATTGTGGGGTTTTTCCCATTATTTGAATCTTCGGTTTCAAGCAGTCAGGAGAACTGATACTTTCTGTGATACATATCATCTCATCAAACGCTTTATTTTCTTCCTGCTGAAGATTTCCACAGGAAATCTCTAGCTAAACCATAATATTAGGTGTGATTCTTCCCTCATTTCCACTGCACTAACATGGTCAGAGTGGCAGGGGTAGACTTATTTTTGCTAAAAACTCAGGCTGTCAAGAACTGGCCCTTCTGCTGGAGTGGAGCGGAAAGCAGTTTGGAGAAGTCTGCATGTGTATTTTCATAAGAGATGTCACACTCAGGGGGAAGTTTGTATCCACAGGATATGGAGGCAAGGCAGCCCACTTCCCCCATGGCAAAGCTTCTCTTTTTTTCAGAAAGTGTCCCTCCCCTGTGTCCTGGCAGGACTTGGGTCATGCTCCAAATTCCATCCTGTCCCTCTGCTTCCTGCCCTTTCACCCATGACCAGAGTGATAAAACACCCATCCAAAGGCACTGCGGAACGGGTTGCCCTGCTATACTTTCAGAAATTAAAAGTAATGTTGCAAAAGCTGCTTTTGTGGGAATTTCAAAGGGACTGTATTGATGTGAGCTGCACAGCATCTTGAGAGTCTCAGTGTCTGAAATCTTTTGTGCTCCAATGAAAATACCAGCCTCAATGCTTAGATTTTGTTTTTGGATAGACTGCTGTTCAACATGAGAAATGTTCTGGACTGTCATGTTTGCACCGACAAAAATGTCCCTCAAGGAATGGATCCTTCAGTTTGGGGTTTTGGATTGATAGGCTCAAGCTGAGAAGTTGGACTGCTGGCTTCACAGGAGCAGAGGAAACTGCCCCTAGGAACATATCACTGCCCAGATATAAAAGACAATCCACCCAGATGTGGATTTTCTGGCATTTTTGAAGCATCTGATCTTGGTCACTGTTGGAGGTGCAGGATATTGGATTAGAGTGAGTGTGGCTTTCTCCAGTTTGGTTGTTTTTCTGTTTCCCTAAATCCAGGGCTCCATAGACAGAGGTCTTTTGTGAGTCCAGTAGGCAAAGTTGGTTTGTGCGATATTTCTGTTATCTGTGGGAACTGCTTTGATAAGCCAAGTTGTCCTAGAAGTGTCACTGTAGCTGTGATTGTGTATGGTCGTAACCAAGGAGAGGTGCGTAGCAAGGTCAGCAGTATCAGTTGGTCCAATAAAAGATACTTTGCCTTCAAATCTTACCTCACTTAATAAACTAAGGTACTCCTAGGGCAAGTTAAATGAAAAATAATGCTAAACCTGGAAAAAATAGTTTGGTGTACATGTTTCAGCTCACATAAGGAGAAATCTACCCTTTGAGCTGCTGAGTGCTGGGGAGGGAAGGAAACTGGCTGTTGTGATGGTGAAGTCTGGTAATCTTTAGAGCAAGGATGCTGTTTTGAAGGGGAAGTTCTAATCAGCAAAGTATGAATGGAGTAATGTGCAAACACACATTTACTGGTTGCTTTCCCCACGTTGCCACCCTTCCCAGCCTAGCCCATGTTCTTCTCCTGGTGTGTTCTTAAAATTGTGTGCTTTGGAGGTTGGAGAACTAAAAGTTTAGAGAAGAAACAAATGGGGGATCTCAAGAGATGATAAAGGTGGTTGAAATGTCAAGCTGAGGTATCAAAATGTGTTCATGTTCTATTTCTGGTATCCTTGAGAGGAGGTTATGGAGAGCTTTTTTTCCTTTCGACTTTTTCCATGCTCTCCAAACATGTGGCAGTGTCTCTGTTTCCCTGAGGTGATTGCTAGATACTGCACAAGTGTCTTATGGTCATTGAAATTTTTTTTTTTTTTAGACAGTTGGGCACATTGAACAGCTTTCTTTTGAAGTTCCTTATATATTCCTGGGCAACCTGCTGTATGTGACTCTGCTTGAGCAGGGTAGATTGGACAAGATGACCTCAAGAGGTGCCTTTCCACCTTAACCATGGTGTGATTCAGCCTCTTAACTCAGGGTGTATTTCTAAGTCTGCAATGGGTTAATCTGGATACTGAAAGCAGCATATCTCCAACAGTACTGCAGAATTACCTTGTATTAATCTTTTGATGTTCTGCCTAGCTCATTTGTACATAAATTCCATGTTGTCTCATGCTACACTTCAGTCTAGACCAACCTGAATGTAGTTAAGCAGGCTTAGTAGGTAATGTCCTGCAAACACACCTGGCAGCCACCCCTTCCAGGTCATCTCTTTAGAGCAGCTCCTGCCTGTTTCTCAGTGCCTCCCAGCCCCTTGCCATCCTGTCTGTGGCCCTGGCTGGGCTCAGCATGCCAAAGGAGACAAAGCCTCCTCTCGCATAGCTTGGGCATAGCTCAGCCGCATTCTTCAATGACTGTTTTTCCCCAGTGACCTTACTCTACAGCTCTGGTGGTCAGTTGACTATTATGCTGTGAGCTTGCCCGCATTCCTCCACCCACTCAGGCAAGCACTGCCCGCTGGGAAGGGGCGGCGAGGCAGGGAGGAATCTGACCGTCTGGGGACTTATTCAAGGGAAACAGAAATTCCAAGCCTTTGGGACTGTTTTGCCCATCACTTCTCCAGCAATGGGGAGGTTGGAGCAGCTGCGTGAAGAGGGTCTGACCGCTGTGGTTGCCACACACCCTTCAGTGACAAGCATTCCCATGGCAAGCCAGCAGGCTCCCCTTGTTGCCACACTACTTGGCCCTTTCCTCATGTTGAGAGGAAACCCCAAGGAAAACAGCCTGGAGAAACCTTCTCAGAGCAGTTGCCACTTGTCATGTTTGTGGGCGCCTTGCAGCAACAGGTTTAGTTCCTCAGCTCCCCCCTTTGAAGGCCGTGAAGGCTGCTAAGCTAAGGATCTTTAAACACTGTAAATCACACAGGTTTTTGGTTTTGAGAGCCTTGTAATTTTGACCACTTAATGTGCAACTTCTAAAATAACAGGTTTATTTTCTTATATATATGAGAGAAAGAAAGAAAGACTAGACATGAGCTAGATAGGGAGTTGCAATGCAGATGATTTTTCAGCTCCAGAGCAAAGTCAGAGAGATTACAGTGGAGAAAGGTTTGTACAGTAAGAGGAGAAGGTTAGAATCCTGCTATTTTATTATTGCCATAGTTAGATTAGAAATGTTAAGGATTTGTGAAGAAATTACAAAGTCAGGAAAATTTATGATTCTCATAGCTCACTCAGCCACTCTGCACATCCTGTACATTTTCTGACATACTTCCAACAGCATAAATATTAATAGAGTAATACTGACATTTAGGGCCTGATCCAAGTCTCATTAAATTCAGTGGAAACACTCCCTTTGTCTTCAGTGGAAGATGGATCATGGTCTTGAAAAGGAACAAAGGAGGAGAAAATACCAAATGGGGCTTCGTGGGGCTAAATAATGTTGTTATCAAATCAGAACTCCTCCGCTTCCTGACTCTGAGCATTTTGCTCTGTGACCTTTAACGTTAAATTATTGCCAAAACAGGAAGAAGAAATTAAGGCTTCATAAGGGTTGAGATGGTCATAGATTTTACCAGCCTCACTGATGGAATGTGACAATTTCTTCAATGGAAATGAGTTGGGCGTGAATTGTTCATCAGTCGTTTTGATTTATTCAACCTTTCAGCCCCATGGTTTGCAGTGGCAGGGATTACTAGAAACTCTGCAAAAGAAATTCTTTCTCCCACTTAGTTTATAACCTCTGCAGGTGCATGAAGAGCTACAGAGAGAGGATTAGCTATTGTAAAATGTCTCCATTTACTTCATTGAAGAGGTAGCCTAGAATCGGCTCTGTGGATACCATATGAGGATCTATTGCAAAAGCTTTTTTGGCGCTGAAATCTCTCTCTCCTTTCTAGATCAAAATCTTTTCCCCAAACCTTTCTGCACAGCAATTAGTTACAGCTGTGTTTTGCAAAGCCATCTAGGGAATTTGGATGTCCAGTTCCCATAAAGTTTAATGTGAATTAGGTTTCCAAGCAGCTTTGAAAGTTCAGCTGATTTAGGGATGGAACATCCTGGTTTTGATACAGTTCTGTATGTGGAACCCCTGCATCTCTGGATGACAAAAAAAGGGAAATTCATCATCACGTCGCAGAGCACAGGCCTTGATGAAACGGCTAAATCAGAACTTGCAGCACCTTCGAAAGTCATGCTTCATGTCAAGCAAAAGTAATTTTTCCAGTGTTCTCCATGATTGTTAGGACCAGATTTCCAAGAGAGACCCTCATTGCACTCAAATACAGGCCAGGTTTCCAAAGGGTCCTTTTGTGAAACCACAAATGCTGTATTTCGATGCACTGAGTTCTCCTGAAAATCTGGCCAAGGAAGGAGTGACCACAGAAGACCCTGTACTCGGGAGTACCTGGCAAGTTGCAGGCCAGAACAAGCTGTAGGGTACGTTTCGTTGGAGACATTATCAGTGAACATGTGTACTTTACCAACCACAGCCACCCATAGAACTTCCAGGAGGTTCTATGTCTGATGTGTGAAGTACAAGTACATGCAGACAGCCTGTTATCTCTGCTGTTAGAAGACAAATATACAGGGAGTAACAACTGGAAGAGCCAAGTGAAACAGCTCAAGAACTGCAACAGCAAAAGTTGGAGTTACACTTTGACTCTGCCATATGATGGTCTCCTATCTACCAACAGCTACAGAGGTCATACCTTCACTACCTTCAAAATACATCTTAGGATGATGGAGAGGTGGATAGGAAGGAAAGGAGAGAGAAAGCACTTGTAATGCAACTAGCTGGTGCAGAAGCCTCATAGAAAGAGGTGGTTAGTTAAGCTGCAGACTTCTCAGAAAAAGAACACTTTAGAAATATTTCCTGTAGCTACACCAGGGGTCTACAGATCTTAGCCAACAATCTGGAGCCACACTGGTAAACAAATATATACTGAAAAAACCCCACAAACAACTAACTTTCAGAAATAGGTCCAAGGCAAGTTAGATGACTAGCTTTCCAGTGCTAGTAGTCAATAGCCACAATAGCAGTAAACCAAAAAGATTTCCCTCTTAGTAAAAAACCGGAAGAAGCTGTTTATGATCAATCCTGTTTGGAGCCTCCAACATTGTAAAACTAAACCTACAGTGACCTGAGTGAACACAAAGATTTTACAGGGCCACAAGGTATATACATGTTTGCAATGCTGTAATAGAGAGGAGAAGCCAACTGGAGGACTTGAACCAGTCTCCCCATATCTTCCATTTAAAAGCTATGCTGCACATTAGCCCTCAAAGGACAGGAACAGTGTGCTGCATTTTTTGAATTCTTGTCCTACTATTTGCAATATTTGTCTGCCAGGCTTTTTACTTTACTGCATCTCTATCACCTTAGCCCTGGAGAGTTCATGGAGTTCCTCAGCTGTCACAAAATTAGCAGGTACTGAAGGAAGTGGTCTTGGGTACTCAGGGGTGGCTTTCTACCCAGGCGTGACCTGAGTAAAGGGCTTTTATGCTGCTGGTTGGCCAGATGAAAGCAGAAGTCTTGAGTCTCCCATTCTGGGTGTTCTTGATGACACTAAGCTGAGTGGTGTGGTTGATACTCTAGAGGGAAGGGATGCCATCCAGAAGGACCTTCACAGGCTAGAGAGGTGGGCCTGTGTAAACCTCATGAAGTTCAACAAGGCCAAGTGTAAGATCCTGCACTGGGGTCAGGGCAATACCAAGCACAAATACAGGCTGGGTGATGAGTGGATTGAGAGCAGCCCTGCAGAGAAGGACTTGGGGGGTACTGGTGGATGAAAAACTGAGCATGAGCTGGCAATGTGTGCTCCCAGCCCAGAAAGCCAATTGTATCCTGGGCTGGGTCAAAAGAAGTGTGACCAGCAGGTCGATGGAGGTGATTCCCCGCCTCTACCCTGCTCTCATGAGACCCCACATGCAGTACTGCCTTCAGCTCTGTGCCTCCAGCATAAGAAAGACATGGACCTGCTCAAGCAGGTCCAGAGGAGGGCCACAAAGATGATTGGGGGCTGGAGCACCTCCCCTTTGAGGACAGGCTGAGAGAGTTAGGGTTGTTCAACCTAGAAAAGAGAAGGCTCTGAGGAGACCTTATAGCGACCTACCAGTACTTAAAGGGGGCCTACAGGAAAGATGAGAGGGATTCTTTATCATGGAGTGGTATGAGGGTAATGGTTTTAAGCTGAAAGAGTGTAGATTTAGATTAGATGTAAGGAAGAAATTATTTTCTGTGAGGGTGGTGAGACACTGGAACAGGTTGCCCAGAGATGTTGTGGATGGCCCCATCCCTGGCAGTGTCCAAGGCCAGGTTGGATGGGGCTTTGAGCAACCTGGTCTAGTGGGAGATGTCCCTGCCCATGGCAGGGGGGTTGGAACTACATGATCTTTAAGGTTCCTTCCAACACAAACCATTCTATGATTCTGATGGCCTTCAGGTAAATAATGATGATGGTTGGATGCTGTAGACCAAATCCTACTTCAGTCACTCATGTTATCAAATGTTGTCTTACCCTTCACCTCCAAAAGAGTGTCTTTTTTGTCCCCAGCAATTTTTTTTTTCCAAAATTCAATTTTTTTTCCAAAACTTCTTCAGAAAGTTTTTCTCAAAGTGCTGCTTGATGTGATCTGGACATTGTCAAGTGGGTGCAAGTGCTTGTAAGCCTTAACCTACTGCAGGAAAAAAGAGCAGTGTCACTTAGACAAATGCACATGCCTCGTCTGAAGGATATGGTCCTAGGTGGTTCTTTGCTCAGCTTTACTCAGCTAGGAAAACTCCTTTAGTCCTTAGAAAGCCAGGTTGGAAAAAAGAAATGGATTGGTCTGACTGAAAGGTGCTCACTCTGTGAAGGCAAAGTGCAGTGCTGCCTGGCGCAGAGGTGAGCTGTGGTTTCTTTTGCCATGCAGCCCTTTTCCTCCACATGAAACAAAAGTTCTTTCTCCCCACCCCCCTTTGCATTGTTTCCTCTCCTCTCTTTTTTCTCTTCCCGTCAAATATTTACGCAGAGATTTCCTCTCTGGTGATGTGCCAAGCAGCATTCCAGCTCTGCCCGCTTTGAAAATAAAAAGGCTGACCCCCACTTCCATAACCAAAGAAGGGACAGGTAGCCTTTGTTTGTGTTCCAGAGCATGATTGTTTTTCTTAGATTCACACCAAAAGAAGAGAAACTATGCTGTTATTCAGAGGAGGAATTAGCCACTGACCCCAGCAAATGCAGTAGCAACAGCAGCAAAATGGGTGGTACAAGCCAAACACTTTTTGGTGAGGAACCTTTGGCTTTGACCAATTCCTTCTCTTACCCTCTTCCTCTCCCCTCTCTCCCCACAAGATTTCCCTTTTTTCTTGTGTTTGAGGCACGTCAAACCCTGGAATAGCCCTCACAGGCATTAGTCACCAGTGATTAAAATAGCCACTAAGCAGGCAAGAGCCTGCGATGATTTGTGCTAAATTGGGTGTATCTCTGTTTGTAGCAAGGGTTGCTAATTTGCAAACCTCCCTTGTTATTATCGTTGTTTTTATTAATAGCACCAAGGGGCTCCAGCTGACATTAAAGTTTAATTTCATCCATTGCTGTACATAAGTGGGGAAGAGTTTGTCACCAAAACGAGCACCGTAAAAATCGGGAGAAATGAAGGACTATCTGGTCTAAACAGAGGTCCCGTCGGTGGCCACCCAGGAGAGGGAAACGGCAGACCTGAGAAATGGGCTCAGGTCCACTCCCCCCGCAGGTTCTCAGCTGGGTGACTGCTGGCAGCAGCGGACTTGGTGGCCTGGCGCTGGCAGAGCTGCTGCCAAAATGGGTGCTGTGCTGGGGGTGAAGGTGGTGCTTCTGGGAAGCAACAGAGTGCGCAAAGATGGAAAGAAATCAGAAACACCAAGCAAAAAGGCCACATTGCTGGGGTTTTGTGGCAATAAACTCAACTGAAAGGGTGAAATTTTCACTTTGGTCCAGAGAAGTATCCAAAACTTTAATTGCAGGTGTGTATTTGCCTTTCCTCACCTATAAAATGGAGACAGTAGTGTGACCTCACAAGGGAGCACGCATGGTTTAAGGTTCCAGTATTATACATATACATGATCTTGGACCACTCCCAGTGACCTTAGTGCACAGCCCATTTGTTAATAAGGATGGCTGATGTAATATAGTGACTGAATCTATTAGTTAAATACATCAGGTTCCCCTATAGTCATTAATATCTGTAGTGGTTAAGGTTTTCATTTCTGGCACCTAGTGGAAGCTGTAAGGATTTACCCCATTTTTTAGCCCTTCAACTCCAACAGCAAAAAAACCCCTGTGGTTTTTATTGCTCGAAGTCTTGAGTTCTGTTCCTGCCAATGGCTCATGGATAATACATGTCTTTGATGCAGAACAGAAATTGGAAATCTTGTAAGAACAACTTAGGTCAGGCTGTGAGTATATCAGAAGGGTTTTTTCCTCTGTGTATCTGTTTCCAGCTGAGAGGAAGTAACAAAGAATGTGTTTAAAATCAATGGAATTAGTCAAACTTCTTTGACTCATGATAAAGATTTGGATTTTTGGAGATTTTAAGTGAAGTTTTGGCTCCGATTTTGTTTTGTCTGCAGTAGTCGCATATCTCTAACTGTATAATAAACTACAAGATCTAAGCAGGATTTTGCTAGAGGTCTGCATCACTCTGCAGTGAGCATTGCTCCTGCTGCCCACGCTGACAGTAATAGTGGTGGCTTTACAGACAGAGGGCATGCTTTAAGTATTGGTCCTTAATTTGTGTGTTAATGTGTGGTGAACTGAGCTAAGCAAAGAAATCAACTTGCAGTTGGTTTAAATACAGCAGTACATAATTTGAGGCAGCTGCCACCAGATTAAAACCGTGAGCACTTTGCTCATGGCGAAAGGGATCCCTGATTCAGGAAAGCTGCTAATAAAGCATTGAATGCTGAGATGCGATTAGTCTCCTTGCCATTGACAAGGCTCGAGCGTGGACTTCAAGTAAAATGTGTTTTCGGAGCGCAGGGAGAATGTGTGGGAAATGTTGTACCAAGCCGTGAGTGTGGAGAGCCGAGAAAGTTGGGTGATGAGGCTTGGGAAGGCTTTGGAGTGGTTGTGAATGGATGTGCAGGGGAAGGACAAAGTGACGGTGAGCTGTGAAAATTAGCCAAAACATCTCTTGTCTTCAGCCAATTTATTTCAGTTTTCCTGTGAAAATGTCATGGGGATAGAGAACGGACATTTGGCTGCTGGCTTCTCCAGCAAGCAGTGTGGAGGTTTGGGTTTGGTAATGCTGTGGAGGTGGTGGGGCTCACTCCTCCCAGCTGCAGGATTCAGAGGGCTGTGCCTGCCAGGGCACTACCCTGATGTGCTGACACTGAGCATCTTGCCAGTTTGTGCTATTGTAACTTGAGCTGTCCCTTTGGGGATTTATCCTGGCCAGTGGTTTTAGCTCTCACTTGATTACTGAGGCAAGGATGCAAAGAATCTGTGAAACAGCAAAACTACCTTTTCATTATACATTTCCAAAGAGACAACCTCAAAATATTCTGAGATTCTATCCCAGGGGAAGGAAATCTATAATCCTCCTGTTAAGATACCACTATAGCACCTCATCTTAGCCAGCTAAGAGGTCTCATTAGATCCTTCCCAAGCCATGTCCCAGCTACAGACTTTCTTCCTCAAGTACTCTAGATTGGGGGTGGGAGGAAGAAAAAACCTAACCCAGCCCACTTTCCAAACGCTGTTTGGTCTGCACTGATTACATAACGTGATTGATAAAGTTGAGGAGTTAGCTGAGGTATGCCTCAGTATGCCAGCTCACCGTGCCATGAAGGAGCTTTTTGTGTGTACTTGTATGTGCAGGGGGGACGAGGTTGTGTTTGTTTCTTGAAAAACCCTCAGACGCTCTCCAAAGAATTACAAATTTAAAGCAGTGTAAAATGCTCCATCAAACATGTTTTACAGTCTTGACATTGCTGTCTGTTAAATCCACCCCAGTGGCTGTTTCTGAGAGTTTTTGAATAATCTCTTGATTGCGCTTTTCTTGCTGCTGGGCAGAGTCTTCATGGAAAATGGGGACGGTTGTTATAGTCCTGGGATGGGGGAACCTTGGAGGAGGCTGCTTCACCCAAGGTCACTCAAAACATAAAATATATTCTGCCTCCAAAAATAAACATTATAGATAAATATGGCTGGGCTAGGGTGTGAAGCAGGAGTCAATGAGGCATCTGGGGCTGAGGACTTGCTTTCAAATTGAACAGAGACTGCAACATAGTGGTCACATAGAGGTGTTTTCCTGAAGCTTTTCTTGTTTATCCATAGTGCCCAGGAGTGGGACCAGGCATGGTGGAAGCCAAAAGAGAGATTTCTGTGGGAGATCAGATGGGAAATCACTCTTTCAGCCGGATGCCCTCAGAATTGTTGAGTTCCTAGAGGTAGCAACCACACTGTTAGCTTACATGGAGGCACTGCATCCCAGTCCCTTGCTAATGGTCTGCTCATTCAAGTAGTAAAGGGATTCTCTGCTGGTCTATTTAGGGTAGGTCCATTGTATTTCAGCCTGCATTGTAACTTGTACAAAGTACCCAAGACTAGGACTTTCAAATCTTCCCAAAAGGCTGGGGAACTGGACTGCCATTGGTCAATGGGGTCTAGGTGTGGTACTGGTGCAGCAGAGTTGAAATGCACTGTGATAGGACATGATGTCAGCATCACTGTCCCCTGATATGAAAATAAACATCTCAGCTTTGTCTCACTATTTGTTTTCCAGCAATATCTTGACTCTGCCTTAGCCTTTACGTAGCAGCACAAAACCATTATCCTATGGCATTTCTTCCTTTCTACAAATAAACAGAATGGAGGGGAGAGGAAGTATGGCCAAGTGCTATAATGTTAGGAGCAATAGGACAAAATTAGATGTGGCAAAATTGCAGTTCAGTCTGAAGGAAGAAGAGTTGTGAAGTGTAATGCTTCAGCCATGGCTAGGACTTGACTGTGGTAGGGCTGCACTCATGGAGAGACAGTTCCTGCCTTGGATCTGTTTACAGTCCCAAGAGATGGCAAGTGAGGTATGACAAGTATTGTAATCCTTTCTCTTCAGAGGGAGAATTTAGATACAAAGGGTTATTTTTTTGCCTCTCTAAATCAGCAGGACCTTTGCTGCAGCCAGGAGTAGTTTCGGTGTAAGCCATTTGGCCAAAGTGTGTGTGGCGTGTCTGTCTCAGTGCCTTGCCCATCCTTCTGCATGCAGTCCAGTTTTCACCTCTAAAACATGAATGATCGTCGTAAAGTAAATATTCATTTTAGAGGTAATGCAGGCTTGTGCGAGTGTTGTGCCTGATCTTGTGCATTTGTATGTTGTCCCTCATCCCTTTCTGCATTGAAGCACAGTCATACACATGCCACTGCACGCCAAAGTTTGTGTTTGATCTGTGCTATAGCTGGCAGCAGATTGTCCCTCCGGGTAGGAGACACCCCAAGCCACGCTCAGCTCTGATGAGCAGGACATGCTCTGAAAATACCTGTGAAATGTGGGTGCAAACGTGTGCAGGATGGCTCTCACACCGCAGCCAATTCAACCCTTACATGGTGTGAATGCAGTCAGGTCCTTGTGCCAGGGAGCAAGCTCTGAGCAGTGCAGCTGTTATCCAGGTAGTTTGGGACATTTTCGTAGAGACGTGTCTGGTGGGGATATGGAAACTCAGATCTTGCCTTTCAGCACTAATGCTCACTTCCAGGTTAGCCGGCATGAGATTGGAGCCAGGCTGCAATCACCAAAGTTATTTCTGCAATGAAGAGTACGTGCAGAGTCAAGCAAAAAACATCTCAGAAGAAATGAATTACCAGCCAAATATAGATTATTTCATTTTGAGGGACATCATCCAATCTACTGAACTTCTCAGTCATTCAGCAATTTCTAAGGTGTATTAATGCCTATATTTATTATAAACATGCATACTAAAAGCCCAGCCTGTATTAGGTCTTCCTGGCTCGTTACTGGCATATAATGATAGACAGTGCAATGCCTTTTCTGTTTTCAAAGACACTGAGTGCAAAAATTCCTGATGCATAAGTATTCCTCCACAGATTTTAGCCCCCTTTTCTGTAGCAATAGGCAGGAGGGGGTAGAGACAGAGTGGGGTAATTTCTGTGGTGGGCTAGTTTCTTTTAAATGCATTTTCTGGCACTGATTCAGCAAAACGTATAGATATTTATTTGTGATAGCTTTGATGTGATTTAAGCATGTGCTTAAACTTAAAGGTAAGCTTTCTGTTTTGCAGAATAATTGTCTTAATGCCTTATTTGAGGGTGTAACTGTGAAACTGATCAATTGTGCAGACTTCTGGGGCCAAAGTAGTGCAGTAGACAAAGACAGCTAAACCAAATTAGTTACAAGCCCTGCATAAGCACAGCAATAAGCATCTTAGAAACCTCATTGAAAATTGGTAGTCACCAAGTGATAAAATATGGGAACTTCTTCTCTGATAAAGCTAAAAAGTGGTGATCTTTCTTCTGAAATGCTGTAGCAGAAGCACTAATGAGATAAATGTATTTATGCCATGAATAAAATGCCTGATGAAAACTAATCCGAGAGACGGAATAAGTGATTGAAGTGGGCCAGGATTGTCAGTACGCTCCATCTGCTTTGCATCATTGGGCTGGGCAAAACATCAGAGCATATTGGTGAATCTGGCAGACGTCATGTTATTTTTATGTCATCCTTATTCTTCCAGGGCCTGATCCAAGCCCCACTGAAGTCCATAGAAATGAGTGGACTTTCCTTTACATCAGCAAGCTTTGAATTGGTTTTTTCCTCTCTCACTGGTAACGTCAGGAGTCCACAATGGGTCTTGGAGGCATTTTGACGGAGCGGTTGGGCACAACTGTGCTTTTGATTTTTAATACCGCATTTCGATGATCTTGTTATTGATGTATGGTAATGGCTGGAGTCCTGAGATAAAATGAAATGGGGAACATAACAAACTGGAAAATGTATACTGATTCAGAAGCTAGTGAGACCATTCCCAGAAGAGCTGAAATTCAATGGAATTTAGAATCTCAAGGACCCTATTATTTCGGAAAATGGACCATATGCTTTCAAGGCGCTTGGGCAGCTCTGAAAACTTCATCCATCACTTCTATGAAGAGCAGCGTAGACCTTATGTAATATTACAGGGAGCAGCCAGAGCTGTTGAGAGTAAAACCCGCAAAATGGCCTAATCTTCTATTGTTTCTGAAGGTGCAAATTCCTCTTTTCCTGATGTTAAGTAACTTTCGGGTGTTGTCCTCTTCTGTTAAAAGAGGAGTCTGCTGTATGTGGCAAAAAGTTGTTTATAAATTCACTCACATGCCTGTCAATCCAAACATCCCTCCTTATTCCTGTTCTGTTTATTTATATGGACACATATAAAATCAACAATCTTACACTTATTAATCAAGGTGATTCAGCCAACGCCTCCCACTGTCTTTCTTTGATTCCAATCTTATTCCAAAAAACAGCCCTAAATGTCACTGGGGTTACTCATAAAACATGGTGCTGCTTTGCATGAGTAAGACTATTTGAATCTGGCCTGGAGTAAAGTTACTAATTCTCAGCGAGAAGCAGAGCTAGACAAAGATTGCAAAATATTGTCCATTAATCTGTTCTTGAATTTTTAAACATATTTTTTTGTCTCCATTCACTCGTGGATCTCTGAGCTAATGAACTTGTTGACAGGAATGTTCACCATAACAACCCATTTACAGCAAATACTGCAAGATCTTTGCACTCTTTCCTTCATTCAAAATAATACCAGTCTCCCTCCCCAAGAAATGACCTTCCTCTTTCAGACTTTTGTCATTAATTGTGAATATTCACGTTGGTAATATGTTTTGTTTGTTTTTCTAAATCGTCCTCCAGTGAGAAAATAGAATTAAACCACTTGAAGTAGAATTTAACAAAGACAGACCTTGGAGTTCCAATGCCAAGAGAAAGGGTGGCGCAGAGGTTGGAGCTGCAGGGAGATGTGGAGGTCAGTCCTCTGTCCACCAAAGGCTTTGCTGGGTGGGAAGTCAGCAGTGCTGCGCCTCAAGTCCCACATAGGAGCACTCTGTCTTGCAGGGCACTGAAAGGTTAACAGCTTTCGGGACCTCAAATACACTGGGGTATGCATGAAGGATGCATAATACTGACAAATCATCTGCTTGTGACCCAGCTATAAAAAAAAAAAAAAAAGGTGTAGAAATTATTTAGTTTATTTAGTTACAAATTCTTTACCTAAAGATGTCCTTTCATCTGCTGGTGGATATTTTCTTTGAGGAGATTATTCATGGAGCAAGGTTCTAAAATAAAAATTGAGGAGGATGGAGCAAAGCTGGGCTTTGGTGAATACATCCAAAGCCTAGACACATTGCAAACAATCTGAGCCTGTTCCCAGGCAACTCCCAAGTAGAAAATAGGCACAACTGTTCCGAAAGATTTTTCTCTACTGTTTGTTTGCCTACCTGTAGGGTCTTCTTCAGAGCCAGGCAAAATCAAAGGAGGCACAGTTGTTGACCTCAGCTTGCTTTGAATCTGGCCTGTAACGAGAGCTATGCTCACACCAAGCTTCAAATTTCGAGCAGTTTGATGTGGCCTTTTACAGAGAAAAAAATGGTTAGAATTTTTATTACAATAAGAAAATGCAATTTTTCATTCTCTCCTCGTTTCAGCAGGTCTGAAGGGATTTTACTCAACTTCCTCTTCTACCTTCAGGCAGAGACCAAATCCGAGAAATTGCAGCCCAATTTTGGAAAGTTCTCAGGATGTGCAAATTAGGGGCTCATGATGGGAAGCTGCTTATCAATGCGCTTTGCTGTCATTCGTGCTTCTGGGAATCTGCTGCAGACCAGGTGCCCCCTTCAGCCCCACTTTGTTCTGATTCATATGCTCCCATCAGAAAAAGTGTCTGATCAAAATGATGGAAGGTTTTGTCCTGTTGGGACCAAGCTGGCTAGAAGGTAGTCAAGATCTGGCCTTGCCATAGCTGGGAATTATCTACCAACATCTAGAGTGTGACATCCAGTAGAAAAAAGTAAATCTCTAAGTACATAGCCCAAAGCTTGGCAAGGTCAAATGCAGTCTTGCTATTTACTCGGAGGGCTTCGCCACTGAACCTATCAGGCCCAGATAAAACTGCATGGGCAACTCAGGGAGGAGGAGAGGAATGACAGCTGAATTCAGGGGTGCTCTCTTTAGGCAAAGTCCTGAAACCTAGCACAGACTACAGCCTGGACCTTTGATGATGCAAGACTTAATAGAGTTAGTATTGATCTGATTTTGCAATGTCCGGTGTTCATAAGAGTGTTGTGTGCCCTTAACAAGAGCAAATGTGAGCCTTATAAATACCTGAATGCAGCTGGTATTATTTTCAAGCCCAATTTAGACACCCGCGTTAGACATTTTGGCAAAATACACCAGCAGTATGGAAAAGAGTCCATAGAACTGGAAAAATTTGCTGTAAATTCACTGTTGTTACATCCACCAATTTGGAAAAAATCACTGTGAAGGCACAATCCCTAAAATAAATGAAAGAAAGGCCTCGTAGCTGCCGGCAGGCACTTGAGCTCCCCAGCAGAGGCTGCCTGGGAGCAGCAGAAACAACTCCGCGCGACTCCTTGGCCACAGTAAACAGCAGCACAGCGTTCTCCCGTCCACAGGAGAGATGTGCTCTTTGCCATTGGTGTATGTTGCTGATGCTTCGATCTCTTCCTTGGCTATAGACACCTACCCCTAATTTGGGATCCTGCGCTGCTCCAGGCAGAGCTGGATGAGACAGAAGGCGTGAATGGACAGCCAAGACCAAGCACAGCCAAGGGACTGGCTTGGCTCTGGAAGGCAAAACGCAAGCTGAGCCATTGGAGCCGGCTGTACACAGATGAGAAGGAAAATGCACAAAGTGATAAATAACTTTGCTCAGGCCGCCAGGAAGGGCTGCCAGAACATTCTCGCTTGGCTATGCTCTGACTTGGCTCACCCGCCGCCGCCGGCCCCCCTCCTGTACAGACGAAGTGTCGGGCCAGAGCCACGCATGCATCTTGGGGCCGGCTCACCCCGTCCCCTCGCTGCCCAGCCTGCCCCTCAGGCAGCCACCTCTGCCCGCGCCGCCGCTCCCTTCCAGAGCCTGCCCTCCGTCTGGATGGGCAACCTGGAGGTGCACCCAGCAAGAAGGCATGGAGATAAAAAATCGGGAGGTTTTCCATTAGCTTGAGTTGTTTTTGGAGTAGCCACAACTCCCGTTGCTCCTCCAGCAATCCGGGCGGCATCTGCCTCTAGCGTCAGCGTACAGCACTGCTTCCATGGGCAGCAAAAACCCTCTTTCTCCAAGGGTCAGCTCTGTACCCTTTCCTTACAAAGGCAAGTATTGCACACAAGTGATCCAGGTGGTTTCTGCAGAGGTGATCAGACACCTGCTTTCTCACCCAGGAGTACCCAGAAGTTTGCAGAGCAGCCTTGGATGGGCAGCTGGAGTCGCAGCATGGGGCGTGCAGAACGGGGATGAAGTGCCAGTGCAAAGCGCAGCAGCGCAGAAATCAAAGCGACGCTTCCTCTGGCGCCCCATGGGGCTACCAACTTGGTGCGTAAGTGGAGTGGAAGGAGAGGTGGATCTTTCAGAGGATTTATCAGGGAAAAAGGAAGTGTCTGCATTTCTGTTTCAGCTGGCAGCTCCAGCTTGAGAAAAGCTATTGTTGCAGGATTTCCAACGTCTCATTGCCTTTCTGATCCGTGATGCACATTGAACATATGTCTTTGTTTAGTTGCCCATTATTTAACCTAGATTGGCGGGGGGGGGGGGGGGGGGGGGGGGGGGGGGGGGGGGGGGGGGGGGGGGGGGGGGGGGGGGGGGGGGGGGGGG
>JAVJGG010000021.1:11852125-11862969 GCA_035590195.1 Aviceda cuculoides
TTCCCGCCCCCCCCCCCCCCCCCCCCGAGAGATTACAGTGAATTCAGGGCACATGAATGGTTTAATTTATCATTTTCCAATATAGACTGTCTTGCACTTGTGTATAGTGAAAATAATTTGTTGTCAAGTTATCCAGTTACCACTTCATTTTATATGCTCCGTAATGAGCTATTTGTAATGATCCATACTTGTAAGAAGTCTAAATAACCCAAATATTGCCATATCACTACAGATAACTACTAAACATTTCCAACAGCACTGAATCACCCTGATCCCTAGGAGAACTATGTACACGTTTTTACAGAAATGGTTTGCTACCAGAAAATCCATTTCCGAGAGTACCCAGTTTGCTTTTGAAACCCTATAGAGTTTGGCAAAATTCAATCTGAGGGGAAAAAATACTATTTTATTGGAATTTTTTTTGTTCTAAGTTGCATTTCTTTTACCTTTTTCCTCTTATTCTCATGTATTCCTTTTACAATGGGCATATCTTTCTGTGGGATGCCGCTTGTAGCGGTAGCACGTTGAAGGTTATGGGCATGTCCTTGTGCTAACCACAAGTTCGTTTTCCAATATATTAAAATGCCTAGAGTACTCTAATTAGTACACATTCATCCCGGACTTGTCCTGCATCCTTTCAGTCACTGAAAAGAGAGGGGTGCTCTCAGAAAGTGGTTCATCCCCTCCCAGGATCCAGATGACCCTTGGCTGTAACTGTCTCACCTCCTGATGACTGAGGTGGTATATTATTCTCCTACTTAAATGAGGTCCTCAATTAGGCAGATCGGTTAGGTGCCTAAAATGGCTTAGGCTGGCTGAACCTGGCTCAAGAACTTCTTTGTCTGGTGTTAAACTGTTTCACTCCTGTGCAAGCAAGACACCCCAGTACTATTCCTTACGCTTTAGTGTCTGTTTTCTAATCAGCTAGCCTGATGTGGTAGCTGCCCTCAGGCATTTAAAACGTAAGTTATTTCTACTGTTATTTTATGGCATGACTTGGCATGATGTGACATCCCTGTTTGGCTTGAACGAGGGACCAGTGACTTGGACTGCCTGACAGACTATAGTCAGAGACTAATGACTGCCTGCATGCTGCTAGGAGGAACCCCCTGGGGTGGCAGGGGGACGGCTGCCAGCTCTGCTCTGAATTAACATCTTTACTAAGGAGCAGGCAGGGAGATTAGGCAGCCACAGAAAGAAGGACAAGTAATACCAAAACCCCCAGCATTCTAGCTGTTGAGAAGTCAGCCTTTTGAAAATATCCCGGAGTAGGTTGTTCAGGTTGATCAAACAGATAAATAATCAGGAGCCCACACTGTTCCCCAGTGAGCTTTAACGTTTCAGATGGATGTAAACATGGGAAGTTGTTATCAGGGAAATTGCAGTAGCTGAAACTGAACTGAAATTGTTTGTACACAGAAATTATCTTAAGGCATACAATTAATATATTTATAATGTGAGCTGCTAGCTGCAATTTCTCTGACTTCCTAAAAAAAATTATGAGCTTAGGTAGAAAAATCACCACCCTGCATATTCTCAAGCTGCTGAAGCAAGGCTGCAGAATAAAATGGGGTCCCTTATAGTAGTAAAGAAACAACAGGGTTTCTTGAGAGCTGCTTTGAAGCACCTCTCTGGAGGAGGAACACTTCAGAAAAAAATCCCAGGTGACAAAAGAGCAAGAAATTAACACAAGATAAACTCTAAGCTTTAGTCTTTCTAGTTTTCTAGCTCTTCTTTTACGACTGTACTTTCAATCTTGTAATAAAAAATACGTAATACTTTGTTCAATTAGAATAACATTGTTTTTCTTTAACCTTGAGTGGGCTTTTGAAGGAATTCAGATAACTCTGGAAAGCACCAGGAACACTGGGTTTTTAAAAATACTTCTGAAACCAGAAACACTTTAAAGGGTTTGACTTTGCAGAATGCATCATTATTCAATTCTCTGAAAAATGGGTCTGGTTCCTCCTCTTTTGAACTTGCTGTTGTCTGTTGTTGGGGTTTTTTTCATTGGTCAGTCGGTTGGTTGGGGGATTTTTGCTTTCTTGGTCAGAGAAGGCCCAGATATTACAGTCTAATTATATCATTTAATGCCGGAGGGGGACACCTGGCCCTCTAAAGGTTTGCTTTGGGAAACCTGGTCTACATTTTCAAAGAGTAACTAATGGCAATACAAATGGACATAGCAGACAAACCAGGATTCTCCTGTGTTTAATCAGCTGTGCAGCACTGGCATGAAATGTCAGGCCAGGAGTGTCATGGCTTTCTTGGGCATCAGCGCTATCAGACAAGAAAGCAAACTCTGGTTGGAAACATCACCAGGAAGTGCTGTGTGGAAGCCTCTTGATTTGCCGTCTTGCTTCGAAATAGGAGACCGTGCTAGGCCTCCAGCAAATCAATGCTGAGCCACTGCAATATGATGTCCTGGAAATGGGCTCTTTTTGTCATTTTGCTCCTGGTCTCTTGTCTGTCCATGGTCAAGTTACTTCATCAGTTATGGCCATGGTTACCTCTGTCCTTTATTTGCCTTATCTCACCAGGAAGGGTTCCTAAACTAAGTGTTTGTTCAGGACTGGTAGGGTTTTGTAACTTCTTCAAATTATGTATATCAAATTATGATACTTAGGAAGCTGTTAGTTTTTTAAAAGGTGGTAGTGGGGCTGACAGAGGAGCCACAGACCTCTTCTGCTGCTCCTTATTTTGTCAGGCAATATTCTTGATGACTGTTCACAAGTCATGCCCTCACCCAGGGCAGCCCTCCTATAGGAGGAGTATATATACTGTAGGTAAGATAAAGAAGTCACATGGCTGTTCTGCACCTATGGACTATAGCCTGTCTCTGTGTATTTTAAAACTGTGACATTGTTTTAGCTTGACTTCTCTACATTATGAGGCAGAAGTGCAGTTAACATGATCCCTGTTAAAACGGATGTGGGTGTTATTCATATATCAAATTGCAGTCATTTAATGAAATCACTATGAAATAATGTGTTGAGCGATAGCGGTATGAACTGGGGTAGCCCCGAAGTGATGTGAAATAACCATAGCGATAGTTAAGGATTCTGGGCTGTTGCCGTGGCTACTAGCCTATTTGACTTACCATTGCAGTGGAAGAATATTAGCCAGGAGACAACTCATTTCTGAGACTCCCACATGACAATAGTACTTTCTGCCAAAACTCCCTCCCCCCCGCGGGATTGAAGCAAGACAGACGTCAAACTGTTACTATTGTTGATTCTTGCAACGTGTCCCAAATGGTAAATTAGATTTTCAAATGTCATTAGAAGGGGTATTTGAAGACATATTTGAAAGTTTTCACATAGGCTTCTTTTTTCTCCCTGGAAAAAAAAAAAAAAAAAAAAAAGGTTTTTAATAAAAAAATTAGGTGTATATAAGAGAAAAATTGTCAGATTTCTACAGGAATTCTTTATATTTCCCAAAAGATAAACTATCTCAAACTGAAGTGTTTTAACCAAAAAGCTTAGTATATGTTCTGCAAAACAGGACTGTGGTGCCCTTTTGGAGTTCAGTTTGAACATTCCCCTTATCTCATGTGGATCAGAGTGGGTGATCTGAGGAGCTCTCCCAATGTGCACTGAGATCCAGTGGTCCTATATTCATACTGTCAAATGGCTCCTGTTGACCTACATCCTGGAAAAAGTCCAGTCTTCTCTAGTCCTTCAGGAGTCCTTATGCTTCTGGTGGCTTTTTCCACTCTTGGTTCAAGGTGCTTAGGAGGAAAGCTGTTAGCAGAAAAGCACTCTTAGCATAACCTGAAAACAAGGCCCTTTGGATGTCCTCACCTTCAATGTATAAGAGGGAACCCACTCATATCACTTGAAAATCCACACCAGGGTGTTTTGCTACATGTCTGAAAGGACTTACCTTCCAAGAACAAGTCGGTGATGCTTTGGACAAGAGCTATGAGGATTTCCTCACATTATATTTGTAGAGATGACGTTGAATGTATGCAGTTAAGAGAGTGGTGCTTTTTTTGGCATAAAACCATGTGCATCATTGTAGCTGTAAAGCCTCACAAAACTCCAGGGTTGCAGTTCTCAACAGCAGCATTTTAGGGATTCAGTCCCAGTATCCCAAACTTTTCACCATAGATGAGTGTTGTGCTTTAGATGTTTTTCTTGGCCCAGTGTGTGAAATGTAGGTACACAGCAATAGAACCCTCCATCCCAGCACTGAGAGGGATGGAGTTTGTACAGAAATGCTGCCAGCTCATGGGCATCTGCAGGGCAGTTATTGGAAAGGACGGTGGTCTTCAGCTTTCCCCTCTCTGACTGCTCCTGCAGTGGAGACTTGTAGCAGAGGTACTTCCCGATCTGAGTGAGGCCGAAGTGAGTGTCTGGTGTGAAGGCGGCAGCAGCAGAACGGCTGCAAGAAAGCCCCTCAATTAGCAGGTCATCATGATCTTGGCATATCTAGTACAACTTCTCAGGGTGCCCAGATCAGGAGAAAAGGGAAAATGAGTAAATTCGGATGACTCACCAAGGTGGGACAGGGTGGGGAGGCTAATCCCTGTCAGCTCCTAAAGAGTAGAAAAAGGCAGATCCAAAACAAGCACATCATCACCAACCTTCAAAGAGTCCAGGAGACATGAGAAGATCAGGATAGCTGGTGTCTCTCATCCTTGGTGCTTTGCAAGGGATCCTCGGCTGGCCACTTGGAGACAAGCGTCTTGGTGCCTGCTGATGGACTGGCCGCTTGGACATGTCTCAGCACCTGCAAGTATGCAAGTGTGAGGGAAATTGTTTTTACTTTAAAATAAGATCATCTCCCCCTCCTCGAAGGTCCTGCAATGAACTTTGCTGCATTGTTGCAACATTATTTCCTACATTCATTTAGAGAGGAAATAATAGTTCAGGACCCTGCTTTCATCCCAGTGTGAGTCAGTCCTGTGTGCACATAACAGTGTGCAATCTTGGTCACATCCAGAGGTGAATCCAAACTGGCACTCAAGGCACTTGAAGGAAGGGTATAGTTCAGGAGGGGGTCGAGAAAGGGGGATCTGGTAGGTGAAGGGCAAAGCTGCTCCCAGCCCTCGAAGTGGCTGCAAGGAGGTAAGGAGGCGAGAGATGCTTAAGAGCCAGCACTCAGTGCTCTGTCCCAGTGATGGCTGGAGAAAACCAGGACACTAGGGGTGGTCTCTGCTGCAGCAAAGTGGGTATTTGGAGCCTGCTAAGGAGGAAAGGCTGCTTGGGCGTAGATCTGTGGTGGTGTTGTGTAGTTGAATCAAAGCATAAGGCAGCTCTCCCCTCGCCCTGCCTCTCCTCCTCTTTTCATGTCCCTTAATACATAAAAATAAAGATCCTTTATGTGAATAAAAGTAGAAGGCGCCTCCCCTAAGCATGTTTTAAAAAAGCCAAAAATAGTCCCAAAGTCTCAACCAAAAGCGAACATAGCCAGGATTTCTGTGGAAAATGTCTGTAGCTGGAGGGGAGCAGGGGGGAGGAATTCGGACAGGGGCTACCCAGGCATTTCGCCTTGCCCCCAGTCCAGCTGCCCGCCATACCCCCTGCCGTGGTGGGGGCCTGACCCAGCCGGAGAACTGGGACTGGGTTGCTGGCCGGGCAGCCGGCCCCCCTGGGAGGCAGCAGAGCCTCTGCTGTGGGCTTCCCTGTCCTTCGTCTGACAGTTCTTGGCAGCTCTGGCGCAACGTGTTGTTAACAGCAGTCCTCCTAATTAATGGGGAACATGTGTGTGTTGCAGAAACCCTTTTTTTTTCTTCTTCTTCTGTTTGGTGGAAATGCTGTAAAACTGTTTATATCCACTACAAAAGGGGCGGGGGGAGGGGGTTACTATCTTCCTATCCCAAAGGTTTCCTTTACCTCAGATCAACCCATTTTGGGAACAGGCACTTCTCTAATCCCTGGGTGTCTTTTCCTAAATGCTTTCACACATCTGCACCCCTCTGTCCTGCATTCCTGCCATACCATCATCTTGTCCTAATGAAAAATAGCAGCCTTCAGCCCTGCCAAGTCCCTCTTTTTTTTTTTAAAGACAAAATCTTGTTTATCAAAAAGAATTTCAGAAGTTTGTTGATTTTTTCCATTCATTAACTTAAATTTTTGCAAAAAATGAAGAAACTTTTGCTTTCCCAACTGTTTCCCTTCTTGAGTAATAAGAAAACAAATGTTTATATACCATCTGCCACCAGCATGTTCTACAGATGATCTGGCAGACTTGTATCTTCAGTTCACCTCTAGCTCAATAAGGGTCCCATGTCATATGTGACTCGGTCTCCAGCACAAAGAGTGTTTTTCTTGGCTTAGGAATAAACGCAGGGAGAAGAGAGCAAAGCAATGCATAGATCTGTCCTCAGTTGGTGCTAAGCACCAAGAGGACAACTGATCCCAGGGCATTGCGGAAGGTTTGCAGTCCCCCATGAATGTGCTAGGGCCCGGAGGATAGAGGCACAGTGGTGCAGTGCTGTGCTGAGATAATATACTCTGAGTAAGTTGGACCTTAGCAGCTCTTCGTGGTGTCCTGTTATGTAGAGCACACATACCCACACTGTTCATTGCAGCCAGGCCTCGATCAAGGACTGCTTTCAGGCCTCCCTAGGTTAAATAATGATGATACATCTATAAAGCTGTGCATGGCCTTTCCTCAAGACTCAAGCTATAGTGACACCTGTAGGAATCCTTTCACAGTGGGGTGAATAAGCCTTGAGAGATGGGAAGAGAGCCCTAATTAATCTGGTCCCCTTAAAGGGAGGGAGAAACTCCTGTTCCCATTTTATAAATGTTGAAGTAGAGGGAGAGAGGGACAAAGAAAAGCACTGCTGGTGGAAGCTGGTGGAGAAAGCCATAATGCACACCAGCCCTTTGAAGTTTCCTGCTACCAGGATGAGGAAAAGCAGCTGATCACATTCTGGATTTCCCCAAGATGTGTAGAGGCTTTCACAGCTCCAGTACTGGAGCATCATCCTTTGGTGGGTTCTCCTGCAGCCAGATAGGTATGATGGGTTGCAGGCTCGACAAACAGCACAAGAGCTATGGAGTTGTGCTTTGGACTTCAGGTTGCATGCACATACTGGTAACTTGGAAAAAACCTCTCATATCCTGACAAGTCAGGCAGGAAATGTTATCCTAGCCTGTATCCAGGTTCCTGGATGTGTTTGCTGAAGGTCCTGGGAGACTGGATATCAACAAAGAACGGCTGTCCAGTGTCTTCTGGAGAAGGACGTTTCTGAACACAGATGACCAGAATACCTGTTTCAGAAGGAGTGGCTTCATCCAGGTACTCCTTGAGTCTTGACTGCCATGGTAAGGCTTTTGGAGATGTATAGAGTACATAGGAAGGGAGCAGAATGATGAATAGCAATCAGTATGCAATTTTGGCTTAGGGCAAAGTTAAATCTTACATTTTCCAGGAGAATGTTATTTCTGGTGGTTTTGGTGTTTTGCATTAAAGAACAAGTTCTGAAATTCCACAGATAACGCGTTTTCCTATGTTTGCCCCAAAAGGGCGAAAAAAGAGAAGGCCATTCGTGAAACATTGCCCTTTGTTTCTTGTGGAAGACAGCAGAAAATTTGAGACCAAAGCATTGAATGTTTTACTTCTCATCAAACCCATGGAAATGTCATTTTTTCCAGGTTTACCAGAGCCACAAATATGTTCACATAAGCCGATACTACCAGTACAGCTAATGGTCCAGATTCACAGCCAGCATTAGTTGGCATTGCCCTGTGGTATACTTGTTACATCAAGCATCTTGCCAACCGTGGTATCATTTTCCAGATGATTTGCATGGAACTACGACAATTTATATCCACTGAGGATCTGGCCAACTCGACTGACACCCACCTGGGAGGACTTGGTTTTGCAGATCTTTACCCATATCTCATAAACCAACCTGATTTAAGTGTCTCACCTTAATGTCAGGTCCTCAGCATTGTGTTACATGACATTTCCTCCATGACAATGTGTTGCATGATTTTGTGACACACCTGGCAAAGCTCCAGTGAGAAGATCCTGTCTTGGTGAAGCTCCAGCGAAGGAACATGGCAGTGGTGTTTTTTGCAGGACAAACACAAAAAGGAAAAAAAGTGAGCAGATGGATGAAACTAGTGGAATCCCTAAGATGAAAGAAGAGATGGGGTCATTTCTGAATGACTATAACAGACCTTGACTGAGGTTACTGATCTGTGACAACCTTGAAATCTTATAGACACTGTGTTTTTTCCCCACAGCCTGCCAAGACCTTGCTGACACATCCAGCATAAAAAAAGAACCAGCAAACGCTATATCCTGAAAAGTTTCTGGATAATCCTCCTCTAACGTATTGAATGCTTTAGCATGCAGAAGCAGAGGGCTCCATCTTTTTGCATTTTATGACAAGTCAGTTAGTCCTTCTATTCCCCATTTGGTTCCCAGACTGAACCTATCTAGTTCCCATCCTTTGTGCCTTCAGGCAAGGGGAGCTTTTCTAAGTGTGCTGTTTGTATTGCCTTCATGGCTCATTCATCCTCTGTTTAGGGCTTTCTTATTACTGAAGGCAAGTCTCAACTTTTTCCTCAATTTCTTTGATGCTCCCTTATCAAGGGCATGACAAGCATCCAGTCCTTCGGTGAGCACTCCCTTCCCCAGTACGGCTACAGTTTGTACTTACATATGCGTTTAATCTGCATACAACTACCAGCATAAGCCACTGTTTTCTGGACAATGGTGTCTAAGCGAATAGCGTTGCCAATTTCATGTAACACAAACCCCATTTGCTTTTAGATGAGCAAGCCAGTGCTGTAAAGCTGGGAATTAGAGTCAGAAAGATAAGGAAAAGTACCACTGGTGGGCTGAGAAAGCCACAGTATGCTAGCCCTCAGAAATGTCCACAGCCAAGCCGAGGTTCACCCCAAAGAGGGTAAAAATCCAAAATGGGTGGATATGGGGAAGTTCACCCAAAGAGGAGAACAGATTCACCCATTTTGGATTTTCCCAAGATCAAGAGAATGTCAAACTATGTACATCAACTATGTGCATAGTTGGCTCCTTGTCACCATCCCACCCAAGCCTGCCTGTCTCCCTTAGGACTTCCCTCCACCAGCAACATACCTCTGCTGCAGCCTAGGAGGAACTTGGTGGGGTAAGGAAGCTGCTGTCCACATTGAGCATGCACGGCAGGGGTTGGGCTGTAGCATTTTCCCACCAAGTCTTTGTTCTGGCTTGTTTTGTCCCTGTTTGTAGCTATACATACCAATTTTTTGCTGGACGCTGGCTTTGAACTCCACATTGCCTTTCTACTTCAATTTTCTTGACAAATGGCTCTGTTCAATCTAGGCCTCCCCATATCCCCTCTCTGTTTCTCTTTCTCTTGGATCTTAACCACAATTGGGGCTGCAACCAGGGGCTTTGACAGACATCTTCAAAGCAACCTGTTTCAGTCTGCAGCTCAAGATCAGTTGTAAGTTATTCTGTGGCTGGCCTTTTTTGTGCAAACTCTGCTTTAGAGCGTATTACTTATATGTTTCTCCTTTGTGGGTAGAGAAAAAGGCATTCCTCTGATTTCTGGCCTGTGGTATCAGAGCTAGCTTTTCTCCTTGCCAAATAGATCAACACCTCAGGACTAGCAGCTGTCAGACATAAGGCTGCCTGTCTGACTTGTCCCACAGCAATCCTATAGCTTTCTAGATACAGCATGGAGCATTATAAAAGCTTTCCATATTTTTAGTGCTTCAGCCTTGGTAAAACACCCAACTATGTTCAGCCACTGACTAGCCTTTTCTTCTTATTCTGGTGTTCCGCAACCACCTAGCACTTGCATAGTCTTTAGATAAACCTTTTTCAGCTACATCTCCTTCCAACAGTAACAACAGCTCTTGACAAAGGTGGGTCTCCCTTTGAAAAGGTAGGTGCAGAGCACCTTTGAGAGCCTGGCACATCCCATCTGGACCTGATTAGGGTTGTGGGAAAGGGGTGCCACCTGCCATTAATAAAAGGAGAAGGAAGCAATGAGCAGGGCTTTTGGATGTTTGTATGATCTCCTGTGGAGGAGTGAGTTAGGAATGAGGCTTGAGGAAGAAAGCAAAGGAAGGAAGGTGTGTTTTGAGAAAAGGATGCTGTGGCAGAGGTGCTTCTCTGAAAGCTTCCACAGGTCAGGTCTGAAGAAGACTAGTTAGTAGAAGTATTAGTATGTTGTCTTCCTAAGCTGTTATAGGCATAGGCAGATAAGGAAAGGTAGGGATGAGATCTTCAGAAACATGCCTGTCTGTCTTTCTCTATCACGAGAGAAAATATATAGGGAGACTGGATGATGTAAAGACTTAAAAGTAAAGGCTCATCCATTACGTCTTTTATGCAAGTCTGCAAGGTGAAGGCCTGCAGGCTGAGCCACAGAAGACAACCTCTAGGCAAAGTGCTTCAGGAAATTGTTGTAGGGGAGAGCTGAAGTGGCTGATGGCACAAGAGGCTGCAGAAGAATTTCGGTAATAACAGGAGATGTGAGAAAAGTCGGATGTGTATCTTAATGCACTGCAACGAAGAGTTAAGTAATATGAGGATGCTGCATCTACCTGAAGCACCATGTTGCTGTGGGTGGGCTGTCAGTGCTTCTCAACTGCCCAGGAGTAAATCAAACTCTTTTATTCCCAGTGCTTAGAGGGAAACTTGATAGATGGGCAGGAGGGGTGAGAATTGCAGCAATTCCATAGGTTTCGAAAAACAAGTGACCTGAGAGAAGATGGGAGAAGGCAAATTTCTAAACCTCTAAAAACATATGGGATTGCTGATTCTCCTTCATAAGACTGATTGAAACCTGCCTGAATTGTGTAAGCTCTTATTTGTAGGCTGCAGCTTGGCTTAGCAAAAAAAAAAAAAAAAAAAAAAAACAGAGA